>CM065594.1:128863293-129463293 GCA_033119425.1 Bufotes viridis
AAATCTAGGCAAGGTCTTAAAGAGCCATTTTTTTTTTAACAAAGAAAAAGCCAGCAGCAACAGGTGATTTTGAGGGACGGATATGCCCCTTACCCAGACTCTCAGAAATATAGGTGCGCATCGCGATTCTTTCCGGTTGTGAGAGATTGTACAGGCGTGATTTTGGCAGCTTGGCGCCGGGAATGAGGTTAATGGGACAGTCATACTCCCGGTGAGGAGGTAGCTCCTGAACACCACTTTCGGAAAACACGTCCGAAAATTCAGAGAGAAATGATGGCACAGAGTTAGTAGTAACCTCTGCAAAAGTCACTGTGAGACAATTCTCTCTACAAAAATCACTCCATTCATTTATTTGCCTTGCTTGCCAATCAATAGTGGGGTTATTTTTAGTGAGCCAGGGTAACCCCAAGACTAGAGGAGTAGGCAATCCGTTAAGGACAAAACAAGATATATCCTCCACATGAGCGTCACCCACAGCCAACCGGATTTTGTGAACAATGCCCTTCAGGGATCTCTGTGAGAGTGGAGCAGAGTCAATAGCAAAAACAGGTATAACCTTTTCTAATGTGCAAACCTGAAAACCATGCATGGCTACAAATTGACTGTCAATAAGATTGACGGCCGCTCCACTATCAACAAAAATTTCACAAGACATGACTTTGCTCCCTAGCGCCACCCTGGCAGAAAGGAGAAAACGGGAACTGCAGGCCAGAGGAAAAGCATCTATTCCTACATCAACTTTGCCCAGGGTAGCAGATGGGGCAAACCTTGAAGATTTTTTTTACCTTTTGAGATTTTTCTTTTATTATCACCCTTAGTAAAGTTCATGAATTCCCTAGAGGGGCAAACATTTGCCAAATGACCAATGCCCCCACAACAGAAACACATCATTCTCTGAGGACTAAATCCTCCTTTATCAGGGGCAAGTCGACCTAGCTGCAAAGCCTCCTCCTCCGAGGGGACCGAGACAGGATGAGGCCCCTGCACATTGAATGAGTCCGCACCACTGCCCTTAGACTGACAATGGCAGGAAAGAGAGGTCTCCTCTCTTTCTCTTAGGCGCCTGTCAAGGCGTACCGCTAGTGACATGGCAGACTCTAAGGACGTTGATCTCTCATGGAAAGCAAATGCATCTTTTAATCTCTCTGAGAGACCATGACAGAACTGACTCCGGAGTGCAGCATCATTCCAACCTGAATCAGCTGCCCATCTCCGAAATTCAGAACAATAAAGCTCAGCAGACAGTTTGTTCTGGCATAAAAAACGTAAGCTAGATTCAGCCAGAGCAACACGATCTGGGTCATCATATATCTGCCCCAGGGCCACAAAAAACCCATCCACTGATCGGAGGGGGAGTGCCCCCGATGGCAGCGAAAGAGCCCAAGTCTGAGCATTACCCCTGAGCAGGGAGAAGACAATCCTCACCCTCTGCTCCTCATCACCAGAGGAATGGGGATGCAAGCAGAAATGGAGTTTGCATGCCTCTCTGAAGCGAACAAAATTCTCACTGCCCCCGGAGAACGTTTCCGGAAGTGAGACCTTCGGCTCGCAACAAACTCCATGGACACGAGCAGAGGCAGATGCTTGAAGCTGAGTCATAGATTGACGGAGATCCGCTACCTCTAAAGAAAGACCATGCATGCGGTCAACCAGGTCAGAAAGCGGATCCATGTCAAAAGACGGTTATGGCGGATTATAATGTCACGGGTATATGTGAACAACAGGAGCATAAACAGTGCAGAAGCTACTGACCGGACCCAAACTAGGGAGAATAAAGGGTGACCCCTGTCAGACCCTAAGAGCTCTCCTTATGCTGCTTTGCACATGCCCAGACCCAAATGGTGGGTCGAGGCATGCCCGCGTACCTAAGGATGGTGACAGCTGAAACCCCTACAATAGTGGGAGGGGCATGGCCACCGGCGCCCTACTCAGAATACGGACGGAACCGGGGTCGCCTCGGATCCAGTCAGCAAATAAACTAAAACACACAATGTCTGCAAACTTATCTGTAGGAGCTGCAGCAGCAGTGAAGACAGATCCAAACTCAGCAGACAATATCCGATGTTACTTGCTTCAGCAGAACACAAGTGCAGATATTCCAGAGGCTGACACAACTCAGATGAGAAATATAATCCGCACGATTAAACAGGAAGAGGGGTGATTTATAGGAAGAGAAATCAATCACAGGAGGGACAGCTGGGAGGAGGGAAACTGAAAGTAAAGACCTCATCACAGGGGCGGAGAAACAGAGCTGTGAGAACTCCTCAAAACTCTGGTAGTGAGATCATCACAGGGGCGGAGAAACAGAGTTGTGAGAACACCTCAAAACTCTGGTAGTGACACTCGCCTTGTGTCCTTATTAAAATCCATATTTTCCTGCACAAGCAGCTGGGAAAATCTCAAATTGTATATCAGGACATGAGGCTTCTCATTATGCGAGTTTAAAGCTCAACATCATAAACATAAGATAATAAACTCATTATAAATTTTTTAACATCTATACTAGAGACATGGATATGTGAGGGTCAGGTCTGAAATAGAATGCCTGAAAGGTAGATTCGGAGGACTAGTTAGCCACTTTGAGAAGCTCGGCTAAAGAACCACCAGATTGTATGAGTTTGGTAGAAACCGCTCCTCGAGTTGAATGGGCTCCAAATGAGGAAACGTCAATGCCAGCTAGGGTCATTGTGTGTCTCACCCATCTAGCTAGAGTGGAGGAAGAAACTGGCAAACCACACATAATTTTTCATTATGAGGAAAAGTAGGGTAAAATACCGAGTGTATATTAGTTTTTGTTCATCTGAAGATTGTAAAATAGACACCTTCAGGTGAGTATGACATATGTCCAAGGCTCTGATATCTGACACTCTTTTGATGGATATTAAGCATAATAAAATGGTAAGTTTAAAGGATAAATGTTTTAAGGACAGACGATCGTTGTCATCCCAAAATGTAAGTAATTCTAGTAGAGAGTTGACATCCCAAGTAGACTTGTATTTGGGAAGGGGAGGTCTTTGAAAACGGATATCCTTAAATATCTTACAAACTAGAGGGTGTTTCCCAATAGGAATAGATTGGATAGGGACATGGGAAACCGAAATAGCTGACCTATAAAGGTTAACAGTCCGGTATGCCTTTCCTGCGTCAAAAGACGCAGAGAGGAAATTTAAGACGTGAGTGATAGGTGCATGTATGGGACCCAGGTCCCATTGAATGCACCAATCAGCCCAAACTGTCCAGCCTGATCTGTAAGCCTTTCTGGTACCCGAAGCCCAGGCCTTGGAAAGGAGGTCTCTAATCGGCTACAAGAGACAACTGGTTCGATGAGATTAAGGGATGAGGATTCCCGGTGGGGTATAATAAAAGGTTCAAAGAGTGAGGGATGATCTGTGGAATATCTATTAGCATTACCAGAATTTGTGGGAACCACGATTGTGTTGGCCATAACGGAGTGATTAGGGCAAGAGTCAACTTCTGAATAGAAACCTGAAGAAGGATCCTGGGTATCAGGGCAAAAAGAGGGAAGGCATAAAGAGGGTCCCGAGGCCAGGACTGGAGGAGGGCATCCACTCCCGATGTTTCGGGGTCAGGGGGATGTGACGCGAATAGGTCTATCTGAAGAGGACCCCAGAGAGAGTTGATGAGGTGAAAGATCTCTGGGTTTAATTGCCAATCGCTTGAATCGATGAGGTAATGAGATTTCCAGTCTGCTATCTCATTTGAGAGACCCAGGAGATATTCTGCCTTGATCACAATATTTCTGTCCAGGCAAAAATGCCAAAATTCTTTGGCAATATCGGCAAGAAATTTTGATATCATGCCTCCCAGGCGATCGATGTACTGGACATCTGAAATGTTGTCCATACGCAGGAGGATACAGCAATGAGATCTGTCGGATGCAAAGCTCTCGAGGGCGAAAACCCCAACCAAGAGTTCCAGACAGTTGATGTGTAGATGAGCTACGGATGGAGACCACTTTCCTCTGATGCACTTGGATCCGCATCTTGCACCACAGCCTGACAGGCTGGTATCCGATTTTATAGCCAGTTCTGGATTGGAGTTGAAGATTGTCATCCCATTCCAATCCTGAACTTGTTGGAGCCACCAAAGAAGTTTTTCTTTGGCGTCCGAGGAGAGAAGAATCTCGTCTGAGTAGCCTAATCCTTTCCTTAAATATAGGATCATCAGACATTGCAGTGCTCTGTAATGTAAGGGTGCTGGGAAGATGGCTTGGATGGAAGATGAAAGAAGGCCAACAACTCAAACGATTGTCCGAAGGGAAATCAAATTCTTGTTGAGAATGAATTGAATCTCTCTCCGGATAACCTTCAGCTTCTTGGGAGGAAGACTCAACATAGCTGATTGGGTGTTGACTAGAAAGCCCAAGAATTCCACTTCTCGGGAAGGAGAAAGGACTGATTTCTCGAAGTTGATGAGAAATCCAAGATTTGTTAGGAGAGATAGGGTCCAAAGCATGTGGAGACAAAGTAGAGAAAGCGAGTTTGCAATAATGAGGATGTCGTCTTGGTAGATGATGAGACGGACATCTCAAAACCGGAGGGAAGCCACCACGGGTTTTAGGAGTTTGGTAAAACACCAAGGGGCTGAAGAAAAGCTGAATGGAAGGCAAGTGAATAGCCATCTCTGATTGTTCCAAAGGAATTGTAGGTAAGTTTGAGAAGAAGGATGAACTGGGACCGTAAGGTAAGCATACCTCAGATCTATCTTTATTAGCCAATCGTCCTGAAGGAGAAGATCCCTCAAAAGATGGATTCCTTCCATCTTCAAATGTCTGTATTGGACGAAGTTGTTTAGGAGGTGTAAATTTATCACTGGGCGAAAACCTCCGTCTTTCTTTTTTATAAGAAAAAGGTTGCTGAGAAAGCCGGATGAGTGTAGAGGAACTTGGATTATAGCTTTCTTGGAACATAGTTCCTTGATTTCTAGATCTATCAGTGATCGATCTAAGGAAAAATGAATGGGAAGGGGAAGGCTCCACTGGATTAGAGGTGACATAAAGTCTATATGGAAACCTAAAACAGTGTTTAGAATCATACAATCTGAAGAAATTGTAGTCCAATTTTGAAAAAAATTGAGTAATCTGCCTCTGGAAGAATAAGGAGGAATTTGACTTACCAGAAGGAGCTCTCGGTCTGAAGAATCCCCTTTGTCCTCTGGCACGCCACGGTCTTCACTGGTAGGGGAAAAAATGGGGTAGGTTGGACAACTGGTGCAGTAAAGGACTGTCTGTCTGACTGAAAGGAGTCTCGATGTTGTGATCTTTGATAGGCCCGGCTGGGAAAGCAGCCCCTACTACCTTTCCCAACCCAACTGAAAACCTTCCCTTGGAAGTCTTTTTTCAGATTGTTTTGTGCCCTATCAAGGGAGGAAAACAGTCCCACAAACTTGTTGATTTCCTTCAAAAATGGTTCCCTGAAAAAAGTCCCTTAGTAGGGAGCGAGGGTTCAGAGGTCGCCAGGTGCGACAGTTGGGGATCCAGTTGCATCAGAACAGATCTGCAACATTCAGCATTTAGGGCTGCGTCAGCATTCCCTAGTAAACACATGGTACTTTGAACCCATCCTTTTAGGATGGGTAGATCTATCGGATTGCCCGAGACAGAAGCCTCTTCTGTGAGGTCTAGAATTTTTGTGACTGGACCCAATACATCTAAAAGTTTGTCTTGAGCTGCTCTAAATGAATGGTCTATTCCCTCCTTGGAATTTTTACCCAATTTTAAAAGATATTTAATTAATAATCGGTCTATATCAGGGGTAGCTGTAGAAAACTCAGGTAATGAGGGGCGAGGGCACTGTCATGCCTTCAGCAAGCTTATTTGTTAATTTATGTATAATTTTCATGCATATTCAATATATGTTCTGTATAATTCTCTATTAGTGTTGAGCGAACAGTTTGAAAATCGTTCGGGTCCGTACCGAATTTTGGGGTGTCTGTGACACGAACCCGAACCCGGACATTTTCAAAAAAGTTCGGGTTCGGGTCCGGTGTTCGTCGATTACTTCCCGCTTTCTGAAGGGCTGCACAGCAGCCAATCAGCTAGCGTTTTACTTCTTGCCCTAAGAGCCCATCACAGCCATGCCTACTAATGGCATGGCTGTGATTGGCCAAGTGCAGCATGTGACCCAGCCTCTATTTAAGCTGGAGTCACGTAGCACGTCACACTGCTCTGACTAGTGTAGGGAGAGGATGCAGCTTCTGTGAGGGCGAGATAGGCAGGGATAAAGAAGTGATTGAATGATCTACCTTTCTACACCTGTGCATCAGAACAACTCAGCTGAGCTGTTCACTGAAAGTCACTATTTTGTTGAGACTGGCCAGAGCGATTTTTACTGGCACATGTAACTGGGCTGACCGGCGGTGGCCATTTTGGGACTTGTGGTGCACCAGCACAAGCTGCCACAGAGTCTAAACCAAAGCTCCAAAGAAGTGAAAAATGTACACCTGTGAATCAGAACAACGGCGATTCAGCTGCTCAGTCAAAGTCTATTTTTTTTCTGGCTGGGCAGACCGTTTTCTGGCACATGTTACTGGGCTGATAGGCGGCGGCCATTTTGGGACTTGTGGTGCTACAGCAAAAGCTGCCACAACGTCCATTAAGCTCATGTAATAGTCGATTTTTTCATAGATATACTACATCAGGGGTTTGGCTGTGCTTGTGTCACCCATACTAACTGCAAAGATATTTAATATATCAGTGGTGAAACTGAAATAACCCACTTGGATAGCAAATCCCATGAATGTGCTGTTCCAGCTAGGCTAGCCAGTGCCACTACAGCCAAGTCCAATACTGTCAGCCAGAAATATATTTTTTTTTTATGTGCCAGAAATATAAATTAGAAAAAGCTTTCACCGTAATAATAAAATTATTCTGGTGTTAGACCAGAAGAAGCACTCCTGTTGTAATTAATACTGTAAAAAGGCTTAGGCAATATTTCTCCCAGTGTGGGAAATTTATCTAGCAAAACTAGCATTTTAAAATTCCGGTGTTCTGAAATACCAGCAGTCCTCTTGTAATTAATACCGCAAAAAGGCATTATATCGTCCAGTGTTGTAATTTTGGTGAAAAAAAGGCCAATTTAATCAATCTGGTGTTTGTTAGACCAGAAACAGTAGGCCTCACGTTTTTACTCCTGTAAAAAGGAATTATATCTCCCCGTGTGGGAAGCTATGTACCAAAACTAGCATATTAAAAATTCTGGTGTCCAATTTGCAGCAGTTTTCTTGTAATTAATACCGGAAAAAGGAATTATATCTTCCAGTGTGGGAATTTATGTACACAAACTAGCATTTTAAAAATTCTGGTGTCCAATTAGCAGCAGTCTTCTTGTAATTAATACCGCAAAAGGCATTACATTGTCCAGTGTTGTAATTTTGGTGAAAAAAGGCCAATTTAATCAATCTGGTGTTTGTTAGACCAGAAACAGTAGGCCTCACGTTTTACTCCTGTAAAAGGAATTATATCTCCCGTGTGGGAAGCTATGTACCAAAACTAGCATTTTAAAAATTCTGGTGTCCAATTTGCAGCAGTTTTCTTGTAATTAATACCGGAAAAAGGAATTATATCTTCCAGTGTGGGAATTTATGTACACAAACTAGCATTTTAAAAATTCTGGTGTCCAATTAGCAGCAGTCTTCTTGTAATTAATACCGCAAAAAGGCATTACATTGTCCAGAGTTGTAATTTTGGTGAAAAAAAGGCCAATTTAATCAATCTGGTGTTAGTTAGACCAGAAACAGTAGGCCACACGTTTTTACTCCTGTAAAAAGGAATTATATCTCCCCGTGTGGGAAGTTATGTACCAAAACTAGCATTTTAAAAATTCTGGTGTCCAATTTGCAGCAGTTTTCTTGTAATTAATACCGGAAAAAGGAATTATATCTTCCAGTGTGGGAATTTTTGGGCTAAAAAATAATATATTTTATTGTGGTGCGAGTTGAATCGCAACAATGAGGAAACATTCTATTAAGGGAAGAGGACGCGGTCGTGGTGGTGTCCGTGGAGCCTCTGTTGCTGGCAGAGGACTTGGCCGTTCGGCCTCAGGCGCACAAAGTAGTGAACCAACTCCCTCAAGTAGCCGGCAGAATTTACAGCGATATTTGGTGGGGCCCAATGCCGTTATGAGGATGGTAAGGCCTGAGCAGGTACAGGCATTAGTCGATTGGGTGGCCGACAGTGCTTCCAGCACGTTCACCACATTGTCTTCCGCCCAGTCTTCTGCAGAAAGCGCACAGGTGGCACCTGAAAACCAAGCCCATCAGTCTGTCACATCACCCCCATGCATATTAGGGAAATTGGCTGAGCCTCAAGTTATGCAGCAGTCTCTTATTCTGTTTGAAGACTCTGCTCCCACGGTTTTCCAGGGGCGTCCACCTAGCCCTTCCCCAGCGGTGGAAGACATACCATGCACTGACGCACAACCACTTATGTATCCAGATGATGAGGACATGGGAATACCACCACAGCAGAGTGACCGAGTCTCTGATGATGACGAAACACTGGTGCCCACTGCCGCGTCTTATTGCAGTGTGCAGACTGAACAGGAGGAGGTCAGGGAGGAAGACTGGGTGGAAGACGATGCAGAGGACGATGAGGTCTTAGACCCCACATGGACTGAAGGTCGTGCCGCTGACTCAAATAGTTCAGAGGAAGAGGCAGTGGTGAGACCGAGACAACAGCGAAGCCAAAGAGGGAGCAGGGGGCAAAAGCAGAACAGCCGCCGTCCAGAGAGTTTGCCTGCTATTGGCCAGCGCCAACAGGGACCCAGCACCCCAAAGGCATCTTCAAGGAGTTCCCTGGCATGGCACTTCTTCAAACAATGTGCTGACGACAAGACCAGAGTGGTTTGCACGCTGTGCCATTAGACCCTGAGGCGAGGCATTAACGTTCTTAACCTGAGCACCACCTGCATGATCAGGCATCTACATGCAAAGCATGAACTGCAGTGGAGTACACACCTTAAAAACAAGGAACCCGCTCAGGCTCCCCCTGCCCCCTCTAGCGCTGCTGCCTCGGCTTCCGCCTCGAGAGGAATGTTGCCACCTGCCGAGCAGCAAATAGGGGATGTGCCACCGACACCACCACCACCACCGCCACCGTCACCTAGTGTCTCTACTATTTCACACAGCAGCGTTCAGCTCTCCATCTCTCAAACCTTTGAGAGGAAGCGCAAATTCCCACTTAGTCACCCTCGAATGCCAGCATTTCTAAACTACTGGCCTTTGAAATGCTGTCATTCCGGCTGGTGGACACAGACAGCTTCAAACAGCTGATGGCCATGGCTGTCCCCCAGTATGTGGGTCCCAGCCGCCACTACTTCTCCAAGACAGCCGTGCCTTCCCTGCACATGCAAGTGTCCGATAAAATCAAGTGTGCACTGCGCAACGCCATTTGTGGCAAGGTCCACCTAACCACAGATACGTGGACCAGTAAGCACGGCCAGGGACGCTATATCTCCCTAACTGCACACTGGGTAAATGTAGTGGCGGCTGGGCCCCAGGCGGAGAGTTCCTTGGCGCACGTCCTTCCGCCGCCAAGGATCACAGGGCATCATTCTTTGCCTCCTGTTGCCTCCTCCTCCTACTCGGCTTCCTCCTCCTCCTCCTCTGCTTCCACCAGCTCATCCAGTCAGCCACACACCTTCACCACCAACTTCAGCACAGCCCGGGTAAGCGTCAGCAGGCCATTCTGAAACTCATATGTTTGGGGGACAGGCCCCACACACGCGCAGGAGTTGTGGCGGGGTATTGAACAACAGACCGACCAGTGGTTGCTGCCGGTGGGCCTCAAGCCCGGCCTGGTGGTGTGCGATAATGGGCGAAATCTCGTGGCAGCTCTGGGACTAGCCGGTTTGACGCACATCCCTTGCCTGGCGCATGTGCTGAATTTGGTGGTGCAAAAGTTCATTCACAACTACCCAGACATGTCAGAGCTGCTGCATAAAGTGCGGGCCGTCTGTGCGCGCTTCCGGCGTTCACATCCTGCCGCTGCTCGCCTGTCAGCAATACAGCAGAACTTCGGCCTTCCCGCTCACCGCCTAATATGCGACGTGCCCACCCGGTGGAACTCCACCTTGCACATGCTGGAGAGACTGTGCGAGCAGCAGCAGGCCATAGTGGAGTTTCAGCTGCAGCACGCACGGGTCAGTCGCACTGCGGAACAGCACCACTTCACCACCAATGATTGGGCCTCCATGCGAGACCTGTGTTCCCTGTTGCGCTGTTTAGAGTACGCCACCAACATGGCCAGTGGCGATGCCACTGTTATCAGCGTGACGATACCAATTCTATGTCTCCTAGAGAAAACGCTTAGGGCGATGATGGAAGAGGAGGTGGGCCAGGGCCAGGAGGAGGAGGAGGATGACGGGTCGTTTTAGCACTTTCAGGCCAGTCTGTTAGAAGTGGCTCAGAGGGAGGTTTTTGCAACAGCAGAGGCCAGGTACAAATGTGGCCAGCCAGGGACCACTACTGGAGGACGAGGAGGATGAGGAGGAGGTGGAGGAGGATGAGGATGAAGCAGGTTCACAGCGGGGTGGCACCCAGCACAGCGCAGGCACATCCCTGGTGCGTGGCTGGGGGATACAGAGGATGATGACGATACGCCTCCCACAGAGGACAGCTTGTCCTTACCTCTGGGGAGCCTGGCACACATGAGCGATTACATGCTGCAGTGCCTGCGCAATGACAGCAGAGTTGCCCACATTTTAACGTGTGCTGACTACTGGGTGGCCACCCTGCTGGATCCACGGTACAAAGACAATGTGCCCACTTTACTTCCTGCACTGGAGCGTGATAGGAAGATGCGCAAGTACAAGCGCACACTGGTAGACGCGCTCCTGAGAGCATTCCCAACTGTCACAGGGGAACAGGTGGAAGGCCAAGGCCAAGGCAGAGGAGGAGCTAGAGGTCGCCCACGCAGCAGTGTCACGGCCAGCTCATCTGAGGGCAGGGTTAGCATGGCAGAAATGTGGAAAAGTTTTGTCTCCACGCCACAGCTAACTGCCCCACCACCTGATATGGAACGTGTTAGCAGGAGGCAACATTTCACTAACATGGTTGAACAGTACGTCTGCACACAACTCCACGTACTGACGGATGGTTCGGCCCCATTCAACTTCTGGGTTTCCAAATTGTCC
This sequence comes from Bufotes viridis, assembly GCA_033119425.1. NCBI lineage: Eukaryota > Metazoa > Chordata > Amphibia > Anura > Bufonidae > Bufotes > Bufotes viridis. The sequence goes on from CM065594.1 coordinate 128,874,447, forward strand.
ACGTGGCTAGAATTAGCATGTTATGCCTTGGAGGTGCTGGCCTGCCCGGCGGCCAGCGTTTTATCTGAACGTGTATTCAGCACGGCAGGGGCGTCATTACTGACAAACGCAGCCGCCTGTCCGCAGCCAACGTGGACAAGCTGACGTTTGTAAAAATGAACCAGGCATGGATCCCACAAGACCTGACCCTCCCTTGTGCAGAGTAGTCCTTAATAACTGCCTTAAACCATGTTGTCTTGTACTCCTGGCCACTTCTTCATTGAAAAATCAATTTTTGAAATTAAGTAGGATCTTGGTGTGCAACCCAGAGTTGAATGAACCTTCCCTCTGTCTGGGTGCCGGGGCCAAAGTACATGAAAGTGTCCTTCTCCTGTGCTGGGTGATATGAATGTTATACTTGTGCTGTCTGACATGTCTCCTTTGTGTGGGTGCAGGGGGCCAAAGTCACTGAAAGCGGCCTTCTCCTGTGCTGGCTGATATAAATGCCTGAATCTCTGCTGTGGGACCTCTCTCCTCTTTCTGGGTGCAGGGGTCAAAGAAACAAAAAGTGGCCTACTCCTGTGGTGGTTGAAATGATGCCTGATTCTCTGCTGTGGGACCTCTCTCCTCCGTGTGGCTGCAGGGGTCAAAGTCTCTAAAAGTGCCCTTCTCCTGTGGTGGTTGATGTAAAACTGATGCTTGTGCTGTCTGACGTGTCTCCTTTGTGTGGGTGCAGGGGGCCAAAGTCACTGAAAGCGGCCTTCTCCTGTGCTGGCTGATATAAATGCCTGAATCTCTGCTGTGGGACCTCTCTCCTCTTTCTGGGTGCAGGGGTCAAAGAAACAAAAGGTGGCCTACGCCTGTGGTGGTTGACATGATGCCTGATCCTCTGCTGTGGCACCTCTCTCCTCCGTGTGGCTGCAGGGGTCAAAGTCTCTAAAAGTGCCCTTCTCCTGTGGTGGTTGATGTAAAACTGATGCTTGTGCTATCTGACCTGACTCCTCTGTGTCGGTGCTAAGGCCTAAGTCACTGAAAGCGGCCTTCTCCTGTGCTGGGTGATATAAATGCCTGAATCTCTGCTGTGGGACCTCTCTCCTCTTTCTGGGTGCAGGGGTCAAAGAAACAAAAGGTGGCCTACTCCTGTGGTGGTTGACATGATGCCTGATTCTCTGCTGTGGGACCTCTCTCCTCCGTGTGGCTGCAGGGGTCAAAGTCTCTAAAAGTGCCCTTCTCCTGTGGTGGTTGATGTAAAACTGATGCTTGTGCTGTCTGACATGTCTCCTTTGTGTGGGTGCAGGGGCCAAAGTCACTGAAAGCGGCCTTCTCCTGTGCTGGCTGATATAAATGCCTGAATCTCTGCTGTGGGACCTCTCTCCTCTTTCTGGGTGCAGGGGTCAAAGAAACAAAAGGTGGCCTATTCCTGTGGTGGTTGACATGATGCCTGATTCTCTGCTGTGGGACCTCTCTCCTCCGTGTGGCTGCAGGGGTCAAAGTCTCTAAAAGTGCCCTTCTCCTGTGGTGGTTGATGTAAAACTGATGCTTGTGCTATCTGACCTGTCTCCTCTGTGTCGGTGCTAAGGCCTAAGTCACTGAAAGCGGCCTTCTCCTGTGCTGGCTGATATAAATGCCTGAATCTCTGCTGTGGGACCTCTCTCCTCCGTGTGGCTGCAGGGGTCAAAGTCTCTAAAAGTGCCCTTCTCCTGTGTTGGTTGATCTAAAACTGATGCTTGTGCTATCTGACCTGTCTCCTCTGTGTCGGTGCTAAGGCCTAACTCACTGAAAGTGGCCTTGTCATGTGCTGGGTGATAAAAATGTGGTACAAGTGCCATCTGACATGGTTGAAGCTATCAAATTAACTAAAGGTGGCCGACTCCTGTAGTGGGTGATCAGTAAAACTGATGCTTGTGCTATCTGACCTGTCTCCTCTGTCTCGTTGCTAAGGCCTAACTCACTGAAAGTGGCCTTGTCATGTGCTGGGTGATATAAATGTGATACAAGTGCCATCTGACATGGTTGGGTTGCCGGGGTCCCATTAAATGATGGCCTACTCCTGTGGTGGGTGATCTAAATGCCTGATTCTCTGCTGTGAAAACCTCTCTCCTCCGTCTGGGTGCAGGGGTCAAAGTCTCTCAAAGTGGCCTTCTCTTGTGCTGGGTGATGTGAAACTGATGCTTGTGCCATCTGACATGGTTGCCGGGGTCCCATTAAATGGTGGCCTACTCCTGTGGTGGGTGATCTAAATGCCTGATTCTCTGCTGTGAAACCTCTCTCCTCCGTCTGGGTGCAGGGGTCAAAGTCTATAAAAGTGCCCTTCTCCTGTGGTGGTTGATGAAAAACTGATGCTTATGCTATCTGACCTGTCTCCTCTGTGTCGATGCTAAGGCCTAAGTCACTGAAAGCGGCCTTCTCATGTGCTGGCTGATATAAATGCCTGAATCTCTGCTGTGGTACCTCTCTCCTCCGTGTGGCTGCAGGGGTCAAAGTCTCTAAAAGTGCCCTTCTCCTGTGGTGGTTGATGTAAAACTGATGTTTGTGCTGTCTGACATGTCACCTTTGTGTGGGTGCAGGGGGCCAAAGTCACTGAAAGCGGCCTTCTCCTGTGCTGGCTGATATAAATGCCTGAATCTCTGCTGTGGGACCTCTCTCCTCTTTCTGGGTGCAGGGGTCAAAGAAACAAAAGGTGGCCTACTCCTGTGGTGGTTGACATGATGCCTGATCCTCTGCTGTGGGACCTCTCTCCTCCGTGTGGCTGCAGGGGTCAAAGTCTCTAAAAGTGCCCTTCTCCTGTGGTGGTTGATGTAAAACTGATGCTTGTGCTATCTGACCTGTCTCCTCTGTGTCGGTGCTAAGGCCTGAGTCACTGAAAGTGGCCTTGTCATGTGCTGGGTGATATAAATGTGATACAAGTGCCTTCTGACAAGGTTGCCGCGGTCCCATTAAATGATGGCCTACTCCTGTGGTGGGTGATCTAAATGCCTGATTCTCTGCTGTGAAAACCTCTCTCCTCCGTCTGGGTGCAGGGTTCAAAGTCTCTCAAAGTGGCCTTCTCTTGTGCTGGGTGATGTGAAACTGATGCTTGTGCCATCTGACATGGTTGCCGGGGTCCCATTAAATGGTGGCCTACTCCTGTGGTGGGTGATCTAAATGCCTGATTCTCTGCTGTGAAACCTCTCTTCTCCGTCTGGGTGCAGGGGTCAAAGTCTCTCAAAGTCGCCTTCTCCTGTGCTGGGTGATGTAAAACTGATGCTTGTGCCATCTGACATGGTTGCCGGGGTCCCATTAAATGGTGGCCTACTCCTGTGGTGGGTGATCTAAATGCCTGATTCTCTGCTGTGAAACCTCTCTCTCCGTCTGGGTGCAGGGGTCAAAGTCTCTCAAAGTCGCCTTCTCCTGTGCTGGGTGATGTAAAACTGATGCTTGTGCCATCTGACATGGTTGCCGGGGTCCCATTAAATGGTGGCCTACTCCTGTGGTGGGTGATCTAAATGCCTGATTCTCTGCTGTGAAACCTCTCTCCTCCGTCTGGGTGCAGGGGTCAAAGTCTCTCAAAGTCGCCTTCTCCTGTGCTGGGTGATGTAAAACTGATGCTTGTGCCATCTGACATGGTTGCCGGGGTCCCATTAAATGGTGGCCTACTCCTGTGGTGGGTGATCTAAATGCCTGATTCTCTGCTGTGAAAACCTCTCTTCTCCGTCTGGGTGCAGGGGTCAAAGTCTCTCAAAGTGGCCTTCTCTTGTGCTGGGTGATGTGAAACTGATGCTTGTGCCATCTGACATGGATGCCGGGGTCCCATTAAATGATGGCCTACTCCTGTGGTGGGTGATCTAAATGCCTGATTCTCTGCTGTGAAAACCTCTCTCCTCCGTCTGGGTGCAGGGGTCAAAGTCTCTAAAAGTGGCCTTCTCTTGTGCTGGGTGATGTAAAACTGATGCTTGTACCAGCTGACATGGGTGCAGGGGTCAAATTAACTAAATGGTGGCCTACTCCTGTGGTGGGTGATATTATGCCTGAATATGTGCTGTGGGGCCTCTCTCCTCTTTCTGGGTGGAGGGGTCAAAGTAACTAACAGTGGCCTTCTCCTGTGCTGGATGGTATAAATGTAATGCTTGTGCTATCTGACATGTCTCCTCTGTCTGGGTGCTAAGGCCTAAGTCACTGAAAGTGGCCTTCTCCTGTGGTGGTTGATATGATGCCAGATTCTCTGCTATGGGACCTCTCTCCTTTGTCTGGATGCTGGGGTCGAAATAATAGTAAGCGACCTTCTCCATTGGTGGGTGATTTGAAGCCTGATTCTGTGCTATGGGACCTAACTCCAATTAATATTGGTTAATTTTATTTTATTTTATGTTAAGTCATCATTTCCTTATCTACATTTGTTTGCAGGGGATTTACCTACATTTTGCTGCCTTTTGCAGCCCTCTAGCCCTTTCCGGGAGTCTTTTACAGCCTTTTTAGTGCCCAAAAGTTCGGGTCCCCATTGACTTCTATGGGGTTCGGGTTCGGAATGAAGTTCGGGTTGAGTTCGGATCACGAACCCGGACATTTTCCGGAAGTTAGGCCGAACCTCTCGAACCCGAACATCCAGGTGTTCGCTCATCTCTATTCTCTATTAGTTGTGTACAAAATTAAACAAAACTAACTAAACATTTACATACATTGCAGCTATTCATATTAGAAGTATGGCCTATTTCAGTTCCCATACCTTAGTGACATCATCATCCCTGCACCCAGCAGCAATTTCCCTCATTCACAGTCATCCCTGCCACAGGTAGCACATGGTGTGGAAGTCTCGGGAGTCATCCTCCACATCTAAGCCCACGGTAGCATCGCTGGTAAGCCACATTACAGCCTGTTTGCATCTGTTTACATATGTATTTGCATGTCTTTCTCCTGCTCCTCTATAGTAGCTTCAGTTAGCAGCTAGGGACTATCTTGTCATGTAGTGTTGATCACGAATTTTCAAATTGCAAATTTTTATCGCAAATATCGGCACTTCGAGAATTCGCAAATATTTTGAATATCGCAAAATATGTTCGCAATTGCGAATATTCGTTTTTGTGCGAATCTTTTATATGCAAATTTTCGCAAGCAAGAAAATGATGTCATTATTTTCTGATTGCGAAAATTCCCATAAAAAATGTGCATAGATTTGCATAAAAATTCGCATAAAATTTGCATAAAATTTGCATAAACTGGCGTTTAAAAGATACCTTTTAAATATGCTAATTTTCACAATCAAGAAAATAATGACTGGAGATTTTGCAAATTTTCGAATATATGGCGAATATTCGCCCAAATATTTGCGAAATATCGCGAATTCGAATATTGCCCCTGCCGCCCATCACTATTGTTATGCAGGTAGGATACCATGCTCCTGGTTTATATCTGTATACTTCATGGATGTTTATCATTATCATGCACAGTAATGTTATGATATGCATTGCTATATGTCAGACCCCTTTAGTAAGTGTATTATTTTTCTGTTCCCCAGTTTTACCACACACGCACATGCGCATTTACATCCTTGCAATAAAGATAAAGTTGGACGATACTCAATTGTCAATTCATTGCTGGGATAAGGTTTATCTCTCTGTCGCGCTATGTACCTTCACACATAAGGAGGAGAGAACAGTAAAACAGTGGCTGCTTATTAGCTGGATACAAGGAACTATGACTCCCCTGCCACAGTAAAACAGCAGCTTCTTACAAGCTTAGATACGAGGAACTGCGACTCCCGAACCGCAGTAAAACAGCGGCTTCTTACAAGCTTAGATACAAGGAACTGCGACTCCCGGACCGCAGTAAAACCACGGCTTCTTACAAGCTAGATACTAGAAACTGCGATCCCTCAAAACCTGCGAGTCAACAACCTCTAACAGGCTGGACCGCATGGTACTGAACCCTGCGAGGAGCAACGTAGTCATCCACGACAGTTGAAAGTGTGCAGAACTGTTCATAGTGTCATTATGTCGTCAAGAGAATCCAAACTGTACAAGACAAGGTCTTGCATCTCGGCTAGCTCCAGAAGTTCAAAGAGATCAGTGAGCAGCTCCACAGTCGTCATTGCCCATGCAAAAGCTGAAGCCGCCAAAACCCGCACGACATTTGCCGAGCAAGAAAGACAATTAAAAGTAGAGAAAGCTCATATGGAAATGGTGAAATCTCGTATGGAAATGGAGAAAGCACGCATGGAAACACAAATTGAAGTAGCCCTGGCTGAACAACAAGCAGCCCTGGCTGAACAACAAGCAGCACTGGAAAAGCTAACTGTGGAAAAGGAAGCTGCAGCTGCTGTAGCAGAGGCAGAAGCATTAGAAGAAGCAGCAAACTTTACGAGTGATAGACTCAGCAGCATAGTTGGGCCTGAACCTGATCATCATGATAACTCGCGACGCACTTTAGATTATGTCATGCAGCATGCGGAGTCAGATGACAGCCTAAATTCAAGTCCAAGAGCAGCATCCAGCTGAAGAACACCAGAAGACTCCTTTCACACAAGTGACCTCAGTTAACCAAAAACCCTGCTTTGCTCGAGACAACAGTTTCATAGGACATCAGCCCTCAATGCAACCTGCATTCAAAACCTTTAAGAAGGAACAAGTATATGGTGACTACTACTGCAACGTTCCACCAAACAAAAATCCAGGTATGTCAGAGTTTCTAAAATTCCTTGCCTGATGTGAGTTAATCACCAAGGGGCTCTCCAAGTTTGATAGGCCTGAAAGCTATAGGTCATGGCGATCATCATTTTAGAAATACAATCAGAGACCTAGATCTGTCTGCATGTGAGGAAATTGATCTTCTTGTCAAGTGGCTAGGAAATGAATCAGCAGAGTATGCAAAGCGGATTTGAGGCATTAATATTAACTACCCAAGCACATGGTTAAATATGATATGGGAAAGACTTGAGGACTGTTACGGCTTACCAGAAGTGGTAGAGAACGCACTCTTCAAAAAAATTGAGGATTTCCCCAAGATCCAAAACAAAGGGTTCCAGAAGCTGAGAGAACTGAGTGACTTGCTGACAGTGCTCCAATTTGCCAAAGCTGAAGGAGATTTACAAGGTCTGGCATTCTCAGATACTGCACGTGATGTAAACCTCATAGTACAAAAACTACCTTATAACTTGCAAGAGAAGTGGATTGTTCAAGGCTCCAGGTACAAGCAACAGCACAATGTACTATTCCCTCTATTCTCATTCTTCGTGGACTTCGTGCACCAGCAGGCAAAGACTAGGAATGATCCCAGCTTTGACTTCTTGATGTTTGACACCACTTACCCCAAACCAGGTAGGCCTGTCTTACTCCGTAACATGAAAGGTACACTTGTTGCAGTATACAAGACCAGTGTATCTTCCAATGACCCCTCAAACAAAACCTACAGTACCTCAGAGTCTGAAAAGAGCTCAACTAAAAAGACCCATGTAGAGAATATCCTCTACATAAGAAACCACACTCATTGCTAAAGTGCAAAGGATTTAGAGAAAAACTTCTCAGGGACCGCAAAACTTTCCTCAAGGAGAACTACATTTGTTACAGGTGTTGTGCATCAACCTCTCATCCTGCAAAAGACTGTACTGTAAACACCAAATGCTCTAAATGCAATAGTGAAGAGCACAATGTACCATTCCCTCTATTCTCATTCTTCATGGACTTCGTGCACCAGCAAGCAAAGACTAGGAATGATCCCAGCTTTGACTTCTCACACCCTCAGAACAGGCTGTAGAGCACAGCAGGGAGGAGAGAGACACAGTACCTCCTGAAGTGACACCCCAGTGCACCGAAGTCTGTGGAGAAGGTCTTAGTAACAAATCTTGCTCCAAGATCTGTCTTGTCACAGTTTACCCTATCGGTCATAAGAGAAAGCAGTAAGGTTGTATGCCATCCTTGATGATCAGAGTAATAGATCTCTTGCTAACTCGACTATCTTTGATATCTACAATATTAAATGACATTGTTCTCCATATTCACTTAAAACTTGCACAGGTGTGAGTGAAGAAAAAGGCAGAAGAGCTACTGGCTTCCAAATCGAATCTATAAATGGTGAAGCATCCCTACCTTTACCTACTTTGATCAAATGTAATCGGATTCCAAACAATAGAGAAGAATTTCCTACGCCTGAGGCAGCATTACATCATGCACATCTAAAATCCATAGCACAGCTCATACCTGCACTCGACCCAGAGGCACAAATAATACTTCTGCTTGGAAGAGATATCATAAGAGTACACAAGGTGAGAAAACAAATAAACGGTCTTCACAATTCTCCATTTCCTCAGAAGTTTGACCTGGGGTGGGTCATTATAGGTGATGTCTGCCTAGGAAATGTTCACAAGCCAAACGCAGTGAATTCTCTTTACACAAGTACCTTGGATAATGGACGTCCATCCTTTTTTCAGCCATGTCCTAACAGATACCTTGTTAGAGAGAAGCCGGCAACCATCCTTGTGGTGAAAACCAAAACCGCTTGGAGCACAAGGTGTTCCAGAGGACAAAGGAAGACCACAATATAGCTCCCTCTATTGAAGATGAGATGAGGTCTTCTTAAACATAAAATGAACACCTAGGTTGCACCACTGCCTTTCAAGACACAGAGACGCTGTCTTCCCAACAACAGAGATCAAGCCTTTAAACGCTTCTGTTCACTCCAACGCAACTTTCAGAAAGCTGGTACCTACCAATCTTTGGCGTTTACAACCCTAAGAAACCAGGACAAATCCGAGTAGTATTTGGACCTGGGTATTAGGGATCCACTCTCCAGAGTGGCGATGCTTTATCAGAGAGGGGTTGAAAAATGGAGTCTCCCTACTATCTAAAAGTAAGGATTTAGTACTGGTAGAATCCTGGGGACAGTCCTCATCAAAATGAGAGGCCCCATCTAGATCAGAATAGTCATTATCTGATGCATTAGGATTGTCATCAGAGGATATGTCTGAATATTTGACAAAAGAATCTGGCTTCACCCTTTTAGTGGTGGTCCGAGCCCGTTTAGTATTAGTATTGTCCTTAAGGGTGGAGGGTGGGGGGTGCGATGTATGTGCACCAGTAAATTTGCTACATGATTGTCGTGAGCCGTCATAGATAGAGGTCTCTTGACCTGTCCCTTTTTTAACAGATTCTTTTTGTTTGGGGGGATTGTTGTCGTCATGAGAAAACTTCCTTTTCATGGTAGATTTTTGAGATTTTTTGAAGCTTTTGGCTAAGGTAACGGCAGAATCTTCAGCTGAGAAAAATAACAGTGTATTGGGAGCCATATGAGGAGAATTCCTGGGGGCTGATTGAGCGATAACCAATGCAACTGAATTTGATATAGTTTCTTGCATGATAGTCATGGCCGACCGCATTGCGGACTGCACGGAGTGAGATGCTGATAAATAAACCATCTCTTGAATTTGAGCTCCTGACATATATTCAATGTCTGCATTTTTTGGTTGCTCCTCAGACATATTGCATGTATATATTTATATAGTTCATGTGGAAAAAACACTTGGGAAATACAATGGACCAGAAAGCTGAGGTATCCTATATATACATGTACTGGCCAAAGTGTGACACACTGGAGATATAAGGTATCACCAATGAAAAAGAGCCAAATTCAATAATTTACTGCTATATAATGAACTACCTGCCCTGTGGAGGGAAAACTACAAGGTGGCAGCGACTATCAGGTAATAAGTACAAGATACACTGTGAGGTAACTTATAGGAGTAGCTCCAGGCGAGTCTTTCCAGTCAGAGAGATCCTCTCACACTGAAAGACCAGAGAAATTCTGAAGAGACACAGAGCAGCTGATTACCAGCTGGTGTAGGTCATGTGACACGCAGTGGTTAACCCTGCGTCGTCACAGAGACCACTGAACTTGTAATGGAAATAAAATGTATTAGAACTATGTCGATAATAAGGGTAATATTACAAGTAATAGAGAGACAATACTTATCTGACTTCACACTGCAGCCGCAGCTAAAGAAAGATGGCGGAGTTTGCACTTGTGGACCTGATATTGCCTGTACTCTGCCCTCATTGGTCATTGTATATACAGCTTCTAGGTTGTACCTAGTCAAGTTTTTTCGTGATTACTAATGTTTTGTCTTTAGCTTCTGCAGTTCAGTATAAAGAAAGTTACGCATAATGAGACGCCTCGTGTCCTGATATAAAATCGGCATACACATGCCGTCATTTTAAGTGCTTCTGATTAACCCCAAATAAAGTTGAGCTGCTCTAGTTGGTCTTTCCTTAAATTTTCTTAGTCGCATCCCACAGCAATAGCCATGGTCCACAGAGAGCTTCCAAAGCATCAGAGGGATCTCATTGTTAAAAGGTATCAGTCAGGAGAAGGGTACAAAATAATTTCCAAGGCATTAGATATACCATGGAACACAGTGAAGACAGTCATCGTCAAGTGGAGAAAATATGGCACAACAGTGACATTACCAAGAACTGGACGTCCCTTCAAAATTGATGAAAAGACGAGAAGAAAACTGGTCTGGGAGGCTAGCAAGAGGCCTACAGTAACATTAAAGGAGCTGCAGGAATATCTGGCAAGTACTGGCTGTGTGGTACATGTGACAACAATCTCCCGTATTTTTCATATGTCTGGACTATGGAGTAGAGTGGCAAGACGAAAGCCTTTTCTTATAAAGAAAAATATCCAAGCCAGGCTACATTTTGCAAAAACACATCTGAAGTCTCCCAAAAGCATGTTATGGTCTAATGAAACCAAGGTTGAACTTTTTGGCCATAATTCCAAAAGATATGTTTGGCGCAAAAACAACACTGCACATCACCAAAAGAACACCATACCCACAGTGAAGCATGGTGGTGGCAGCATCATGCTTTGGGGCTGTTTTTATTCAGCTGGAACTGGGGCCTTAGTTAAGATAGAGGGAATTATGAACAGTTCCAAATACCAGTCAATATTGGCACAAAACCTTCAGTCTTCTGCTAGAAAGCTGAATATGAAGAGGAACTTCATCTTTCAGCATGACAACGACCCAAAGCATACATCCAAATCAACAAAGGAATAGCTTCCCCAAAAGAAGATTAAAGTTTTGGAGTGGCCCAGCCAGAGCCCAGACGTGAATCCGATTGGAAATCTGTGTGGTGATCTGAAGGGGGCTGTGCACAGTAGATACCCTTGTAATCTGACAGATTTGGAGTGTTTTTGCAAAGAAGTGTGGGCAAATCTTGCCAAGTCAAAATGTGCGATGCTGATAGACTCATACCCAAAAAGACTGAGTGCTGTAATAAAATCAAAAGGTGCTTCAACAAAGTATTAGTTTAAGGGTGTGCACACATATGCAACCATATTATATTATTTTAGTATATTTTCTTCCCTTGCCATTTTTCTTCCATTGCCTGATTCTATTCACTCTGCTGGAGACATACAGATAGAATCTCCTTGTGGTGTTGCAAATGTACCCTAGAACAGTCTTGCTATCAGTAACACATTTCACAGCATCAAAGTCAGTGTCTAGTTTATCAGTGATTAGCTCAGACATTTAAAATGCAAGTACAGCAGCACACAACTCTAGACGAGGAATCGTGTGGGCTGGTTTAGGGCTTAATTTAGACTTTACTATAACAAATCTAAGATGACACACATTTTCTGCATCAATTACTTTCAAGTAAGCTACTGCACCTATCGCTGTGGTGGATATGTCTAAGAAAATGCACAGTTCTTTCCTGCGAGCTGTTGATAGAGATACGGGAACATGGTATCTGTCTATGTTTAGGTCAGGGGTCTCAAACTCAATTTACCTGTGGGCCGCAGGCGGCAAAGTCTGGGTGAGGCAGGGCCGCATAAGGGATTTCACAAAAAAAAGTCCTCAAACGTCATTATTAACAGTTTTCTTGAAGAAATCTTGTTGCCTCATTATTTTTTTTACTAATGCGATTTTTATTGCGATTATTCGGTAAGCGAATAATCGTGAATACTGCGATATTTGAAGGCCGGCCGCAGGCCACAAAATATTGTACTGAGGGCCGCAAATGGCCCGCGGGCTGCGAGTTTGAGACTTCTGGTTTAGGTGCTCTAACGCTTGCAGGGATTCCGTCCATTGAACCCACTCACATAGTCTATCTTGTGGAGACAATGCATCCCATTCACTTTTCCCGGATGACAGTTCCCGATCTAAGGCCTTACCTCTTATTGTCACAGGTGATACAAACCCTATAGGGTCATATAGGCTACTTACGGTGGATAGAATTCCTCTAAGTGTAAAGGGCTTATCCTCTGAGGAAACTCGGAAAACAAAACTATCTGTTTCTAGATCCTAACTTAGGCCTAGACTTCTCTGCAGGGGAAGAGTGTTTATACCTAGGCAAAGATCTTTAAGGTCCTTAGCTCTGTCTGCTACAGGGAAGCCTTCCATTACTTTTTGGCTGTTGAAAGTGATTTTATGAAGACACAGATTGGATTCTGCCAGCATTTGCTTCGCTTTACTGAGGATGGAAATTGCATCTTCAGGTGTGTTAGCAGAAGCGAGTCCATCATCTACAGTATATAAAAATGCCTCAATAGAAAGTGTTTGGCTTCTTGTCCATAGCACTACGCATTTTTCTGGGCAGCCTTTTGCATGCAGTATATAGCAACAGCAGGAGAGGGACTGTTGCCAAATACCGTACGTGCACTTTCATTCTGTACTCGACAATTTCTTTGTCTATGTCATTGTCTTTGTACCAGAGAAACCATAGAAAGTTTCTGTAGTCTTCTCTGACAAGAAAGCAATAAAACATTTGTTGCACATCTGCTGTGATGGCAATTAGTTCTTTTCTGAAGCGCATAAGGACACCTAGAAAAGTTTTGTTTAGGTCAGGGCCACTTAACAGTATGTCATTTAAAGAAACTCCTTCATACTCTGCTCTGAAATCAAAAACTATTCTAATTTGGTTAGGTTTGTGTGAATGGTAAACACCAAACATTGGTTGATACCAGTGTTCCCTATCTGTCTCAAGTGATGTTGCAACTTCAGCGTGATCGTTGTCCTGCATCCTTTTAATGAATTCAGTGGAATCTCTTTTCGCTTCTGGCTTTCTCTGCAGTGTTTTGTTGAGTGAATGCAAACGCTTCATGGCTTGATCCCTGGGTGCCCGAAAGGGGAGAGGGGCCACCCAACTGTGATTGTCATACTGGTAGGCCTCTCTATCCATAATCTGCAAAAAGGTCTAATCCTCTATAGAGAGGGCCTGTTTATCATCATTAGTTTTATGGAACACTGTAATCCCTAGATTGTCTGTCTCAATGTTGGAATTGACTTCTTCTTTGCCATATAGTGTAGAAGAGTCCCAGTGTTGTGTTGACCTGCCAAAGCTTTCCTTGACAACGAAGCTGTTGTGACAGGAACAGAGAAGAAATGTGCGACCATTTGTTAACACAGATGTCTTCAAAGTGCTAATGTTGTCAGGCTGCTGCACTATCCCCAGGCAAACTTCTCCTACAATGACCCACCCCAGGTCCAGTCTCTGTGCATAGGGGGCATTGTAAGGTCCATTGATTTGCTGGCACACCTCGTGTACCTGAAGGATGTCTCTTCCAAGAAGTAGAAGGATAGAAACATCTGTCTAAACAGCTGGGATAAGGTGAGCAATTTAGCGGAGGTGAGGGTGATGATGGGCTACTTCTGGGGAGGGAATCTCTGTTTTGTCATCAGGTATCATGCCACACTCTATTAGGGTAGGAAACGGGAACTGTACTTTCTTATTTAAGGATTCAATGGTAAAATCAGTAGCTCTTCTCCCTGTGGTTTCAATTGTCCCCGCACATGTCCTTAGAGTGTATGGAACTGCACTTGCCTTAAGGTTAAAGACCTCAATGAAGTCTGACTTTGCAAGGGATCTGTTGCTCTGTTCATCTAGCACTGCATACATTTTAATCACTATGGTGATGGAGCATGTGATTGGGCCATGTGACCATGTGACATCATCACAGGTCCTTTTCCTAGCAGCAAGCTAACGGAGAGGATGCCGGGCTTCGCAATCAAATGGACCAGGTAAGTTATGATTAGTTTATTATTTTTAACCCATTCAGCACCGGGTTCAACATTAGGAAGATGGCCAAGGGTATTATTTCACATTATAACTATGTTATAATGTGAAATAATACCAGCGGGACAATTTCTGACCCGAACATGCACTTCTGTGAAGAAGTGCAGGTTCGGGTCTGGAGTACCAAAAGTGCCGATTTTTCTCCCGCGCGTGCAAAACGCATGACAGCGCTTTGCACTCGCAGGGAAAAATCGCGGCGATTCCCGCAACGCACCCGCACTTTTTGACGGAGTGCACCCGCAACGCCCGTGTGAAAGGGGCCTTAGGGTTCATTCACACATCCGCAAAATAGGTCCGCATCCATTCCACAATTTTGCGGAATGGGTGCGGACCCATTAATTTTCAATTGGTCTGCAAAAGATGCGGACTGCACACAGTGTGCTGTCCGCATCCACACTTCCGCAAAAAAATAGAACATGTCCTAAGAATAGGCATTTTCTATGAGAGTGCCGGCCATGTGCGTTCCATGTTTTGAGGATCCGCAAAACACTTATGGACGTGTGAATGGACCCTTACTGTGAGGTCTGTGAGGTCTTTGTGGTTGATTTCTGCTGGTGGTGAAGGCGAAACTTGGATTACTTCAGATTTGCGCTTGCTGTCGGACAAACCTACAGAACAGAGAGAAAGGGGGAAAAGGGACTCAATAGTCTTTTTTGAATTTACCTCCCACAGACATCCCATTGTCTTGCAGATTTGAAGGTAGGTTCTCTATTATGGGATTAGTGCCTCTGGCTGTATCTAGATATGCAAGCCCTGGCAAGTAGCCACCCTCTTTGGCATATTCTATCTCTAGCAGAAGATCACTCAGTTCTTTTAGCCAGACGTTTGTCTCTGTAGCCCACCTTAGGAAAGACTTCAAGCTTTTTCAACAGTGCTCCTTCAATTACCTCAGGGGATCCATACGTTTCTTCTAGTCTTTTCCAGGTCATGTTGAGTCCTGCTGCATGGTTGAACAGGTTTGCTCTTCTCATCCTCTTTGCATGCTCTGGTGACTCTGTACCAAGCCATTTTATCATTAAATCAAGCATTTCTGCTGGTCATAAGTTCAGACCTCCAGTGGCATAAAGAAAGGAAGATTTCCATGCACAATAGTTTTCAGGACAGTCATCAAATTGGAGAAAGCCTGAGCTAACCATTTCTTTGCCGCTGAGATATTTGGTGACATCCACTGAACATTGTAGTTCACACATGTAATCTTTAGGTTGAGGTGGAGGGTACACTTGTTTTTTGTTCCTAGGGGGTTCTGGGGCTTTATTTTTGGTTTGCTGGCAGCCACTGACCTCATGTGGTTGATTGGGCCTACTCAGGGGGTCTGTTGATGTCGGCCTGAAATCCTTTGCTCCAGGTTTAAGAGACTGTTCCTTTGTATGCACATCAGTAAGGTTTTGGATGTACTCACTTGTACGATCTGCAGAGGATAGGGGTTTTTCTGGAACCTTCGGGTCTTTATATGATTTTTCACTTTCTGATCAACTTGTTCCCATGTAAGCAGCTGCCTCTGCTTCAGCAACTGCAGCTGCAGTCTGTCACTGCAGGATAAACAATTTTGATTCAAATTCCACCTCTTCTTGTGCTATGGCAGCTTCCTCAGCTGCTCTCTCTTGTGCTGCTATCTCCTGCATCATCATGGCTTCTTTTTTTGCGTACTGTAGCTGGACACGGGCAGCTTCTGCCTTGGTACGAGCTCTAACTGCTGTGGATATCTTGCTAGATCATAAAGATCTGGACATGGACACATGCGACTGTGCATCAGGGGCTGACTGTCAACTTTTGGCCCAGGGGGCAAGTAACACCCAGAGGCCCACTGAACCCCCCTCTACTTCCTGATTCGCTGTCACAAGAGGCTGGGCGGGGAGCTGCGGGAGAAGAGCACAGCCTCCTTTGACAGCTATCTCCGCCCCCACACACCTGTGCTCTCCTGATCTGTCACAGGAGGCTGAGCATTGCGGAGAGGATAGATGTTGGCCACTCACAGCGCTCATAGCCCCCCCCCCCCCCCTTATATGCCAGTAGCCCCCCCCCCTTATGTGCCAGTAGCCCCCCCCTTATGTGCCAGTAGCCATCCCCTTTATGTGCCAGTAGCCCCCCCATATGTGCCAGTAGCCCCCCATATGTGCCAGTAGTCCCTCCATATGTGCCAGTAGCCCCCCCGTGTGCCAGTAGCCCTCCTTATGTGCCAGTAGCACCCCCTTATGTGCCAGTGGCCCCCCTTATGTGCCAGTAGCACCCCTTATGTGCCAGTAGCCCGACTTATGTGCCAGTAGTCCCCCCTTATGTGCCAGTAGTCTCCCCCTCCCCACCTTATCATGTGCCAGTAGAATCCCCCCCCCCTCACCTTATCATGTGCCAGTAGAATCCACCCCCCTCACCTTATCATGTGGCAGTAGAGTCCCCCCTCACCTTATCATGTGCCAGTAGAATCCCCCTCCTCAGTTTATCATGTGCCAGTAGAATCCCCCCTCACCTTATGTGCCAGTAGCCCCCAAAAAAACAAAAAACAAACAAACAAACAAACAAAAAACACTTATACTTACCTCCAGCGATGCGATGCAGGCCTCTTCCGGCCTGTGTCCCTCGCTGTACCGCTCCGGTGGCGCGATGACGTCATCGCTTAACCTGCACCAGCCTCTATCAGAGGAACAGGGAGGGGACACGCCTCTCCCTCCTCTGCCGCAGCACAGACATCTGAGGACGGCGAAACAGATGACTATGGAGATGAACGCTTCCACAGTGGAAGCATTCATCTCCCTGTGCCCTGCCACCAGCCGCCCCCACTTGTCACCAGGGCCGCGGCAGGGCACATGCACACCCCAAAGGCCGGCCCTGGGTGACACTACAGAGGGGCCCTGCTGTGCATCGTCTTGCTGGGCACTGGGGATGTTCTCCCTACCTTGCTGTGTCGACGGTATCGTGTCATCAGCCTGGTAGTTTGTTATTGATCTTAGACTCATGCTTCAATAATGGCGTCTCTGTTTATTCCAGACCGCCACGTGGATGTCCTTTTACTGTTCTGCTTCGCGTTATTGAACTTTTGTATAACACTAGTCAGACAGTCTAACAATAATTCAGAAGTCAAGAAACGTGAGACATCAGATCTGTATGTAATATTTGTTCTGAATAACTTTGCAAAACTACAACATAAGCACAAACAAAACATAATTGTCAGTACATTAAACATTATACAACAGTTACATTCCATTAGTGAGTGTACTCATGGACAATTTCATCATAAGTCCAGGAATAGCTCAGAGCTCCACTGTTTGCTGCTTGCTAGATCTAGAAGCAATCACGAAATGGAGGATAGGAAGTTGAAAGCTAATGGCCCTGGCGCTTGCTGTCGTTAAAATATGTCACCAGCTGCAGTGCCACAGCGGAATCGCACAAACCACTGTAAAATGTCAGAATTAAAACAATATTAAATGCACCCGCTCCCCAATCTAATTACGGAACACAGACTACCCGCTGGAGCCGCCTCAGACCGGTTGGTGGAATACTGCCGTGCCTGAAAAGAGGAACTGCTGTACCTGTCTCCCAGTGCTTGCTCCGTGGCTGCTCTCTCCTGCGGACTGTAGCTTAAAGTGTTACCGGGTACTTGATTGGAGTTGGTCTGTTTGCTTGGCGTGTGCCCCGGCCGGTGGCACAACGCCGTTGCTATGGCAAAACACTCTGTGCGTTCACGGGCGGATAGTGACGTCACTATTCCAGCTACGGGTCGCAGCTAGTGCCAGAATTCCTTACAACGCGTTTTGGACAGTGCGCTGTCCTTCGTCGGGTAAAAGGGGAATATGATGGTATACGTGAGTGCTGCATATTTATACCCTATGCTGGTTCCACCTTAACTGTTTATAGTCCGATATGAGTTCGTATTAATACTATAGTGTCTCTGTTATTCGAATACGAACAACTCTATCTCCGAATTTAACCCTCCAGGTGCCAGGGTCTCCATGCTGAAGATCCATCTTGTTTCCACTTGGGACATATTTTTTATTATGTCCCCCCCTCTCTTGGGTAATCTCACCAGTTCTACTCCACAGAAGGTGGACCCCTCAAATTTTCCTTCATGTTTCTCCTTGTAATGTCTAGAGAGTGGGTGTCCTTCAAATTTTCTATTGATGTTATATATATGTTCACCCACCCTCTTTTTTAGGAGTCTTTTAGTGCGGCCAATGTACATCTTGTTGCAGGGGCATGTAATGACATATATTACCCCTGACTGTTACATGTGATGAATCCTTTAATATCTGCTTTATACGTACTGGTATTTTTTATGTTCGTTTGGATTTTATTTTTGTTGGAGGATCTGCAACCCATACATTTCCTACAAGGGAAGAAGCCATTATTTTGGCCTAGGTTATTAATAGAATCTACCTTATTTGTATTCATATTTTTTCTCTTTTTGTTATTTATATTTCTTTTGGTATTTTTCTCCTGTGTGGTGATACAGCTATTAGTGGCTGCCAACGTATTCCCTAGAAGAGGAAATAAAAGAGAAACAAATGAGGAAATTCATGAGAGATTCCCTGCCGATCACTAATACAAATAATATGGCAACAAATAGGATACAAAATAGCGAACTAATGGAAACTATAAATTCTTTTGAAACAATAGACGAATGTACCCCTGAGGCAACTAAAGATCAAGAATTTGAGTTCAATATATAGTACATACAGTGAACATGAAGGTACAATAAGTTCCAATTCACACATTCCGTTTACCCCAGAGGTAGTCATTAGTAAGGACAATAAAAAGAATTAGGGTCCATTCACACGTCCGCAATTCTGTTCCGCATTTGCGGAACGGAATGGCGGACCCATTAATTTCAATGGGGACAAACGATGTCCCGGCCGGGTCTGCAATTGCGGATCCGCACTCCCGGGTCTGCAATCGCGTTCCCGAAAAAAATAGAACATGTCCTATTCTTGTCCGCAATTGCGGACAAGAAAAGGCATTTTCTATGAGAGTGCCGGCGATGTGCGGTCCGCAAAATGCGGAACGCACATTGCCGTTTTCCGTGTTTTGCGGATCCGCGGATCCGCAAAACACACACGGACGTGTGAATGGACCCTTATTGTAACTTATACCAGTTATCCTGACTCAAAACAGGTACAACCCCCTGAGACAGAGCATAGAAGATCAAATAGAAATGGAAGAGGAAACTATAGAACACATAGAGGATTCAATGGCGACCTCAAATAAAATAAATATGGAGAGAGGGAGAAAAATGACTGAAGAACAAAAGAAAAATGAACCATTAGAGAGGAGAGAAAATACAGAAAAGAATAATGATAAAAATAATCAAGAAGAGGAGAAAGGAAAGGAACAACAAGGACAAGAATACATAAAAGATAAAAAAAAGAAGATCCATAATCAAAAAAACAATAAAACAGGATTTTTTTCAGGCAAGAAAAAGTACAAACAAAAGAGGGGTTGTAGGAGAAGGAAATTTGCCAAAAAGAAAAAAGTAGGAGCACAAACACATATGAAGGAAGAACTACAGAAAAAAAATGCACCAAACAGATATGCCACTGACTATACTAGCTAGTCAAACAAGCAGATATTAAAAGCTGAGACTTTTGCCAATATATTCCTGTCAGGAACACATCGAAGCTCCTCATGCACAACGTCACGGTCACTCAGCATGGCATGGGGTCCTACCACTACGCTAACTATGGTGTGAACACGGTGAACAAGGTGATGGAATACTGCTCACAGCCAAGCTTCCACACAACCGCATAGCAGGACAACTAATGCAATGTGAATAAAGCAAGACTGCAAGCCACACCCATATCAGACCGTGTGATGGAGGCTACCAGGTGCAAAAGAATGTTAAATGCCAGGTGAAGGCACATTCAATACATATGGAACAAAAATCACAGAAATATAGTGGCCAATATGGGGCAACTGCTCAGACCCCAAACACTGTAGCTTGTTTCTCGTTGAGGGAGCAGTCCCACCGCATGTGGACCACAGCAAACGACCATCCCCAGCAAAAATGCGTACAATGGAGGATGCCGGCGCGGACCACCTGCACCACAAAGGCATCCTACACAAAACGGAGCATTGTGCAGATTAAATATATAAATATATAAATCACAGAAAAAAAAATGCACCAAACGGATATGCCACTGACTATACTAGCTCGTCAAGCAAGCAGATATTAAAAGCTGAGACTTTTGCAAATATATTCCTGTCAGGAACACATCGGAGCACATGTGATCTTGTTCCATATGTACTGAATGTGCCTTCACCTGGCATTTAACATTCTTTTGCACTTGGTAGCCTCCATCACACGGTCTGATATGGGTGTGGCTTAAAGTCTTGCTTTATTCACATTGTGACTCAGACTGCTTGGCTGATGTGCAAGGGGTTGAGGTGGAAGACAGATACCCATGGGCCGGCGGTGCCAACTCTGCGCTTTCAGCAGAGGACTGGGTGGAAGACAATGTAAAGGAACTGGAGCCACTCTCAGCCATCCAATCTACTATCGCCTCTACTTGTTCTGGCCTCACCATTCTTAGAGAGGTATTCGGGCCTACAAAATGTCACATAACATCCAGTCGCCTGCGTGGACCAGAGGAAGGTGTTTCATATGGGCTCGTAGTTGACACAGATCGACAACGTCCTCTTCCCGCAGCAAGAGCTCCACCAACACCAGCAACACCATGGCCACGTCCCCTAGTTGGTGCCGGTTAATTGGGTCGGTGTGACCTACCTTTTTTTTTGTTTAAAATACACTGTACTTGCCACCGTCAAAGGGATATATAACAGTTATTCAGACAGTTAATTGGGTCACTGTTACCTACCTATATTTTCGGTTGAAAAAACACTGTACTTGCCACCATCGAAGGGATATATAACAGTTATTCAGCCGGTTAATTGGGTCGTGTGTCCTACTTTTTTTTTTTTTTTGTTAAAATACACTGTACTTGCCACCATCAAAGGAAATATAACAAATATTCAGCCGGTTAATTGGGTCGGTGTGACCTACTTTTGTTTTATACACTGTACTTGCCAACTTGCCACCGTCAAAGGGATATACATAACAGTTTTTCAGTCGCTATTGAACGCCTGGCTCAAGCTAAATACTCATATAAGAGAATATTGGGGTGTGCATTGGTGTGAGGAATGAATGTGTCTTGTTATATCCAGATGATATTGTGCTAACCTTACAATGTCCTCAACAACCTTTAGGAGTGGCAAGAATAGAACATGCCATATTTTTTTTGCGGACGTGAAATGCGGACAGCGGACAGGCAACGGAAGAGTCATCCGCATTTTTAACGGATCCATATAAATGAATGGGAAACCATCGGATTCGGAAAAAAAAGGAACGGAGGCCGCAAAAAACCACTGCCGTGTGCATGTAGGCTTAACCTGGAACTTCCTATCCTCAGAATTAAAACAATATTAAATGCACTGCGCTCCCCAATCTAATTACGGAACACAGACTACCCGCTGGAGCCGCCTCAGACCGGTTGGTGGAACACTGCCGTGCCTGAAAAGAGGAACTGCTGTACCTGTCTCCCAGTGCTTGCTCCGTGGCTTCTCTCTTCTGCGGACTGTAGCTTAAAGTGTTACCGGGTACTTGATTGGAGTTGGTCTGTTTGCTTGGCGTGTGCCCCGGCTGGTGGCACAACGCCGTTGCTATGGAAAAACACTCTGTGCGTTCACGGGCGGATAGTGACGTCACTATTCCAGCTACGGGTCGCAGCTAGTGCCAGAATTCCTTACAATGCGTTTCGGACAGTGCGCTGTCCTTCGTCAGGTAAAAGGGGAATATGATGGTATACGTGAGTTCTGCATATTTATACCCTATGCTGGTTCCACCTTAACTGTTTATATTCCGACATGAGTTCGTATTAATTACTATATTGTCTCTGTTATTCGATTGCGAACAACAGAGACACTATATTTTTTCTCTTTTTGTTATTTATATTTCTTTTGGTATTTTTCTCCTGTGTGGTGATGCAGCTATTAGTGGCTGCCAACGTATTTCCTAGGTTTTTGGCTTTACGGTAGATGAACTTAGGCTCCTTTGGGATAATTTCACTTACTATTTTGTCTTCCATCAGTACATTCCAATGTTTGTTCACAATTTTTTTAAAAAGACCAACTTGACCATTATATGGTAAAATGAGGATTGGTATTGTCTCCTCTTCTATTTTATTTTTTCTCTTCTTTTTAGTAGTGTTTGTCTGTTTAGTTGTCTCACTTCTTCCCTTTGGGTTATTAGTTTTGGTACATTGTACCCCTTTATTTTAATTTTTTTCTGCATATCATCTGCTTCCTGTCCATATGTTGCTGGTTCAGTGCAGTTTATTTTGATGCGTAAAAATTAACTTTTTGGGATATTATCTAACCACGAGGTAAGTGGCAACTATCTTTGGTGATGAAGCTGTTAGCATCAGTGGGTTTATTAAAGGTTTTAGTATGTATATTATTGTCCTTGATAAAAATAGTCAAGTCTAGGAAATTTATTTCTTTATTACTAAACGTTGGGGTAAATTCCCCAAAAAGTCATTTTTATTAATCTCAATAAAAAAAAATCCTGTAATGTGTCTACCCCTCCCTTCCAAATAAAAACGATGTCGTCAATAAAACGTCGCCAGAGGACGAGGTTCGCCCGGAGTCTGCCATCGGTGTGTATAGTCTGGTGCTCCCATCTAGCCACATATTGATTAGCGAACCCCGATGCGAACCTCGTCCCCATCACGGTCCCCCGCGTCTGGAGGTAAAAATTATCATCATATAGAAAATAATTTTTTCTAAAATGAACATGATACATTCCCCTATAAACTTTATTTGTTTTTTGGCATTTTCCCTTTCTTTCTGAGGAAAAAATTTGCCGCCTCACATACTTTTTTATTTTCAATAACTGTATACAAGGATTTGGCATCTAATGTGCCCATAACATAGTCCTCTTGCCATACAATTTCGCTGAGTATTTGTAATATATGGTTGGAAGGGACTGTGCATAGGGTTGTAGGCAGTGTCGGACTGGGGTACCTAGGGCCCACCAGTAAAATTTATTTTGGGGGCCCACTGTATGGATACATTCAAATATAATAAATAATTTAACAAGTTTTTTTGAATGAACATTGGCTGGTTGAGGTACTGTACATTGATTATATATATGTAGTGCAGTAATGTGTCAAGTGCCACTTGTGTAGGGAATGGGAGACTAGGGGCCCACCTTGCTCAGGGGCCCACCGGCGGATTCCCCTGTACCCCTGTGGGCCAGTCCGAGCCTGGTTGTAGGTGTTCATCCACATACCTTGAAAGCGCACTTCTCAGGCATTCTATCCCCGACACAATCGGTCTCCCTGGAGTATTCTTTGTATTCTTATGGATTTTGGGATTGTGGTAGAATGCGGCTATTCTGGGGTATGTTATGTTGATAAATAGGGTCTCCTCTTTATTTAGAAGACTATGTTCTTTGCCTTTTTGCACTAGTTCTTTTAGTTCCTTTTTATATATTTCAGTTGGATCTCTTTTAAGTAGTTTGTATGTTCTACTGTCATTGAGTATGTTTTTTGCTTCTGTATGGTAGTCTTTGTTCATTATCACTATCCCCCCACATTTATCCGCAGGCCGGATGATGATGATGTTGTTGTTGTCCTGTATAGATGTAAAGGCTTGTTTTTCTGCTCTATTGATATTGCTTAAATATTGGGGGTTTCTTGGTTTCTTTACCTTTCTAATTACCTTTGTTACTTGTGTCTTAAAGGTGTTAAAAGCTGCAGAGTATTCTTGCAATGGATGATATTTTGATTTGCATTTAAGTTCTGTATGTTTTTTACGACTCTGCTGAAGGGGTTTTTTACGACTCTGGTGAAGGGGTTTTCATGGGCCATCCACCTAGCCCTGCCCTAGAAATGACAGAGATTGAGTGCACTGATGCCCAACCACTTATGTTTAAGGATAAGGATGTGGGAGAACCACCACAGCTTGTCTCTGATGACCAAACACAGGTGTCAACTGCTGGGGCTTTCTGCAGTGTGCAGACCAGCCAAGAGGGCAGCGGTGAGGAGTGGGTGAAAAATGATGGGGAGGATGATGAGGTCCTAGACCTCACATGGCATCCAGGTCATGCCAGTGACTTGTGCTGTTTGGAGGAAGAGGAGGGGGGCACGCAGAGCCAGCCACATAGCAAAAGAGGGAGAAGGGTGCAAAAGCAGAGTGACCGTCCTCCAGCCAGTACGCCTGCTATTGCCCAACGTACCAAGAGACTTAGCACACCATAGCCGGTACAAAGGAGTTCCCTGGTGTGGCAGTTCTTCAGGCAGTGTGCTAATGACAGCTCACAGGTGGTTTGCACACTGTGTAGCCAGAGCCTGAAGTGAGGTATAAATGCTCTCAACCTGAGCACCACTTGCATGATCTGGCATCTAACCACAAAGCATGAGCTGCAGTGAAGTAGACACGAAAGATCAGAGGCTCCTCCTGCTCCCTCTTCTGCTGCGGTTTTGGCCTTTACCTCCTCCTCTGGAGCGACAGGGGCACCTGCCACCCCACAAACAGACTATGTGGCAGCCACACCACCACTGTCACCATCACCCAACATGTCCACACTGTCCCATGGAAGCGTTCAGCTGTCCATCCCATAAACACTGGAGAGAAAGAGGAAGTACCTCCCAACCCACCCCGAGCCCTGGCCCTGAATGCCAGCATTTCAAATCTTCTGGCCTTTGAAATGCTGCTATTCCATCTGGTGGAGACAGACAGTTTTAAAAATGTAATGACGGCAGTCCCTAACTTGGTATAAGTGCAGGGAGGACGGACAGGACACAAAACAGAAATGGACCGAGTCGAATACCAGGAGTGCAACGAAGTACAAACAGAGCAAGCAGAGAATCGTCAGGTGAAGCCAGGGTCAGAATACCAGGAGAGCCGCGAAGTACCAAAGGAGCAAGCAGAGGATCGTCAGAAGGGATCCGGGGTCAGAATACCAGGAGAGCAGCGAAGTAGAAAAGGAGCAGGCAGAGGATCGTCGGATTACAGCAGGAGGTAAGTACGCCAGGTAGGTCTCAATTGTAGGTGGAACCTTAATAACAGGCAACCTGTGTCCAGCAGGCTGCCTGGTAAATACTGACAACACCAATTTAATTACCGGGTTAATAATCATATTATTGAGGCAGACTACCAAAAACTTCCGACTGAATACCGAACAAATTTGTAACACCACGCCTCCATATAAAATTGTATGCTTTATTAGTTGAAATAAAAATACATGTAAATATCAATACAAGACACATACTGTAAGTAAAATAAACAACAGAACATGGCACAGGTGAGCGACAGAAACCTTAAAGGGGGCAGAAGAATCAGCACACATAGGGCACAATGAATTAAAAAGAGAAACCACACTAACTCCTGGAATATAGAAGTATAAGGTACCCGGACAAAGTCTAAAAAGTAATAAATAGAGGGAGACTGTGTGGAAAGTATATAAATAATAATACCCTCCAATGTGCGCCGGTCCTTCAGCCTCCTCTTCCCAACGCCGTTTCCCCAGATACACTGGCTTCTTCCGTGGATGTTAAATACTGACTAGCATGACCCGCCCTGCTACACACAGCTGAGCACCGAGTGATCAGCTTGGTGCTCAGACTCACTCTGGTTGCCGGAGGAACCGAGGACGCCGGCCACGCTGAGGAGACGTGTGTGGCCGGGTCCGTCCCACCCCTTATCGCCTAGGAAATGATGATGCGGCACGCGTCTTTGGTCCTCCACAGAGGCAGGGCGCTAGCGGCGTTGTGGAGAGGGAGCGCATAGTCGGCGCCCTATGACAGAGGTTCCTCAAGAACTACCCAGATATGTCAGAGCTGCTGCAGAAAGTGAGGACCGTCTGTGCTCGCTTTCGGTGTTCTCACTCTGCGGCTGCTCGTCTGTCTGCGCTGTAGAGCCTTCCCACTCACCACCACATATGTGGCATACCTTCAAAGTGGAACTCCACCTTGCACATGCTAAAGCCACTGGCTGTACCCTGGAGGGGCGTAACTAAGCAGCTACCCGGTTTTCGCTAGAGCCTCTGATGGTGAGGATAGACTTTGTCATTAGGGTAGTTGCCAGAGTCAGATACCAGAGTCAGTAGCAGCTGGTCCAGGCGAACTAGATGGTGCCTGTAAAGGTACTGACAGTACAGGCGTGGTTAGACTGGCAGGGTTGGAGTAGGGTTTTTAGCATTAAGATGGGTGTATTTGATTAGACAGTAATGGAGGTATGATAAGCAGATCATCTGAAGATGTTTTTGATATATCACATAGTATTGGGTTATATAGGGTGTGGGGAGTCGCTCTGGTAGACAGCGGTGCGGGTGCAGTTTAGAGGCAAAACAAGGAGTCCAGATTGTGCAACAAACAGTGTTTTATTCACACTTGCACACCATAAACGAAAAACAGTCTCTTGGTGACAGTTCACACACAACAGAAATAACGTGGCAAAACAAAAACAGGCCAACACAGGTTCAGTCACCTGGGAGGTGTAGGTGCAGGTTCGCACCACGCTGTCGGCCCAGCCGCAGGAGAATCCAGCTTCAGGTAGCCAGGAACAAAACACCTCCTTGCTGAGCCCTTTCCTCCAGGACAGAGAACTCCCAGCCCTGTTAGCAGCTCCAGGATAATCACAGCCTCCAGCTGCTGAGCTGGCTGAGCTTTTAAACCCAGCCCAAAACCAGGACTGGGTCGTGGGGAGCAGCCATGCTATTTAAACTCTGTCAGTAGCACTAGCTGCTGCTGACATCAACAAAAACGGGCTCTTACCTCACCGAGGCTATGAACCTCGGTGACACATACCTGCCATCCACGACGGCACCCTGCACCTTACCACACCCCCTTTGTTCAACCCTGAGGGGGTGGACACATGTGAGGCAGTGGACGCGGGAAAGGGCATCTGCATTTCCCTGCAAGCGACCTGCCCTATGTTCCACGGAGAACTTGAAATTTTGAAGGGATAGGAACCACCTGGCGACCCGAGCATTCCTCTCCTTGGCCTGACTCATCCATTTAAGGGGGGAATGGTCGGTCACCAGACGGAACCTCCTCCCTAACAGGTAGTAGCGGAGAGATTCGAGTGCCCACTTGATAGCCAGGCACTCCCTCTCCACTATACTATATCTGGACTCGGCGGGACTGAGCTTACGGCTCAGGAAGACAACGGGATGTTCTTCCCCGTTGACCTCCTGAGACAGTACCGCACCGAGGCCAACCTCCGAGGCGTCGGTCTGTACAACAAACTCCTTGTTGAAGTCGGGTGTCACCAAAACCGGGGACCCACACAGGGCCGACTTCAACGCGGAGAAAGCCTCCTCCGCCTTCTCACTCCAGCTAACCCTCCCAGACTTTCGCCCCTTCAACAGGTCTGTCACTGGCGCTGCTATTGTGGCAAAGTGGGGCACAAACCTCATGTAGTAACCTACAATCCCCAGGAACGACTTTACCTGCCTGGTGGTGACCGGTCGGGGCCAGTAACGAATGGCCTCTACCTTAGTTACCTGAGGTTTGATAACTCCCCGCCCAATTACATATCCCAGATATTTTGTCTCCTCTAACCCTATGGAGCACTTCTTTGGGTTAGCGGTCAGTCCGGCTTTCCTCAGGGCATCCACTACCGCCTGCACCTTGGGTAAATGGCTTTCCCAGTCGGTGCTGTGGATGACTACATCATCTAATTAGGCCGAGGCGTACCGACGATGTGGTCGCAGCACTATGTCCATTAGCCTTTGGAAAGTGGCGGGGGCGCCATGCAGGCCAAAGGGTAACACCTTGTAGTGATACAGGCCCTGCGGAGTAACAAATGCGGTTTTTCCTTAGCCGACTCCGTTAAGGGTACCTGCCAGTACCCTTTAGTGAGGTCCAGCACAGAAAAATAACGGGCTTGTCCTAAACTTTCAACAAGCTCGTCTACTCGGGGCATGGGATGCGCGTCAAACTTGGATACTTCATTTAACTTGCGAAGTCGTTGCAGAACCGCAGCGTCCCATCCGGCTTGGGTATTAGGACTATGGGACTGGCCCACTCACTTTCGACTCCTCAATGACATCGAGCTTCAACATTAACTGCACTTCCTCCGCGATGGCCCGCCGCTGAGCCTCGGGTACCCGGTATGGTTTTAACCGGACCTTGGCCTGAGGCTCAGTGGCGATGTCATGTCGGATGAGAGACGTGCGGCCAGGGAGGTCGAGAACACATCCGTGTGCCGACTGAGGAACTCCCTGACTTCCTGAACTTGTTTGGAAGACAGGCTGTCTGCAATTTTACCGTGGTTACGGCTTCACAGGCCTCGAACTGTGGGGCTGGACCCTTTTCACCTAGAAGCCCTGGCCGGGGCTGTGGTCGTCGGCCGCGTCCCTATCTTTCCACGGCTTAAGTAAATTCACGTGGTACACCTGCTCCGGCTTGCGCCGCCTGGCTGGTGTACTTTGTAATTTACTTCCCCTACTCTCGATCACCTCATAGGGGCCCTGCCACCTAGCTAGGAATTTGCTGTCAAGGGTGGGTACCAGAACCAAAACCCGATCTCCCGGATTGAAGTCCCGTACCCGAGCCTGACGATTGTACACCCTACTCTGGGCTTGTTGCGCTGCCTCCATATGCTCCCGGACCAAGGGCAACACCCTTTCCATCCGTTCCTGCATCTGGGCGACATACTCAATGACACTTTTGTGGGGGACAGGCTGTTGTTCCCATGCTTCCTTGGCGATATCCAACAGGCCCCGAGGGTGTCTGCCATAAAGCAGTTCGAAGGGCGAGAACCCAGTAGAGGCCTGGGGCACCTCTCGCACTGCGAACATGAGATAGGGCAGAAGCAGATCCCAGTCCTTCCCATCTCTAGACACCACCCTCTTTAACATATTTTTTAGAGTTTGGTTAAACCTCTCCACAAGACCGTCTGTTTGCGGATGGTAAGCGGACGTCCGTAACTGCTTTATACGCAACAATTTACACAGTTCCTCATTACTTTGGACATAAAAGGGGTCCCTTGGTCTGTCAGAACCTCTTTAGGCAGGCCCACACGGAAAACATCTCCATTAACTCTTTGGCAATGAGCCTAGCTGAGGTATGTCGCAGAGGCACCGCCTCCGGATACCGAGTGGCATAGTCGAGAACTACCAGAATGTGTTGGTGGCCCCTGGCAGACTTTGGTACAGGCCCAATTAAATCCATAGCGACTCGCTCAAACGGTACTTCAATAATTGGCAGAGGTACCAGAGGACTACGGAAATGTGGCTGGGGGCTAGTTATCTGACAGGTTGGACAGGACTTACAATAATCTTCTACCTCCTTGAACACACCGGGCCAATAAAACCGCTGCAGTATGCGGTCCTGCGTTTTCTGCCACCCCAAGTGTCCCCCAAGAACATGTTGGTGGGCAAGCTCCATGACAAGCTTGCGATACGCTGTGGGCACTGTTCAACAGGTTCACCTCGGATTTGGTTCACCCGATACAACATATCCTGCAGAACAATAAATCGTGGGAACATTAATTCAGCCCCTGGTTTCTGGGGTTTACCATTAATTTCCAGCACATTCTCCCAGGCCCTGGTTAGGGTTTGGTCCCGGTGTTGGGCGGTCCCAAAATTATCTCCGGAGACGTGGAGGTCTGCCAACTCAGGACCTGGTGGCAAGTCCTCCATGTCTCCCACCATTACACTCAGTGGGGGTGTCTCCCCCTCTATCACAGAAGTGGTGGTCACCCCTACCGCAGGCCCTTCGGACTCGGGCTCCCAGGGCTCTGGCCTCCCACAGGAACCAGGCCACTCTGCTAGGGTTACCCCTGTCTCAGGGCTATTAGTCACTTTCACCTCAGGCCATAGTGACGGAAAACCAGGGAAGTCTCTCCCAATTATTAGTTCATACGGTAGTTTGGCGGAGATCGCCACTTCACAAGTCCAGGTGCCGGCCGCCGTGGACAGAGACATTTCAGCAGTGGGATAGTCCTTTAAGTCTCCGTGTATGCACACCACCCCAACTTTCCGGCCCGTATACTGGGTGGGCTGTACCAGGGCAGCACTTACCAGGGTTACCAGGCTCCCTGAGTCCAACAGCGCCACTGCCAGGTTATCCCCGACTTGCACCTGGCACAGATGACGACTGTCTATTGTCTCGGGGATGCCGGTCGCACACAGTCTCCGGGCATACATGGAAGCCCGGTACCCATAATTAGTCTCCATGGGTTCCCCCACTGTGGACAGTTGGCCCTTATGTGTCCAGGCTCCCGACACTGCCAGCAGACCACTGGGGACGGATCTGCAAGAGGTACATCCCGGGCGGGTTTGGCGGGCCGCCGGGACTGGGGTGGAGATTTCCGGGGTTTGACTGGCCCCCTCCCAAAGAACCCCCTGCAGGTTTCTGGTGGCCTCATATCGTTCCACCAGGTCGACCATCTCAAGGGCATTGGTGGGGATACCTGGCCGATCCAGTGTTGAAGGGGGTAAGGCAAGGCCCTCCAAAACATGTCAGCCAGCAGCCGGTCCAGCATAGCAGTCGGACTCAGAACCTCAGGCTGCAGCCATTTTTGCAACCTGTGCAGCAACTCATAGTACTGCGGCCTGGCGGGTTCAGCCACGTTAAAGTCCCACTGGTGGACACGCTGAGCCCGGACCAACACGTTTACCCCCAGTCTGGCCAGGATCTCCCCTTCACCGTGGAATAGTCAGCAGCCTGGTCGTCTGCCAAATCAAAAAAAACTTGCTGGGGTCCGGATGCCAGGAACGGAGCAACCACTTCGGCCCACTGGTCACGGGGTAACTTTTCCCTCACGGCGACCTTCTCAAAGACCGCTAGGTATGTCTCCACGTCGTCTGCGGGGGTCATCTTTGGGATCGCCGCACGGACCGCTTTCCGGGCATCATGGGCGTGGTGGGGCGCTCCGGCCGCCTGTAATGCCATCACATGTTGTAGCAGTAACTGGTTGGTCTCCCGCTGCTGCACGTTAGCTTCTACGAGAGCCTTCACAGCAGCCTCCATGTTGCCAGAGATCACAGGCTGCAACTTTGCCGGCCTAATATAGGACATTCACTTTTGCTCAGCACAAAAACAAAGTTCGGCGTTCACGCCAGCCTCACTGCGCATGCCCGCATCCGACACCAAATGTGGGGAGTCGCTCTGGTAGACAGCGGTGCGGGTGCAGTTTAGAGGCAAAACAAGGAGTCCAGATTGTGCAACAAACAGTGTTTTATTCACACTTGCACACCATAAACGAAAAACAGTCTCTTGGTGACAGTTCACACACAACGGAAATAACGTGGCAAAACAAAAACAGGCCAACACAGGTTCAGTCACCTGGGAGGTGTAGGTGCAGGTTCGCACCACGCTGTCGGCCCAGCCGCAGGAGAATCCAGCTTCAGGTAGCCAGGAACAAAACACCTCCTTGCTGAGCCCTTTCCTCCAGGACAGAGAACTCCCAGCCCTGTTAGCAGCTCCAGGATAATCACAGCCTCCAGCTGCTGAGCTGGCTGAGCTTTTAAACCCAGCCCAAAACCAGGACTGGGTCGTGGGGAGCAGCCATGCTATTTAAACTCTGTCAGTAGCACTAGCTGCTGCTGACATCAACAAAAACGGGCTCTTACCTCACCGAGGCTATGAACCTCGGTGACACATACCTGCCATCCACGACGGCACCCTGCACCTTACCACAAGGGGTAGATCACGGTTGTGCCAATATGGGGTGGTGAGATCAGACATCCCCTTAGTAATGGAATTATGCATTGTAGGTAGATGAGATTATGTTATTGCAACATTGTTTATTTCTTCAGGTTCACGTAGTGAAATACCCTTTGATCCCATGTATTAGATATTTGCAGGTAGCGTATATCCCTTTTCTAGGTTATTGTAACATTGTTTATTTTTTCAGGTTTTAGTAGTTAAGTATTATTCATCCTGCTGACCTTATATTTGTGGGTAGCGCACATTCTGTTTCCGGGTCGGGATGTGTGCGCATCCCTGCCGTCTTTGGCTACAGCGCTTGCGCGTGCCTCCTTACACTGAGGTCTGGTTGACGTCGGCTCCGGATGTGATTGAGCTGCTATCATTGAGGCTGAGGTGGAGGCGGGGAGGAAGCAAAGTCCGTGGTTGGGGCCGGAGGGTGATGTGCCGCTATTGCGCCCTGAATCATGGGAGCAGGATGTGTCGTAATCATGCCCTAGGTCATGTGAGCAGTATTTGATCATCCATTGGCTAGCGTTGTATTTAAAATTTACCCCACTAGTGAGCTTAGATCTCTCCTCCTGACAAAGCAGAATGCGAAACGCGCGTTGAGGGGTGCGCTCTCCTGCTTGAATCCCACCGGACATTTTTTAGGTAGGCACTGGGGTTTGGCATGTTCCACAATATGTGGTTTGATGTGTGTGTTGCACTTTAATATATGGAGAATTCCCGCCTATAGGGACTGGTGGTCTCATCTAGAGGGGATGGTAGGTAATTGAGGAGTTTTTGTGCAATAGATGTGTGGCGATACCCAGGCTACATACAGTGGTTGAGGACAAGCAGGATTAGGCGCTCTTTGTTGTTTCACCTTTATTTTTATGGCATTGTGGTATAATGTTTTGTAATGATTTTAAAAGTATTTAATAAAGAAGATTTTATGAGGATTAATGTACCTTAGTGTTGTTACCAGGAGAAAAAAGACAGGAATTGGAGGATGAGGCAGAGACGTAGTCGAGACAAGCAATGGGTCAGGGCAGGCAGCACAGGAATGAAGTTAGACAATCCGGGTCGGAAACAGGAAGAGTGATGCAAGCAGAAAGGGATAAGACAAAGAGCGTAGTCTAGGAACGAGGCACGTAGTCGGGAACACAAGTGGTAACAAGCTCAATTGCACAAGATAGGACCTTGAGTCTGAGGTGCTTGAGTAGAGGGCTGAGCCACTTAAATACCTCCAGGAGAGCTGGGGTAGGTCAATAGAATCACCTGACACAACACAGCCCTGCTCAAGGAGTGATGCATACAGCAGCCGAGCACAAGCAGTGTTCAGGTAGACTGGAAGCTGCGGAGCGGAATCTCTAGAGCAGCAGCAGAGACAGGGAAGCACAGATCATGATCACAGGTGAGCACGGCGCCCGGAATCTTGGCGGCGAGCAGGGGGACAGTGTTGCACCGAAGACGCTGTTACATCCCACTTCTATGTCTTCTTGAAAAAGCGGTTCAGGCGCTGAGGGATGAGGATGTGGCAGAGGAGGAAGAGAAGAAGGAACATGGATCATTCCCACTGTTATCAGGCCAGTCATCCACAGGTGTCTCTCAGGGTGGGTTCCTGCACCAACAGCAGCCAGGTACCCAACTGTCCAGCCAGGGCACAGTTTTGGAAGATGAGGAGGATCCCTCTTCACAGCAGGGTGGCACTCAAATCAGCTCACAGGCATCACTGGAGCGTGGCTGGGGGGATACAGAGGACACAAATGATACACCTCCCACAGGTGTACAGCTTGTCGTTGCCTCTGGGCAGCCTGGCACACATGAGCGACTACATGCTGCAGTGCATGCGCAACAACCCCCAAGTTGCCCACATTCTAACCAGTGCTGATTACTGGGTGGCCACCCTGCTGGATCCCCTCTACAAGGACAACGAGCCGTCCTTACTTCCGTCACTGGAGAGTAAACGGAAGATGTGCAAGTACAAGCGAATGCTGTTAGAGGCGGTACTGATGGCATTCCCACCTGACAGCGGGGGCTCAGTGCAAGCACGTGGCGGAGGAGGAAGTAGCCAATGCAGCAGGGGCACTGTCAGCACCTCAGAAGGGAGGGTTAGCATGGCCAAAATGTGGAAAAGCTTTGTTTGCACGCCACAATATACAGCACCACCATCTGATACGGACCATCCTAGCAGGAGGCAGCGTTTCAGCAACATATTGGAACAGTACGTGTCCACACGTCTGCACATACTGACTGATGGGTCTGCCTCGTTTAACTTGGGTCTCCAAATTGGGCACATAGCCTGAGCTTGCCCTTCTTGCTTTGGAGGTGCTGGCCTGCCCAGCGGAAAGTGTATTGTCCAAACGTGTGTTTAGCACGGCAGGGGTGGGATGATCACGGACAGGCGCATCTGCCTGTCCACAGCCAACGTGGACAAGCTCATGTTTATTAAAATGAACCAGGAATGGATCCCACAGGACTTGTCCGTACCTTGGCCAGAGTAGAGAGGTACTGTATACCAGCTGCACCGAGCCATTGTTATACTCCAGCCTCCTTACGAAAAAAAACCTAGCCATTGTTGTTGTCTGGCGCAGTTTGTGGGTTCTCTTTGCTATTTCCCAATTTTTTGAGACCTCCACAAACCATAAAAGAAAAAACAAAACCTGCACCACCACATCCGCCACCTTCTCCACTGGGACCTGCACCTCCAGGCTCAAGATTGTTATGTCTTATATTGGCAGAGTAGAGAAGTATACTAAGCGCATCTAGCCATTGTTTTACTTCAGGGAAGTTTGTGCGTTCTCTTTGCTATTTTCCAATGTTTTGGGGCATTCACAAACCAAAAAACAAAGGAAAAAGAAAAAAAATCTAAATTAAAAGAAACAAAAAAAAAAAAAATAAGGTTGGTGACCTCCTTCGCCTCTTCCACCTGCACCGCCCTGTCCGCCTCCTCCTTCTGCACCGCCATGTCTGCCTCTTCCGTCTCCTCCTCCACTGGGATCTCCAACTCCAGGCTCAAGATTGTCTTATTGTCTTATATTGGCAGAGTAGAAAAGTATACCGGGCGCACCTAGCCATTATTGTACTCCAGCTCAGTTTGTGCGTCTTCTTTGCCATCTCCCAATGTTTGGTGCTCGACTGTTACCCCCTCCAAAAAAAAAAGAAGAATTGTAATAAGATGCCCCGTTTTAAATCTATCCAATTAATGTGGGAGAGGAAATTCTTCTATGTAGCGTGTTTGTGAAAGTCATGAATTTTTAAAACAAATTAGGAATCTAAAAAAAAAAGGAGAGGAAATTTTTCTGTATAGTATGTCATACTATAGTGTATAGTGTAAGTCATGAATTTTTAAAAAAAAATTAGGAACACCCCCTTCATCTGTCTTAACTGTTGTAGGAGAGGAAATTCTTTGTTGTTCAGGGTCAAGTTCGGAACCCGAATAAAACTTTGAAACCGGCCTAACCCTTAGAATCCGGACATCGAGCGGTCCGCTCATCCCTACTAGTGAGTACAGAGAAGACGAAGGACCAATCTACATGATCGAACTCTGCATCTAGAGTCACAAAAGTGTGTGTCAGGCCCACTTCCACAGACTGTAGTGTGCCCACTGCCAGTGCCAACCACTGATACCGGGTGGCACAGTAACTTGCCAATAAATAAGGCATTTAATTTTTAGACAGTAGTCTAAATTCAGTTGCTTGCCTGCTGCCAGTGTGTGTCAGGCCCACTTCCGAAGACTGTAGTGTGCCCACTGGCAAGGCCCACCACTGATACCGGGTGGCACAGTAGCTTGCCGATAAATAAGGCATTTAATTTTTAGACAGTAGTCTAAATTCAGTTGCTTGCCTGCTGCCAGTGTGTGTCAGGCCCACTTCCACAGACTGTAGTGTGCCCACTGCCAGCGCCCACCACTGATACCGGGTGGCACAGTAGCTTGCCGATAAATAAGCCATTTAATTTTTACACATTAGTCTAATTTCAGTTGCTTGCCTGCTGCCAGTGTGTGTCAGGCCCACTTCCACAGACTATAGTGTGCCCACTTCCAGTGCCCACCACTCATACCGGGTGACACAGTACCTAGCACGCGTAGTACCACTTATCTAGAAAAAAATGACAGGCAGAGGCAGGCCACCCCGCAGGGGCCGTCGTGGTCAGGGTGCTGTGCTTTCCACTGTCCCTGGAATAATGCCTAGTGTTCAGAGGCCACGTACCCTGAACCCGAAAAATTCTGAGGACATAGTTGACTGTCTTAGACAGGACACCCAATCTTCAACAGCTTCCGCTAAGAACCTTGACGCACCATCCTCCTCCAGCTCAGCTTCGGTCACCTGCTCTCAAGTTACCACGCTCCTGCCTGCCGCCATCACCACCACTACCACCACAGCCACCACAGCCACTTCACTTGATCCGTCAGAGGAGTTATTTACACATCAGTTGGATGCAATTAGTGATGCGCAATCATTACTGCCAGATGATGTAGATTACAGGGATATGTCTCAGTCACGTAGGATTAGACACATGGACGTACAGTGTGATGATGAGATGATGATGTTGTACCCGCTGCTGCTTCCTTTGCTGAGGTGTCAGATACAAGTGAAGCGGTTGATGATGACGATGTGTCCATGGATGCCACGTGGGTGCCTGCTCGAAGAGAAGAAGAGGGGGAAAGTTCAGAAGGGGAGACAGAGAGAAGGAGACGAGTTGGAAGCAAGGGTAGGTCATCTCAAGGAGTTAGTAGCACAGTCAGACAGCATGTATCGGCACCCGGGGTCAGCCAGACAGCACGCCAGTCAACGCATGCTGTTGCCACCACCAGAATGCCATCATTGCAAAGCTCAGCAGTGTGGCATTTGTTTTGTGTGTCTGCCTCTGATAACAGCAATGCCATTTGCAACCTGTGCCAAAAGAAATTGAGTCGTGGGAAGTCCAACACCCACCTCGGTACAACTGCTTTGCGAAGACACATGATCTCACATCACAAACGCCTATGGGATCAACACATGAGTAAAAGCAGCACACAAACTCAAAGCCACCATGCTCCTCCTGGTCCAGCATCTTCAGCCACGTCAACCACTGCTGTCCTCCCTGCCCCCTCTCAACCAACCGCCACTCCGCCTCTCACCTTCAGCAGTTCCTGCTCATCTGCCCACAGTCAGGTGTCTGTCAAGGACATGTTTGAGCGTAAGAAGGCAATGTCACAGAATCACCCCCTTGCCCGGCGACTGACAGCTGGCTTGACGGAACTCTTAGCCCGCCAGCTTTTACCATACCAGCTGGTGGAGTCTGAGGCCTTCAAAAAATTTGTCGCTATTGGGACACCACAGTGGAAAGTACCCGGACTAAATTTTTTTTCAAAATAGGCAATCCCAAAATTCTAAAATGTCATTGAAAAGGAAGTCATGGCATCTCTGGCATACAGTGTTGGGGCAAGGGTCCATCTGACCACTGATACCTGGTCTGCAAAGCACGGTCAGGGCAGGTATATCACGTACACGGCGCATTGGGTGTCTCCACAGCGGAGTTGGTGACACCGCCACGACTTGCAGGCAGACCTACTGCCACCTCCTCTACTCCTACTCCATCCTCTTCGATATCCTCCTCGGCTGAGTCCTCTTCTGCTGCGGCGTCTGGCTGCAAATCAACTGAATCCCCCCAGCTCCCCAGGGGATATTCCACATCCCGGATACGACAGTGTCACGCTGTCTTGGGGTTGACTTGCCTGAAAGCAGAGAGCCACACAGGACCAGCACTCCTGTCCGCCCTGAACGCACAGGTGGATCAGTGGCTGACCCTGCACCAACTGGAGATCGGCAAAGTGGTGTGTAACAATGGAACAAATTTGTTGTCGGCATTGAATTTGGGCAAGTTGTCACATGTGCCGTGCATGGCACATGTGTTGAATCTCATCGTACAACGCTTTGTGTCTAAGTACCCAGGCTTACAGGACGTCCTCAAGCAGGCCAGGAAGGTGTGTGGCCATTTCAGGCATTCCTACACGGCCATGGCGCACTATTCAGATATTCGGCGAAACAACATGCCAGCGAGGCGCTTGATTTGCGACAGCCCGACACGTTGGAATTCAACACTCCTAATGTTTGACCGCCTGCTCCAAGAAGAAAAAGCCACCAACGAGTATTTGTATGACCAGGGTGCTAGGACAGCCTCTGCGGAGTTGGGAATTTTTTTGCCACATTACTGAATGCTCATGCGCAATGCCTGTAGGCTCATGCGTCCTTTTGAGGAGGTGACAAACCTAGTCAGTCGCACCGAAGGCACCATCAGCAACCTCATCCCATTTGTTTTCTTTCTGGAGCGTGCACTGCGAAGAGTGCTGGATCAGGCTGTAGATGAGCGTGAAGAGGAAGAGTTGTGGTCACCATCACCACCAGAAACAGCCTTGTCATCATCGCTTGCCGGACCTGCGGCAACGCTGGAAGAGGAGTATGAGGAAGAGGAGTCAGAGGAGGAATGTGGCGGCTTTGAGGAGGAGGAAGACCAACCAAAGCAGGCACCCCAGGGTGCTCGTTGTTGTCACCTATCTGGGACCCATGGTGTTGTACGTGGCTGGGGGGAAGAACAGACCGTCAAGGACATCAATGAGCACAAGGAACGGGAAATGAGTAGCTCTGCATCCAACCTTGTTCAAATGGGGTCTTTCATGCTGTCATGTCTGTTGAGGGACCCTCATATAAAAAGGATGAAGGAGAACGACCTGTACTGGGTGGCCACGCTACTAGACCCCCGGTATAAGAAGAAAGTGGCAGAAATGTTACCAAATTACCGAAAGTCGGAAAGGATGCAGCAGTTCAAAACCAAACTAAAAAATATGCTTTACACAGCTTATAAGGGGGATGTCACAGCACAACGGGAATCTAACAGGGGAAGAGGTGAGTGTAATCCTCCTCCTACCACGGCGGCAAGGACTGGACGATTTACAGATGTGTTGTTGATGGAGGACATGCGGAGCTTTTTCAGTCCTACACATCACCACAGCTCTTCGGGATCCAGCCTTAGAGAACGACTCGACCGACAGGTAGCAGACTACCTCACCTTAACAGCAGATATCGACACTCTGAGGAGCGATGAACCGCTTCACTACTGGGTGTGCAGGCTTGACCTGTGGCCTGAGCTATACCAGTTTGCGATAGAACTTCTGGCCTGCCCTGCTTCAAGTGTCCTGTCAGAATGGACCTTCAGTGCAGCAGGAGGCATTGTCACTGACAAGAGAAGTCACCTCGGTCAAAAAAGTGTTGATTACCTCACCTTCATAAAGATGAATGAGGCATGGATCCCAAAGGGACTGACAGTGGGGGATACGTTTGACTAACAAAAGGCCTGATTACATGCCTTGGCCTCAAAATGGTCCCCACGCTGCTGTATTTAATGTCTGCATACCGGATGACTTTCGTGAATTCTCCACCACCAACTAGGGTTCAAGCCGCAATGTTTTAGTCACTTTTCTGCCTGGAAAACATCAATTTTTCCGGCCGCTGCTACAATAGCGGCTGCAACAATGCCATTATTTTTCAGGCTTGTGTACATTCCTAATTTGTATGTCCTATGGTGCAGCACTGTGGCTGCAAAAAAAAAAAAAAAAAAAAATGCACATATAGTGTCAATTCCCCTTTGTGATCCTTACTTTGTTGTGGTGAAGGGGCTTGCGTATCACAATGAAGAAATCATCACCTCTATGAGTGTGTTGGCAATGTTGCCACACCCCAGATGATAAGGCCGTTGCTTCATTATGGTCAGACCAAAAGCGATCGGACGGCTGGATAATAGTTCATAGAAAAAACATTAATTTACCTTTTTTTTTTTAAGTTGTATGGGTTTTTAATACATAAAATAAAAAATCATAAAAAAGTCTCTTAATAGTTTATTAGAAATAATGCAGACAATTAAAAAAATCCCCATCAATTCCAATACAAAGCAAGTACAGAGCTCAGAACTAAATTATTTCATGATGTCGTAATGGTTCGTTAATTC
This sequence comes from Bufotes viridis, assembly GCA_033119425.1. Taxonomy (NCBI): domain Eukaryota; kingdom Metazoa; phylum Chordata; class Amphibia; order Anura; family Bufonidae; genus Bufotes; species Bufotes viridis. The sequence continues at coordinate 128,914,084 of CM065594.1, forward strand.
AACAATGTTTAATCAATTCGACACACGTCCCCGGATAGGGTACGTGACAGGGATTAAACTGATAGGAATAGTACTAGTTAAGACACCACTCATATAGGGTGTCACAGCACATTGCTCTGTGCACGCGCAGTGCCCCAATTTGGGAGTAAGAGGACCGACCAAGCTGCTTTTTCCATCTCCCGTTTCCTAAAATCAATTCAGTTTGGTGTATGAGAGTTTGGTCTGTCACTGTGAAGGCAGTCGAAGGTAACCGGCCTAAATTTTTTTTCACAAAAGGCAATCCCTGATATGGGATGTAACAGGGATTAAACTGATGAGAATAGTACTACAGAAAATACCACTCATATGGGGTGTGACAGTAAATTGCACGGCGCAGACGCAGTGACCGTGGATTAAAACAGAGTGGAGGGAGCCAGTGTTTTTTTAACTATCTCCCCATTCGAAAAATCTATTCAATAAATGGACCCCAGATTGGGGACGTTAGAGGGATTAAACTGATGAGAATAGTACTACAGAAAATACCTCTCATATCGGGTGTGACAGTAAATTGCATGGCGCAGACGCAGTGACCATGGACTAAAACAGAGGGGAGTGAGCCAGCGTTTTTTTAACCATCTCCCCGTTCGAAAAATCTATTCAATAAATGGACCCCAGATTGGGGACGTTAGAGGGATTAAATTGATGAGAATAGTACTACAGAAAATACCACTCATATGTGGTGTGACAGTAAATTGCACGGCGCAGACGCAGTGACCGTGGATAAAAACAAAGGGGAGGGAGCCAGCGTTTTTTTTTAACCATCTCCCCGTTCGAAAAGTCAATTCAATTCACCTTTCGGGGACCCTTGGTGTTGTACGTGGCTGGGTGGAGAAAGAAACCTTCAATGACATCACCGGGACATGGCTAGCTTGGTATCCAACCTTGTGCAAATGGGGAGTTTGCCGTTGTGCAAATGGGCTGTTTGCGGTGCATTAAAAGGGGAGTTTGGTCTGTCAATGTCTGTGAAGGGGGCGTAACCCTTACACTACCTGATCGATACAACATCATACCTGATCGTATACACACACTGGATGTTTTAAAGCATGTTATTCCAAACAATTTAGGAATGTTAGTTGATTTATGCCCTTTATGGATTAAAACCCGACTCTGCGTCCACTACGTAATTTTCCATGGGAGTTTTGCCATGGATCCCCCTACGGCATGCCACAGTCCAGGTGTTATTCCCCTTGAAACAACTTTTCCATCACTATTGTGGCCAGAAAGAGTCCCTGTGGGTTTTAAAATTCGCCTGCCTATTGAAGTCTATGGCGGTTCGCCCGGTTTGCCCTTTCGCAAACATTTGCGGAAGTTCGCATTCACCGTTCGCTAACAGAAAATTTTATGTTTGCGACATCACTAGACAGTATATATACTGTAAGAGGCAGTGGAGAGGAGAGGTGGACAGTATATACTTTATGAGGCAGGGCCAGTCTGATCACACTCTGCACTGCGGAAAGAGATACCAGCAATATCATCATGTAGGCAGGGTTAGGTAAACTCGCAAACCCGATGACCAATGGACAAATATTTAGGGCTATCTTCTGTTGAAAAAAAATAAAAAGTCTTACTGCTAGCCACTAAAAAAAAAGCAGGTCTGTTTCTTCAGTGGAAAATGATCATTTCAAGAGGGTCACAAAATGTTTTTCATATCATAGCTGTACTATTAGTCTCTTAACTTAGTCTCTGACTCACACACCCTGCTGTGCTGGCTGCAGGCGCTCACATAAACGCCGGCTGCAGGCAGAAACGCTCTGTCTTCTCTGACGCCTCGGCTGTGGGCGGTCTCTTGCGTCACCGTGCGCAGACTCACACACCCTGCTGCAGGAGCTCATGCAGGCTCCCGACACTGTGTGAGCAGAAAAAATGCTCTGTCTCCTCCCCGCGCCGCGACTGTGGGCGGTCTCTTCAGGTCCCACGGCAGTTTGTAACCCTCTCGTCCCCGCTCTTCTTTCTTCCCCTGCTACTCTGCTAGTAGCGTTGTGACGGCCAGCACTGGTTTAGGAAAGGGGAAGTAGGGCGATCGGAAGCCTTCTCTCTAACTATATTCTCGTGGTGGGGGGGGAGGCAATTGACCAGTTGTCCCCCCAGGATCCGCCAGTGGATTGCGTTCAGATGTTCAGTTTTTTTCACGCGGGTGCAATGCGTTTTGATGCATTTTCACACACGTGTTAAAAAAACGGAAGGTTTACAAACAACATCTCTTTGCAGCCATCAGTGAAAAACGCATTGTATCCACACTTGCTTGCGGATGCAATGCATTTTTCACTGAAGCTCCATTCACTTTCATGGGGCCAGGGCTGCATGAAAAACGCAGAATATACAACATGCTGTGTTTTTCACGCAACGCAGAACTGATGCGTGAAAAAAAAACACGCATGTACACAGACACATTGAAGTAAATGAGTCAGGATTCAGTGCGGGTGTATGCGTTCACGTCACGCATTGCACCCATGTGGAAAACTCGCTCATGTGAAAGGGGACCAAGTGATTCATAATGCCCAGAATTCTGCTGCTATTCTCATGTATCTGGCGGCCCTGAACAAACCCCACCTGGTCGGATGAGAATAAATATGGGATTATGGCCGCCAATCTGTTAGCAATTACTTTAGCATAGATCTTTAAATCCGTATTTAAAAGTGATATGGGGAACATTTAGAGGGACATCAGTGGGTTTAGGGAAGGGTAATTGCTTCTAGCATTTTCTTAGGGAAGTAGCCCGAGGACCTAGCTTCAGTAAATGTCCTCAAAATAAAGGGGCTCAATTCCTTCTGAAAAGCCTTGTAGTACATGTTGGAGAGGCCATTGGGATCTGGGGCTTTGGGTAAGGGGAGTAATTTAATTGTTCTGGAATTTCCTCAGTTGTAACAGGCTTGATCTGAAGATAATCTATGAATACTCAGGGATTCCAAAAAACTGGTGATTTGTGTTGGGACTGACTGCGGATTATGTAGGGCCAGGTTATATAATGAGGAGTAATAGTATTTGAATTCGTTGGCGATATGAATGGGATCATAAAGTTTGGAATCAGTGCGTGCATTATATAAGTACGGTATTTTAGATATATTTGCCCGGGACTTTAATCTATGGGCCAATAATTTTACTGCTTTGTTATCCTGAGATTAAGGCCTCTTGGACACGGCCGTTGTGGTTCCGTTCCATGCATTGGGGACCGCAATAATGCCACCAGAAGCACTAAATACACGCTCAGACAAAATGCTGGCAGCAGGGCAGGCCAGCACCTCCAAGGCGTAGAGCACAAATTCGTCCAACTTGTCCAGCTTGGACACCCAGTAGTTGTAAGGCACTGAGGGATCATATAGGATGCTGACACTGCCTGCGATGTATTCCTTCACCATCTTCCAAAACTTTTCCCTCCTTGTGCCACTAGGCAGCGCTTCAGGGTGAGGTTGCTGGCAGGGTGTCATGAAAGTGCCCCATGCCTTGGAGATTGTTGCCCTGCCTTTGTTGGAACTGCTGTGTGTTCCCCTTGTCTCCCTTCCTTGGTTGCCTAAGGAAGTACGGACTCGGCCGGCCGTGTTGTCAGATGGAAAATTTTGGAGCAATCTCTCAACAAAGACCTTCTGGTATTGCACCATTTTACTCGTCTTCTCCACCACAGGAATGAGAGATGAGAAGTTCTCTTTGTAGCAGGGGTCGAGAAGGGTGAACACCCAGTAATCCGTGTTATCTAAAATGCGTATATTGTGAGGGTTGCGGGAAAGGCAGCCTAACATGAAGTCAGCCATGTGTGCCAGAGAACCAACAGGCAAGATGTCAACATCAGGATGACTCTTTATCTCCTTATCCTCCTCCTCCTCTTCTGCCCATCCACACCGAATAGATGGAATTAAAGTTCCATGGGTACTTCCCTCTGTAGCAGAGGCAACTGTCTCCAGCTCCTCCTCCTCCTCTTCATGGCCCAATTCTCGCCGAGAAGATGAACTGCGGGTGGTCTGGCTATCACCCTGTGTAATGTTCTCCCCCATTTCATTTTCTTGTCTGCCACATTCAGAGCGTCGTCCTTAATTGTGAGCAGCAATCGTTTGAGTAGACACAGCAGTGGGAAGGTTACGCTGATAATAGCGACACTGTGGATTCATCAAAGTTTTTTAAAACCTCACAGAGGTCTGACATCAATGCCCACTCCTTGCTTGTGAATAGTGGCAGTTGACTCGAAAGGCGACGACCCTGTTGCAGTTGGTATTCCACAACTGCCCTCTGCTGCTCACAAAGCCTGGCCAGCCTGCAGCGTTGACAGACCGTCTGTAGCTGTGCGGAAATGGGCACACACGCGGCGCACCTTCACTAGTAGCTCTTCCAAATTGGGGTAGATTTTTTTTAAACCGCTGAACCACTAAGTTTAAGACGTGGGCTATGCATGGGATGTGTGTCAGGATGCCGAGCTCCAAAGCCGCCACCAAGTTACGGCCATTGTCAGACACAACCATGCCTGGTTGCAGGTTGAGTGGCGAGAGCCACAGCTCGGTCTGGTCCCTTATACCCTGCCACAGCTCTGTGGTGGTGTTCGGTTTGTCCCCTAAGCAGATCAGCTTCAGCACATCCTGTTAATGCTTACCCAAAACAGTGCTACACTGCTTCCAGCTAGCGATTGATGGCTGACTGCTGTCGGAGGTGGAAGTGGAGGAGGAGGCGGCGGAGGAAGAGAAGTGGGGGTTGGAGCCAGTAACATAGCTGCTGGCGGAGACCCTGATGGACGTAGGGCCCGCAATCCTGGGAGTGGGTAGCACCTGTGCCATCCCAGGGTACGACTCACTCCCGGCCTCCACAACATTCACCCAGTGTCTGGTTAGGAAAATGTCCCTGGCCATCAGCACTTGTCCATGTGTCCCTGGTGAGGTTGACCTTCCCAGTAAGTACGTTGGTCAAGGCACGGGTGATGTTCTGGGACACATGCAGATGCAAGGTGGGCACGGCACACCGTGAAAAATAGTGGCAGCTGGGGCGTTTGCCCCACTTATTAGGGTGCTTGGATGCCATGTGGCGGATCATGCTGGTGTTGGTGAGGTTGCTAGTGTTCATGCCCTGGCTCATTTTGGTATGGCACAGGTTGCAAACTACCACTCTTTTGTCGTCTGCACTTTCCTCAAAAAAGCGCCATACTGCGGAACACCTACCCCTTGACAAGGTAGATTTACGCATGGGGGTACTCCGTGTAATGGTTGCGGGACTGTTTGGTGTGGGCCGACTTCTCCCTTTTGCAACCCCACTGCCTCTTCTAGACTGTTGCAGTGCTGCGGATCTCTCCCCCTCTGTACTGCTGTCATCGCTCTGCTATTCACCTTCCCATGTTGGGTCAGTGACCTCATCATCCACCACCTCCTCTTTCACTTCCTCACTCTGCTTATCCTCCTGACTTGACCTAACCACAACCTCAGTGATTGACAACTGTGTCTCATCATCATCCACCTCGTGAACGAATGATTGCCGTTCATCACCATCATCTTCTTGAGACTGTGAAGGCTCAAGAGGTTGGGAATCAGGGCACAATATCTCAGGTACCTCTTCAAGCGTTCTTGGCTAGAGAGCCAAACCAAGTACTGGTGATGAAAAGAGGTCATGTGAATATCCGAGTGTGAGATCACTTGTTTGGCCAGACTCGACATGGTGGGAGGAAGGAGGATCAGAGTGAGGATTCCGTTGACCAGATTCTTGGCTACAGAGACTGGACTTAGTGGAAGAGAGGGTGGTGCTTAACCGACTGGAAGCATTATTTTCTGCAATCCAACCGACCACCTATTCGCACTGGTCCGACTTGGACAGTGTTGTCCTGCGCCGCCCAGCTAACTTGGACATGAAGCTGGGTAAGGTGGATTTTTTAGTTTTTTCTGGTGCACTGGCAGCAGGCACAGTCTCATTGCGCCCAGGGCCACAGCCTCTGCTTGCACCATCAGCATCAGGCCTACTTCCCCGTCCCTTTGTGCCCGAATTCTTCATATTAATGGAATTGTCTGTAGATGTGGCACAGATTGTTTTACTTTCCACTAAAGACACAGTTTTCTGATGCAGGACAGTATTGTTTACAGAACACCACAGATTTTGGACACTACATTAGTCCCAGATTAATAGAAGTTGTAATATAGACAGTGTTTTTAGATGCTGTTCAGTATTGGATACAATATAGCACACCACAGATTACAGACACTATATTTGGCCCAGATGATTGGAATTTGTAATACTGACTGTATTTTGTATCCATGTCCATTCCGGTTTTTTTGCAGATAGGATGCGGACCCAGATTAATGGAAGTTCTAATATAGACAGTGTTTTTTGATGCTGTTCATTATTGGATACAAAAACCCACAGATTTTGGACACTACACTAGACACAGATTAATGGAAGTTGTAATATAGACAGTGTTTTTAAATGCTGTTCAAGTATTGGATACAAAAACCCACGGATTTTGGACACTATACAAGGTCCTGATTAATGGAAGTTGTAATATAGATAGTGTTTTTAGATGCTGTTCAGTATTGGATACAATATAGAACACCACAGATTATGGACACTATATAGAGCCCAGATGATTGCAATTTGTAATACTGACTGTATTTTGTATCCATGTCCATTCCGTTTTTTCTGCGGATAGGATGAGGACTAGTGTTGAGCGAACAGTTCGAGAATCGTTCGGGTCCGTACCGAATTTTGGGGTGTCCGTGACACGGACCCGAACCGGGACATTTTCAAAAAAGTTCGGGTTCGGGTCCGGTGTTCGTCGATTACTTCCCGCTTTCTGAAGGGCTGCGCAGCAGCCAATCAGCTAGCGTTTTACTTCTTGCCCTAAGAGCCCATCACAGCCATGCCTACTAATGGCATGGCTGTGATTGGCCAAGTGCAGCATGTGACCCAGCCTCTATTTAAGCTGGAGTCACGTAGCGCCGCACGTCACACTGCTCTGACTAGTGTAGGGAGAGGATGCAGCTTCTGTGAGGGCGAGATAGGCAGGGATAAAGAAGCGATTGAATCATCTACCTTTCTACACCTGTGCATCAGAACAACTCAGCTGAGCTGTTCACTGAAAGTCACTATTTTGTTGAGACTGGCCAGAGTGATTTTTACTGGCACATGTAACTGGGCTGACCGGCGGTGGCCATTTTGGGACTTGTGGTGCGCCAGCACTTGCTGCCACAGAGTGTAAACCAAAGCTCCAAAGAAGTTAAAAATCTACACCTGTGAATCAGAACAACAGCGATTCAGCTGCTCAGTCAAAGTCAATTTTTTTCTGGCTGGGCAGACTGTTTTCTGGCACATGTTACTGGGCTGATAGGCGGCGGCCATTTTGGGACTTGTGGTGCTACAGCAAAAGCTGCCACAACGTCCATTAATCTAATGTAATAGTCGATTTTTTCATAGATATACTACATCAGGGGTTTGGCTGTGCTTGTGTCACCCATACTAACTGCAAAGATATTTAATATATCAGTGGTGAAACTGAAAGTAACCCACTTGGATAGCAAATCCCATGAATGTGCTGTTCCAGCTAGGCTAGCCAGTGCCACTACTTTGTCCAATACTGTCAGCCAGAAATATTTTTTTTTTTATGTGCCAGAAATATAAATTAGAAAAGCTTTCACCGTAATAATAAAATTATTCTGGTGTTAGACCAGAAGAAGCACTTCTGTTGTAATTAATACTGTAAAAAGGCTTAGGCAATATTTCTCCCAGTGTGGGAAATTTATCTAGCAAAACTAGCATTTTAACAATTCCGGTGTTCTGAAATACCAGCAGTCCTCTTGTAATTAATACCGCCAAAAGGCATTATATCGTTCAGTGTTGTAATTTTGGTGAAAAAAAGGCCAATTTAATCAATCTGGTGTTTGTTAGACCAGAAAAACTAGGCCTCACGTTTTCACTCCTCTAAAAAGGAATTATATTTCCCCGTGTGGGGATCTATGTACCAAAACTAGCATTATAAAAAATCTGGTGTCCAATTAGCAGCAGTATTCTCTTTAATTAATACCGCCAAAAGGCATTATTGTCCAGTGTTGTAATTTTGCTGAAAAAAAGACCAATTTAATCAATCTGGTGTTTGTTAGACCAGAAAAACTCGGCCTCACGTTTTCATTCCTCTAAAAAGGAATTATATTTCCCCGTGTGGGGATCTATGTACCAAAACTAGCATTATAAAAAATCTGGTGTCCAATTAGCAGCAGTGTTCTTGTAATTAATACCGCCAAAAGGCATTATTGTCCAGTGTTGTAATTTTGCAGAAAAAAAGGCCAATTTAATCAATCTGGTGTTTGTTAGACCAGAAAAACTAGGCCTCACGTTTTTACTCCTGTAAAAAGGAATTATATCTCCCCGTGTGGAATCTATGTACCAAAACTAGCATTATAAAAATCTGGTGTCCAATTAGCAGCAGTGTTCTTGTAATTAATACCGCCAAAAGGCATTATTGTCCAGTGTTGTAATTTTGCTGAAAAAAAGGCCAATTTAATCAATCTGGTGTTTGTTAGACCAGAAAAACTCGGCCTCACGTTTTCACTCCTCTAAAAAGGAATTATATTTCCCCGTCTGGGGATCTATGTACCAAAACTAGCATTATAAAAAATCTGGTGTCCAATTAGCAGCAGTGTTCTTGTAATTAATACCGCCAAAAGGCATTAATGTCCAGTGTTGTAATTTTGCTGAAAAAAAAGGCCAATTTAATCAATCTGGTGTTTGTTAGACCAGAAAAACTAGGCCTCACGTTTTTACTCCTGTAAAAAGGAATTATATCTCCCCGTGTGGAATCTATGTACCAAAACTAGCATTATAAAAAATCTGGTGTCCAATTAGCAGCAGTGTTCTTGTAATTAATACCGCCAAAAGGCATTATTGTCCAGTGTTCTAATTTTGCTGAAAAAAAGGCCAACTTAATCAATCTGGTGTTTGTTAGACCAGAAAAACTCGGCCTCACGTTTTCACTCCTCTAAAAAGGAATTATATTTCCCCGTGTGGGGATCTATGTACCAAAACTAGCATTATAAAAAATCTGGTGTCCAATTAGCAGCAGTGTTCTTGTAATTAATACCGCCAAAAGGCAATAATGTCCAGTGTTGTAATTTTGCTGAAAAAAAAGGCCAATTTAATCAATCTGGTGTTTGTTAGACCAGAAAAACTAGGCCTCACGTTTTTACTCCTGTAAAAAGGAATTATATCTCCCCGTGTGGAATCTATGTACCAAAACTAGCATTATAAAAATCTGGTGTCCAATTAGCAGCAGTGTTCTTGTAATTAATACCGCCAAAAGGCATTATTGTCCAGTGTTGTAATTTTGGTTAAAAAAAGGCCAATTTAATCAATCTGGTGTTTGTTAGACCAGAAAAACTAGGCCTCACATTTTTACTCCTGTAAAAGGAATTATATCTCCCGTGTGGAATCTATGTACCAAAACTAGCATTATAAAAATCTGGTGTCCAATTAGCAGCAGTATTCTTGTAATTAATACCGCCAAAAGGCATTATTGTCCAGTGTTGTAATTTTGGTGAAAAAAAGGCCAATTTAATCAATCTGGTGTTTGTTAGACCAGAAAAACTAGGCCTCACGTTTTACTCCTGTAAAAGGAATTATATCTCCCGTGTGGAATCTATGTACCAAAACTAGCATTATAAAAAATCTGGTGTCCAATTAGCAGCAGTGTTCTTGTAATTAATACCGCCAAAAGGCATTATTGTCCAGTGTTGTAATTTTGCTGAAAAAAAAGGCCAACTTAATCAATCTGGTGTTTGTTAGACCAGAAAAACTCGGCCTCACGTTTTCACTCCTCTAAAAAGGAATTATATTTCCCCGTGTGGGGATCTATGTACCAAAATTAGCATTATAAAATATCTTGTGTCCAATTAGCAGCAGTGTTCTTGTAATTAATACCGCCAAAAGGCATTAATGTCCAGTGTTGTAATTTTGCTGAAAAAAAGGCCAATTTAATCAATCTGGTGTTTGTTAGACCAGAAAAACTAGGCCTCACGTTTTTACTCCTGTAAAAAGGAATTATATCTCCCCGTGTGGAATCTATATACCAAAACTAGCATTATAAAAAATCTGGTGTCCAATTAGCAGCAGTGTTCTTGTAATTAATACCGCCAAAAGGCATTATTGTCCAGTGTTGTAATTTTGGTGAAAAAAAGGCCAATTTAATCAATCTGGTGTTTGTTAGACCAGAAAAACTAGGCCTCACGTTTTCACTCCTCTAAAAAGGAATTATATTTACCCGTGTGGGGATCTATGTACCAAAACTAGCATTATAAAAAATCTGGTGTCCAATTAGCAGCAGTGTTCTTGTAATTAATACCGCCAAAAGGCATTATTGTCCAGTGTTGTAATTTTGCTGAAAAAAGGCCAATTTAATCAATCTGGTGTTTGTTAGACCAGAAAAACTCGGCCTCACGTTTTCACTCCTCTAAAAGGAATTATATTTCCCGTGTGGGGATCTATGTACCAAAACTAGCATTATAAAAATCTGGTGTCCAAATAGCAGCAGTGTTCTTGTAATTAATACCGGAAAAGGAATTATATCTTCCAGTGTGGGAATTTTGGGGCTAAAAATAATATATTTTATTGTGGTGCGAGTTGAATCGCAACAATGAGGAAACATTCTATTAAGGGACGAGGACGCGGTCGTGGTGGTGTCCGTGGAGCCTCTGTTGCTGGCAGAGGACGTGGCCGTTCGGCCTCAGGCGCACAAAGTAGTGAAACAACTCCCTCAAGTAGCCGGCAGAATTTACAGCGATATTTGGTGGGGCCTAATGCCGTTATGAGGATGGTAAGGCCTGAGCAGGTACAGGCATTAGTCGATTGGGTGGCCGACAGTGCTTCCAGCACGTTCACCACATTGTCTTCCGCCCAGTCTTCTGCGGAAAGCGCACAGGTGGCACCTGTAAACCAAGCCCATCAGTCTGTCACATCACCCCCATGCATATCAGGGAAACTGGCTGAGCCTCAAGTTATGCAGCAGTCTCTTCTTCTGTTTGAAGACTCTGCTCCCACGGTTTTCCAGGGGCGTCCACCTATCCCTTCCCCAGCGGTGGAAGACATTCCATGCACTGACGCACAACCACTTATGTATCCAGATGATGAGGACATGGGAATACCACCACAGTGACCGAGTGTCTGATGATGACGAAACACAGGTGCCCACTGCCGCGTCTTATTGCAGTGTGCAGACTGAACAGGAGGAGGTCAGGGAGGAAGACTGGGTGGAAGACGATGCAGAGGACGATGAGGTCTTAGACCCCACATGGACTGAAGGTCGTGCCGCTGACTTAAATAGTTCAGAGGAAGAGGCAGGGATAAAACCGAGTCAACAGCGAAGCCAAAGAGGGAGCAGGGGGCAAAAGCAGAACAGCCGCCGTCCAGAGAGTTCGCCTGCTATTGGCCAGCGCCAACAGGGACCCAGCACCCCAAAGGCATCTTCAAGGAGTTCCCTGGCATGGCACTTCTTCAAACAATGTGCTGACGACAAGACCAGAGTGGTTTGCACGCTGTGCCATCAGACCCTAAGGCGAGGCATTAACGTTCTTAACCTGAGCACCACCTGCATGATCAGACATCTACATGCAAAGCATGAACTGCAGTGGAGTACACACCTTAAAAACAAGGAACCCGCTCAGGCTCCCCCTGCTCCCTCTACCGCTGCTGCCTCGGCTTCCGCCTCGAGAGGAATGTTGCCACCTGCCGAGTAGCAAACAGACGTTTTGCCACCGACACCACCACCACCGCCACCGTCACCTAGCGTCTCCACTATTTCACACAGCAGCGTTCAGCTCTCCATCTCTCAAACCTTTGAGAGGAAGCGCAAATTCCCACCTAGTCACCCTCGAGCCCTTGGCCTGAAGGCCAGCATTTCTAAACTACTGGCCTTTGAAATGCTGTCATTCCGGCTGGTGGACACAGACAGCTTCAAACAGCTGATGGCCATGGCTGTCCCCCAGTATGTGGTTCCCAGCCGCCACTACTTCTCCAAGACAGCCGTGCCTTCCCTGCACATGCAAGTGTCCGATAAAATCAAGTGTGCACTGCGCAACGCCATTTGTGGCAAGGTCCACCTAACCACAGATACGTGGACCAGTAAGCACGGCCAGGGACGCTATATCTCCCTAACTGCACACTGGGTAAATGTAGTGGCGGCTGGGCCCCAGGCGGAGAGTTCCTTGGCGCACGTCCTTCTGCCGCCAAGGATCACAGGGCATCATTCTTTGCCTCCTGTAGCCTCCTCCTCCTACTCGGCTTCCTCCTCCTCCTCCTCTGCTTCCACTAGCTCATCCAGTCAGCCACACACCTTCACCACCAACTTCAGCACAGCCCGGGTAAACGTCAGCAGGCCATTCTGAAACTCATATGTTTGGGGACAGGCCCCACACCGCGCAGGAGTTGTGGCGGGGTATTGAACAACAGACCGACCAGTGGTTGCTGCCGGTGGGCCTCAAGCCCGGCCTGGTGGTGTGCGATAATGGGCGAAATCTCGTGGCAGCTCTGGGACTAGCCGGTTTGACGCACATCCCTTGCCTGGCGCATGTGCTGAATTTGGTGGTGCAAAGTTCATTCACAACTACCCAGACATGTCAGAGCTGCTGCATAAAGTGCGGGCCGTCTAGCGCGCTCCGGCGTTCACATCCTGCCGCTGCTCGCCTGTCAGCACTACAGCGGAACTTCGGCCTTCCCGCTCACCGCCTAATATGCGACGTGCCCACCCGGTGGAACTCCACCTTGCACATGCTGGAGAGACTGTGCGAGCAGCAGCAGGCCATAGTGGAGTTTCAGCTGCAGCACGCACGGGTCAGTCGCACTGCGGAACAGCACCACTTCACCACCAATGATTGGGCCTCCATGCGAGACCTGTGTGCCCTGTTGCGCTGTTTAGAGTACGCCACCAACATGGCCAGTGGCGATGCCACTGTTATCAGCGTGACGATACCAATTCTATGTCTCCTAGAGAAAACGCTTAGGGCGATGATGGAAGAGGAGGTGGGCCAGGGCCAGGAGGAGGAGGAGGAGGATGACGGGTCGTTTTTAGCACTTTCAGGCCACTCTGTTAGAAGTGGCTCAGAGGGAGTTTTTTGCAACAGCAGAGGGCAGGTACAAATGTGGCCAGCCAGGGACCACTACTGGAGGACGAGGAGGATGAGGAGGAGGTGGAGGAGGATGAGGATGAAGCAGGTTCACAGCGGGTGGCACCCAGCACAGCGCAGGTACATCCCTGGTGCGTGGCTGGGGGATACAGAGGATGATGACGATACGCCTCCCACAGAGGACAGCTTGTCCTTACCTCGGGGAGCCTGGCACACATGAGCGATTACATGCTGCAGTGCCTGCGCAACGACAGCAGAGTTGCCCACATTTTAACGTGTGCTGACTACTGGGTGGCCACCCTGCTGGATCCACAGTACAAAGACAATGTGCCCACTTTACTTCCTGCACTGGAGCGTGATAGGAAGATGCGCGAGTACAAGCGCACACTGGTAGACGCGCTCCTGAGAGCATTCCCAACTGTCACAGGGGAACAGGTGGAAGGCCAAGGCCAAGGCAGAGGAGGAGCTAGAGGTCGCCCACGCAGCAGTGTCACGGCCAGCTCATCTGAGGGCAGGGTTAGCATGGCAGAAATGTGGAAAAGTTTTGTCTCCACGCCACAGCTAACTGCCCCACCACCTGATACGGAACGTGTTAGCAGGAGGCAACATTTCACTAACATGGTTGAACAGTACATCTGCACACAACTCCACGTACTCGACGGATGGTTCGGCCCCATTCAACTTCTGGGTTTCCAAATTGTCCACGTGGCCAGAATTAGCATGTTATGCCTTGGAGGTGCTAGCCTGCCCGGCGGCCAGGGTTTTATCTGAACGTGTATTCAGCACGGCGGGGCGCCATTACTGACAAACGCAGCCGCCTGTCCGCAGCCAACGTGGACAAGCTGACGTTTATAAAAATGAACCAGGCATGGATCCCACAAGACCTGACCCTCCCTTGTGCAGAGTAGTCCTTAATAACTGCCTTAAACCATGTTGTCTTGTAATCCTGGCCACTTCTTCATTGAAAAATCAATTTTTGAAATTAAGTAGGATCTTGGGGTGCAACCCAGAGTTGAATGAACCTTCCCTCTGTCTGGGTGCCGGGGCCAAAGTACATGAAAGTGTCCTTCTCCTGTGCTGGGTGATATGAATGTTATACTTGTGCTGTCTGACATGTCTCCTTTGTGTGGGTGCAGGGGGCCAAAGTCACTGAAAGCGGCCTTCTCCTGTGGTGGCTGATATAAATGCCTGATTCACTGCTGTGGGACCTCTCTCCTCTTTCTGGGTGCAGGGGTCAAAGAAACAAAAGGTGGCCTACTCCTGTGGTGGTTGACATGATGCCTGATTCTCTGCTGTGGGACCTCTCTCTCTTTCTGGGTGCAGGGGTCAAAGTCTCTAAAAGTGCCCTTCTCCTGTGGTGGTTGATGTGAAACTGATGCTTGTGCTATCTGACCTGTCTCCTCTGTGTCGGTGCTAAGGCCTAAGTCACTGAAAGCGGCCTTCTCCTGTTCTGGCTGACATAAATGCCTGAATCTCTGCTGTGGGACCTCTCTCCTCTTTCTGGGTGCAGGGGTCAAAGTCTCTAAAAGTGCCCTTCTCCTGTGGTGGTTGATGTGAAACTGATGCTTGTGCTATCTGACCTGTCTCCTCTGTGTCGGTGCTAAGGCCTAAGTCACTGAAAGCGGCCTTCTCCTGTGCTGGCTGATATAAATGCCTGAATCTCTGCTGTGGGACCTCTCTCCTCTTTCTGGGTGCAGGGGTCAAAGTCTCTAAAAGTGCCCTTCTCCTGTGGTGGTTGATGTGAAACTGATGCTTGTGCTATCTGACCTGTCTCCTCTGTGTCGGTGCTAAGGCCTAAGTCACTGAAAGCGGCCTTCTCCTGTTCTGGCTGATATAAATGCCTGAATCTCTGCTGTGGGACCTCTCTCCTCCGTCTGGGTGCAGGGGTCAAAGTCTCTCAAAGTGGCCTTCTCTTGTGCTGGGTGATGTGAAGCTGATGTTTGTGCCATCTGACATGGTTACCGGGGTCCCATTAAATGGTGGCCTACTCCTGTGGTGGGTGATCTAAATGCATGATTCTCTGCTGTGAAAACCTCTCTCCTCCGTCTGGGTGCAGGGGTCAAAGTCTCTCAAAGTGGCCTTCTCTTGTGCTGGGTGATGTGAAGCTGATGTTTGTGCCATCTGACATGGTTGCCAGGGTCCCATTAAATGGTGGCCTACTCCTGTGGTGGGTGATCTAAATGCATGATTCTCTGCTGTGAAAACCTCTCTCCTCTGTCTGGGTGCTGGTCCAAAATACATGAGAGTGGCCTTCTCCGGTGGTGGTTGATATGACGCATGATTCCTTGCTGTGGGACCTGTATCCTCTGTCTGGGTGCTGGTCCAAAATAAATGAGAGTGGCCTTCTCCGGTGGGGGTTGATATGACGCATGATTCCTTGATGTGGGACCTCTCTCCTCTGTCTGGGTGCTGGTCCAAAATACATGAGAGTGGCCTTCTCCGGTGGTGGTTGACATGATGCCTGATTCTCTGCTGTGGGACCTCTCTCCTCTTTCTGGGTGCAGGGGTCAAAGTCTCTAAAAGTGCCCTTCTCCTGTGGTGGTTGATGTGAAACTGATGCTTGTGCTATCTGACCTGTCTCCTCTGTGTCGGTGCTAAGGCCTAAGTCACTGAAAGCGGCCTTCTCCTGTTCTGGCTGACATAAATGCCTGAATCTCTGCTGTGGACCTCTCTCCTCTTTCTGGGTGCAGGGGTCAAAGTCTCTAAAAGTGCCCTTCTCCTGTGGTGGTTGATGTGAAACTGATGCTTGTGCTATCTGACCTGTCTCCTCTGTGTCGGTGCTAAGGCCTAAGTCACTGAAAGCGGCCTTCTCCTGTGCTGGCTGATATAAATGCCTGAATCTCTGCTGTGGGACCTCTCTCCTCTTTCTGGGTGCAGGGGTCAAAGTCTCTAAAAGTGCCCTTCTCCTGTGGTGGTTGATGTGAAACTGATGCTTGTGCTATCTGACCTGTCTCCTCTGTGTCAGTGCTAAGGCCTAAGTCACTGAAAGCGGCCTTCTCCTGTTCTGGCTGATATAAATGCCTGAATCTCTGCTGTGGGACCTCTCCTCCGTCTGGGTGCAGGGGTCAAAGTCTCTCAAAGTGGCCTTCTCTTGTGCTGGGTGATGTGAAGCTGATGTTTGTGCCATCTGACATGGTTACCGGGGTCCCATTAAATGGTGGCCTACTCCTGTGGTGGGTGATCTAAATGCATGATTCTCTGCTGTGAAAACCTCTCTCCTCCGTCTGGGTGCAGGGGTCAAAGTCTCTCAAAGTGGCCTTCTCTTGTGCTGGGTGATGTGAAGCTGATGTTTGTGCCATCTGACATGGTTGCCAGGGTCCCATTAAATGGTGGCCTACTCCTGTGGTGGGTGATCTAAATGCATGATTCTCTGCTGTGAAAACCTCTCTCCTCTGTCTGGGTGCTGGTCCAAAATACATGAGAGTGGCCTTCTCCGGTGGTGGTTGATATGACGCATGATTCCTTGCTGTGGGACCTGTATCCTCTGTCTGGGTTCTGGTCCAAAATAAATGAGAGTTGCCTTCTCCGGTGGGGGTTGATATGACGCATGATTCCTTGATGTGGGACCTCTCTCCTCTGTCTGGGTGCTGGTCCAAAATACATGAGAGTGGCCTTCTCCGGTGGTGGTTGATATGACGCATGATTCCTTGCTGTGGGACCTGTATCCTCTGTCTGGGTGCTGGGCCGAAATAAATGAGAGTGGCCTTCTCCGTTGGTGGTTGATATGAGGCATGCTTCCTTGCTGTGGGACCTATCTCCTCTGTCTGGGTGCTGGTCCAAAATAAATGAGAGTGGCCTTCTCCGGTGGGGGTTGATATGACGCCTTATTCCTTGATGTGGGACCTCTCTCCTCTGTCTGGGTGCTGGTCCAAAATACATGAGAGTGGCCTTCTCCGGTGGTGGTTGATATGACGCATGATTCCTTGCTGTGGGACCTGTATCCTCTGTCTGGGTGCTAGGCGAAATAAATGAGAGTGGCCTTCTCCGGTGGGGGTTGATATGACGCCTTATTCCTTGATGTGGGACCCTCTCCTCTGTCTGGGTGCTGGTCCAAAATACATGAGAGTGGCCTTCTCCGGTGGTGGTTGATATGACGCATGATTCCTTGCTGTGGGACCTGTATCCTCTGTCTGGGTGCTGGGCCGAAATAAATGAGAGTGGCCTTCTCCGGTGGTGGTTGATATGACGCCTTATTCCTTGCTGTGGGACCTCTCTCCTCTGTCTGGGTGCTGGACCGAAATAACTGAAAGTGGCCTTCTCCAGTGGTGGTTGATATGACGCCTTATTCCTTGCTGTGGGACCTCTCTCCTCTGTCTGGGTGCTGGACCGAAATAACTGAAAGTGGCCTTCTCCGGTGGTGGTTGATATGACGCATGATTCCTTGCTGTGGGACCTGTATCCTCTGTCTGGGTGCTAGGCCGAAATAAATGAGAGTGGCCTTCTCCGGTGGGGGTTGATATGACGCCTTATTCCTTGATGTGGGACCTCTCTCCTCTGTCTGGGTGCTGGTCCAAAATTCATGAGAGTGGCCTTCTCCGGTGGTGGTTGATATGACGCATGATTCCTTGCTGTGGGACCTGTATCCTCTGTCTGGTGCTAGGCCGAAATAAATGAGAGTGGCCTTCTCCGGTGGTGGTTGATATGACGCCTTATTCCTTGCTGTGGGACCTCTCTCCTCTGTCTGGGTGCTGGACCGAAATAACTGAAAGTGGCCTTCTCCAGTGGTGGTTGATATGACGCATGATTTCTTGCTGTGGGACCTGTATCCTCTGTCTGGGTGCTGGGCCGAAATAAATGAGAGTGGCCTTCTCCGTTGGTGGTTGATATGAGGCATGATTCCTTGCTGTGGGACCTGTATCCTCTGTCTGGGTGCTGGGCCGAAATAAATGAGAGTGGCCTTCTCCAGTGGTGGATGATATGACGCATGATTCCTTGCTGTGGGACCTGTTTCCTCTGTCTGGGTGCTGGTCCAAAATACATGAGAGTGGCCTTCTCCGGTGGTGGTTGATATGACGCATGATTCCTTGCTGTGATACCTGTATCCTCTGTCTGGGTGCTGGGCCGAAATAAATGAGAGTGGCCTTCTCCGGTGGTGGTTGATATGACGCATGATTCCTTGCTGTGGGACCTGTATCCTCTGTCTGGGTGCTGGGCCGAAATAAATGAGAGTGGCCTTCTCCGGTGGTGGTTGATATGACGCCTTATTCCTTGCTGTGGGACCTCTCTCCTCTGTCTGGGTGCTGGACCGAAATAACTGAAAGTGGCCTTCTCCAGTGGTGGTTGATATGACGCCTTATTCCTTGCTGTGGGACCTCTCTCCTCTGTCTGGGTGCTGGACCGAAATAACTGAAAGTGGCCTTCTCCGGTGGTGGCTGATATGACGCATGATTCCTTGCTGTGGGACCTGTATCCTCTGTCTGGGTGCTAGGCGAAATAAATGAGAGTGGCCTTCTCCGGTGGGGGTTGATATGACGCCTTATTCCTTGATGTGGGACCTCTCTCCTCTGTCTGGGTGCTGGTCCAAAATTCATGAGAGTGGCCTTCTCCGGTGGTGGTTGATATGACGCATGATTCCTTGCTGTGGGACCTGTATCCTCTGTCTGGGTGCTGGGCCGAAATAAATGAGAGTGGCCTTCTCCGGTGGTGGTTGATATGACGCCTTATTCCTTGCTGTAGGACCTCTCTCCTCTGTCTGGGTGCTGGACCGAAATAACTGAAAGTGGCCTTCTCCAGTGGTGGTTGATATGACACATGATTTCTTGCTGTGGGACCTGTATCCTCTGTCTGGGTGCTGGGCCGAAATAAATGAGAGTGGCCTTCTCCGTTGGTGGTTGATATGAGGCATGATTCCTTGCTGTGGGACCTGTATCCTCTGTCTGGGTGCTGGGCCGAAATAAATGAGAGTGGCCTTCTCCAGTGGTGGATGATATGACGCATGATTCCTTGCTGTGGGACCTCTCTCCAATTGATTTTGGTTAATTTTTATTTATTTTATTTTATTTTAATTCATTTCCCTATCTACATTTGTTTGCAGGGGATTTACCTACATTTTGCTGCCTTTTGCAGCCCTCTAGCCCTTTCCAGGAGTCTTTTACAGGCTTTTTAGTGCCCAAAAGTTCGGGTCCCCATTGACTTCTATGGGGTTCGAGTTCGGGATGAAGTTCGGGTTGAGTTCGGATCACGAACCCGGACATTTTCCGGAAGTTCGGCCGAACCTCTCGAACCCGAACATCCAGGTGTTCGCTCATCTCTAATGAGGACCCATTCATTTCAATGGGTCCGCAAAAAATGCTGATAGCACACCGTGTACTATCCGCATCCGTATGTTCAGGGCCCCAGGGCAAAATAAATCAAGGGTCCCATGTCCCACCTCCAGCCACGCACTACACAAGGAACTAAAGTGCAATAATTTATTAACAAGTGCAACATAAATAACGAATGCAAAAACCAAACTGTGCACAATAAATAAATGCACAAACCAACACAAGTGCATTACAAAATCATAAATAGACAAAACCAGAGCATTACAAATCCTAAAGAGGCAAATACATATAAAAATAACTACAATGCAAATTCAGTGCAATACAAATAATAAAACAAACAGAAGTGCCATGCAATTTTAGCTACAAATATATAGCATTGGGCAGTCTGCACTGCAGTTTAAAAGAGAAGCTGACAGCGGAGTTCAGAAGATGTCTTGCCAAAACGGTCTATGATTTTCTCTTTGTCTCTCTTTATCCTTAAAGAAACATCTTTCTCTATTGCACTTATCATCAATGTCTCCAGATTCTGCTGAGTAAGTGTTGATCTAAGTCTTGATTTCCAAATTTTCAACTTTGAAAAACACCGTTTACAGGAGCATTGTGTGGTGCTTAGAGTGATCAGGTACTTGTATGCCATATAAAGGTTTTCATAGGCCAAAGAGCATAATCTATACTGAAATAACAGCTTAAATGCACAGGATGTGCACTTTTTACAGCAGATTTTTTTCTCAGAAAGCTCAGAAAGGCTCAGAGTCAGAGAAGTCAGGCTCTTCTTTTCCGGCAAAGCTCAAGGTTTCAGGACATGAGCATAGCACCATGTATGAATGTGACTAGGATTCACTTCTTTCATCAGTGCTTGCAATCCTGTATATGTGCCATTCATGTTAGCAGCTCCATCAAAGGAATCACAAATACACTGCTCCAGATTCAGTCCAATGTCAGACAAAGAATCTCTTAGCAAATCAAGTAAGCCCTTACTGCTTGAGTCCTCAACATTTAGAAGGCATACCAATCGCTCTTTAGCTGTATCCTCCACAACATATATCGCATAACAATGGCACACTGATCATGTGCAGAGACATCTTGAGAAGAATCCATTTGTACCGAAAACATCCCTGCATTGTTAACTTCATTAACAATATCTTCTTTTATCATATCTCCAATGATTGTGAACAATTTTGTTATAGAGGACTTGCTTAAAAAAGATGGGTCACGTTTTTTGGCCGCCTCTGTAACTTTTACCAAATGGTCTTTAAGGACTGGGCTATATTCTGCAAGGAGTTTCACAGCTTCCAAGAAGTTTCCTCGATTTTCTAGATGGTCATCATAAAAGACATTAGCTGCAGACTCTGAATGGCTGCTTCGGTATGGCAATGCTTAGATTCCAATAAAAAAAACTATATCAATGATGTTGCTTAGAACAGCACGGCGCTGAAGTACCTGGTTGTGCCTCATAGAAAGCTGGTCAACTGAAAGTTTGTACTTGACCGATTTGCCTTTAATATTAACCATATAGGCTTCACTAGCAAATTTATGGCGCTGGGACTGCTCATGCTCTGTGAGTCTTGTTGCAATATGTCTCCAGTCATTACAACCCTGTATCCAATGAGAATGATGATATTTTTCTGCAAAGTACATAAGTGCAGTGCAGGGTCTTCTTTTTGTCATTATAAGTAACCTATTTTCTATTAATATTTGATCCTTGTATACCTTTTCTGAAGTAAACAAGGTTTCTATTGAAAGTAATGTCATGAGAAGGCTGATTAGGATGAAATTCCCAGAACATTTCCATGGAGACTCCAGCCTTTCTCAAATCATGCGAATGAAGAAAGAAATCCTCTGGGGGAAGGAGACAATGAACTTTCCTTCCTGGTTATTTTCATAGGAGGTTCTCGCTCTTTGGTCTCCTCTTCAGCTAAAAGACATACTGTACATTAGATGTTTCTGGAGTTTCAGTTTTAGAAACAGAAGTTCCAGTCGCCACCCGCTACATCCTTCTCCGAACAGTTTTCTTTTGAAAAAATTTGTTGATTTTGCTGGTTGATGCTTCAATTTTCTTCTGTTTCTCTTTCTTTTCCTTTCTCTTCATTGCACCACTGTCACGGATGAAGTTGCAGATAGCTGGAACTTATAAATAAACGACTGACTGGCTTGATCCAAAACTAAGGAGTATATAGGTGAGCCCTTTAAAACCCTAAGAGCTCTCCCTGACTGCTACACATGCAAAGGCCTCAATGGTAGACGATTGCATACCCACGTACCTAAGACTGTGTGACACCTGAAAACCCTATAGTAGTGAGGGGACATGGCCACCGGCTCCCTGCACTAAATACGGAGGGAGTCAGGGTCACCTAGAATCAAGCCAGCAAGGAAACACAATAAAGGGAAAAGACTTATCTGAGCAAACAACAGCAGCTGCAGCAGCAACAACAACAACAGCAGGAGCAGCAGCAGCCTCCAGCAGTGAACACCTCATCCAGGAAGTAGTATAAACCGCAAGGTAAGGCAGCATGGGAAGGGAATATAAAGGAAGATGATTAGTCTAAATAAGGTACACCTGGCAGAAGGAAAGGACTGACAAAGTGAAACCAAAACAAAGAACGTCATACAAAAGGTAGGGAAGAATGTCTGTCTGACTTTCTCACCGACCTGGCGGTGACAACCACTTTTGTGTTTATAACCTTCTGATGAAGACATTGTAGTGCTGAAAAAGACGACAACCTGTGTATGTAATGTGTCACAGGGATTAGACATGAGTCTCTTCTATAATTTGTTGGTTAAAGTGAACAACCTAACACATCTAAAAAGAAGTGTTTAGCAGGTAAACTCAATGACTTGAGTTTGTGTTTTTTTAAATCTAGATTACAATAATGTTACATATTCCTTAGTGCATGAACAGTTTCCCAACAATCACCTGAACAATGTAGATCCAGAGTGCACTGAACCACTCAACACTAAGAAAACTGAAAAGAACTAGTGCTCATTCCTGGCGAAGAAAGCTTACAAGATCCATCACATAAGTACACTAGGTATACCAAGAGCAGAAATGTAAGTGCCATCCAAATTTGTTGGCAGACGTTCTCGGCCAGTCAGACCCAACAAAGCATGAATACTCAAAAATCTACCAATACCATGACCAGAAGGTCAGGCTGCATACACCTATATGTGTCAAACCACAGTGCAGCGAGTCTTTCTTTAAAAAAGAAGTAACACATGATCCGTTTCATAAAATAGATAGCCAGAGAATCATGGGAGTTGTAGTTCAGCAATATCTGGAGACCTGCAGTTTGAGGAAGCCTGCGCTAGGCAATCAACTTCAATCCTGACACAGCCAGTACATTCACACAAAGCGGACTGACAGATAAAATGGATAGTGCCTGATTGACAGGATTCACAAATGGGAAATACACTGTTCTCTGCTATGCTTGAAATTTTAAAGACACCGTACATGCACCAGTCCCTTTTGCATAAATACCATCGCACATAGGGTAAAACTGAAATCAGTCCAATTTTAAGAGGCAATGCAATGGTAATGAAAACCAACACTATATGAAAAATTTCCCCCATTATGGGGAAATATGTCCATCATACCCGAATCATAGCAGTGCACAGTGCACACTTTGCATCATAAACCTATTCCAAGCCATCAACCATGTGCACAGCAATATGTAATTTCAACTTTCAATGCTCTGTATATTACCCCATTAAATAAAACACAATGACTGAGTTATTTCGTAAAGTAAGATTTCAAAGTTATAGGGACATTAAAGGCACCCAGACTACTTAAGCTCTAGGTATAGTGTCCTTTTTCCACATATGTTTTATTTTATTATTAATGGCATTTATATAGTGCCAACAAAATAACAAATACAACAAGTATAAAAACTTACAGGAACAATAGGATGCACCTGCAGAGTATCCTGCTCAAAAGATCTTACAATAATATTACAGGCTATAGCTACTAGAGAGGGGTCGTTGATCCAGGGAGTTATTCTGATTGCCTGATTGGAGTCGGGAAGGAATTTTTTTTCCCCTTAAGTGAGGAAAATTGGCTTCTGCCTCACAGGGGTTTTTTGCCTTCCTCTGGATCAACTTGTAGGAAACAGGCCGAACTGGATGGACAAATGTCTTTTTTCAGTCTTATATACTATGTTACTATGTTACTATGTAATCTAGAGGTTGTAGCAATACGTCAGCCTCTAGTGGCTGTCTAGAGGGCTTCCTGGATTGAAACAGACCTCACGCTCTGCATAATGACCTCCAGCGTCAGATTTTTCCTCATATGAAAGCATGGATTCAATGGTTTCCTATAGGAAGATCTAATGTGTGCATGTCATTTGGCAAGCATTAACACCTGCTCGTTGTGGGACGTCGGAGAATGTGAAGCATCAACCCAGTGCTGAGGGATATTGGCGCAGGGATCAGTTAAGTAAATAAAGGGTCTTTTTTTAATGGGGAGGGGGGTGCGAGGCAGGGGGAACGATCGTGGGCCATCAAGGGTGGCCTTTCTGGCAGAGGCTATCTCAGTGTCCTTTAGAGAGTGTGTTAGAAAGAATCCCCTCCAGGCCCCATTACAATGGAGTCAGTCTAATAGACTTGGAGGGGGGTCTTTCTAACAGAGGCCATCTCAGTGTCCATTAGAAAGAATCCCCTACAACAGAGGGGACTATAACAGAGGGGACTATTTCTAATGTCCATCAAGGGCGGCCTTTCTGGCAGAGGACATATCAGTGTCATTTAGAGAGTGTTTTAGAAAGAGTTCCCCCCAGGTCACATTAGAGACTACAATGGAGTCTAATGGGTGCTGGAGGGGGGTCTCTCCAACACTATGGTTCCTGTTGACAATATAACAATACAACATAGCTCACTGATACCTAGGCAAAGTTGGCTGCTACCTTAATTACGGTTGGTGGCTGGCAGGCTGTGGCTTGCTGATTGGCAGGCTGTGGGCTTGCTGGCTGTGGGGTCCCTGGCTGTGGCTTGCTGGTTGGCAGGCTGTGGGCTTGCTGGCTGTAGGCCTGTGGCTAGCTGGCTCTGGGCCTGGCTGGCTCTGACTGGGCCTGAGGCCTGGCTGACTCTGGGCCTGGCTGGCTCTGACTGGGCCTGAGGTCTGGCTTGCTCTGGGGCTGGCTGGCTATAATTAAAAATATAAATACCTAAATAACAATAAAATATAAACATCATTGGTATCACCCCGACTGAAAATGCCTATACTATTAAAATAGAACAAAAAAATTCCAAAAAGTGGAATGGCACAATGGAAAAAAGGATCAAAATGGGCGATTTGCCATTTTTTCATTACTTCTCTTAACCAAAATTTTTTAATAAAATTTTATTAAAATGTCATGCCCACACCAAAATGGCACCAATAAAAAAGGTCAGATTGTTCTGCAAAATATAAGCCCCTAAACAGTTCAGTAGACATAAGTATAAAAAAGTTATGGGGGTCAGAATGTGGTGATATAAAAACAAAAAAAAAATGTATTAAAAGTTTAAATTTATTTTTACAGTCTTGACATAAAAAACATATACAAATGGGGTCTCGTTTTTATCGTACTGACTCAGAGAATGAAGTAAATGGGTCAGTTTTGCCATAAACCAAACTCTGTGGGAACAAAACCCGTAAAACTGGAGGACTGGCCTAGTTTTTCCATTTCCACCCCATTTGGAATTTTTTTTACTTCTTTCCACTACATTTTTTGCCATAATTAATGGCATTAGAAAGTACAACTTGTCAAGCAAAAAATAAGCCCTCATACAGCTATGTCACTGGCAATATAAAAAAGTTATGGCTCATGGAAAATAGGTTTTCTATCATATAAAAGAAAAACAAGATTTTTGTATAACTTACCAGTAAAATCTCTTTCTCGCTCTTCATTGGGGGACACAGAAACCGTGGGTATAGCTATGTCCACTAGGAGGCGTTGACACTAGGCTAGAATTGTTAGCTCCTCCTCTGGCAGCTATACCCTCTCCAGCCTGGAGAAGGAGCTTCAGTTTTGTGCAGGAGCAGTAGGAGAAGCAGACCAACTACTAAAAGGAGAGAAACACCCAATATCGAAGGACCAATAATATGAAGGCCCACTGGCAAACACCGCCAATCTGCAGTACAAACAATACTGGGTGGGTGCTGTGTCCCCCAATGAAGAGCAAGAAAAAGATTTTACTGGTACGTTATACAAAAATCTCGCACATATTCATTGGGGGACACAGAAACTGTGGGACGTTTAAAAGCAGTCCACGGTAGGGAAACACACAGACCACGCAGGGACACCACCGTTATGGGGTGCAGAACTCTGCCGCCTGCACGACCGGACGGCTAAGACAGAGTCAGTGGATGGAAGAACGCAGCAGGAAAGAAAACTCCCCAGAGCCCAGGAGCCACACAGCCAGCTACGCAGTGGAGGCAGAGACACGAAGCGATAAGATCAAAAATGCCCGCCCCCGCGGGGGGTCGCGAAAGAAGGAGTGGAACCCCGACCGGTGAGCGGAACTCCGCGTTGGAGAGAAGTACCTCGAAACAGCAACAGGACCAACGAGAAGAAAACTCGTGCAGCATAGGAACCGAAGACAGAGAGAAGCCTCAGGCTTCACCATATCCAGACGGTGTAACCCAATGCCACGGAGTGGAAAGAGGGACACCCTGAGGAAGATGATAGCGCAAGCTGCCGCTAGGTACAGATGGAGAAAATGGATCGAACAATGGACAAGACCCGAGGAACACCACGGAAACCAATGGGTCCTCCCAGAAAAAGAGATAGTGGATCAGGGGACCAGAGGACCCCGGAGGAGGGGAACAAGTGACACGTGTCTCATGGGACGCCGCCATAGGCCCAAGGCCGGTACTGACAGCAAGAAAACGAATGGAGCGGGGAACGGAGGGAAGGTACTCTGCATCCCCAACATAACAGAGAAGATCACCAGGTGTGAAGCAGAACCTGGAAAAAAGTACCCGCCCTGGCAGCGCATGGTGCGAGGACGCTGAAAGAAAACTGCAACGTTCCAGGACGTTCCAGCATGCATACCAGCAATGCAAAGCAGCTGCTGAAGGACAGAAAGCAACACGGGTACCTGCGGCGTAGGGAACACGAAGGCGATACCCACAAGTGAAGGGTACTGGAGAAGCACGGTAGGGAGCCACCGGAGGAAGAGTTCTACCATCCCAAGAGGGAGGAAATACGGTAGGCAAAACCCAAGGACAATCGGCGTCCGAAGAAGCAGTCCCCAGCAAGGACCACATCAGGGAGGGACGTAGATGGGTTTGTGGCATCTCGCAATGTAACAACCCACAGTACAATAGAAAGACGGGAGGTGCAGAGTAAACGACCATGAGGGTAGAGAGTAACGAACCTCGAGACAGATGAGGCGTAATAGTAGGCACACTCACTACCTCAGAACCGAGCAACGGAATACCAGGACAGGAAGTGGAGAGGCCAAGCCCACCAGTTGGGCCCAAAATGGCAAGGAGTACAAGGTAAGTACAAAGGCACTACGACTACCAAGGGTAGTGGTCCAGATCCAAGCGCTGGAAGTCAGCTCACGGGGGAAGGGAAAAGTACAGCCGGACCACCGCCTAAAACAGAAAAACACAATCTCTCACCCAAGTGGGAGGACAGAACGCGGTAGGCACGGAAAAGGGGCACACTGCCGGAGCAGCTAGTGTGTGCGAGAGAGACTGTCCGAGGTCACAACAGGAACTCCGCCGAGGAGAGAGCTGTGAAGGAACAGCCACTGAAGCCTGGCCGGGGCAGAAGCCACCTTGGAGGTAGATGAAGCGAGCAGGAACTAGCGAGAAGAAACAGCCAAGGCGGGACGCAGGCAGCACCCACTCCAACCGAGAAGCAGGAGTGGGAAATAGGGTAGCCAGAGTCAGAGAGGGACAGCTGGTAGAACACACGATAATCCGCATGTCGTACGTCATACCGCCTTGCAGAAGACGAACACCGTGAGAACTCAAGATGGAGGTCCCCAGATCTGGGCAGATGGGTGACCCGCAAGAGGAGAGCAGCCGGAACCTGATGGTGAAGCGGAACTGAGAACAGAGGGTGACCATAGGAATACTCATACTACACGATATTCGAAGGGGAATGGTAGGTTATGAGGGAACCGCAGCTATGACAGAAGCAACTGCCAACGAATATGGCGGACACCGGCACAAGCGGACCCGCAAATGTCGTCCAGACCAAGGAGAAAAAAGGGGCACACGCATACTCAGCTCCGCAAAAAGTGAA
Organism: Bufotes viridis; assembly: GCA_033119425.1. Lineage (NCBI taxonomy): Eukaryota > Metazoa > Chordata > Amphibia > Anura > Bufonidae > Bufotes > Bufotes viridis. The sequence continues at coordinate 128,941,681 of CM065594.1, forward strand.
AATGCCAACCTACCTACAGGAGGAGGAGACGCATACGGCCTGTACCATGTACAATGCATGCATAACTTGTTTAAGGGGTCACGCTAGAGACCCCAGCATCATGCAATAAGTCCCTTGTAACGGGGTTATGCACAGGACCAGTAGCGCAAGCAGTCCGCCCAGAAAAAGGGGAATATGTACATGGCAAACACTGCATACAGAAAGAGCGTAACAGCCCGCCGGGGGGGGGGGGAGGGGGTGATGCAAAAGAGCAGTACTGCCTTCAGATGCCATAGCCTGCCCGAAGGGGGTCATACACATGGCCACATTGCATCCAGCAGGAAGGGGGACCACTCAACCTACCTAGGTTGAGTGGTAGGGCCTCGGGCTACTTGAGGGACCATGCCGTGGTGTCCGAGCTTAAGACATGTCCTCCTAGTAGGATATGTCGAACTAACCCCTCAATTTTATCAGTGTGAGGGTTTAGTATTGCCGCAGAGTGCACCTGCTTTTTGCTATGGTTATGTTTTTGATTGTTCTCCACATCCACATTATCGCTATCGTATGTAGGATAATTATTGTGGTACTTGTAGACCGTTGCTGGCATCTTCCATTGTATGCATTTTTTGCTGTTGATTGCCCCTAGCAACGGACTACAAGTGCAGGATGTGCTCCCCTAGATACATGCACAACTGCATATGGGTTGAGCATATCCTGCTTGTTAAACACCACACCACGTTTTGTAATGCAATATAGCAATACCCTGAATCTGGTGTCCCAGCTGTTGCAGGCCAGATTTCATAGTGTCCGCCAAAACATAAATTTTGTTCTGGGGTGAAATTAATCTGCCAAAATAGCAATACCCTGAATCTGGTGTCCCAGCTGTTGCAGGCCAGATTTCATAGTGTCCGCCAAAACATATATTTTGTTCTGGGGTGAAATTAATCTGCCAAAATAGCAATACCCTGAATCTGGTGTCCCAGCTGTTGCAGGCCAGATTTCATAGTGTCCGCCAAAACATATATTTTGTTCTGGGGTGAAATGAATCTGCAAAAATAGCAATACCCTGAATCTGGTGTCCCAGCTGTTGCAGGCCAGATTTCATAGTGTCCGCCAAAACATATATTTTGTTCTGGGGTGAAATTAATCTGCCAAAATAGCAATACCCTGAATCTGGTGTTCCAGCTGTTGCAGGCCAGATTTCATAGTGTCTGCCAAAACATATATTTTGTTCTGGGGAGAAATTAATCTGGCAAAATAGCAATACCGTGAATCTGGTGTCCCAGCTGTTGCAGGCCAGATTTCATAGTATCCGCCAAAACATATATTTTGTTCTGGGGTGAAATTCAATTGCCAAAATAGCAATACCATAAATCAGTGGTTTCAGCTGTGGCTGGCAAAATAGAATAGTGTCCACCAAAACATATATTTTGTTCTGGGGTGAAATTTATCTGCCAAAATAGCAATACCCTGAATCTGGTGTCCCAGCTGTTGCAGGCCAGATTTCATAGTGTCCTCCAAAACATATATTTTGTTCTGGGGTGAAATTCAATTGCCAAAATAGCAATACCATAAATCAGTGGTTTCAGCTATGGCTGGCAAAATAGAATAGTGTCCGCCAAAACATATATTTTGTTCTTGGGTGAAATTAATCTGCCAATATAGCAATACCCTGAATCTGGTGTCCCAGCTGTTGCAGGCCAGATTTCATAGTGTCCGCCAAAACATATATTTTGTTCTGGGGTGAAATTCAATTGCCAAAATAGCAATACCATAAATCAGTGGTTTCAGCTGTGGCTGGCAAAATAGAATAGTGTCCTCCAAAACATATATCTTGTTCTGGGGTGAAATTAATCTGCCAAAATAGCAATACCCTGAGTCTGGTGTCCCAGCTGTTGCAGGCCAGATTTCATAGTGTCCGCCAAAACATATATTTTGTTCTGCGGTGAAATTCAATTGCCAAAATAGCAATACCATAAATCAGTGGTTTCAGCTGTGGCTGGCAAAATAGAATAGTGTCCGCCAAAACATATATTTTGTTCTTGGGTGAAATTAATCTGCCAATATAGCAATACCCTGAATCTGGTGTCCCAGCTGTTGCAGGCCAGATTTCATAGTGTCCGCCAAAACATATATTTTGTTCTGGGGTGAAATTAATTTGCGAAAATAGCAATACCCTGAATTAGGTGTCCCAGCTGTTGCAGGCCATATGTAAATCTGTCCATAAAAGGATACCTTTCATCCATGGCCTAAATACTAGCCCTAAAAGAGATATTTTCCTAAATCAGTGGTTACTGCTGTGCCTGGATTAGTGTAATACGCTACATAAACAAATAGGCAGATAGTGGTAGGTGCCTGTAAAAAAAGGCCTGAATTTGAAATCAATACATTGGGCCAAATATTTTTTTCTTTATTGTGGTGCTTGGTGAACGGTTACAATGAGGAAAACATCTAGTAAGGGACGCGGACGCGGTCGTGTTAGTGTACCCTCTGGTGCTGGGAGAGGACGTGGCCATTCTGCCACAGCCACACGTCCTAGTGAACCAACTACCTCAGGTTCCAGTACCCGCCAGAATTTACAGCGATATTTGGTGGGGCCCAATGCCGTTCTAAGGATGGTAAGGCCTGAGCAGGTACAGGCACTAGTCAATTGGATTCCTTGCTGTGGGACCTCTCTCCTCTGTCTGGGTGCTGGGCTGAAATAACTGAGAGTGGCCTCCTCCGGTGGTTGTTGATATGACGCATGATTACTTGCTGTGGGACCTCTCTCCTCTGACTGGGTGCTGGGGCCGAAATAACTGAAAGTGGCCTTCTCCAGTGGTGGGTGATATGATGCATGATTCCTTGCTGTGGGACCTCTCTCCTCTATCTGGGTGCTGGGGCCGAAATAACTAAAAGTGGCCATCTCCAGTGGTGGGTGATATGACGCATGATTCCTTGCTGTGGAACCTGTATCCTCGGTCTGGGTGCTGGGCCGAAATTACTGAAAGTGGCCTTCTCCAGTGGTGGGTGATATGACGCATGATTCCTTGCTGTGGGACCTCTCTCCTCTGTCTGGGTGCTGGGCCGAAATAACTGAGAGTGGCCTTCTCCAGTGGTGGGTGATATGACGCATGATTCCTTGCTGTGGGACCTCTCTCCTCTGTCTGGGTGCTGGGGCGAAATAACTGAAAGTGGCCTTCTCCAGTGGTGGTTGATATGACGCATGATTCCTTGCTGTGGGACCTCTCTCCTCTGTCTGGGTGCTGGGCCGAAATAACTGAGAGTGGCCTTCTCCAGTGGTGGGTGATATGACGCATGATTCCTTGCTGTGGAACCTGTATCCTCGGTCTGGGTGCTGGGCCGAAATTACTGAAAGTGGCCTTCTCCAGTGGTGGGTGATATGACGCATGATTCCTTGCTGTGGGACATCTCTCCTCTGTCTGGGTGCTGGGGCGAAATAACTGAGAATGGCCTTCTCCGGTGGTGGTTGATATGACGCATGATTCCTTGCTGTGGGACCTCTCTCCTCTGTCTGGGTGCTGGGGCGAAATAACTGAGAGTGGCCTTCTCCGGTGGTGGTTGATATGATGCATGATTCCTTGCTGTGGGACCTCTCACCTCTGTCTGGGTGCTGGGCCGAAATATCTGAGAGTGGCCTTCTCCAGTGGTGGTTGATATGACGCATGATTCCTTGCTGTGGGACCTCTCTCCTCTGTCTGGGTGCTGGGCCGAAATAACTGAGAGTGGCCTTCTCCAGTGGTGGGTGATATGATGCATGATTCCTTGCTGTGGAACCTGTATCCTCTGGCTGGGTGCTGGGCCGAAATTACTGAAAGTGGCCTTCTCCAGTGGTGGGTGATATGACGCATGATTCCTTGCTGTGGGACCTGTCTCCTCTGTCTGGGTGCTGGGGCGAAATAACTGAGAGTGGCCTTCTCCGGTGGTGGTTGATATGACGCATGATTCCTTGCTGTGGGACCTCTCTCCTCTGTCTGGGTGCTGGGCCGAAATAACTGAGAGTGGCCTTCTCCAGTGGTGGGTGATATGACGCATGATTCCTTGCTGTGGAACCTGTATCCTCTGGCTGGGTGCTGGGCCGAAATTACTGAAAGTGGCCTTCTCCAGTGGTGGGTGATATGACGCATGATTCCTTGCTGTGGGACCTCTCTCCTCTGTCTGGGTGCTGGGCCGAAATAACTGAAAGTGGCCTTCTCCAGTGGTGGTTGATATGACGCATGATTCCTTGCTGTGGGACCTCTCTCCTCTGTCTGGGTGCTGGGCCGAAATAACTGAGAGTGGCCTTCTCCAGTGGTGGGTGATATGACGCATGATTCCTTGCTGTGGAACCTGTATCCTCGGTCTGGGTGCTGGGCCGAAATTACTGAAAGTGGCCTTCTCCAGTGGTGGTTGATATGACGCATGATTCCTTGCTGTGGGACCTCTCTCCTCTGTCTTGGTGCTGGGGCGAAATAACTGAGAGTGGCCTTCTCCGGTGGTGGTTGATATGACGCATGATTCCTTGCTGTGGGACCTCTCTCCTCTGTCTGGGTGCTGGGCCGAAATATCTGAGAGTGGCCTTCTCCAGTGGTGGTTAATATGACGCATGATTCCTTGCTGTGGGACCTCTCTCCTCTGTCTGGGTGCTGGGCCGAAATAACTGAGAGTGGCCTTCTCCAGTGGTGGTTGATATGATGCATGATTCCTTGCTGTGGAACCTGTATCCTCGGTCTGGGTGCTGGGCCGAAATTACTGAAAGTGGCCTTCTCCAGTGGTGGGTGATATGACGCATGATTCCTTGCTGTGGGACCTCTCTCCTCTGTCTGGGTGCTGGGGCGAAATAACTGAGAGTGGCCTTCTCCGGTGGTGGTTGATATGACGCATGATTCCTTGCTGTGGGACCTCTCTCCTCTGTCTGGGTGCTGGGGCGAAATAACTGAGAGTGGCCTTCTCCGGTGGTGGTTGATATGACGCATGATTCCTTGCTGTGGGACCTCTCTCCTCTGTCTGGGTGCTGGGCCGAAATAACTGAAAGTGGCCTTCTCCAGTGGTGGGTGATATGACGCATGATTCCTTGCTGTGGAACCTGTATCCTCGGTCTGGGTGCTGGGCCGAAATTACTGAAAGTGGCCTTCTCCAGTGGTGGGTGATATGACGCATGATTCCTTGCTGTGGGACCTCTCTCCTCTGTCTGGGTGCTGGGGCGAAATAACTGAAAGTGGCCTTCTCCAGTGGTGGTTGATATGACGCATGATTCCTTGCTGTGGGACCTCTCTCCTCTGTCTGGGTGCTGGGCCGAATAAACTGAGAGTGGCCTTCTCCGGTGGTGGTTGATATGACGCATGATTCATTGCTGTGGGACCTCTCTCCTCTGTCTGGGTGCTGGGGCGAAATAACTGAGAGTGGCCTTCTCCGGTGGTGGTTGATATGACGCATGATTCCTCGCTGTGGGACCTCTCTCCTCTGTCTGGGTGCTGGGGCGAAATAACTGAGAGTGGCCTTCTCCGGTGGTGGTTGATATGACGCATGATTCCTTGCTGTGGGACCTCTCTCCTCTGTCTGGGTGCTGGGGCGAAATAACTGAAAGTGGCCTTCTCCGGTGGTGGTTGATATGACGCATGATTCCTTGCTGTGGAACCTGTATCCTCGGTCTGGGTGCTGGGCCGAAATTACTGAAAGTGGCCTTCTCCAGTGGTGGGTGATATGACGCATGATTCCTTGCTGTGGGACCTCTCTCCTCTGTCTTGGTGCTGGGGCAAAATAACTGAGAGTGGCCTTCTCCGGTGGTGGTTGATATGACGCATGATTCCTTGCTGTGGGACCTGTCTCCTCTGTCTGGGTGCTGGGGCGAAATAACTGAAAGTGGCCTTCTCCGGTGGTGGGTGATATGACGCATGATTCCTTGCTGTGGGACCTCTCTCCTCTGTCTGGGTGCTGGGCCGAAATAACTGAAAGTGGCCTTCTCCAGTGGTGGTTGATATGACGCATGATTCCTTGCTGTGGGACCTCTCTCCTCTGTCTGGGTGCTGGGCCGAAATAACTGAGAGTGGCCTTCTCCAGTGGTGGGTGATATGACGCATGATTCCTTGCTGTGGAACCTGTATCCTCGGTCTGGGTGCTGGGCCGAAATTACTGAAAGTGGCCTTCTCCAGTGGTGGTTGATATGACGCATGATTCCTTGCTGTGGGACCTCTCTCATCTGTCTTGGTGCTGGGGCGAAATAACTGAGAGTGGCCTTCTCCGGTGGTGGTTGATATGACGCATGATTCCTTGCTGTGGGACCTCTCTCCTCTGTCTGGGTGCTGGGCCGAAATAACTGAGAGTGGCCTTCTCCAGTGGTGGTTGATATGACGCATGATTCCTTGCTGTGGGACCTCTCTCCTCTGTCTGGGTGCTGGGCCGAAATAACTGAGAGTGGCCTTCTCCAGTGGTGGGTGATATGACGCATGATTCCTTGCTGTGGAACCTGTATCCTCGGTCTGGGTGCTGGGCCGAAATAACTGAAAGTGGCCTTCTCCAGTGGTGGGTGATATGACGCATGATTCCTTGCTGTGGGACCTCTCTCCTCTGTCTGGGTGCTGGGGCGAAATAACTGAAGAGTGGCCTTCTCCGGTGGTGGTTGATATGACGCATGATTCCTTGCTGTGGGACCTCTCTCCTCTGTCTGGGTGCTGGGGCGAAATAACTGAGAGTGGCCTTCTCCGGTGGTGGTTGATATGACGCATGATTCCTTGCTGTGGGACCTCTCTCCTCTGTCTGGGTGCTGGGCCGAAATAACTGAAAGTGGCCTTCTCCAGTGGTGGGTGATATGACGCATGATTCCTTGCTGTGGAACCTGTATCCTCGGTCTGGGTGCTGGGCCGAAATTACTGAAAGTGGCCTTCTCCAGTGGTGGGTGATATGACGCATGATTCCTTGCTGTGGGACCTCTCTCCTCTGTCTGGGTGCTGGGCCGAAATAAACTGAAAGTGGCCTTCTCCGGTGGTGGGTGATATGACGCATGATTCCTTGCTGTGGGACCTCTCTCCTCTGTCTGGGTGCTGGGGCGAAATAACTGAGAGTGGCCTTCTCCGGTGGTGGGTGATATGACGCATGATTCCTTGCTGTGGGACCTCTCTCCTCTGTCTGGGTGCTGGGGCGAAATAACTGAAAGTGGCCTTCTCCGGTGGTGGGTGATATGACGCATGATTCCTTGCTGTGGGACCTCTCTCCTCTGTCTGGGTGCTGGGGCGAAATAACTGAAAGTGGCCTTCTCCAGTGGTGGGTGATATGACGCATGATTCCTTGCTGTGGGACCTGTATCCTCGGTCTGGGTGCTGGGCCGAAATAACTGAAAGTGGCCTTCTCCAGTGGTGGGTGATATGACGCATGATTCCTTGCTGTGGGACCTCTCTCCTCTGTCTGGGTGCTGGGGCGAAATAACTGAAAGTGGCCTTCTCCGGTGGTGGGTGATATGACGCATGATTCCTTGCTGTGGGACCTCTCTCCTCTGTCTGGGTGCTGGGGCGAAATAACTGAGAGTGGCCTTCTCCGGTGGTGGGTGATATGACGCATGATTCCTTGCTGTGGGACCTCTCTCCTCTGTCTGGGTGCTGGGGCAGAAATAACTGAAAGTGGCCTTCTCCAGTGGTGGGTGATATGACGCATGATTCCTTGCTGTGGGACCTCTCTCCTCTGTCTGGGTGCTGGGCCGAAATAACTGAGAGTGGCCTTCTCCGGTGGTGGTTGATATGACGCATGATTCCTTGCTGTGGGACCTCTCTCCTCTGTCTGGGTGCTGGGGCGAAATAACTGAAAGTGGCCTTCTCCAGTGGTGGTTGATATGACGCATGATTCCTTGCTGTGGGACCTCTCTCCTCTGTCTGGGTGCTGGGCCGAAATAACTGAGAGTGGCCTTCTCCAGTGGTGGGTGATATGACGCATGATTCCTTGCTGTGGAACCTGTATCCTCGGTCTGGGTGCTGGGCAGAAATTACTGAAAGTGGCCTTCTCCAGTGGTGGGTGATATGATGCATGATTCCTTGCTGTGGGACCTCTCTCCTCTGTCTGGATGTTGGGGCGAAATAACTGAGAGTGGCCTTCTCCGGTGGTGGTTGATATGACGCATGATTCCTTGCTGTGGGACCTCTCTCCTCTGTCTGGGTGCTGGGGCGAAATAACTGAGAGTGGCCTTCTCCGGTGGTGGTTGATATGACGCATGATTCCTTGCTGTGGGACCTCTCTCCTCTGTCTGGGTGCTGGGCAGAAATTTCTGAAAGTGGCCTTCTCCAGTGGTGGTTGATATGACGCATGATTCCTTGCTGTGGGACCTCTCTCCTCTGTCTGGGTGCTGGGCCGAAATAACTGAGAGTGGCCTTCTCCAGTGGTGGGTGATATGATGCATGATTCCTTGCTGTGGAACCTGTATCCTCGGTCTGGGTGCTGGGCCGAAATTACTGAAAGTGGCCTTCTCCAGTGGTGGGTGATATGACGCATGATTCCTTGCTGTGGGATCTCTCTCCTCTGTCTGGGTGCTGGGGCGAAATAACTGAGAGTGGCCTTCTCCGGTGGTGGTTGATATGACGCATGATTCCTTGCTGTGGGACCTCTCTCCTCTGTCTGGGTGCTGGGGCGAAATAACTGAGAGTGGCCTTCTCCAGTGGTGGTTGATATGACGCATGATTCCTTGCTGTGGGACCTCTCTCCTCTGTCTGGGTGCTGGGCCGAAATAACTGAAAGTGGCCTTCTCCAGTGGTGGTTGATATGACGCATGATTCCTTGCTGTGGGACCTCTCTCCTCTGTCTGGGTGCTGGGCTGAAATAACTGAGAGTGGCCTTCTCCAGGTGGTGGTTGATATGACGCATGATTCCTTGCTGTGGGACCTCTCTCCTCTGTCTGGGTGCTGGGCTGAAATAACTGAGAGTGGCCTTCTCCGGTGGTGGTTGATATGGCGCATGATTCCTTGCTGTGGGACCTCTCTCCTCTGTCTGGGTGCTGGGGCCGAAATAACTGAAAATGGCCTTCTCCAGTGGTGGGTGATATGACGCATGATTCCTTGCTGTGGGACCTCTCTCCTCTGTCTGGGTGCTGGGGCGAAATAACTGAAAGTGGCCTTCTCCAGTGGTGGGTGATATGACGCATGATTCCTTGCTGTGGGACCTGTATCCTCGGTCTGGGTGCTGGTGCCGAAATAACTGAAAGTGGCCTTCTCCAGTGGTGGGTGATATGACGCATGATTCCTTGCTGTGGGACCTCTCTCCTCGGTCTGGGTGCTGGGGCGAAATAACTGAAAGTGGCCTTCTCCAGTGGTGGTTGATATGACGCATGATTCCTTGCTGTGGGACCTCTCTCCTCTGTCTGGGTGCTGGGCGAAATAACTGAAAGTGGCCTTCTCCAGTGGTGGGTGATATGACGCATGATTCCTTGCTGTGGGACCTGTATCCTCGGTCTGGGTGCTGGGCCGAAATAACTGAAAGTGGCCTTCTCCAGTGGTGGGTGATATGACGCATGATTCCTTGCTGTGGGACCTCTCTCCTCGGTCTGGGTGCTGGGCCGAAATAACTGAGAGTGGCCTTCTCCAGTGGTGGGTTGATATGACGCATGATTCCTTGCTGTGGGACCTCTCTCCTCTGTCTGGGTGCTGGGCCGGAAATAACTGAGAGTGGCCTTCTCTGGTGGTGGTTGATATGACGCATGATTCCTTGCTGTGGGACCTCTCTCCTCTGTCTGGGTGCTGGGCTGAAATAACTGAAAGTGGCCTTCTCCAGTGGTGGTTGATATGACGCATGATTCCTTGCTGTGGGACCTCTCTTCTCTGTCTGGGTGCTGGGCCGAAATAACTGAAAGTGGCCTTCTCCAGTGGTGGGTGATATGACGCATGATTCCTTGCTGTTGGGACCTCTCTCCTCTGTCTGGGTGCTGGGGCCGAAATAACTGAAAGTGGCCTTCTCCAGTGGTGGGTGATATGACGCATGATTCCTTGCTGTGGGACCTGCTATCCTCGGTCTGGGTGCTGGGCCGAAATAACTGAAAGTGGCCTTCTCCAGTGGTGGGTGATATGGCGCATGATTCCTTGCTGTGGGACCTGTATCCTCGGTCTGGGTGCTGGGCCGAAATAACTGAAAGTGGCATTCTCCAGTGGTGGGTGATATGACGCATGATTCCTTGCTGTGGGACCTCTCTCCTCGGTCTGGGTGCTGGCCGAAATAACTGAGAGTGGCCTTCTCCGGTGGTGGTTGATATGACGCATGATTCCTTGCTGTGGGACCTCTCTCCTCTGTCTGGGTGCTGGGCCGAAATAACTGAGAGTGGCCTTCTCTGGTGGTGGTTGATATGACGCATGATTCCTTGCTGTGGGACCTCTCTCCTCTGTCTGGGTGCTGGGGCCGAAATAACTGAAAGTGGCATTCTCCAGTGTTGAGTGATATGACGCATGATTCCTTGCAGTGGGACCTGTCTCCAATTGATATTGGTTAAATTTTATTTATTTTATTTTAATTCATTTCCCTATCCACATTTGTTTGCAGGGGATTTACCTACATTTTGCTGCCTTTGGCAGCCCTCTTGTCCGTTCCTGGACTATTTTACAGCCCTTTTAGTGCCTAAAAGTTCGGGTCCCCATTGACTTCAATGGGGTTGGGGATAAAGTTCGGGTCGAGTTCGGATCCCGAACCCGAACATTTTCGGGAAGTTCGGCCAAACTTCTCGAACCCGAACATCCAGGTGTTCGCTCATCTCTACTTTCGAGCTGTCTTACATTTAGACCATTTTCTACAACTAAAAAAGGCATAGAAAATGATGAATGAGACAAGTCTGCCATCCCGTCCCCTTCCCTGCCCATGCCACGCCCCCAAAATTTTAGACTAGGCGTGAGCATTGAAGTGAATGGGGCTGCGTGAAAATCGCAAGCATCTGCAAACAAGTGCGGATGCAGTGCGATTTTCCCGCAAGGTTGCCAAGAGACGCGACCCGATCTCTAATTTTATAGTAACATAGTAACATAGTACATAAGGCCGAAAAAAGACATCTGTCCATCCAGTTCGGCCTGTCCTCCTGCTAGTTGATCCAGAGGAAAGAAGTACTCCCTGGATCAACGACCCATCTCTAGTAGCTATAACCTGTAATATTATTACACCCCAGAAATACATCCAGTTCCCTCTTGAATTCTTTTATTGTACTCACCATCACCACCTCCTCAGGCAGAGAGTTCCATAGTCTCACTGCTCTTACCTTAAAAAATCCTCTTCTTTGTTTGTGTACAAACCGTCTTTCTTCCAGACGCAGAGGATGTCCCCTCGTCACAGTGACAGTCCTGGGGATAAATAGATGATGGGAGAGATCTCTGTACTGTCCCCTGATATATTTATACATAGTTATTAGATCCCCCCTCAGTCGTCTATTTTCTAAAGTGAATAACCCTAATTTTGATAACCTTTCAGGGTACTGTAGTTGCCCCATTCCAGTTATTACTTTAGCTGCCCTCCTCTGAACCCTCTCCAGCTCTGCTATGTCCGCCTTGTTCACAGGAGCCCAGAACTGTACACAGTACTCCATGTGTGGTCTGACTAGCGATTTGTAAAGTGGTAGGACTATGTTCTCATCACGGGCATCTATGCCCCTTTTGATGCAACCCATTATCTTATTGGCCTTGGCGGCAGCTGCCTGACACCGGTTTTTGCAGCTTAGTTTGCAGTTTATTAAAATTCCTTTTCCATGTCAGTGTTACCGAGTGTTTTACCATTTAGTATGTACGGGTGACTTGCATTATTCCTTCCCATGTGCATAACTTTACATTTGTCAGTGTTAAACCTCATCTGCCACTTATCTGCCCAAGCCTCCAATCTATCCAGATCCCTCTGTAGCAGTATATTGTCCTCTTCAGTGTTAATTACTTTGCACAGTTTAGTGTCATCTGCAAAAATTTATATTTTACTATGCAAGCCTTCTACAAGATCATTAATAAATATATTGAAAAGAATAGGGCCCAGTACTGACCCCTGAGGTACCCCACTATTGACAGTCGCCCAATCTGAGTGTGTACCGTTAATAACCACCCTCTGTTTTCTGTCACTCAGCCAGTTACTTACCCACTTACAGACATTTTCTCCCAGTCCGAGCATCCTCATTTTATATACTAGCCTTTTATGTGGTACAGTGTCAAATGCTTTGGAGAAGTCCAGATACACGACATCCATTGATTCGCCGCTGTCAAGCCTAGAACTTACCTCCTCATAGAAACTGATTAAATTCGTTTGGCATGACCGATCGCTCATGAATAGTGTTGAGCGAACAGTTCGAGCATAGTTCGAACTGAATTTTGGTGTGTCCGGGACATGGACCCGAACCCGGACATTTTCAAAAAAGTTCGGGTTCGTTGTTCTGCGATTACTTCCCGCTTTCTGAAGGGCTGCACAGCAGCCAATCATATAGCGTTTTACTTCTTGCCCTAAGAGCCCATCACAGCCATGCCTACTAATGGCACGGCTGTGATTGGCCCAGTGCAGCATGTGACCCAGCCTCTATTTAAGCTGGAGTCACGTAGCACCGCACGTCACACTGCTCTGATTAGTGTAGGGAGAGGACGCAGCTTCTGTGAGGCCGAGATTAGACAGGGAAAAGTCAGCAACAGCACCTAATGAACGGATCAATCTACAGCTGTGAATGATTGAACTTTTGCTAGTTACTTGCTCACTGGTTTTTAGGCTGCACAGAGCGTTTTTCTGTCACGTATTTTCTGGGGTGATCGGCGGGTGACTTGTGGTGCACCAGAACAAGCTGCCACCAAGTCCATCAATCCATCAATGCTAGTTTTTTTTTTTGCTATATCCTACATCAGGGGCTTGGCTGTGCTAATTGTCACCCCTAGAAACTCAGGATAGCAATTTCTATATTTTATTAAGGGGTTAAATACAATTGCCCAAATACCAATCCCCTAAATCTGGTGTTCCAGCTTTGGCTTGCCAAGTATAATACTGTCTGCTGTCTGGCAAAGGATAGATTATTTTCTGTGGTGAAATTCAATTGCCAAAATAGCAATACCCTGAATCTGGTGTCCCAGCTGTTGCAGGCCAAGATTCATAGTGTCCGCCAAAGCATATATTTTGTTCTGGGGTGAAATTCAATTGCCAAAATAGCAATACCCTGAATCTGGTGTCCCAGCTGTTGCAGGCCAAGATTCATAGTGTCCGCCAAAACATATATTTTGTTCTGGGGTGAAATTCAATTGCCAAAATAGCAATACCATAAATCAGTGGTTTCAGCTGTGGCTGACAAAGTATAATAGTGTCTGCCAAAACATATATTTTGTTCTGGGGTGAAATTCAATTGCCAAAATAGCAATACCCTGTATCTGGTGTCCCAGCTGTTGCTGGCCAAGATTCATAGTGTCCGCCAAAACATATATTTTGTTCTGGGGTGAAATTCAATTGCCAAAATAGCAATACCATAAATCAGTGGTTTCAGCTGTGGCTGGCAAAGTATAATAGTGTCCGCCAAAACATATATTTTGTTCTGGGGTGAAATTCAATTGCCAAAATAGTAATACCCTGAATCTGGTGTCCCAGCTGTTGCAGGCCAAGATTCATGGTGTCCGCCAAAACATATATTTTGTTCTGGGGTGAAATTCAATTGCCAAAATAGCAATACCCTGAATCTGGTGTCCCAGCTGTTGCAGGCCAAGTTTCATAGTGTCCTGCAAATTATATATTTTGTTCTGGGGTTAAATTCAATTGCCAAAATAGCAATACCCTGAATCTGGTGTTCCAACTGTTGCAGGCCAATTGTAAATCTGTCCATAAAAGGATACCTTTCATCCAGGGCCTAAATTCTAGCCCTAAAAGAGATATTCCCCTAAATCAGTGGTTACTGCTGTGCCTGGATTAGTGTAATACGCTACATAAATAAATAGGCAGATAGTGTTAGGTGCCTGTAAAAAAATGCCTGAATTTGAAATCAATACATTGGGCCAAATATTTTTTTTCTTATTGTGGTGCTTGGAGAACGGTAACAATGAGGAAAACATCTAGTAAGGGACGCGGACGCGGTCGTGGTGGTGTTAGTGTACCCTCTTGTGCTGGGAAAGGACGTGGCCATTCTGCCACAGCCACACGTCCTAGTGAACCAACTACCTCAGGTTCCAGTACCCGCCAGAATTTACAGCGATATTTGGTGGGGCCCAATGCTGTTCTAAGGATGGTAAGGCCTGAGCAGGTACAGGCGCTAGTCAATTGGGTAGCCGACAGTGGATCCAGCATGTTCACAACATTATCTCCCACCCAGTCTTCTGCAGAAAGCGCACAGGTGGCACCTGAAAACCAAGCCCATCAGTCTGTCACATCACCCCCATGCATATCAGGGAAACTGTCTGAGCCTCAAGTTATGCAGCAGTTTTTTATGCTGTTTGAAGACTCTGCTGGCAGGGTTTCCCAAGGGAATCCACCTACCCCTACCCCAGTGGTGGAAGACATAGAATGCACTAATGCACAACCACTGATGTTTCCTGATGATGAGGACATGGGAATACCACCTCTTCGGAGTCCGCACGTCTCTGATGATGACGAAACACAGGTGCCAACTGCTGCGTCTTTCTGCAGTGTGCAGACCGAACAGGAGGTCAGGGAGGAAGACTGTGTGGAAGACGATGCAGGGGACGATGAGGTCCTAGACCCGACATGGAATGAAGGTCGTGCCACTGACTTTCATAGTTCAGAGGAAGAGGCAGTGGTGAGACCGAGCCAACAGCGTAGCAAAAGTGGGAGCAGGGGGCAAAAGCAGAACAGCCGCCTCCAAGAGAGTTCGCCTGCTACTGGCCACCGCCACCAGGGACCGAGCACCCCAAAGGCAGCTTCAAGGAGTTCCCTGGCATGGAACTTCTTTAAACAATGTGCTGACGACAAGACCCGAGTGGTTTGCACGCTGTGCCATCAGAGCCTGAAGCGAGGCATTAACGTTCTGAACCTTAGCACTACCTGCATGACCAGGCATCTACATGCAAAGCATGAACTGCAGTGGAGTAAACACCTTAAAAGCAAGGAACTCATTCTGGCTCCCCCTGCTCCCTCTTCTGCTGCGGCCTCGGCCTCTTCCTCCGTCTCGGGAGGAATGTTGGCACCTGCCGCCTACCAAACAAAGGATGTGCCACCGACAACACCACCTGCGTCACGAAGCATCTCCACCATGTCATACGGCAGCGTTCAGCTCTCCATCTCACAAACCTTGGAGAGAAAGCGTAAATTCCCACCTAGCCACCCTCGAGCCCTGGGCCTGAATGCCAGCATTTCTAAACTACTGGCCTTTGAAATGGTGTCATTCAGGCTGGTGGACACAGACAGCTTCAAACAGCTGATGTCCATGGCTGTCCCACAGTATGTTGTTCCCAGCCGCCACTACTTCTCCAAGACAGCCGTGCTTTCCCTGCACAACCAAGTATCCGATAAAATCAAGTGTGCACTGCACAACGCCATCTGTGGCAAGGTCCACCTAACCACAGATACGTGGACCAGTAAGCACGGCCAGGGACGCTATATCTCCCTAACTGCACACTGGGTAAATGTAGTGGCGCCTGGGCCCCAGGCGGAGAGTTCCTTGGCGCACGTCCTTCCGCCGCCAAGGATCGCAGGGCATCATTCTTTGCCTCCTGTAGCCTCCTCCTCCTACTCGGCTTCCTCCTCCTCTGCTTCCACCAGCTCATCCAGTCAGCCACACACCTTCACCACCAACTTCAGCACAGCCCGGGGTAAACGTCAGCAGGCCATTCTGAAACTCATATGTTTGGGGGACATGCCCCACACCGCGCAGGAGTTGTGGCGGGGTATTGAACAACAGGCCGACGAGTGGTTTCTGCCGGTGGGCCTCAAGCCCGGCCTGGTGGTGTGCGATAATGGGCGAAATCTCGTCGCAGCTCTGGGACTAGCCGGTTTGACGCACATCCCTTGCCTGGCGCATGTGCTGAATTTGGTGGTGCAGAAGTTCATTCACAACTACCCCGACATGTCAGAGCTGCTGCATAAAGTGAGGGCCGTCTGTGCGCGCTGCCAGCGTTCACATCCTGCCGCTACTCGCCTGTCTGCGATACAGCGGATCTTCGGCCTTCCCGCTCACCGCCTCATATGCGACGTGCCCACCAGGTGGAACTCCACCTTGCACATGCTGGAGAGACTTTGCGAGCAGCAGCAGGCCATAGTGGAGTTTCAGCTGCAGCACGCACGCGTCAGTCGCACTGCGGAACAGCACCACTTCACCACCAATGATTGGGCCTCCATGCGAGACCTGTGTGCCCTGTTGCGCTGTTTCCAGTACTCCACCAACATAGCCAGTGGCGATGACACCGTTATCAGCGTTACAATACCACTTCTATGTCTCTTTGAGAAAACGCTTAGGGCGATGATGGAAGAGGAGGTGGCCCAGGAGGAGGAGGAGGATGAGGGGTCATTTTTAGCACTTTCAGGCCAGTCTGTTAGAACTGGCTCAGAGGGAGGTTTTTTGCAACAGCAGAGGCCAGGTATAAATGTGGCCAGCCAGGGCCCACTACTGGAGGACGAGGAGGATGAGGAGGAGGTGGAGGAGGATGAGGATGAAGCAGGTTCACAGCGGGGTGGCACCCGACACAGCTCAGGCCCATCACTGGTGCGTGGCTGGGGGGATACGGAGGACGATGACGATATGCCTCCCACAGAGGACACCTTGTCCTTACCTCTGGGGAGCCTGGCACACATGAGCGACTACATGCTGCAGTGCCTGCACAACGACAGCAGAGTTGCCCACATTTTAACGTGTGCGGACTATGGGGTTGCCACCCTGCTGGATCCCCGGTACAAAGACAATGTGCCCACCTTACTTCCTGCACTGGAGTGTGATAGGAAGATGCGCGAGTACAAGCGCACGCTGGTAGACACGCTCCTGAGAGCATTCCCAAATGTCACAGGGGAACAGGTGGAAGCCCAAGGCGAAGGCAGAGGAGGAGCAAGAGGTCGCCAAGTGTCACGGCCAGCTTCTCTGAGGGCAGGGTTAGCATGGCAGAAATGTGGAAAAGCTTTGTCTCCTCGCCACAGCTAATTGCACCACCACCTGATACGGAACGTGTTAGCAGGAGGCAGCATTTCACTAACATGACTTGACTTGATTTACTCTATTTGCCTTATGGTTATGCACTTCTGAGTGTAGAAACATATCTGTTTAGTCTGAACTCTGTCTTATAGTATATATTGAGGGTGGCGCCTCTTTTGGACTGAGCAACGCCCAAGTACCTTGGACTTCTCAGCACAAAAGCAATTTAGCTGGTTCCTGCAATGCCCTGAAATAAGGACAGGGAAAAAAAGACGACTATTTCGATGCAACCGTTTGGAAATTCGGATCACCGATAGCTAGTCAAAAGACACCTGTTTGCAGCGCCACTCCCAGAGTGTGTGAAATAGAATAGTGTGCTCTTTATATTATAATTTCATTTCCTAATTTCATGTTTAGTCGTGCCCCTAAACCGTTGTGTAGGAGATTGTTTGTATTTCTTACTTACTTCACTGGGGGGGAGGTAGACACAGGATGATGGTGTAAATCACCCGTGGCTACTCACACCCCCCGGCCTGGTTCACGTTCATACAAACAACGGTTAGTCAGGGCATCGATTTTCCGGTTTTTATTGAATGTAGTAGGTCCAACGCGTTTCGGAGGTATGACTAACCTCCTTCTTCAGGGTAATACATAGAAACAGATAACATTTAATATAATATAACATACAAAATAATAATAAATAAAAAAATAAAAAATAAAAAAATATATATATATAAAAAATATAAAAATGTGTATAAAAAATGTATAAAAAAATCTTAATCTTAATGTTATATAACAAAATTGCTACATAACAAAATTGCATAAATTATCCGGGTATCCATTAAAATTAGATGCAGTTAATAGTGATCAATATTCCCATAAAATACATGTTTAGCATCTTTAAATATTACTGAAGCAGGGTTAGATCAGTGCAGAAAGTATACAGACAAAAAATATCAGATAAAACAGTCATACCTTCAGGGATCATTCAAGTATGTGGCATTCAGGTAAAGTGTGCCGCAGAAGTTTATATATATGGTATTTTGGCGCCTGTTTTTATCTGGGGCCGGAAGTGCGCCATATAAAAACGAGGCTCCAATCTATTAATTATATTGAGACAGGAGAAGACCTTTTGCATCCCTTCAATAGTTTCTTAATTGACCATTAGTGTATAAGTATTTCGGGGGCAGCTGCTGACTGGCTCTATCGTCGCAATTGCCTCCCATTCGGCCGATGCGTTCCAACGTGGAACGCATATTGACTTCCGGGTATCGTAGGCCGATGCGCTTCAACGTGGAACGCACAGTGACTTCCGGGTCTCGCTCTCTCTTGCGTTCCACCACGTGGAACGCATGGACCCGGAAGTGGCGTGCATCGCGGTCCCCTGTACGGGGATACCGCTGAAGCAATTGGGATTTCTTACAGTGGGTATAGGAGATATATAAGAAAGTGTGTAATCAAGCCAAAAAAGAATATAACTACAAACTAGATGATGGGGTATATAAAAGATATAATAAAATATATAATAAAAATATATAAATATATGTATATACATATATATATATATATAAATCTACTAATAGTTAGTATATTCAAGCGAATATTGGATTTACAGATTCAAGCGAATATTGGATTTACAGATTAAATACCCTAACACCTTTTGGATTAAATGAATCGCTTGAATATACTAACTATTAGTAGATTTATATATATACAGTCATGTGAAAAAATTAGGACACCCTTTGAAAGCATGTGGTTTTTTGTAACATTTTTAATAAATGGTTATTTCATCTCCGTTTCAACAATACAGAGAGATTAAAGTAATCCAACTAAACAAAGAAAACTGAAGAAAAGTCTTTTCAAGATCTTCTGTAAATGTCATTCTACAAAAATGCCTATTCTAACTGAGGAAAAAGATAGGACACCCTTGCCCCTAATAGCGAGTGTTACCTCCTTTGGCTGAAATAACTGCAGTGAGACGGTTCTTGTAGCCATCTACCAGTCTTCGACATCGGTCTGAGGAAATTTTACCCCACTCCTCAATGCAGAACTTTTTCAGCTGTGAGATGTTTGAGGGGTTTCTTGCACGTACAGCCCTTTTCAAGTCACCCCACAGCATCTCAATGGGATTCAAATCTGGACTTTGACTTGGCCATTCCAGGACTCTCCATTTCTTCTTTTTCAGCCAGTCTTTGGTTGATTTACTAGTATGTTTTGGGTCATTGTCATGTTGCATGGTCCAGTTCCGCTTCAGCTTTAATTTTCTAACTGATGGTCTCACATGTTCTTCAAGCACCTTCTGATACACAGTAGAATTCATCGTGGATTCTATGATGGTGAGCTGACCAGGTCCTGCTGCAGCAAAGCAGCCCCAAACCATGACACTTCCACCTCCATGCTTCACAGTTGGTATGAGGTTCTTTTCTTGGAATGCTGTGTTTGGTTTACGCCAAACATGTCCTCTGCTGTTGTGTCCAAATAATTCAATTTTGGACTCATCTGTCCAAAGAACATTATTCCAGAAGTCCTGGTCTTTGTCAACTTTATCTCTGGCAAATGTCAGTCTGGCCTCGATGTTTCTCTTGGAAAGCAAAGGTTTCCTCCTTGCACATCTCCCATGCAAGTTAAACTTGTACAGTCTCTTTCTGATTGTAGAGGCATGTACTTCTACATCAACAGTAGCCAGAGCCTGCTGTAGTTCTCGAGATGACACTTTAGGGTTTTTGGAGACCTCTTTTAGCATCTTGCGGTCTGCTCTTGGGGTGAACTTGCTGGGGCGACCAGTCCTGGGCATGTTGGCAGTTGTTTTGAAAGCCCTCCACTTGTAGACTATCTTCCGGACAGTGGAATGGCTGATTTCAAAATCTTTTGAGATCTTTTTAAATCCCTTCCCAGACTCATAGGCTGCTACAATCTTTTTTCTGAAGTCCTCTGACAGCTCTTTTGCTCTCACCATGGTGCTCACTCTCACTTCAACAGTCAGGAGCACACCAAACTAAATGTCTGAGGTTTAAATAGGGCAAGCCTCATTCAACATGCAGAGTAACGATCTACTAATTATGTGCACCTGGTGTGATATACCTGTGTGAGATCTGAGCCAATTTAAGAGGGAATACATGTGAGGGTGTCCTATCTTTTTCCTCAGTTAGAATAGGCATTTTTGTAGAATGACATTTACAGAAGATCTTGAAAAGACTTTTCTTCAGTTTTCTTTGTTTAGTTGGATTACTTTAATCTCTCTGTATTGTTGAAACGGAGATGAAATAACCATTTATTAAAAATGTTACAAAAAACCACATGCTTTCAAAGGGTGTCCTAATTTTTTCACATGACTGTATATATATATGTATATACATATATTTATATATTTTTATTATATATTTTATTATATCTTTTATATACCCCATCATCTAGTTTGTAGTTATATTCTTTTTTGGCTTGATTACACACTTTCTTATATATCTCCTATACCCACTGTAAGAAATCCCAATTGCTTCAGCGGTATCCCCGTACAGGGGACCGCGATGCACGCCACTTCCGGGTCCATGCGTTCCACGTGGTGGAACGCAAGAGAGAGCGAGACCCGGAAGTCACTGTGCGTTCCACGTTGAAGCGCATCGGCCTACGATACCCGGAAGTCAATATGCGTTCCACGTTGGAACGCATCGGCCGAACGGGAGGCAACTGCGACGATAGAGCCAGTCAGCAGCTGCCCCCGAAATACTTATACACTAATGGTCAATTAAGAAACTATTGAAGGGATGCAAAAGGTCTTCTCCTGTCTCAATATAATTAATAGATTGGAGCCTCGTTTTCATATGGCGCACTTCCGGCCCCAGATAAAAACAGGCGCCAAAATACCATATATATAAACTTCTGCGGCACACTTTACCTGAATGCCACATACTTGAATGATCCCTGAAGGTATGTCTGTTTTATCTGATATTTTTTGTCTGTATACTTTCTGCACTGATCTAACCCTGCTTCAGTAATATTTAAAGATGCTAAACATGTACTTTATGGGAATATTGATCACTATTAACTGCATCTAATTTTAATGGATACCCGGATAATTTATGCAATTTTGTTATGTAGCAATTTTGTTATATAACATTAAGATTAAGATTTTTTTATACATTTTTTATACACATTTTTATATTTTTTATATATATATATTTTTTTATTTTTTATTTATTATTATTTTGTATGTTATATTATATTAAATGTTATCTGTTTCTATGTATTACCCTGAAGAAGGAGGTTAGTCATACCTCCGAAACGCGTTGGACCTACTACATTCAATAAAAACCGGAAAATCGATGCCCTGACTAACCGTTGTTTGTATGAACGTGAACCAGGCCGGGGGGTGTGAGTAGCCACGGGTGATTTACACCATCATCCTGTGTCTACCTCCCCCCCAGTGAAGTAAGTAAGAAATACAAACAATCTCCTACACAACGGTTTAGGGGCACGACTAAACATGAAATTAGGAAATGAAATTATAATATAAAGAGCACACTATTCTATTTCACACACTCTAGGAGTGGCGCTGCAAACAGGTGTCTTTTGACTAGCTATCGGTGATCCGAATTTCCAAACGGTTGCATCGAAATAGTCGTCTTTTTTTCCCTGTACTCTCTGGAAGGGGTTGATTTCTTCTTCTTCTCCCTTAACACCTGAGCTGCCTTCCCTTATAGTATTAACAATCTAAATAACGTTAATATAAATAATTCCCTAACTCCCAATATCCACCCTCCTGGCGCTAATTGTCCGGAAATTCCGTATTTCATACCGGAAAATTCCAACCTCTTTCTTTTCTATTGTTTTTTCCTGAAATAAGGAGACTGGTAAGTCCATATGAGGCCAGGGGCAGACTGAGAACCCTCAGGGGTCCCGGGCAAATTAATCAAGGGCCCCCTTCCAGGCCCCACCCATGTCCCGCCTCCAGTCACTCCCATATCCCGCCTCCAGTCACTCCCATATCCCTCAAGGGGATTCAAAACTGATTTTACAAACGTTGTTAACCCTTTAGGTGTTCCACAAAAGTTAATGGAAAATGGAGACAAAATTTTCCATTTTATTCAATTTTTTCCAGTAACAAAGCAAGGGTTAACAGCCAAACAAAATGGGCTGTTTCTGCAAACTACAGAATCAAAGTAATAAATATTGAGTTTTGTTTGGCTGCTAACCCTTGCTTTGTTACTGGAAAAATGGATTAAAATGGAAAATTTAAAAAAAAAATTGCTGTTTTGGGACCGTTTTTATTTTTTGTTATTTACATTGTTGATCTGAAAGGTTAGATCGTGTGCTATTTCTATAGAACAGGTTGTTCTGGACGTGACAATACCAAATATGACTACTTTTTGGGAATTTTTGTTACAGTTTTTCATAATAAAGCATTTGTGAAAAAAAAAATATTTTTTATGTCTCCCCATTCTCAAAGCCATATTTTTTTATTTTTTGGGCGACAGTCTTATGTAGGGGCTCAATTTTTGCGGATTGACATGGTGGTTTGATTGGCACTGTATTGGAGTGCATATGACATTTTGGTCGCTTGCTACTTTTTGTGATGTAAGGTGACAAAAATGGCTTTTGACACCGTTTTTATATTATTTGTTTTGTTGTGTTCACCTGAGAGGTTAGTTCATGTGTTATTTTTATAGAGCTTGTTCTTACGAATGCGGCAATACCTAATATGTATACTTTTTATTTATTTATTTACGTTTTGTACAATAATATCATTAGTCTGAGAGTCATTTTATTATTTTTTTTGGTCCGACTGTTCTATGTAGAGTATCATTTTTTGCGGGATGAGATGACGGATTGATTGGCACTATTTTGGGGTTCATATAAATTTTTGACCGCTTGCTATTACACTTTTTGTGATGTGAGGTGACAATTATTTTTTTTACACTGTTTTTATTTAATTTTTTTTACGGTATTTTCTTGAGGGGTTAGATCATGGGATATTTTTATAGAGAATGTTTTTACGGATGCGGCGATACCTAAATTGTATACTTTTTTTAATGTATTTTACTTTAACAGCATTTTAGAAAAAAAATCATGTTTTAATGTCTGTATAGTCTGAGAGCCATTTTTTTTATATTTTGGGGCGATTATCCTATGTAGGGGCTCATTTTTTGCGGAATGTGATGGCGGTTTTATTGATACTATTTTGGAAGGCATAAGCCTTTTTGATCGCTTGGTATTACGCATTTTGTCATGCAAGGTGACAAAAATGGCTTTTTTTACACCATTTTTTTGTTTTTGTCTTTTTGGTGTTCTTTATGGGTCAGGTCATGTAATATTTTTATAGAGTAGGCTTTTACGCACGCGACGATATGTAATATGTGTAGTTTTTTTGTTTTTTTATTTTTATACAGTGATAGTGTTTTCTTTTATTTTTTTTTTTTTTTTACCCAGACCCAGTTGGTTCTTGTAGATCCAGTGGATCTGGGTCTATGAAATACAGTAAGTACACTATATAGTGTACCTACTGTATTTTTTTTTTACTTTAGAAAGTCTCAATAGACCTGCCTATAGCAGATCTATTCAAGCTTTCAGCACCATGGAGAGAGCAGGGCGCTTCAGTAAGCGTCCTGTCTCCATGGTGACCATCACCCGCTGCCAGTACAGAGCAGCGGGTGATGGGGAGGTAGGGGAGCTCTGTCGGGGGGCTGCAAAAGGCACAGCAGCCCCCCGATGGGAGAAGGAGGGAGCTCACTCCCTGTTAACCCCTTCCATACAGTGGTCCATACGAACCGTGGTATGGAAGGGGTTAAACTGCTGACATCTGCGGCACAGATGTCAGCAGTTTATAGCAGGGGGTCAGCAATGTGCTGACCCCCTGCTATAACCATTAGACACCAGGGAAATCTTTTAAAGGAGGCGGGCGGGGGATCGCAAATGCGATCCCGCCTGCCGCACCGCCCGACCTCCCGCGCCTCCTCCCGCAATCCCCCCGCCCTGCACCGCCGGGGGGACAGTAATATGGCGGGGTGCAGGGGGGGGGTATTTTATTTAATGATCTGGGCATTTTTTAAGTCTCTGATCCCTGCGGGATCAGAGACTTAATTTTACTTTAGACACACTGGGCAGCTGCCGCCGGGCCCCCTTTCTGGCTGGGCCCTCGGACCACGTCCGAAGTGCCCGGCCGGTCAGTCCGCCCCAGTATCTGTAGCGTTAGGGACCCTTGTGCGGAAGCCGCCGTGAAGTGGTACTTGGGCCCGACATACTTTTGATCAAAAATGTGCGCTAAGAGCTTCCTTCATTCTAACTTTTGGAATGACCCCCTTTTTTTATTTTCCTGTTAGTTTATGATTTATTGTGCAGCCATCTTTTAACCAGTTGATTTACTCTATTTGCCTTATGGTTATGCACTTCTGAGTGTAGAAACATATCTGCTTAGTCTGAACTCTGTCTTATGTTAAATAGGGAGCTAATCACCTGAGCGCTGACATCACCGGGGACGTGACTTGGGTGTGACATAATCAGGGGGCGTGGTTGTTGAGAGGGGCATGACCTAGGAGGCGTCTAAAGAGGGAGTGTCCGAAGCGCACCAAAGGGCATGGCCTGACAGCGCATCTGGCACCGCGCTGCAGTGTCCGAACCCTATACTGCAGCGCTGGAGCTCGGACAAGCAGAATGGTGACATTACCCCCCCTTTTATGAGGGGCCACCGTAACCTCAATACAGGGCGCAGGCTTAGATGTAAATTTAGAATTAAATTTCTTAATGAGACCAGGAGCATAGACATCCCGAGCAGATACCCATGTCCTCTCCTCAGAACTATACCCTTTCCAATGTACCAGATATTGAAGTGATCCTTGAACCATCCGGGAATCAAGGATTCTCTCCACTTCATACTCAAGTTCATTGAGAATAAATATAGGGCCAGGAGGCCTAGGGGAAGGAATAGCCTGTGGAACAAATATTTTTAGCAAAGAAATGTGTAAGACATCATGAATTCTGAAAGATTCAGGTAACTGCAGACTAAATGACATTGTATTGATGACAGGAATGATCTTGTAAGGTCGAATAAATTTAGGCACTAGAGTTGAGCGAACACCTGGATGTTCGGGTTCGAGAAGTTCGGCCGAACTTCCCAAAAATGTTCGGGTCCGGGATCCGAACTCGACCCAAACTTCATCCTGAACACGAACCCCATTGAAGTCAATGGGGACCCGAACTTTTGGGCACTAAAAAGGCTGTAAAATAGTCCAGGAAAGGGCTAGAGTGCTGCAAAAGGCAGCAAAATGTAGGTAAATCCCCTGCAAACACACGTGGATAGGGAAATGAATTAAAATAACATTAAATAAATATAAATTAAGCAATATCAATTGGAGAGAGGTCCCATAGCAGAGAATCAGGCTTTAAGTCACCAACCAATGGAGAAAGCCACTTTCATTTATTTAGGCCCCAGCACCCAGACAGAGGTCACATAGCAGAGAATCAGGCGTCATGTCACCCACCAATGGAGAAGGCCACTTTCATTTATTTAGGTCCAAGCACCCAGACAGAGGTCGCATAGCAGAGAATCAGGCGTCATGTCACCCACCAATGGAGAAGGCCACTTTTCAATAATTAGGACCCTGACACCCAGACGGAGGAGAGAGGTCGCATAGCAGAGAATCAGGCTTCATGTCACCCAGCAATAGAGACGGCCACTTCCAGATATTTAGCCCACGGCACCCAGACAGAGGACAGAGGTCGCCTAGCAGAGAATCAGGCGTCATGTCACCCACCAATGGAGAAGCCCACTTTCATTTATTTATGCCCCAGCACCCAGACAGAGGTCGCATAGCAGAGAATCAGGCGTCGTGTCACCCACCAATGGAGAACGCCACTTTCATTTATTTCGACCCCAGCACCCAGACAGAGGACAGAAGAGGACAGAGGTTGCATAGCAGAGAATCAGGCGTCATGTCACCCACCAATGGAGAAGCCCACTTTCATTTATTTAGGCCCCAGGACCCAGACAGAAGACAGAGGTCGCATAGCAGAGAAGCAGGCGTCATGTCACCAACCAATGGAGAAGGCCACTTTCATTTATTTAGGCCCCAGCACCCAGACAGAAGACAGAGGTCGCATAGCAGAGAATCAGGCGTCATGTCACCCACCAATGGAGAAGGCCACTTTTGGATAATTAGGCCCCTGGCACCCAGACGGAGGAGAGAGGTCGCATATCAGACAATCAGGCGTCATGTCACCCACCAATGGAGAAGGCGACTTTGATAATTAGGCCCCTGGCACCCACACGGAGGAGAGAGGTCGCATAGCACAGAATCAGGTGTCATGTCACCCACCAACCCGCGTGCTGCAGCTGAAACTCCACTATCGCCTGCTGCTGCTCGCACAGACTGGCCCGCATGTGCAAGGGTGAGTTCCACCTGGTGGGCACGTCGCATATGAGGCGATGAGCGGGAAGGCCGAAGTTACTCTGTAGCGCAGACAGGCGAGCAGCGGCAGGATGTGAACGCCGGAAGCGTGCAAAGATGGCCCGCACTTTATGCAGCAGCTCTGACATGTCGGGGTAGTTGTGAATGAACTTCTGCACCACCAAATTCAGCACATGTGCCAGGCAAGGGATGAGCGTCAATCCGGCTAGTCCCAGAGCTGCGACGAGATTTTGCCCATTATCGCACACCACCAGGCCGGGCTTGAGGCCCGCCACCACTCGTCGGTCTGTTGTTCAATACCCCACCACAACTCCTGCGTGGTGTGGGGCCTGTCCCCCAAACATATAAGTTTCAGAACGGCCTGCTGATGTTTACCCCGGGCTGTGCTGAAGTTGGTGGTGAATGTGTGTGGCTGACTGGATGAGCTGGTGGAAGCAGAGGAGGAGGAAGCCGAGTAGGAGGCTACAGGAGGCAAAGAATGATGCCCTGCGATCCTTGGCGGCGGAAGGACGTGCGCCAAAGAACTCTCCGCCTGGGGCCCAGCTGCCACTACATTTACCCAGTGTGCAGTTAGGGAAATATAGCGTCTCTGGCCGTGCTTACTGGTCCACGTATCTGTGGTTAGGTGGACCTTGCCACAGATGGCGTTGCGCAGTGCACACTTGATTTTATCAGATACTTGGTTGTGCAGGGAAGGCACGGCTCTCTTGGAAAGTAGGGGCGGCTGGGAACAACATACTGTGGGACAGCCATCGCCATCAGCTGTTTGAAGCTGTCTGTGTCCACCAGCCTGAATGACAGCATTTCAAAGGCCAGTAGTTTAGAAATGCTGGCATTCAGGCCCAGGGCTCGAGGGTGACTAGGTGGGAATTTACGCTTTCTCTCCAAGGTTTGTGAGATGGAGAGCTGAACGCTGCTGTGTGACATGCTGGAGATGCTTGGTGACGCAGGTGGTGTTGTCGGTGGCACATCCTCTGTTTGGTGGGCGGCAGGTGCCAACATTCCTCCCGAGGCGGAGGAAGAGGTCGAGGCAGCAGCAGAAGAGGGAGCAGGGGGAGCCAGAGTGAGTTCCTTGCTTTTAAGGTGTTTACTCCACTGCAGTTCATGCTTTGCATGTAGATGCCTGGTCATGCAGGTTGTGCTAAGGTTCAGAACGTTAATGCCTCGCTTCAGGATCTGATGGCACAGCGTGCAAACCACTCGGGTCTTGTCGTCAGCACATTGTTTAAAGAAGTGCCATGCCAGGGAACTCCTTGAAGTTGCATTTGGGGTGCTCGATCCCTGGTGGCGGTGGCCAGTAGCAGGCGAACTCTCTTGGCGGCGGCTGTTCTGCTTTTGCCCCCTGCTCCCTCTTTTGCTACGCTGTTGGCTCGGTCTCACCACTGCCTCTTCCTCTGAACTATGAAAGTCAATGGCACGACCTTCATTCCATGTGGGGTCTAGGATCCCATCGTCCCCTGCATCGTCGACTCCGATGAGGTGGTATTCCCATGTCCTCATCATCAGGAAACATAAGTGGTTGTGCATCAGTGCATTCTATGTCTTCCACCACTGGGGTAGGGCTAGGTGGATTCCCTTGGGAAACCCTGCCAGCAAAGTCTTCAAATAGCATAAGAGACTGCTGCATAACTTGAGGCTGTGACAGTTTCCCTGATATGCATGGGGGTGATGTGACAGACTGATGGGCTTGGTTTTCAGGCGCCACCTATGCGCTTTCTGCAGAAGACTGGGTGGGAGATAATGTTGTGAACGTGCTGGATCCACCGTCGGCCACCCAATTGACTAGCGCCTGTACTTGCTCAGGCCTTACCATCCTAAGAACGGCATTGGGCCCCACCAAATATCGCTGTAAATTCTGGCGGGTACTGGAACCTGTGGTAGTTGGTTCACTAGGACATGTGTCCTCTCCCAGCACCAGAGGGCCCACTAACACCACCACGACCGCGTCCGCGTCCCTTATTAGATGTTTTCCTCATTGTTACCGTTCTCCAAGCACCACAATAAGAAAAAAAAAATTTGGCCCAATGTATTGATTTCAAATTCAGGCCTTTTTTTACAGGCACCTAACACTATCTGCCTATTTATTTATGTACCGTATTATACTAATCTAGGCACAGCAGTAACCACTGATTTAGGGGAATATCAATTGTAGGCCTAGTATTTTGGCCCTGGATGAAAGGTATCCTTTTATGGACAGATTTACACTTGGAGATGCACAGTAGCGTGTGAAAAAATATGTAGGATTATGCTTTCAGCAATTGTATTTTAACACTCTGTGTAATATATCCTTTTATGGACAGAAATACACTATGAGATGCACAATAGTGTGTGCAGATTTACAGGGTTATGCTTTCAGCAATTGTAATGTAGCACTCCTTGTAAAATACCCTTTTACGGAAAGAAATATACTTGGAGATGCACGCTGAGTGTAATATACCCTGTTATGGACAGATTAACACTTGGCCTGCAACAGCTGGAACACTAGATTCAGGGTATTGCTATATTGGCAAGTGAATTTTACCCCAGAACAAAATCTATCCTTTGACGGATACTATTAAACTTGTCCTGTCACAGCTGGAACACCAGATTTACTGTATTTCTATTTTTGCAACTGTATTTCACCCCAGAAAATAATATATCCTTTGACGGACACTAGGGAAATTGTCCTGTCACAGCTGCAACACCAGATTCAGGGTATTGCTATTTTGGCAATTAAATTT
Source organism: Bufotes viridis (assembly GCA_033119425.1). NCBI lineage: Eukaryota > Metazoa > Chordata > Amphibia > Anura > Bufonidae > Bufotes > Bufotes viridis. Next base: position 128,970,780 of record CM065594.1, read on the forward strand.
CACCCCATAAAATTTTTTTACTCTTTTACAGACAGATTTAAACTAGGCCTGCAACAGCTGGAACACCAGATTCAGAGTATTGCTATTTTGGCAATTAAATTTCACCCCAGAAAAAAATATATCCTTTTGCAGACAGATTTAAACTAGGCCTGCAACAGCTGGAACACTAGATTTACTGTATTTCTATTTTTGCAACTGTATTTCACCCCAGAAAATAATATATCCTTTGACGGACACTAGGGAAATTGTCTAGTCACAGCTGGAACACCAGATTCAGGGTATTGCTATTTTGGCAATTAAATTTTACCCCAGAACAAAATCTGTCCTTTGATGGATACTATTAAACTTGTCCAGTCACAGCTGGAACACCAGATTTACTGTATTTCTATTTTGGCAACTGAATTTCACCACAGAAAATAATAAATCCTTTGAAGGACACTATTAAACTTGGCCAGCCACTGCTGGGACACCAGATTTACGGTATTGCTATTTTGGCAATTGAATTTCACCCCAGAAAAAAATATATCCTTTGCCGTACACTATTAAACTTGTCCAGCCACAGCTGAAACCACTGATTTATGGTATTGCTATTTTGGCAATTGAATTTCACCACATAAAAAAATATATCCTTTGACGGACACTAAGGAAATTGTCCAGTCACAGCTGGAACACCAGATTTATGGTATTGCTATTTTGGCAATTGAATATTACCCCAGAAAATTATCTATCCTTTGCCGGACACTATTAAACTTGGCCAGCCACTGCCGGGACACCTGATTTACGGTATTGCTATTTTGGCTATTGAATTTTACCCCAGAACAAAATATATCCTTTGCCGGACACTATTAAACTTTGCTAACCACTGCTGGGACACCAGATTTAGGTGATTGCTATTTTGGCAATTGAATTTCACCACAGAAAAAATCTATCTTTTGTCAGACAGAAGACAGTATTACACTTGGCTAGCCACAGTTGGAACACCAGATTTAGGGGATTGCTATTTTGGCAATTCAATTTAACCCCTTAATAAAATATAGAAATTTCTATCCTGAGTTTCTAGGGGTGACAATAAGCACAGCCAAGCCCCTGATGTAGGATATAGCAAAAAAAAAAAACTAGTATTGCTGGATTGATGGACTTGGTGGCAGCTTGAGCTGGTGCACCACAAGACACAAAATGGCTGCCAATCAAAGTGACAGAAAAATGCTCTGTGCAAACTAAAAAACAGCTTGCAATTAACTTGCAGAAGTTGAATGATTCACAGCTGTAGATCGATCACTTCATTAGGTGTTTTTGCTGACTTTTCCCTGCCTAATCTCGCCCTCACAGAAGCTGCGTCCTCTCCCTACACTAATCAGAGCAGTGTGAACTGTGGCGCTACGTGACTCCAGCTTAAATAGAGGCTGGGTCACATGCTGCACTTGGCCAATCACAGCCATGCCATTAGTAGGCATGGCTGTGATGGCTTCTTAGGGTAAGAAGTAAAACGCTAGCTGATTGGCTGCTGTGCAGCCCTTCAGAAAGCGGGAAGAAATCGCCAACAAAGGACCCAAACTTTTTTGAAAATGTTCGGGTCCGGGTCCGGGTCCGGGTCCCGAACACCCTAAAATTCGGTACGAACCCAAACTATACAGTTCGGGTTCGCTCATCCCTATTAGCCACCAGTTTTCCTGAAGGCACCTTGAGATGTAGATTTTTAGTAGACAACCATACTAGTTCACCCAACACAAAATTTGGCCCCTTAGACCGTCTTTTATTGGCCTGTCTAGACTGAATGCTTTGGGCTTTTTGCAGGCTCTTCCGAGCCTGGGCCTAAACTATGCACAGATCTTCTTCGATAACATCTACAGCAGGAGCTAAAGTAGTAGAGCCACCCATTGACAAAAACCGGGGATTAAAACCATAGTTACAACAGAACTGAGACATGCCGCTAGAGGAACTCACGTGATTGTTAATAGTGAACTCTGTAAAAGAGTAGAACTTTCGCCAATCATTTTGGTGATCCAACACAAAGCATCTCAAGAATTGCTCCAGTACCTGGTTGACCCTCGACATTTGCCCATTAGTGTTAGGGTGGAAGGCGGATGAGAAGGAACGCTTAATTCCCAATTAAGCATTCCTTCTCAATAAACAAGGTAGACAACTCTTTAGCATCTTTGAAAACCTGTCTATTACAACCCAGATGACCGACCTACCCTGGGAGGGTGGGAGGTCACTGATAAAGTCCATAGAGATGTGGGTCCAGTACCTCTGAGGAATGGGCAAGGGGCAAAGCAAACCCACAGGACATCTCCTGGGTACCTTGGCCCAAGCACAGACGTCACAGGCAGAGATGAAGGCAACTACATCACGTGACTAGGTAAGCCACCAGTATACCCGAGATATCAGATGCCTAGTCCCCGCAATACCTGGATGACCTGCCAACACAGAACAATGAAATTCCTCCAGTACTTTAAGGTGTAAATTTGGAGGTACAAACTTTTTTCCAGCAGGAAGACCATTGGGAGCTGAATCCTGACAGCCACCTATCTTAGTGGCCAAATCAGAATTAATAACGGCAAGCACGACACCAGCAGGCAGAATATTTCCAGGCTCAGTAACACCACTCTGCTCCTCATCAAAACTCTGTGATAAGGCATCCTTTAAGCCTTTTCATTAGCAGCCCCGGGACGATAGGTCACAACAAAGTTAAAACGTGTACAGAATAGAGCCCACCTTGCCTGCCGGGCAGTATCCAGATAGGTTTTTATGATCAGTCAGGACAACGATCTTGTGCTAAGCTCCTTCTAGGAAATACGCCACTCCTCAAAAGCCCATTTGATAGCCAACAACCCACGGTTACCGATATCATAGTTTCTCTCTGCGGGAGAGAATTTCCGGGAAAAGAAAGCACATGATAGAACAGCCACATCACCCATCTTGATTGTTCTCCACATCCACATTATTGTTATCGTATGTAGGATGGTTATTGTGGTACTTGAAGTCCGTTGCTGGCATCTTCCATTGTATGCATTTTTTGCTGTTGATTGCCCCTAGCAATGGACTACAAGTGCAGGATGTGCTCCCTTATATACATACACAACTGCATATGGGTTGAGCATATCCTGCTTGTTAAACACCACACTACGTTTTCTAATGGTTTGTAGGTGTATAAACTCCAATTTAAATGTGCTTGCTTTTCATCTACAGGCTACATTCAGGTGCACCTGGCAGGCTCTGGGCCATATCAGTCGGTCTCGGGTGGGGCTCACAGGCACCTCCCACCTCCCATTGCAAGCATGGTTACATGCTGGAGGTCACTGGTGAGCTGTTTGTGAGTCAGGCCTTGCGCTCCTGTAATTCCCAACGGCCCCTGGTATCACCCATATGGCACCGGTAGGTTGAGTGGTAGGGCCTCGGGCTACTTGAGAGACCTTGACGTGGTGTCCGAGCTTAAGACATGTCCTCCTAGTAGGATATGTCGAACTAACCTCTCAATTTTAAAATCAGTGTGAGGGTTTAGTTTTGCCGCACAGTGCTCCTGCCTTTGCTATGGTTATGTTTTTGATTGTTCTCCACATCCACATTATTGTTATCGTATGTAGGATGGTTATTGTGGTACTTGTAGTCCGTTGCTGGCATCTTCCATTGTATGCATTTTTTGCTGTTGATTGCCCCTAGCAACGGACTACAAGTGCAGGATGTGCTCCCCTATATACATGCACAACTGCATATGGGTTGAGCATATCCTGCTTGTTAAACACCACACCACGTTTTCTAATGGTTTGTAAAACATCAGGCTGTACCAGCACAGGTGCATGAGTAAAACTCATCTTAAGAGTTTCAAAGTCAGGCATACATCTTACCCGGATCCATGCAAAATTTTTGTGGGAAGATAATATAGCCCAGGAAAGATACTTCTCTAACTCCAAACTCGCATTTACTCAATTTAGCTAACAAATTATAGTCCCTCAGCTTCTAAAAAACCTTCCCTACCAATCATGGGAGAACACCAGTTTGTCGTCTAAATACACCACAACAAACTGGCCGAGAAACTCCAGAAAAATGTCTTTGACAAGGTTTTGGAAAACGTCCGGGGCATTACACAGTCCGAAGGGCATTACTAGGTACTCAAAATGCCCCTCAGGGGTGTTAAATGCTGTCTTCCATTAATCACCTTTCTTGATTCTAATCAGATTGAAGGCTCCCCTCAGGTCAATTTTGGAGAACCATTGAGCTCCCACAATCTGATTAAACAGATCCGGAATCAGAGGAAGAGGATACTGATTCCGGGCGGAAATTTTGTTGAGCTCTCTATAGTCAATACAAGGGCGAACACTACCGTCTTTTTTTCTAACAAAAAAGAATCCAGCCCCTACGGGAGAAACAAATGGATGAATATGCCCCTTCCTAAGCAAGCTGAATAGACAGACAGTGACTACAGCACTGGGAGCCCAATTTATTCAATTCTCCAGTACTCCAGTCAAAGGTTGGGAAATGGTTCTTCAACCAGGGTAACCCCAAAACAATATCAGCGGATAAATTAGGCAAAACAAAAAATGAAATTTTCTCAGAATGAATTGCACCCACGTTCATCACTAACTCAATAGTCTGTAACTCAATGTACCCTCCGGCCAATGGTGTGCAGTCAATTCCATATACCGGAATGGGATTAGGTAATTTATCTACTATGGGACCAAGAGCAAAAATAAAATCATAATTAATAAAATTCGCAGCAGACCCTGAATCATCAAACGCATGACCAGTAACAATTCATCCCTGTGAGGATAAACTCACAGGCAGTATTAGTCTACCACACTTGTCGGGAAATACCTGTGCATCTGAGTGATCTTCCCGAACTTCACGCAGATGCTGAAGTTTTCCGCCTTCAGTTTTTTGGGACAGGATCGTATCTACTGGGGCTACCGCAGTAGAAGCACAGACTGTTCTTCAGGCGATGCTCCGTCTGCTGCTGAGATGTCGCGGCGCCAATTTGCATAGGAACCTCAGATTATTCAGGTGCCTTAGTTTTACTGACAGAGGAAAAAAAGAGGTATAGACAGTGACAGACCTCTCAAGCTTGCATTCTCTTACACGCCTATCCTGGCAAATAGCCAAAGTCATTACTTCTTCCAGGGAACCGGGTGTGGGATAATTAACTAACAGATCTTTTAGTTTGTCAGACAGACCCAGTCTAAACTGGGACCTCAGGGCTGGATCGTTCCACCCAGAGGCAGTTCACCATTTGCGGAACTCTGCACAGTACTCCTCCACAGATCGCTTGAGTAAGGGACAGAAGCTGACTCTCAGCATAAGCCGCGCTATCTGTCTCATCATATAGCAAGCCTAGAGATAAAAAGAAACTATCAACAGAACATAATTCAGGGGAGTTAGGTGCCAGGGAAAATGCCCACTCTTGCAGATCTCCCAGTAGCAGGGACATAATAATGCCCACCCTCTGAACCTCTGACCCAAAAGACTGAGGCCTAAGGCGAAAGTACAGCTTACAACTCTCCCAGAATGTAACAAAATCTTTATGATTCCCAGAGAACCTCTCTGGAAGTGGAATCTTAGGTTCAATTGGCAAAGGAACAGAAAGGGTAGGGGACCGAGACTCCTGCTGAAAAACCCTTTGCGCCAAGTCTTGGACTAACTGGACAACACCCTCCATCTTGTTGGCTAGGGCTAGCATGGGATCCATAGCACCCCTGGGGAAAAACTTGTAGGCCAGTTATACTGTCACGACCGTAGGCAGGGACATGCACTCACACAGTGAGCCCTAACTGAACCCAGCCCTCTGACCCTGCTTACTTGCAGAACAAGTCCTAGACGACAAGTCCACAACTAGTCGACGGTAGAGATTCAAACCAAGCGCCCCCAGTAAAAACTGCAAGTAACTGTTCACACACTGGATAGACAAACAACCAACAAGGGGAAGTCGTGCCAGAAACAGTCAAACCGGGAGATCAATACAAAACACAATCACTAAGCGGAATAAGGTAGCAATAATAAGCCAAGGGTCAATACCGGACAGGAAGCAAGTACAGAATCGTTAAGCAGAGGGAGAGGTCAAGGAATAGCCAAGGTCAAGTCCAAAAGCAACAGTCCAATTCACACAAAGGCAGCAGAGCACAGCAAGGAAAACCTATAACTGGCAACTGATGGTTGCCAGTAGCTACATTAAATAGGGAGCTAATCACCTGAGCGCTGACATCACCGGGGGGGTGACTCAGCTGTGAAATCATCAGAGGACGTGGCCGTTGAGAGGGGCATGGCCTATGTGGTGTCAAGAGGGGGCGTAGCATAAGCACCGACTCACCAAGGGGCATGTCCTGACAGTGTGTCTTGCACCGCGCATAATAGGCATGACTGGGATGGCTTCCAAGTGCCCACAGCTTAATCACTTGTTGATTGGCAGTGCTGCAGCCTTTAAACAAGCTTTATTTAAACTGCGAACAACGAACACGGACATTTTGGCGACAATGTCTGTGTTCGGGTTCAGCACCTGGACACATAATGTTCGGTAAAGTCCCAAACATGGCGGTCTGGGTTCGCTCATCACTACCGGTGACATGTATTTTCCCTTCCCATATGCATAACCTTCCATTTGTCAGTGTTACAAAAATTCCAACTTTCCCTGCTTCTTAATGAACCTTTTGCCTCTGGTTTGCCTATCCGGAGGGTCAGTATCACTATTTAGAGGCAAGGCAGCAAGGGTGACTATGTTTCAGCGGGTAACGGCTTGATTTGTCTCTGCTCAAGAGCTGGGGCTTGGAGATTACGCTGCCATCTTACTTGGCTAGCAAACCATGTCCCCTAAAAAATGGTTTTCAATATAGTTATGTTGGCCTACTGAAAAGTTTCTACAGTATATGCACTCAATGAAAATAAAATCTGCATCTCCATAGAGCTTGTTAGCAGACCAACATTAGCAGCTGACATGGTTCAATAAACTGTAACTCAATAAACTTGGATTGTGTGCCTCTCTGTTCTTCCACCAGACTCTGGGATCTTGATTTCCAAATGAAATGCAAAATTTACTTTCATTTGAAAACAGGACTTTGGACCACTCAGCAACAGTCCACTTTTTCCTTCCACTCAACTCTCCATTAATATGTTTGGATACAGCACTCAGTGAACAGCCAGTTTCTTTAGCAATGACCTTTTTGTGGAGGGTGTCTTCTGGACAACTGTCAAGTCAGTCTTCCCCATGATTGTGTAGCCTACTAGACCAGACTGAATGACTGTTTAAAGGCTTAGGAAACCTGCTGATTAGAGTGTGAAACCTTGGGGGAGATTTATCAAGACAGGAGCTTTCCATGCCGGTTTTGACATCCCCTGCACTGCCGGAGGATGCACCATAATTATCATGAGGTGCAGGCCTTGTCACAAATTAGGTGAATCCTGCTGCATTCCGTATACCTAAACAGAAATCTACTCAGAACTGTCATAGATTTCAGGCTTCATTTGCACCAGAAAACTGGCATAAATACAGATAAACTTGTGGGAGTCACTTGCCAGACCCCTTGCAGCCCTTGGCATGTCAGTTTTAGGAAAGCGGCAAGGGCAACCTAAAACTGATAGATGCAGCCATTTTTTTAAAAATCACTGTTAAAAAGTCTCACCTGTGACTTTTTAACGCCACTTTTCATGATAAATCTCCCCCCATGAGCCTACAATATTAAACTTTTTCACAGTATTTAAATTTTCCGAGAAATTGACTTTTTGGTTTTCATTAGCTGTAAGCAATAATCATCATCAACATTAAAATAAATAAGTGAAATAGAATAATTGAAATAGATCACTCTGTGTGAAATGATCATGTATACAATATGAGTTTCACTTATTGAATTGAATTACTGAAATAAAGTTTTCAATGATATTCAAATTTACTAATATGTACCTGTATCTGAATCCAAATCTATAAAGTACCTGTATTTTCTGGCGTATAAGACTACTGTTTAACACAAGAAAATCTTCTCACAAGTCGGGGTTCGTCTTATACGCCAGTATACTACGTGCTGAAACTTAAGAGGACCTTTCACTGGTCCAATGATATTAGATAATGATATGTATGTGCAGAGCAGCGACCAGGGATCTCCCTGCACTTACTATTATCCCTGGGCGCTGCTCTACACATACGGTATATATCATTATCTAACAATTGTTGGACCAGTGAAAGGTCCTCTTTACTTCCAAGCGGGACTGGAGAAGCTGTCCTTCTCCAGCTTCAGGGACAGGCGCCCTCTAGCTGAGCCACCGTGCACTGCATCCCGGACAGTCGCTCCTGAAGCAGCCCCCTCTCCCTGCTCTCAGTGGTTTTCTTATGATCGTCTGTTTAATTTTTATTTGGTGTGCGTTGGAAGAGGGGTAGTCTTATATGGTGAGTATAGCCCAAACCCTATATTTTAAAAGGAAAAGTAGGGGGTCGTCTTTTACGCCAGGGAATACGATACTTTTATTCCTGCCAAAGCCAGACATAGATATGGCTAAAGATTAACAAGTGAGAAGAGTGCAGTATCTGAATCATTGCAGTGGATTTCAACATTAGACACCCTAAGTCCTTGTTCACACGTCAATTATTTTATGAGTTATTTCCATCAGCTTTTGTCAGCCAAAATCAGGAGTGGAGGCTACACATAGATAAGGTATAATGAAAAGATCTGCAACTGTTCTCTGTTTTTGACCTGCACCTGGTTTTGTCTTACATTAACTGAGGCGTTAAAAAGGCCTTACAGACCGCCATGGCAAAGTTATCAAATTTCACCAAACCATTTACCAAATTTTGCCAAATAGGTTGGGCCTGTTGGACATACCAAAATTGGACATAACAAAACTGCCACAGAAGAAGCAAAAACAAAGGCCATCCTGGCATCCTGCAGCAAGAACCCACATCATAGCATCCAGCATCTGTCACAAGATAGTGGGGTGAGTCGAGCCACCATTGGATGGATACTGGCTACGCACAAATGGCGCCTGTACAAGATCCAGTTGCTGCATCATCTCAATGGGGATCATCCTGATGGGTGTTGTGGCCAACTGGCTCACCAGATCTCACCCCATTAGACTTCTACCTGTGGGGTGATGTCAAGTCCAGGGTTTACGCAGTGAAAATCCAGAGTGTGGCGCACATGCAACAGAGGATCCTGGACGCCTGTCCAAGCATTTCTGCTAAGATGTTGCTCTCAGTGTATTGTGAATAGGAGAAGAAAATTTAAATAGTACTAGTTAGGCACACCTGCAACTGGAATCAACATGGATACAGTGTAAATATGTAAACACTGATCTTTTTATTAAAATACTAAAACAATATAAACAAAATACATAACAACCTAAAATAACGCATAAACGGATCTTATCCAGGTGACTGGGTAATTTTTACCTCATCTAAAAGATTCCCCAACCATAAAAAAGGTAGAAAAAGGAGATGGCACATATGTATATCTCAATGAGTTGTCACCCACAACAATGTAATCACACACCTAATATACCTGACATCATTAGTCAAAAAACATTGGTCTGTGGTACTGTGAGATCAGCGATAACAATATTGCATCCGCAATACTTCTGTAGTTTGATAACAGACAATGGTATTGTACCAGCAATAAACCACGATCAGTAGATCTGATGACAATGTAATTGTGGCAGAATGGCTGCTGGTAACAACCTTAGCAATATGCAACCGTGATCAACAGTGTAAATAATAATATCAATAATAGGTAATAGATAAATAATGCTATAACATATAGATATCAACTCTCGTTGTACTATCTAGGCACACGGCAATCTCTCAGCAAGAGACAGCGCTGACCCGCATTGCCAGTCCCTAAAGAACTGCAAGAATGGCAAGTCCATAATGAATCCTTAATAGATTATTGATATACTGATGTGATATAATGCTAGAAGTCCAAACTAGCGTAGATGGCAAGAGTCCTGTTAGTTGATAAGCATGGCAGATATTAGTTGCATATGGTTACTTGCGCAGAGACACAGTTAGTTCTTAGTTATTCGCTACATGTCACAGTTAATAAGCAATCCCGGCATGTAGCAGTTAAAAGGCAATCCCGGTATTAGTGAATGTTTAAATAGCATTAGTATTTGTCCGTGTAGACTTGAGTTCAAAACTGTTGGTTACTCACTGTTTGCGGTATCGGAGCGAGGTCCTGCACTTCTCGTGGCGTCCAACGTGTGCAGAGACTTGGAAGGCTCTTACCTCTTGCTTCCTCCTTTTGTGAGTACCGATGTACTTTGTTCGCTGGACCTGCGGTAATGGGATCAAGCGGACCTCTCCCACAGTGGAGCATTGATATGGTCAGCGTCCCACGTGTCCTGCACAGGCCAAGCGTAGCTCAGTCTTTTATCTTAAACAACTGTCCGGATCTCCCAGGAGCACTCCCGATCTTTCCACATTTACAATGCAAACCTCAGTTGCATTAGAGGGGGACTATTCACACCAGACGCGTTTCGGAGTCGACAACATACACCTTCCTCAGTGGTTAAATCCCCTGTGATTGTTGCGGGTTTAAATACCCTATCTGAGGTCTCTTGATATAAGACTTATCAAAACTCTGGAATGGATCTACCTTTAAGATCCGTATATTTCTTCAATATAAATATTAAATAGCCACAAACAAAAAAAAAAAACTATCTAAAAAGATATACATAAGTGAGGTATATATACACATTAAAAATGTATTTAATGGTTGCTATTTATTGGATAATATGCAATCCAACCATATTTCTTATATATGTGTATGTGATTATTCTGCAGTTCCCATGTGATTTCCCCAAATAGTATATAAAACCTCTAAAAAATTCTTTGAAAATTTACTCTCATCACTAGACTCCCCAATTAGTCATATATTAGTGAATGCATAGACCCTATCAAAGTTTCAACACTCATAATGACTAGTGATGAGAGGGAGGTGCCATATTCGAATTCGCGATATATCGCGAATATTTAAATAAATATTCACGGAACTCGAATATTCGTCATTATTTTAGTTATTGCGAATAATATGCGAATACATTATTCGCATAATGCGAATTTAACTTGGAATGGAATATAAAGGCATATTTCCTGTTGGCTTGCAAGCATGAACGAATGCTCTAAGTTGGATGCACAATGCGAAAAAAATTACTTTATTATTTTTTCAATAAGTAGAATACTTATTATTCTGTTTATTGCAAAAAAAAAGTAGTAATATTTTCGCATTGCGCATCCAACTTAGAGCTGTCTATGGGCAACTTTCCTATTGCAAATGCATTTTTTTAAATTAGCGAATATAGCGATATATTCGCATTCGCCATATTCATTAATTCGAACAAGCCAATCGAATTTGTAGTTCTGTATCCATACAAATCGACTATAACGCGAATAATTTTCATAGAAATATTTGTGTGCGTACAGATAGTATTCAACTTCGGCAGTCGGCAATAATTTATTCGTATGTGCGCGTGCGCATGCGCACATACGGGCGTGGCTTCTTCCTGGGAGCGGTTACAACAAGTTTTGTTGGTGGATGCGATCCATGCGAATAAAGATGGTTGGAAACAATTTCACCAGAGAGGAGGAAGATATCCTGATCATAGTAAGTTATTGAACATTACATTAATTAGTACAGCTATTAGTACATTTCACACGCTTGTAACATTCAAATGTATGTTTATGGAGATAAAACATTCTCAAATTTTCGCAATACATATAAAATCTAATTTCACATAGTTTGCTTACTGCAGTGCTTACATATGACTGATTTGTGGAAACAAGTATTGTTGGCATTCAAAAACAATACTTATTTCATATATATAAAAATAAGTTTCTGTCTGTCTGTTATTTATGACCAAACGACTGGCTCGATCTTCACTAAATTTGGCAGATGGGTACATCAGGTGTCCGGGTAGGTTTTAGACCGGGGCTCAGCTCTCTAGGACGTATTATTCCTGAGATATTCCCCCAAAAATGACCTGCATTAGCCAAAACAAGCCCCAAACTGGCATACACACGGCCACATGTCCCTTATCAGCCAATAGAAGCTCGCATGTCCTACTCCAGGTTGCCATAACAAGTGATCACAGGTTTCAATAGTTTGCAGGTCCTTAAATATTCAGTCATATGATGTATGACGACAAAACTACACTGCTACATGCATGGGGGGGCAGAGGCCACTATTAAAGGGGCGGGCATTGCGGAGTTCACTGTCATTAACCACTTAACGCAAAATGCCATGCAAGTACGCCGGGGGAACTTGTGCCAGAACGGGTTCCGCCGTACATGCACGGCGAGATGATCGGGCAGGTGCAGGAGCTGCGCCTGATCAATCACTGCAGGGGTACGGCAGTCCCTGATAGCCAGGCCCCTGCTGTATCCGCCGGTTTGCGGTTAGTAAACGAGCGCATCGGGTCCCCGTGCTGCTGTGACGGGGACCTGATGTGTGAGAAGGCATACTGATGCCGTGCAGAGGCTGCCCTATGCCTTGCACAGCATCGGGACCTGCCTTCTACAGGTGCCCAGGGGATCCAGCCTCAGGCTCATCTCCTAGACAACCTGTCCAGCCCCAGGCCCGTCTCCTAGGCCAGTGTTTCCCAACCAGTGTGCCTCCAGCTGTTGCAAAACTACAACTCCCAGCATGCCCGGACAGCCTTTTGCTGTGTGGACATGCTGGGAGTTATAGTTTTACAACAGCTGGAGGCACACTGGTTGGGAAACACTGTCCTAGGCAACCTGTTAGTGTATTAGTCTGTGTAATACATTAACAGGCAATGCATTACAATACAGATGTATTCTAATGCATTGCAGAGGGGATCAGACCTCCAAAAGTTGAAGTCCTAAAGTGGGACAGAAATAAAGTTTGAAAAAAAAGTAAATAAAAAGTTTTTCTAATAACAAAAAATATAGTTTGAAGTTAAAAAAAGAAAAATGCCCCTTTCTCATGATTTTTAAAAAAAAGAAAAAAGTTAAAAAAAATAGAAAAAAAAAACAAGTAAAAAAAAAAGAAAAAAAAAGAAAACACATATTAGGTATCGCCGCGTCCGTAAACACTGGCTCTATAAATATATCACATGTTACACCCCGTCCGATAAACACCATTAAAAATCTGAATAAAATGGTCTAAAAAAAGAATTTTTTGTCACCTTACATCACAAAAAGTGTAATAGCAAGTGATCAAAAAGTCATACGCACCCCAAAATAGTGCCAATCAAACTGTCATCTCATCCCATAAAAAAACTTAACAATAGCAAAGACAGGTGCACTCTGCGGAAATACTAAACCCTCACACTGATGTTAAAATTGAGAGGTTAGTTTGACATATCCTACTAGGAGGACATGTCTTAAGCTTGGGCACCGCGCCAAAGTCTCTCAAGTAGCCCGAGGCCCTATCACTCACCTACCTGTGCCGTATGGGCAATACCAGGGGCCAGTGGGCAAATTATGGGAGCATAAGGCCTGACTCACAAACAGCTTCCCAGTAACCTCCATCATGTAGCCATGCTTGCAATGGGAGGTGGGAGGTGCCTGTGAGCCCCACCCGAGACTGGCTGATATGGCCCAGGGCCTAACAGGTGCACCTAAATGTAGCTTGTAGATGAAAAGCAGGCACATTTAAATTGGAGTTTATACACCTCCAAACATAAGAATATACACACTATTAGAAAACGTAGTGTGGTGTTAAACAGGCATGATATGCTCGAACCCACATGCGGTTGTGCATTTATATAGGGGAGCATATCCTGCACTTGTAGTCCGTTGCTGATGGCAATCAACAGCAAAAAAATGCATACAATGGAAGATGCCAGCAACGGACTACAAGTACCACAATAACCATCCTACATAAGGTAACAATTATGTGGATGTGGAGAACAATCAAAAACTTAACAATAGCAAAGACTGGCTGGCATCTTCCATTGTATGCATGTTTTTGCTGTTGATTACCATCAGCAACGAACTACAAGTGCAGGATATGCTCCCCTATATATATGCACAACCGCATGTGGGTTCGAGCATATCCTACCTGTTTAACACCACACTACGTTTTCTAATGGTTCAAAAAAATGGATAGCAGACAAATATATATATGATTCACATTGCACATCTAATCTTCCGCCTCACACAATATACCCACACTATATACCCACCACTACATACCACCAGACCCCCCCTCAAACCCACACCACCTCTGACCACCCCTCACCCCCAACACACACATACACAGTCTATAGCAGGCATTCTCAAACTTCGGCCCTCCAGCTGTTGTAAAACTACAACTCCCATGATGCCCCTCTATAGGATGATAGCTGTAGGCTGTCATGGAATGATGTGATTTTTAGTTTAGAAACAGCTGGAGAGCCGCAGATTGAGGATGCCTATTATATAGATTCTAATAAGTGTCCCGTTGGTCAATATAAGTAATGTTTGACATTTAGTATTTGCTGGTTCTTTTAGCGTTACCCAAGGTGCACCACGGGGAGGCGAACCAGCCTTACACCCCATACCGTACCGTCACTTCACTAGACAGGTACATCTCTCCTCAGATGGCCAATATCCAATATCTCATACTACACACACATACAATTTCAACACAATCCCAAATATTTAAAAAAATAAGATTAGGTGACTTTAACATTAGTGGCAGGGGAGTACGTCTGACTATTCCAGGAAGATGAACAGCCTGTCGCATCCGTACTGCCGCTAGTTCACCTACGCCCCTAAAATGACGCTTTGTCCCTATTGACTATAATGGTGGCGGGGGCGGCGGTACGGCAGCAGCAAGGCAGCACACGGCGAGAGACTGTCTAACTGAAAGCTCTGCATGTCGTAGTTTAAGCCCGGGGAACATCTCGCTGTGTGCTGCCTTAGCCATAGTCACCAACATTTATTCATCATCTCAACCACCAAACCAAAAATTATTAGTGTTTGAAAGTGAAATATTAGATTTAAAGTTACCGTTATAAAATCTGATTATATGCTTTTTTTTTATACTGCAGCGCATGTTGGAGCTAGGATATGATGAGACCCGCTCCCATGCAGAAAAAAAGAAAATAGTCCGCAGGATCAGGTACGAACTCTGGCGGGACTATGATGGCAAACACAAGCGTCTGGCCATTTTAAAAAAATGGTCGGACCTGAAGAGGAGGCATGCGGAAAGAATTTGCGAGATTCGGGACCAAAAATGTCCAGGTATAATGATTACTGAGTGTTGGAATCCAAAAGTAATGTAAAGCATATGTACATTTTTGTTTTTAGATTTTTTTCTAAAAGTAGTAAAATTTGGTTATTATAGGTGTTCCTTTACCTGCAGTCAGTCGCAGGCCTCCCAGACAGCAGGTGTGGGAGGTCTCGGCATCAGAGGAGGAGGCCGGACCCTCAGGGCAACAACATACCCCTAGCCCCCCAGAGGAGTTGATGGCAGGAGTGGAAGGCGGACCTTCACCCCAACCCGCCTCACCCCCTCAAGTGTCTGATGACAGGGACGAGGAGGAGGAACTCATCACCACCCCCCACAAAGAGTTTAAGTATGTGCTGTGGCTGTTTTCACTCATTCACTGTTCACACACACACACAAACACACGTGTCAGTTTAGTCTTCACCATAGACATACTTTTTTGGAGCAAACAATAAGCATGTTAAAGCTTTACTAATAATCTTTCATCAGCCCACACATATCGGAGAACCTTTAGTCCTACACTTACAGTTCCGTACAAGCGGGATAACAAAAAAGTACTATCTCAACACTCTTTACAGTCTTCCAGAGGTCTGGTTCCCCTCTATGATTGTTCTGCGTTCTGATCGACTATCCACACTGTATTTTAACACCCTTTTTAACCACAATGTTATGAAAACCCCAAGATGTAATACTGGTGTGACATGTCCCACCCAATGTCTCTGACTATTAAAACCCAGGCCCAAAATAATTTCTAAAGAAAACCTCCCTGAAACCTATAGTTACAGGCGTACTGATTCACCGAAGTTATCTCACTGAGGCATACATTCCCACATTCCCATTGAGACATACCGAGCAGCCATGATTATTCCCCAAACCCGGACCAGATATTGTTGGTGTCAACCAGAATAAACGGGTATATTTTTTAGGGGGACACCCCAAAGTGGGCGGAGCTACCATTGGCCAATGAAAATTTAGCAATTATCTATACGCTACTCTCCCACAGTTTTAGGAGTACAATTACCAAACTTTGCTTGTGCTTTGTTAACCGATCCCACCCTCCGGGCCCCTGGAGCGGCCCCCCGGAGACCCCATTTTTTCCCATAGACTTTCATTGGAAAACTATTTAGTTTTGTCACTCGTACAGCTTTCAAGATAAAGTCACCAAACTTGGGTCACTTAGTCATGGGGTAACCCTGAAAATTTCTGTCAAATTTTAGGGAACTTTAAAAAGTGGGCAGAGCCACAATCAACCAATCAAATTTTCACTGTTGACTTCAGTGTGAAAACTTGAAAAGCTGTCATTCTCACAGTATCTAAGCCAGAGTCCGCAAACTTGGCACCGTGGGTTAGTAGGTGACTGGGATTAAAATTTATAAAAAAAGTGGGCGGAGTCTACAACGCCCATTCAAATTTCAGCCATTTGTTTAAATGGGAAAAATTCAAACTCCCGCTGCTCTTAGACTTTTATTGGCAAAGTCTTCAAACTTGGCACAGTTGGTCACTGGAGGACTAGGATTAAAATTTAAAAAAGTGGGTGGAGACACCAACAGCCAATCAGATTTCAATCTAACATCCTGTGGTTTCTTCAGAAACAACACCGTCTAGTTTATTTATTTATTTATTTTATTTTTTTACAGTATTGAAAAAAATTCAACTCAGCATTGAGGAGCTTGAGCAGGAGCACCAAAAAAGAGTGCAGGCCTTCCGGGAGCAGCATCTCCGGAAGCTGCGGGAGATCAAGCTCCAGTTTGCCAATGGCCTAAGGCAAATCGAAGAACAGCACGCCAAGGCCGTGGCGCGGCTTAAAAAAATAAACCAAAAATTGAGGGCATTGCCTTATTGAGATTTGTTCAACTTTACTTTTTTTTTATTATTTTGTAATTATATTGTTTACTGTTTTATTTTTTTAAGTTTTCTGTATAATTGTTAAACATTTTTTTTTTAAGTAAAGGCCCCTAGAGTCCATTCCCAAACTCATCAGTATCCTGACATACAGCATCCGCAGGTATATAGAAATTGGGTAGTATGAGGCCTACACATAACTCAAATGGATCATGATAATAGTAGTAGTCATTGGTAACGGTTGTGTATTAAATATTAAGTACAAAGCAAAGCATTCTAATAGTCCAGTGGTACATTTAAAATAAAAAAAATTGTTAATTTTTCTACTAACTAAATTATTTTATGTACTAACATAAATTTCATATTATCGTAAATAATAAATGTATTTTTCTTATCAAACAATTAACTATTAAAATACAAAACTTGAACTGAGTAATAACAACAAAAAACTTTTTGATTTATCAAATGAGCTAAATTATTACTTTTACAAATTCCAAAAATGTATTTACAATCAAATCTTATAATAAGAAATATAAAACAAAAAAAAGGAACAATGTTGGAACAATAAAATGGTAGGGGTAAGAACTAACCAGCATGGATCTTCGATAGCGTCAAATTTTTTTATACTAGTTTGTATGTTGTAGCATTACTTCCACCGTACAGATAGAAATTACATGACTATGATTATATGAATTCTCAAACCGGTGACATGGCTCCAAGAACATCATATAGTACACAGTTTATACTTAAAATCTTAAAGCAGTGGTTATATATAATTAGCATGTGCAAATCCTCATTACATAATTGCCAATAAGTAACATAAACAAGAAAAGTACCTATACATATTTACATGTTGCTCCATTGACAAAACCGGATTTCCACACGAATGAGTATAACGCCAGTCACACCCAACCATGTAGAGAGGTCAACACGGAATCAGTCCTGTACAATGTCTGCACAAGACCTTTTGACAAGGGAAGGCCACATGCGGTCCATACGCGGTCCACACCGTGCTACAGCGTGAACCACAACATAGCCTCCCCAAACCACACTTATTTTAAAATAAAAAATAAAATAAAGTAAAATCATTTCATTTTGTGAATGAAGCCTAACAATGCTTGATAAAGTGTCTTTTTAAAAAGATTATTTAAATACATATTAGCATGTCTAAATATTGACAATATATAAATTAGCAGAGCACATGCGAGAATACAAAACATGCAAACCAGTTTAAGAGAATTCATAATTCTATAATCAGATCCATGATGGTTCTCTACGTATGATCAGGACATACAGCATCTATAGTTAACACAGTACTAGAATGCTGACTTAAGTTACCATTACAAATGGTAACTTAAGTCAGCATTCTAGTACTAAAAATACACCCCAAAACACATTGCCCTACTTCTCCTGAGTACGGCGATACCACATGAGTGACACTTTTTTGCAGCCTGGGTGCGCAAAGGGGCCCTAATTCCAATGAGTACCTTTAGGATTTCACAGGACATTTTTACGCATTTGGATTTCAGACTTCTTCTCAGGCTTTAGAGACCCCTAAAATGCCAGGGCAGTATAAATACCCCACAAGTGACCCCATTTTAGAAAGAAGACACCCCAAGGTATTCCATGAGGGGTATGGTGAGTTCATGTAAAATTTTATTTTTTGTCACAAGTTAGTGGAATATGAGACTTTGTAAAAAAAATAAAAATAAAAAAAAAATATCAATTTCGCTAACTTGTGCCAAAAAAAAAAAATTCTGTGAACTCGCCATGCCCCTCACGGAATACCTTGGGGTGTCTTCTTTCCAAAATGGTGTCACATGTGGGGTATTTATACTGCCCTGGCATTTTAAGGGCCCTAAAGCGTGAAAATCCAAATGCGTAAAAATGCCCTGTGAAATCCTAAAGGTACTCATTGGTTTTAGGGCTCCTTTGCGCATCTTGGCTGCAAAAAAGTGCCACACATGTGGTATTGCCACACTCAGGAGAAGTAGGGCAATGAGTTTTTGGGTGCATTTTTACATATACCCATACTGTGTGTGAGAAATATCTCTGTAAATGACAACTTTTAAAAAAAATTTATACAAAGTTGTCAATTTACAGAGATATTTCTCTCACCCAGCATGGGTATATGTAAAAATACACCCCAAAACGCATTGCCCTACTTCTCCTGAGTACGGCGATACCACATGTGTGACACTTTTTTGCAGCCAAGATGCGCAAAGGGGCCCTAATTCTAATGAGTACCTTTTAGGAGGGCATTTTTACGCATTTTTCTTCTCACGTTTTAGGGCACCTAAAATGCCAGGGCAGTATAAATATCCCACATGTGACCCCATTTTGGAAAGAAGACACCCCAAGGTATTCAGTGAGGGGCATGGCGAGTTCACAGAAGATTTTTTATTGGGCACAAGTTAGCGGAAATTGATTTTTTATTGTTTTTTCTCACAAAGTCTTCCTTTCCGCTAACTTTTGACAAAAAGTTCAATTTTTTATGGACTCACCATACCCCTCAGCGAATACCTTGGGGTGTATTCTTTCCAAAATGGGGTCATTTGTGGGGTGTTTGTACTGTTCTGGCATTTTGGGCGGGGCTAAATTGTGAGCAGCCATGTAAAAGCTAAAGGTACTCGTTGATTTAGGCCCTTTGCACGTAGGCTGCAAAAAGTGTCACACATGTGGTATCGCCGACTCAGGAGAAGTCGGGCAATGTGTTTTGGGGTGTATTTTTACATATACCCATGTTAGGTGAGAGAAATATCTCTGTAAATTGACAACTTTGTATAAAAAAATTTAAAAAGTTGTCGTTTACAGCGATATTTCACACAAAGTATGGGTATATATGAAAATACACCCAAAACACATTTCCCTACTTCTCCTGAGTACGGCGATACCACATGAGTGACACTTTTTTACAGCCAAGATGCGCAAAGGGGCCCTAAAACCAATGAGTACCTTTAGGATTTCACATGGCATTTTTACGTATTTGGATTCTCACGCTTTAGGACCCCTAAAATGCCAGGGCAGTATAAATACCCCACAAGTGACCCCATTTTGGAAAGAAGACACCCCAAGGTATTCCGTGAGGGGCATGGCGAGTTCACAGAAAAAAAAAATTTGGCACAAGTTAGCGGAAATTGATATATATATATTTTTTTACAAAGTCTCATATTCCACTAACTTGTGACAAAAAATAAAATTTTACATGAGCTCACCATACCCCTCACGGAATACCTTGGGGTGTCTACTTTCTAAAATGGGGTCACTTGTGAGGTGTTTGTACTGCCCTGGCATTTGAGGGTCTCGGCAATCATTACACGTATGGCCAGCATTAGGAGTTTCTGCGATTCTCCTTATATTGAGCATACGGGTAATGAGATTTTTTTTTTTCCGTTCAGCCTCTGGGCTGAAAAAAATAAATAAATGAACGGCACAGATTTCTTCATTCGCATCGATCAATGTGGATGAAAAAATCTCTGCCAAAATCAGTGACTGCGGTGCGGTGGGCTGAGCGCTAACTACCTAACAAGTAGCTAGCTAACTGGCGGTGATAAGGGACCCTTATGCCCCATTCACACGTCCGAAATTCTGTTTGTGGAACGGAATTGTGGACCCATTCATTTCTATGGGGACAGACTTTGTCCCGCTCGGATCCGGAATTACGGATCCGCGCTTCCGGGTCTGCACTTCCGTTCCGCAAAAATATAGAACATGTCCTATTCTTGTCCGCAATTGCAGAGAAGAAAAAGCATTTTCTATATAGTTCTGTGCGGATCTGTAAAATGCGGAAAGCACATTGCCGGTGTCCGTATTTTGCGGATCCGTAGATCCACGGACGTCTGAATGAGCCTTACAGGGGGGTGATTGGTGATCAGGGGGGGTGACATGGGTGATCAGGGGGGGTGACATGGGTGATCAGGGGTTAATCAGTGATGGGGGTGGGGGCGGGGTGTGTAGTGATTGGTGGACTTTACCTATGTTTCCTCTGGTGGTCCCAAACAAAGGGACCACCAGACGAGCAGACAGCAGGCATATCAGACGCTGTTTACAAAACAGCGTCTGATATGCGATTTAAATGCGTTTTTTTTCCGCATCTACAGCCTGCCAGCGCATGATCAGTGCTGGCAGGCTGTAGTTTCAGTTGTCCCGGCTCCGATCACATGAACGCGCGCGCGTTCATGCGAAATCTCAGGTCTTACGAGATGATGCCGATAGGCGGCAGTGAGACCTGAGAGAGCCGCCGCGCTGACGCCCATCGGCGTTTGCGTGGCGGCAAGTGGTTAATAATGTATTTGACATTTCATATTAGGACTCTCGGCCATCTATTTAGGTGTTTTGTCTTAGCTCGGTGCTTGAAAATGATTTCAACCTTCTAAAACTGACTAACCAATTTGGTACACAAGCAGAAGATATGTCTTTCAACATGAGTTTTTAACAAATTAAAATATAATGAATACGGACACTAAACATATTCGTCCATGCAGTAACTATCCAATCAGAGCCTCAAACCTATTATGGTATTCAAATCGCATGCTGAGTTTTGAAAGTGGAGCGAAAGGCTATGCAGTAACGCAACTGTTTAAGGTGTAAAACACTACCGCCCTAACATGCTAGTATGTAGTACAAGGCCTAAAACATTATCAACTCAACAAACCAGGTACTGTTGTTTTAAAAAGCTCCTAGTTAACTCAGCATGATCATGACATGCTGTAGCATCAACAGCAGGATTTCAGAAGTGGTCTACTATCATGGCCAGTGGCCACATGTAGCTTGGCCCAATTCAGCAGCACAGGCAGCAGAAGCAGCAGACGTAATGTTAAAAGGCCCAAATGTAACTCAACATCTTCATGACATGCAGCAGCATCAACAGCAGGATTTAAGAAGTGGTGTATTTCATGGCCACATGTAGCTTGGCCAAATTCAGCAGCATAGGCAGCAGCAGACGTTATGTTAAAAGGCCCAAATGTAACTCAACATGTTCAAGACATGCAGCTGCATTAACAGCAGGATTTAAGAAGTGGTGTATTATCAGGGCAACATGTAGCTTGGCCCAATTCGGCAGCATAGGCAGCAGCAGACGTTATGTTAAAAGGCCCAAATGTAACTTCACATGTTCAAAACAAATTCATAATTAATAAAAAAATTAAATTAATATATATATGATAAAAACTTGACTATAAACTTGACAATAAATATTGATCAAATAAATATCAATAAATAATAAAGTTCATTAATAAAAAGTTAAAAACAGAGGGAAAATTTAAAAAACAACAGAGTTTGGGAGGCAGAGCAAAGGAGAAGGATGGACAATGGACCCTTCAGCGCCCTGAACCGACAGCGGAGACCATGAAGTCACTGCCGATCCAGGACTTATTCATCTTAATGAATGTGAGTCTGTCCACGGAGTCTGGACAGACGGGTCCGCTTGTCCGTGACCACCCCACCTGCCGCGCTGAATGCCCGCTCAGACAGTACACTGGAGGGGGGGCAAGATAGTAACTGCAGCGCATACTGAGCGAGCTCACGGCAGGTGTCCAGCCTGGCAACCCAGTACTCCATGGGGTCCTTGGAAGCACCTACCGACACCATGTAGTCTGCCACCATGCGGGCCAGCCGCTGGTGGTGACTGATGCTGCTGCTGGTACTGGGTCGCGCAGACTAGTAGAAGAGCTTCATCTCACCCAGAAGGTCACCTGCTTGGCTGGTGCTGCTGGTGCCAGCCACCTGCTGGGTGAGATGGGCGGGGAGAACTGGAGCTTGAGGCCGAGGGTTTGCCTCTTCCACCCGGTGGATCAGACAGGCCTGCAATTTTTCAAGACAGGCCTGCCTCCGGCTGGCTGGGATCAACTGCTCCAGTTTCCCCTTGCAGAAAGGGACTAAAAGGGTGGCCAACCAAATTTCATCCCTCTCCTTAAATTTCTTGATCCGGGGGTCCCTCCTGAGTAATCGCAGCATATGGGCAGCCATGGGGAAGAGCACAGCCCGCTGAGACTCTTCATGACTGCCCGGGACCATGACCTCTTGGTCCTCCTGCTGCTGATGCTGCTGCTCCCGGTCAGAGATGCCCCACCCCCGGACTAACGGTGCCCCCAACACCGGCTCTCCCTCCTGACCAGGCCCAGACTTCTGGACGTCCACTAATTCCTAATCCTCCTCATCGTCCTGGACCTAGTCCTGGTGGAGCATGGTTGACTCTTCATGCTCCACCAAGGCACTCTCCCCAGCCTCGAGCAGGCAATCTACTGTCCAGCAGGAACACTAGTAGGAGCATGTCATTCAGGCCGACATGCACCCCGCTGACGATCTTTGTCGCCTGCTCGAATGGGGCCAACATGTGGCAGACCTGCTGTATCTGCCCCCACTCCGCATTGGTGATGGAGGGGAGTGGGTGTGATGGCCCTGAAGTGCCTAGGTCCAGCAGGTATTCCCTTACCGCCCATAGCTGCTCCCACAACCTCTCCAGCATGTGGAGGGTGAAGTTCCCCGTGTCACACTGTCCACAATCAGCCTGTAGGGGGGCAGGCTGTTATCTCTCTGTAGTTTGGACAGGGACGCGGCGGCAGTTGGGGAGCTTCTGAAGTGGCTGGCAATCCTACATACCCTTTGCACAATGTCACTCAACCCTGGGAATGTTCGTAGGAATTTCTGTATGACAAGGTTGAGGACATGTGCCATGCAGGGTATGTGTGTGAGACTGCCAGCATGAAGGGCGGCGAGTAGGTTGCTGCCGTTGTCTCAGACAACCATACCTGCCTGGACCCCTCGGGGTGTCAGCCACTTCTGAACCTGAGCCTGTAGTTCGGACAGAACATCAGGTACAGTGTGTCTCCAGTCCCCTAAGCTCACAAGCTGGAGCACGGCCTGGCAGCGGACGTGCCCCACACTTGCGTAGCAATGAGGACGCTTGCTGGGGGGCTCAGCAGCTGTGGAGACAGTGGCTTGCGGGAGAGCAGCAGTTCTCCCCTGGACACCCCAGGGCGGCACCACAAAGTCAGATGCTGCCAATCCCTCCCCGGCGCCTCAGATGGACACCCAATGGGCTGTGAACCTTATATAGCGTCCCTGCCCATGCCTGCTGGTCCAGGCATCCATTGTGAGATGCACCCTGTCGCTGACAGCATGATCCAGCGACAGGGATACATTCTGCACAATGTGCTGGTGTAGGGCAGGGACGCCGGTCCTGGCAAAGTAATGGCGGCTGGGGACACGCCATCTGGGTTGGGCCTGCTCCAACATCTGCCTAAATGGATTGCTATCCACCAGATTGTAAGGCAGCAGATGTTGGGCGATAACCCTTGCCAGGAGCCCATTGAGTGAACGCACGCGACGGTCCCCGGGGGCGTAGAGGGCGGTGCGTTCAAATGTATCTGCAATAGATGGCTGGGTTACAGACACCTTCTTATACCAGCGTCTGGTGCGTTGGGAAAGCAAATACAGGGCCAACATCTGGTCATTGAAGTGTCACCTGTAAATATCTCTGTAAATTGACAACTTTGTATAAAAAAATGGAAAAAGTTGACATTTACAGAGATATTTTTCACACCCAGCATGGGTATATGTAAAAATACACCCCAAAATACATTGCCCTACTTCTCTTGAGTACGGCGATACCACATGTGTGCCACTTTTTTGCAGCCAAGATGCGCAAAGGAGCCCTAAATCCAATGAGTACCTTTAGGATTTCACAGGGCATTTTTACACATTTGTATTCTCACGCTTTAGGGGCCCCTAAAATGCCAGGGCAGTAAAAATACCCCACAAGTGACCCCATTCCGGAAAGTAGACACCCTAAGGTATTCGCTGATGGGCATAGTGAGTTCATGGAAGTTTTTATTTTTTGTCACAAGTTAGCGGAAAATGAAATCTTTGGAAAAAATAAAATAAAAATCCATTTGCGCTAACTTGTGACAAAAATAAAAACTTCCATGAACTCACTATGCCCCTCAGTGAATACCTTAGGGTGTCTACTTTCCGAAATGGGTCATTTATGGGGTGTTTCCACTGTCTGGGCATTGTAGTACGTCAGAAAACAGGACAGGTGCTCAGAAACTCAAAGTACGGAAATTCACTTTAACTTTTACCCAAACCAATAAATATACACTTATTGCATTTATCAAAGACATGTAGAACAATAAATTTAGAGAAAAATTTATAGAGAAATGTAGTTTTATTTGACAAATTTTCCAACAGAAAGTGAAAGTCATTTT
This sequence comes from Bufotes viridis, assembly GCA_033119425.1. Lineage (NCBI taxonomy): Eukaryota > Metazoa > Chordata > Amphibia > Anura > Bufonidae > Bufotes > Bufotes viridis. Next base: position 128,995,972 of record CM065594.1, read on the forward strand.
TTGCAAAAATTTCGTCAAAAAAAGCAGAATATCAAAAAAAGTAAAAAATTTCAACAAGAATGAAATAGCACCAAATGAAATTCATTTGGGTGGTAAGTTGCATGACGGAGCAATAAACGGTGAAAGTAGTGTAGTGCGGAATTGTAAAAAGTGGTCTGGTCATTAAGGGTGTTTAAGCTAGGGGGGCTGAGGTGGTTAACGGAGGACTAACAAAACGACACTAAACGCCAAACACGTAAAACGTAAACTCTTTTTTTAACCTGACACAGACAGTAACTGACACACAGAGACTAAAAGACGGGATTTTTTTTAACGTAGGACAGAAAAATCCACACTAAACACGTAAACCTATAACCTTTATTTATTTTTTTGCATATTTTATATTTTTTTTTAAACCTAAAACAGACACTAACTGACTCACAGAGACTAAAAAAAGGGTTTTTTTTTAATGGAGGACAGACATAACTACACTAAACAAGAAACATGTAATACTTTTTTTAACCTGACACAGACACTAACTGACACACACAGGCTAAAATACTTTTTTAAATTAACAAATAATAAAAAAATAAATAAAACTAGTACACTAACTGGACGGACACAAACTGACAGACAAAACAGACAGATAGAACCTACACTATACTATATCACTAACTAACCTAAACTACAACCTGCCCTGAAAAATCTAAACTTTACTATTCCCTAACTGTAGCCCTAAAACCTAACCTAAACTATCAAGCACTATCTATCTATCTATATCATATATTACAGCTACCTACTTAACTCGATGCCCTACACTTAACCCTGCACTGAACCCTATCTGCTACACTAGGCCCTAACACTAACTATATTTTTCTGCTAACTCTACTAAACTACTAAGCTATCTCAAATTATTTTGACCCTATCAGCTATAAAACTACACTATTCCCTAATCACTACCTGAAACTAACTAACTAACTAGATTATTGTAAATTAAGATTCAGATTTTAGAAAACGCACAGCAGAAAAAATAGCACAGCTCCAATCTCCAACAAATCCAACACCACGAAATGGCTGCTGGGTGATGTCGTCACTTATATAGTGAAGGGGTAGTCCAGTTTCCTATTGGTTGCTAGGGATGTTGCTAAGTTGTGACAAAGCCTTCTCATTGGCTATTCAAGCTAGTAGAAGGGAGGGATAATGATAATGATGAGTCACCTCATGCACTGTAGGGAAAAAAAAAAAGATCCTCTTTACTGTATTTTATGTCATGCGAAAAATCGGCAATTATATATGCGCGTTAATCGGATCGCATAAGGGCACTATACTATTGGGTTGGCTTGCTTGGTAGAATAGACGAAGATAGAGAAAATAGCGAATATAGTGCTATATTCGCAATATTCGTCTATTCGAGTTGAATAAGACAACCCATTGAATGAACACAATAGCATACTGCCCTTATGCGACCCGATTCACACACATATGTAATTGCCGATTTTTCGCATGACAAACTACAGTATCATACATTGAGATGAGCGAACACCTGGATGTTCGGGTTCGAGAGGTTCGGCCGAACTTCCGGAAAATGTCCGGGTTGGTGATCCGAACTCAACCCGAACTTCATCCCGAACCCGAACCCCATAGAAGTCAATGGGGACCCAAACTTTTGGGCACTAAAAAGCCTGTAAAAGACTCCCGGAAAGGGCTAGAGGGCTGCAAAAGGCAGCAAAATGTAGGTAAATCCCCTGCAAACAAATGTAGATAGGGAAATGAATTAAAATAAAATAAAATAAATAAAAATTAACCAATATCAATTGGAGACAGGTCCCACAGCAAGGAATCATGCGTCATATCATCCACAACTGGAGAAAGCCACTCTCATTTATTTGGGACCAGCACCCAGACAGAGGATACAGGTCCCACAGCAAGGAATCATGCTTCATATCAACCACCACCGGAGAAGGCCACTCTCATGTATTTTGGACCAGCACCCAGACAGAGGATACAGGTCCCACAGCAAGGAATCATGCTTCATATCAACCACCACCGGAGAAGGCCACTCTCATGTATTTTGGACCAGCACCCAGACAGAGGATACAGGTCCCACAGCAAGGAATCATGCTTCATATCAACCACCACCGGAGAAGGCCACTCATGTATTTTGGACCAGCACCCAGACAGAGGAGAGAGGTCCAACATCAAGGAATCATGCGTCATATCAACCACCAACGGAGAAGGCCACTCTCATTTATTTCGCCCAGCACCCAGACAGAGGATACAGGTCCCACAGCAAGGAATCATGCGTCATATCAACCACCAACGGAGAAGGCCACTCTCATTTATTTCGGACCAGCACCCAGACAGAAGAGAGAGGTCCCACATCAAGGAATCATGCGTCATATCAACCCCACCGGAGAAGGCCACTCTCATTTATTTTGGACCAGCACCCAGACAGAGGATACAGGTCCCACAGCAAGGAATCATGCGTCATATCAACCACCACCGGAGAAGACCACTCATGTATTTTGGACCAGCACCCAGACAGAGGAGAGGTCCCACATCAAGTGCGTTGAAAGGAAAACAAATACAGGGCCAACATCTGGTCATTGAAGTGTCACCTATAAATATCTCTGTAAATTGACAACTTTGTATAAAAAATGGAAAAAGTTGACATTTACAGAGATATTTTTCACACCAACATGGGTATATGTAAAAATACACCCCAAAATACATTGCCCTACTTCTCTTGAGTACGGCGATACCACATGTGTGCCACTTTTGCAGCCAAGATGCGCAAAGGAGCCCTAAATCCAATGAGTACCTTTAGGATTTCACAGGGCATTTTTACACATTTGTATTCTCACGCTTTAGGGGCCCCTAAAATGCCAGGGCAGTAAAATACCCACAAGTGACCCCATTCCGGAAAGTAGACACCCTAAGGTATTCGCTGATGGGCATAGTGAGTTCATGGAAGTTTTTATTTTTGTCACAAGTTAGCGGAAAATGAAATCTTTGGAAAAAATAAAATAAAAATCCATTTGCGCTAACTTGTGACAAAAAATAAAAACTTCCATGAACTCACTATGCCCCTCAGTGAATACCTTAGGGTGTCTACTTTCCGAAATGGGTCATTTATGGGGTGTTTCCACTGTCTGGGCATTGTAGTACGTCAGAAAACAGGACAGGTGCTCAGAAACTCAAAGTACGGAAATTCACTTTAACTTTTACCCAAACCAATAAATATACACTTATTGCATTTATCAAAGACATGTAGAACAATAAATTTAGAGAAAAATTTATAGAGAAATGTAGTTTTATTTGACAAATTTTCCAACAGAAAGTGAAAGTCATTTTTTTGCAAAAATTTCGTCAAAAAAAGCAGAATATCAAAAAAAGTAAAAAATTTCAACAAGAATGAAATAGCACCAAATGAAATTCATTTGGGTGGTAAGTTGCATGACGGAGCAATAAACGGTGAAAGTAGTGTAGTGCGGAATTGTAAAAAGTGGTCTGGTCATTAAGGGTGTTTAAGCTAGGGGGGCTGAGGTGGTTAACGGAGGACTAACAAAACGACACTAAACGCCAAACACGTAAAACGTAAACTCTTTTTAACCTGACACAGACAGTAACTGACACACAGAGACTAAAAGACGGGATTTTTTTAACGTAGGACAGAAAAATCCACACTAAGCACAGTAAACCTATAACCTTTATTTATTTTTTGCATATTTTATATTTTTTTAAACCTAAAACAGACACTAACTGACTCACAGAGACTAAAAAAGGGTTTTTTTAATGGAGGACAGACATAACTACACTAAACAAGAAACATGTAATACTTTTTAACCTGACACAGACACTAACTGACACACACAGGCTAAAAATACTTTTTAAATTAACAAATAATAAAAAATAAATAAAACTAGTACACTAACTGGACGGACACAAACTGACAGACAAAACAGACAGATAGAACCTACACTATACTATATCACTAACTAACCTAAACTACAACCTGCCCTGAAAAATCTAAACTTTACTATTCCCTAACTGTAGCCCTAAAACCTAACCTAAACTATCAAGCACTATCTATCTATCTATATCATATATTACAGCTACCTACTTAACTCGATGCCCTACACTTAACCCTGCACTGAACCCTATCTGCTACACTAGGCCTAACACTAACTATATTTTTCTGCTAACTCTACTAAACTACTAAGCTATCTCAAATTATTTTGACCCTATCAGCTATAAAACTACACTATTCCCTAATCACTACCTGAAACTAACTAACTAACTAGATTATTGTAAATTAAGATTCAGATTTTAGAAAACGCACAGCAGAAAAAATAGCACAGCTCCAATCTCCAACAAATCCAACACCACAGAAATGGCTGCTGGGTGATGTCGTCACTTATATAGTGAAGGGGTAGTCCAGTTTCCTATTGGTTGCTAGGGATGTTGCTAAGTTGTGACAAAGCCTTCTCATTGGCTATTCAAGCTAGTAGAAGGGAGGGATAATGATAATGATGAGTCACCTCATGCACTGTAGGGAAAAAAAAAGATCCTCTTTACTGTATTTTATGTCATGCGAAAAATCGGCAATTATATATGTGCGTTAATCGGATCGCATAAGGGCACTATACTATTGGGTTGGCTTGCTTGGTAGAATAGACGAAGATAGAGAAAATAGCGAATATAGTGCTATATTCGCAATATTACGTCTATTCGAGTTGAATAAGACAACCCATTGAATGAACACAATAGCATACTGCCCTTATGCGACCCGATTCACACACATATGTAATTGCCGATTTTCACGCATGACAAACTACAGTATCATACATTGAGATGAGCGAACACCTGGATGTTCGGGTTCGAGAGGTTCGGCCGAACTTCCGGAAAATGTCGGGTTGGTGATCGAACTCAACCCGAACTTCATCCCGAACCCGAACCCCATAGAAGTCAATGGGGACCCAAACTTTGGGCACTAAAAAGCCTGTAAAAGACTCCCGGAAAGGGCTAGAGGGCTGCAAAAGGCAGCAAAATGTAGGTAAATCCCCTGCAAACAAATGTAGATAGGAAATGAATTAAAATAAAATAAAATAAATAAAAATTAACCAATATCAATTGGAGACAGGTCCCACAGCAAGGAATCATGCGTCATATCATCCACCACTGGAGAAAGCCACTCTCATTTATTTGGGACCAGCACCCAGACAGAGGATACAGGTCCCACAGCAAGGAATCATGCTTCATATCAACCACCACCGGAGAAGGCCACTCTCATGTATTTTGGACCAGCACCCAGACAGAGGATACAGGTCCCACAGCAAGGAATCATGCTTCATATCAACCACCACCGGAGAAGGCCACTCTCATGTATTTTGGACCAGCACCCAGACAGAGGATACAGGTCCCACAGCAAGGAATCATGCTTCATATCAACCACCACCGGAGAAGGCCACTTCATGTATTTTGGACCAGCACCCAGACAGAGGAGAAGGTCCAACATCAAGGAATCATGCGTCATATCAACCACCAACGGAGAAGGCCACTCTCATTTATTTCGGCCCAGCACCCAGACAGAGGATACAGGTCCCACAGCAAGGAATCATGCGTCATATCAACCACCAACGGAGAAGGCCACTCTCATTTATTTCGGACCAGCACCCAGACAGAAGAGAGAGGTCCCACATCAAGGAATCATGCGTCATATCAACCCCCACCGGAGAAGGCCACTCTCATTTATTTTGGACCAGCACCCAGACAGAGGATACAGGTCCCACAGCAAGGAATCATGCGTCATATCAACCACCACCGGAGAAGACCACTCTCATGTATTTTGGACCAGCACCCAGACAGAGGAGAGGTCCCACATCAAGGAATCATGCGTCATATCAACCCCCCACCGGAGAAGGACACTCTCATTTATTTTGGACCAGCACCCAGACAGAGGATACAGGTCTCACAGCAAGGAATCATGCGTCATATCAACCACCACCGGAGAAGGCCACTCTCATGTATTTTGGACCAGCACCCAGACAGAGGAGAGAGGTCCCACATCAAGGAATCATGCGTCATATCAACCCCCACCGGAGAAGGCCACTCTCATTTATTTTGGACCAGCACCCAGACAGAGGAGATAGGTCCCACAGCAGAGAATCATGCCTCATATCAACCACCAACGGAGAAGGCCACTCTCATTTATTTCGGCCCAGCACCCAGACAGAGGATACAGGTCCCACAGCAAGGAATCATGCGTCATATCAACCACCACCGGAGAAGGCCACTCTCATGTATTTTGGACCAGCACCCAGACAGAGGAGAGAGGTCCCACATCAAGGAATCATGCGTCATATCAACCCCCACCGGTGAAGGCCACTCTCATTTATTTTGGACCAGCACCCAGACAGAGGATACAGGTCCCACAGCAAGGAATCATGCGTCATATCAACCACCACCGGAGAAGGCCACTCTCATGTATTTTGGACCAGCACCCAGACAGAGGAGAAAGGTCCCACATCAAGGAATCATGCGTCATATCAACCCCCACCGGAGAAGGCCACTCTCATTTATTTTGGACCAGCACCCAGACAGAGGATACAGGTCTCACAGCAAGGAATCAAGCGTCATATCAACCACCACCGGAGAAGGCCACTCTCATGTATTTTGGACCAGCACCCAGACAGAGGAGAGAGTCCACATCAAGGAATCATGCGTCATATCAACCCCCACCGGAGAAGGCCACTCTCATTTATTTTGGACCAGCACCCAGACAGAGGAGATAGGTCCCACAGCAAGGAATCATGCCTCATATCAACCACCAACGGAGAAGGCCACTCTCATTTATTTCGGCCCAGCACCCAGACAGAGGATACAGGTCCCACAGCAAGGAATCATGCGTCATATCAACCACCACCGGAGAAGGCCACTCTCATGTATTTTGGACCAGCACCCAGACAGAGGAGAGAGGTCCCACATCAAGGAATCATGCGTCATATCAACCCCCACCGGAGAAGGCCACTCTCATTTATTTTGGACCAGCACCCAGACAGAGGAGATAGGTCCCACAGCAAGGAATCATGCCTAATATCAACCACCAACGGAGAAGGCCACTCTCATTTATTTCGGCCCAGCACCCAGACAGAGGATACAGGTCCCACAGCAAGGAATCATCGTCATATCAACCACCACCGGAGAAGGCCACTCTCATGTATTTTGGATCAGCACCCAGACAGAGGAGAGAGGTCCCACATCAAGGAATCATGCGTCATATCAACCCCCACCGGAGAAGGCCACTCTCATTTATTTTGGACCAGCACCCAGACAGAGGATACAAGTCCCACAGCAAGGAATCATGCATCATACCAACCACCACCGGAGAAGGCCACTCATGTATTTTGGACCAGCACCCAGACAGAGGAGAGAGGTCCCACATCAAGGAATCATGCGTCATATCAACCCCTACCGGAGAAGGCCACTCTCATTTATTTTGGACCAGCACCCAGACAGAGGATACAGGTCCCACAGCAAGGAATCATGCGTCATATCAACCACCACCGGAGAAGGCCACTCATGTATTTTGGACCAGCACCCAGACAGAGGAGAAGGTCCCACATCAAGGAATCATGCATCATATCAACCACCAACGGAGAAGGCCACTCTCATGTATTTTGGACCAGCACCCAGACAGAGGAGAGGTCCCACATCAAGGAATCATGCGTCATATCAACCCCCACCGGAGAAGGCCACTCTCATTTATTTTGGACCAGCACCCAGACAGAGGAGATAGGTCCCACAGCAAGGAATCATGCCTCATATCAACCACCAATGGAGAAGGCCACTCTCATTTATTTCGGCCCAGCACCCAGACAGAGGATACAGGTCCCACAGCAAGGAATCATGCGTCATATCAACCACCACCGGAGAAGGCCACTCTCATGTATTTTGGACCAGCACCCAGACAGAGGAGAGAGGTCCCACATCAAGGAATCATGCGTCATATCAACCCCCACCGGAGAAGGCCACTCTCATTTATTTTGGACCAGCACCCAGACAGAGGATACAGGTCCCACAGCAAGGAATCATGCGTCATATCAACCACCACCGGAGAAGACCACTCTCATGTATTTTGGACCAGCACCCAGACAGAGGAGAGAGGTCCCACATCAAGGAATCATGCGTCATATCAACCCCCACCGGAGAAGGACACTCTCATTTATTTTGGACCAGCACCCAGACAGAGGATACAGGTCTCACAGCAAGGAATCATGCGTCATATCAACCACCACCGGAGAAGGCCACTCTCATGTATTTTGGACCAGCACCCAGACAGAGGAGAGAGGTCCCACATCAAGGAATCATGCGTCATATCAACCCCCACCGGAGAAGGCCACTCTCATTTATTTTGGACCAGCACCCAGACAGAGGAGATAGGTCCCACAGCAAGGAATCATGCCTCATATCAACCACCAACGGAGAAGGCCACTCTCATTTATTTCGGCCCAGCACCCAGACAGAGGATACAGGTCCCACAGCAAGGAATCATGCGTCATATCAACCACCACCGGAGAAGGCCACTCTCATGTATTTTGGACCAGCACCCAGACAGAGAGAGAGGTCCCACATCAAGGAATCATGCGTCATATCAACCCCCACCGGTGAAGGCCACTCTCATTTATTTTGGACCAGCACCCAGACAGAGGATACAGGTCCCACAGCAAGGAATCATGCGTCATATCAACCACCACCGGAGAAGGCCACTCTCATGTATTTTGGACCAGCACCCAGACAGAGGAGAAAGGTCCCACATCAAGGAATCATGCGTCATATCAACCCCCCACCGGAGAAGGCCACTCTCATTTATTTTGGACCAGCACCCAGACAGAGGATACAGGTCTCACAGCAAGGAATCAAGCGTCATATCAACCACCACCGGAGAAGGCCACTCTCATGTATTTTGGACCAGCACCCAGACAGAGGAGAGGTCCCACATCAAGGAATCATGCGTCATATCAACCCCCACCGGAGAAGGCCACTCTCATTTATTTTGGACCAGCACCCAGACAGAGGAGATAGGTCCCACAGCAAGGAATCATGCCTCATATCAACCACCAACGGAGAAGGCCACTCTCATTTATTTCGGCCCAGCACCCAGACAGAGGATACAGGTCCCACAGCAAGGAATCATGCGTCATATCAACCACCACCGGAGAAGGCCACTCTCATGTATTTTGGACCAGCACCCAGACAGAGGAGAGAGGTCCACATCAAGGAATCATGCGTCATATCAACCCCCACCGGAGAAGGCCACTCTCATTTATTTTGGACCAGCACCCAGACAGAGGAGATAGGTCCCACAGCAAGGAATCATGCCTAATATCAACCACCAACGGAGAAGGCCACTCTCATTTATTTCGGCCCAGCACCCAGACAGAGGATACAGGTCCCACAGCAAGGAATCATGCGTCATATCAACCACCACCGGAGAAGGCCACTCTCATGTATTTTGGATCAGCACCCAGACAGAGGAGAGAGGTCCCACATCAAGGAATCATGCGTCATATCAACCCCCACCGGAGAAGGCCACTCTCATTTATTTTGGACCAGCACCCAGACAGAGGATACAAGTCCCACAGCAAGGAATCATGCATCATACCAACCACCACCGGAGAAGGCCACTCATGTATTTTGGACCAGCACCCAGACAGAGGAGAGAGGTCCCACATCAAGGAATCATGCGTCATATCAACCCCTACCGGAGAAGGCCACTCTCATTTATTTTGGACCAGCACCCAGACAGAGGATACAGGTCCCACAGCAAGGAATCATGCGTCATATCAACCACCACCGGAGAAGGCCACTCATGTATTTTGGACCAGCACCCAGACAGAGGAGAGAGGTCCCACATCAAGGAATCATGCATCATATCAACCACCAACGGAGAAGGCCACTCTCATGTATTTTGGACCAGCACCCAGACAGAGGAGAGAGGTCCCACATCAAGGAATCATGCGTCATATCAACCCCCACCGGAGAAGGCCACTCTCATTTATTTTGGACCAGCACCCAGACAGAGGAGATAGGTCCCACAGCAAGGAATCATGCCTCATATCAACCACCAATGGAGAAGGCCACTCTCATTTATTTCGGCCCAGCACCCAGACAGAGGATACAGGTCCCACAGCAAGGAATCATGCGTCATATCAACCACCACCGGAGAAGGCCACTCTCATGTATTTTGGACCAGCACCCAGACAGAGGAGAGAGGTCCCACATCAAGGAATCATGCGTCATATCAACCCCCACCGGAGAAGGCCACTCTCATTTATTTTGGACCAGCACCCAGACAGAGGATACAGGTCCCACAGCAAGGAATCATGCGTCATATCAACCCCCACTGGAGAAGGCCACTCTCATGTATTTTGGACCAGCACCCAGACAGAGGAGAGAGGTTTTCACAGCAGAGAATCAGGCATTTAGTTCACCCACCACAGGAGTAGGCCACCATTTAATGGGACCCGGCAACCATGTCAGATGGCACAAACATCAGCTTCACATCACCCAGCACAGAGAAGGTCACTTTGATAGACTTTGACCCCTGCACCCAGACGGAGGAGAGAGGTTTTCACAGCAGAGAATCATGCATTTAGATCACCCACCACAGGAGTAGGCCACCATTTAATGGGACCCCGGCAACCATGTCAGATGGCAGAAACATCAGCTGCACATCACCCAGCACAAGAGAAGGCCACTTTGATAGATTTTGACCCCTGCACCCAGACGGAGGAGAGAGGTTTTCACAGCAGAGAATCATGCATTTAGATCACCCACCACAGGAGTAGGCCACCATTTAATGGGACCCCGGCAACCATGTCAGATGGCACAAACATCAGCTTCACATCACCCAGCACAGAGAAGGCCACTTTTAGAGACTTTGACCCCTGCAGCCACACGGAGGAGAGAGGTCCCACAGCAGAGATTCAGGCATTTATATCAGCCAGCACAGGAGAAGGCCGCTTTCAGTGACTTAGGCCTTAGCACCGACACAGAGGAGACAGGTCAGATAGCACAAGCATCAGTTTTACATCAACCACCACAGGAGAAGGGCACTTTTAGAGACCTTGACCCCTGCAGCCACACGGAGGAGAGAGTCCCACAGCAGAGAATCAGGCATTTCGATCACCCACCACAGGAGAAGGCCGCTTTCAGTGACTTTGGCCCCCTGCACCCACACAAAGGAGACATGTCAGACAGCACAAGTATAACATTCATATCACCCAGCACAGGAGAAGGACACTTTCATGTACTTTGGCCCCGGCACCCAGACAGAGGGAAGGTTCATTCAACTCTGGTTTGCACCCCAAGATCCTACTTAATTTCAAAAATTGATTTTTCAATGAAGAAGTGGCCAGGAGTACAAGACAACATGGATTAAGGCAGTTATTAAGGACTACTCTGCACAAGGGAGGGTCAGGTCTTGTGGGATCCATGCCTGGTTCATTTTTATAAACGTCAGCTTGTCCACGTTGGCTGCGGACAGGCGGCTGCGTTTGTCAGTAATGACGCCCCCTGCCATGCTGAATACACGTTCAGATAAAACGCTGGCCGCCAGGCAGGCCAGCACCTCCAAGGCATAACATGCTAATTCTGGCCACGTGGACAATTTGGAAACTCAGAAGTTGAATGGGGCCGAACCATCCATCAGTACGTGGAGTTGTGTGCAGACGTACTGTTCAACCATGTTAGTGAAATGTTGCCTCCTGCTAACACGTTCCGTATCAGGTGGTGGGGCAGTTAGCTGCGGCGTGGAGACAAAATTTTCCACATTTCTGCCATGCTAACCCTGCCCTCAGAGGAGCTGGCCGTGACACTGCTGCGTGGGCGACCTCTAGCTCCTCCTCTGCCTTGGCCTTGGCCTTCCACCTGTTCCCCTGTGACAGTTGGGAATGCTCTCAGGAGCGCGTCTACCAGTGTGCGCTTGTACTCGCGCATCTTCCTATCACGCTCCAGTGCAGGAAGTAAAGTGGGCACATTGTCTTTGTACCGTGGATCCAGCAGGGTGGCCACCCAGTAGTCAGCACACGTTAAAATGTTGGCAACTCTGCTGTCGTTGCGCAGGCACTGCAGCATGTAATCGCTCATGTGTGCCAGGCTCCCCAGAGGTAAGGACAAGCTGTCCTCTGTGGGAGGTGTATCGTCATCATCCTCTGTATCCCCCAGCCACGCACCAGGGATGTGCCTGCGCTGTGCTGGGTGCCACCCGCTGTGAACCTGCTTCATCCTCATCCTCCTCCTCATCCTCCTCGTCCTCCAGTAGTGGTCCCTGGCTGGCCACATTTGTACCTGCCCTCTGCTGTTGCAAAAAAACTCCCTCTGAGCCACTTCTTACAGACTGGCCTGAAAGTGCTAAAAACGACCCGTCATCCTCCTCCTCCTCCTCCTGGCCCTGGCCCACCTCCTCTTCCATCATCGCCCTAAGCGTTTTCTCTAGGAGACATAGAATTGGTATTGTCACGCTGATAACAGTGGCATCGCCACTGGCCATGTTGGTGGCGTACTCGAAACAGCGCAACAGGGCACACAGGTCTTGCATGGAGGCCCAATCATTGGTGGTGAAGTGGTGCTGTTCCGCAGTGCGACTGACCCGTGCGTGCTGCAGCTGAAACTCCACTATGGCCTGCTGCTGCTCGCACAGTCTCTCCAGCATGTGCAAGGTGGAGTTCCACCGGGTGGGCACGTCGCATATTAGGCGGTGAGCGGGAAGGCCGAAGTTCTGCTGTAGCGCTGACAGGCGAGCAGCGGCAGGATGTGAACGCCGGAAGCGCGCACAGACGGCCCGCACTTTATGCAGCAGCTCTGACATGTCTGGGTAGTTGTGAATGAACTTTTGCACCACCAAATTCTGCACATGCGCCAGGCAAGGGATGTGCGTCAAACCGGCTAGTCCCAGAGCTGCCACGAGATTTCGCCCATTATCGCACACCACCAGGCCGGGCTTGAGGCCCACCGGCAGCAACCACTGGTCGGTCTGTTGTTCAATACCCCGCCACAACTCCTGCGCGGTGTGGGGCCTGTCCCCCAAACATATGAGTTTCAGAATGGCCTGCTGACGTTTACCCGGGCTGTGCTGAAGTTGGTGGTGAAGGTGTGTGGCTGACTGGATGAGCTGGTGGAAGCAGAGGAGGAGGAGGAGGAAGCCGAGTAGGAGGAGGAGGCTACAGGAGGCAAAGAATGATGTCCTGTGATCCTTGGCGGCGGAAGGTCTTGCGCCAAGGAACTCTCCGCCTGGGGCCCAGCCGCCACTACATTTACCCAGTGTGCAGTTAGGGAGATATAGCGTCCCTGGCCGTGCTTACTGGTCCACGTATCTGTGGTTAGGTGGACCTTGCCACAAATGGCGTTGCGCAGTGCACACTTGATTTTATCGGACACTTGCATGTGCAGGGAAGGCACGGCTGCCTTGGAGAAGTAGTGGCGGCTGGGAACCACATACTGGGGGACAGCCATGGCCATCAGCTGTTTGAAGCTGTCTGTGTCCACCAGCCGGAATGACAGCATTTCAAAGGCCAGTAGTTTAGAAATGCTGGCATTCAGGCCAAAGGCTCGAGGGTGACTAGGTGGGAATTTGCGCTTCCTCTCAAAGGTTTGAGAGATGGAGAGCTGAACGCTGCTGTGTGAAATAGTGGAGACGCTAGGTGACGGTGGCGGTGGTGGTGGTGGTGTCGGTGGCACATCCTCTGTTTGCTGCTCGGCAGGTGGCAACATTACTCTCGAGGCGGAAGCCGAGGCAGCAGCAGTAGAGGGAGCAGGGGGAGCCTGAGCGGGTTCCTTGTTTTTAAGGTGTGTACTCCACTGCAGTTCATGCTTTGCATGTAGATGCCTGATCATGCAGGTGGTGCTCAGGTTAAGAACGTTAATGCCTCGCCTCAGGGTCTGATGGCACAGCGTGCAAACCACTCTGGTCTTGTCCTCAGCACATTGTTTGAAGAAGTGCCATGCCAGGGAACTCCTTGAAGATGCCTTTGGGGTGCTGGGTCCCTGTTGGCGCTGGCCAATAGCAGGCAAACTCTCTGGACGGCGGCTGTTCTGCTTTTGCCCCCTGCTCCCTCTTTGGCTTCGCTGTTGTCTTGGTCTCACCACTGCCTCTTCCTCTGAACTATTTAAGTCAGCGGCACGACCTTCAGTCCATGTGGGGTCTAAGACCTCATCCTCCTCTGCATCGTCTTCCACCCAGTCTTCCTCCCTGACCTCCTCCTGTTCAGTCTGCACCCTGCAATAAGACGCGGCAGTGGGCACCTGTGTTTCGTCATCATCAGAGACTCGGTCACTCTGCTGTGGTGGTATTCCCATGTCCTCATCATCTGGATACATAAGTGGTTGTGCGTCAGTGCATGGAATGTATTCCACCGCTGGGGAAGGGCTAGGTGGACGCCCCTGAAAACCGTGGGAGCAGAGTCTTCAAACAGAAGAAGAGACTGCTACATAACTTGAGGCTCAGCCAGTTTCCCTGATATGCATGGGGGTGATGTGACAGACTGATGGGCTTGGTTTTCAGGTGCCACATGTGCGCTTTCCGCAGAAGACTGGGCGGAAGACAATGTGGTGAACGTGCTGGAAGCACTGTCGGCCACCCAATCGACTAATGCCTGTACCTGCTCAGGCCTTACCATCCTCATAACGGCATTGGGCCCCACCAAATATCGCTGTAAATTCTGCCAGCTACTTGAGGGAGTTGGTTCACTACTTTGTGCGCCTGAGGCCGAACGGCCACGTCCTCTGCCAGCAACAGAGGCTCCACGGACACCACCACGACCGCGTCCTCGTCCCTTAATAGAATGTTTCCTCATTGTTGCGATTCAACTCGCACCACAATAAAATATATTATTTTTTAGCCCCAAAATTCCCACACTGGAAGATATAATTCCTTTTTCCGATATTAATTACAAGAAAACTGCTGCAAATTGGACACCAAAATTTTTAAAATGATAGTTTTGGTACATAGATTCCCACACGGGAGATATAATTCCTTTTACAGGAGTAAAAACGTGAGGCCTAGTGTTTCTGGTCTACCAAACACCAGATTGATTAAATTGGCCTTTTTTCACCAAAATTACAACACTGGACAATAATGCCTTTTGGCGGTATTATTTACAAGAAAACTGCTGCAAAGTGGACACCAGAATTTTTAATATGCTAGTTTTGGTACATAGATTCCCACACGGGAGATATAATTCCTTTTACAGGAGTAAAACGTGAGGCCTAGTGTTTTTGGTCTACCAAACACCAGATTGATTAAATTGGCCTTTTTTTCACCAAAATTACAACACTGGACAATAATGCCTTTTGGCGGTATTATTTACAAGAATACTGCTGCAAATAGGACATCTGAAGTTTTAAAACGCTAGTTTGGGTACATATATTCCCACACAGGGAGATATAATTCCTTTTACAGGAGTAAAAACGTGAGGCCTAGTGTTTTTGGTCTACCAAACACCAGATTGATTAAATTGGCCTTTTTTCACCAAAATTACAACACTGGACAATAATGCCTTTTGGCGGTATTATTTACAAGAATACTGCTGCAAATAGGACATCTGAAGTTTTAAAATGCTAGTTTGGGTACTTAGGTTCCCACACGGGAGATATAATTCCTTTTACAGGAGTAAAACGTGAGGCCTAGTGTTTTTGGTCTACCAAACACCAGATTGATTAAATTGGCCTTTTTTCACCAAAATTACAACACTGGACAATAATGCCTTTTGGCGGTATTAATTACAAGAAAACTGCTGCAAATTTGACATCAGAATTTTTTAAAATGCTAGTTTTGGTACATAGATTCCCACACGGGAGAAATAATTCCTTTTACAGGAGTAAAACGTGAGGCCTAGTGTTTCTGGACTGGTCTAACAAACACTAGATTGATTAAATTGGCCTTTTTTCACCAAAATTACAACACTGGACAATAATGCCTTTTGGCGGTATTATTTACAAGAAAACTGCTGCAAATAGGACATCTGAAGTTTTAAAATGCTAGTTTTGGTACATAGGTTCCCACACGGGAGATATAATTCCTTTTAGAGGAGTGAAAACGTGAGGCTTAGTGTTTCTGGTCTAACAAACACCAGATTGATTAAATTGGCCTTTTTTCACCAACATTACAACACTGGACAATAATGCCTTTTGGCGGTATTAATTACAAGAACACTGCTGCTAATTGGACACCAGAATTTTTATAATGCTAGTTTTGGTACATAGATTCCCACACGGGAGATATAATTCCTTTTACAGGAGTGAAAACGTGAGGCCTAGTGTTTCTGGTCTAACAAACACCAGATTGATTAAATTGGCCTTTTTTTCACCAAAATTACAACACTGAACGATATAATGCCTTTTGGCGGTATTAATTACAAGAGGACAGCTGGTATTTCAGAACACCGGAATTGTTAAAATGCTAGTTTTGCTAGATAAATTTCCCACACTGGGAGAAATATTGCCTAAGCCTTTTTACAGTATTAATTACAACAGAAGTGCTTCTTCTGGTCTAACACCAGAATAATTTTATTATTACGGTGAAAGCTTTTTCTAATTTATATTTCTGGCACATAAAAAAAAAAATATTTCTGGCTGACAGTATTGGACAAAGTAGTGGCACTGGCTAGCCTAGCTGGAACAGAACATTCATGGGATTTGCTATCCAAGTGGGTTACTTTCAGTTTCACCACTGATATATTAAATATCTTTGCAGTTAGTATGGGTGACACAAGCACAGTCAAACCCCTGATGTAGTATATCTATGAAAAATCGACTATTACATGAGATTAATGGACGTTGTGGCAGCTTTTGCTGTAGCACCACAAGTCCCAAAATGGCCACCGCCTATCAGCCCAGTAACATGTGCCAGAAAACAGTCTGCCCAGCCAGAAAAAAATTGACTTTGACTGAGCAGCTGAATCGTTGTTGTTCTGATTCACAGGTGTAGATTTTTAACTTCTTTGGAGCTTTGGTTTACACTCTGTGGCAGCAAGTGCTGGCGCACCACAAGTCCCAAAATGGCCACCGCCGGTCAGCCCAGTTACATGTGCCAGTAAAAATCGCTCTGGCCAGTCTCAACAAAATAGTGACTTTCAGTGAACAGCTCAGCTGAGTTGTTCTGATGCACAGGTGTAGAAAGGTAGATCATTCAATCACTTCTTTATCCCTGCCTATCTCGCCCTCACAGAAGCTGCATCCTCTCCCTACACTAGTCAGAGCAGTGTGACGTGCGGCGCTACGTGACTCCAGCTTAAATAGAGGCTGGGTCACATGCTGCATCTTGGCCAATCACAGCCATGCCATTAGTAGGCATGGCTGTGATGGGCTCTTAGGGCAAGAAGTAAAACGCTAGCTGATTGGCTGCTATGCAGCCCTTCAGAAAGCGGGAAGAAATCGACGAACACCGACCCGAACCCGAACTTTTTTGAAAATGCTCGAACTGTTCGCTCAACACTAATCATACATAAAGAGGAAAATTATGCATTAGTAACAATTCTCATTACTGATTTATAATTCTCCTCTGTATGTAAGATAGTTTGTGTCATGCGAAAAATCGGCAATTACATATGCGCGTGAATCGCACCGCATAAGAGCAGTATGCTATTGTGTTCAATGGGTTGATAGAGATTGGAATATAGCACTATGTTCGCTATATTCGGCATTCAACATATCTAGATTATCTTGAATTGTTGAATATAGCGAATATCACTATATTCTCAAACTTCGTTATATTCTAGCAAGCCAACCATTAGGAATTCAGCTCGCATTACAATTAATATAACCTTAATATAACCTGTAATACTCGCATTGCGAATTCAACTTAGAGCTGGGTTCCTAAAGGTTGGCTTGCTAGAATATTACGAATATCATGAATTCACGAATATAGCGCTATATTCACAATCTTCGTTATATTCTAGCAAGTAGCAAGTTCAACCAACCAATATCCATTAGGAACTCAGCTCTAAGTTTAATTCGCGATGCTTAACATATACTCGCATCGCGAATTTAACTTTGAGCTGGGTGCCTAACGGTTGTATTGCTAGAATTGACAAAGATTGAGAATATAGTGCTATATTCTCAATCTTCTTTATATTCTAGCAACAACCATTAGGAACCCAGCTGTAAGTTTATTTGTGGTGCGAAAATATACTCGCATTGAGAATTAAAGTTAGAGCTGGGTTGATGGATTCCCATTGAAAATGAAAACATGATTCCTTCCTGCTTAAGTTGCTTGTGGGCCAATGACTCATTGAAACACAAGAAAGAAGCAGGGACAAATCATGTTTTCACTTTTCAGATGTTGAAAAATTACTGAATATTCGAAATAGCGAATATATATCATTATATTCGAAATATTCGTGAATTATCAAACTTGCTATATTCACAATAAAAATTTGCAATTCTAATATTCGCGCTCAACACTAGTCAACAGTATTAACCAAGACCCCATGAATGTCCGGCTGGGCTCTTATTGCAGCGGCTAAAGCACAAAGAGTAACGGAGACAGGGGACATCCATGGCGTGTGCCATTATAAATGGGAAACACCCTTGAAGGCGCATGCGGAAATTTAATAGACACCGTGGGATGAGAATACAGTGCACGTAGAGCATCCAGAACGCTCCCCAAAAGCCAAAGATCCGCAGGATGGAGAACATGAATGACCAATTCAAGCAGTCAAATGCTTTTTCCACATCCAACCCCAATATCAAAGCAGGAGTTTTGTATTCATTGATAATTTCAATAAGGTCAATGGTTCTCCTTGTGTTGTCTCCAACCTGCCGACCCCTGACAAAACCCACCTGGTCCTTGTGGATTAGCAATGGTAACCAATAAGCTAGTCTATTAGCTAAGGTTTTTGTAAATATCTTTAGATCGGAGTTCAGAAGAACAATGGGCCTGTAATTCGCACAGTCTTTAGGGTTCTTCCCGGTTTAGGGATGAGCATTATGTAAGAATGCAAGAGTGTTGAGAGGACTGGGTTACCCTTTAGGAAAGAGTTAAACAGAGAAGCCATGTGGGGTAGGAGAGTGGAAGAAAATGTTTTATAGTACCCATAAGGCAAGCCATCGGGTCCAGGGGACTTATTGTTCGGGAGCTGTTTTAACACCTCGCTCAGTTCTTCGGTAGTGATCTGAGCGTTCAGCGAAGACACCGCCTCCTCTAGTAGTTTAGGGAGGTTACATTTAGCCAGGAAATTATGAAAGAGGTTCTGACATTCTGCATCATCGGACGGCAATTGCTGTGGAAGGGAATATAAAGCCGCATAGTATTCTTGGAATAAGGCTGAAGTACCGTTAGGATCATATACCAAGGATCCATCTGCCCGTCTCATGACCGTTGGAGATCACAAGACCCTGGATTCCCGCAACTGTCGTGCTAGAATAGTATGCGACTTGTTGCCCCATGTGTAAAACCGCTGCCGAGAATATTCTGATATGCTTATGTCACGAAGGTGTCGGGAGCCACGTCTGACTCCATTATACCCGGGGTCAGGAAGTCGCAGCGGGTGGCTGCGCGCTCTATGTCTAAAGATCATGCTGTTACTTAATGGTAGCTGTCTGTGTTTGCCTTGCAATCCTTTTTGTCTCACTCAGGGATCCGTAGCTTCTTCTCCTCAGCTGTTTCTTGTCCGCCACTCCCAACCTCCTTATATTCCCCCTTCCCACTTCTCTGGTTGCCAGATATAGAGCTTCCTGCCTGGACTTCTATACTGACCCACTGGGGCTGTGTAGCTGTTGTTCCTGGTTGTCGTACCAGAGCGTTACCCTCCGGATCCCTGTTGGGCTTTTGTTGTCCGTTGTTGTCGCCCACCTGGGCTTATATGTTTTGTCTGTATTGTCTGTCCTCTCCCTGGTATTTTCCTTTAGTGTTGGTGGTGAGGACTAGTGCTCCCACCGCCCTATTCACTACTTAGGGCTCAGCTTAAGGAAAGCCAGGGTTTAGGCACATGATCGGCATACGGGTGAAGAACCCGTCTAGGGACGTCAGGGCAGTCAGGTGCCAGCTTCAAGGTGAGTTAGGGGTCACCACCTTTCACTCTCCCTTGGACAGGGCTTTCCTTTCCCCTCCCTTGCGTCACACTTCTGTGATCGGTACGCCGGTCGTGATAGCTTATTCACGCAACCTTAACCTTAACAAGATTATTCGGTGCGTCTGAGTCTGTGATTGGGCCTCCAACTCTCGCAATTGTGTCATAAGGGTGTGTTGCTTAAGATAGCGATCCCTCTTCAGCCTAGTTCCCAACGCAATGCAGAACACCCAAAAGACCGCTTTATGAGCCTCCCACAACTCCTTAAGTGAGTCCTGGAGTTCCTGTCTAGTTATGGGATTGGCAAGAAGGGTCTCATTCAAGCGCCAATTGCAAATTTTTGTGTGGTGTCCAGCTGCTTTAATATTGACAAAAATAGGCATGTGGTCAGACCATGAGATAGTTCCCATGTCAGCTGAGTCCAAGATGCAAAGAACCAGAATATTCCCAAGGAAATAGTCAATACGGGAATGTGTTCGATGGGGAAGTGAAAAAAGTGAAGCCTCTAGAGGAGGGATAATTGATCCTCTAGAAGTCATAGAGCTCATACTGTCTGACCAGGCGACGAAATGAACGTGAAAGCCGACGGCTTTTGAGCGGCTGAGATGGAAGTCGTATTACTAGACAGCCTGTCTCTAGAGATGAGCGAACACCTGGATGTTCGGGTTCGAGAAGTTCAGCCGAACTTCCGAAAATGTTCGGGTTTGGGATCCGAACTCGACCGAACTTTATCCCGAACCCAAACCCCATTGAAGTCAATGGGGACCCGAACTTCTAGGCACTAAAAAGGCTGTAAAATAGTCCAGGAACGGGCTAGAGGGCTGCCAAAGGCAGCAAAATTTAGGTAAATCCCCTGCAAACAAATGTGGATAGGGAAATGAATTAAAATAAAATAAAATAAATAAATTTAACCAATATCAATTGGAGAGAGGTCCCACTGCAAGGAATCATGCGTCATATCACTCAACACTGGAGAAGGCCACTTTCAGTTATTTCAGCCTCAGCACCCAGACAGAGGAGAGAGGTCCCACAGCAAGGAATCATGCATCATATCACCCACCACTGGAGAAGGCCACTTTCAGTTATTTCAGCCCAGCACCCAGACCGAGGAGAGAGGTCCAACAGCAAGGAATCATGCGTCATATCACCCACCAATGGAGAAGGCCACTTTCAGTTATTTCGGCCCAGCACCCAGACCGAGGATACAGGTTCCACAGCAAGGAATCATGCGTCATATCACCCACCACTGGAGAAGGCCACTTTCAGTTATTTCGGCCCCAACACCCAGATAGAGGAGAGAGGTCCCATAGCAAGGAATCATGCGTCATATCAACCACCACCGGAAAAGGCCACTCTCAGTTATTTCGGCACAGCACTCAGACAGAGCAGAGAGGTCCCACAGCAAGGAATCATGCGTCATATCAACCACCACTGGAGAAGGCCACTTTCAGTTATTTAGGCCCAGCACCCAGACAGAGAAGAGAGGTCCCACAGCAAGGAATAAGGCGTCATGTCACCCACCACTGGAGAAGGCCACTTTCAGTTATTTCGGCCAGCACCCAGACCGAGGAGAAAGGTCCCACAGCAAGGAATCATGCGTCATATCACCCACCACTGGAGAAGGCCACTTTCAGTTATTTCGGCCCCACCACCCAGACAGAGGAGAGGTCCCACAGCAAGGAATCATGCGTCATATCACCCACCACTGGAGAAGGCCACTTTCAGTTATTTAGGCCCAGCACCAAGACCGAGGATACAGGTTCCACAGCAAGGAATCATGCGTCATATTACCCACCACTGGAGAAGGCCACTTTCAGTTATTTCGGCCCCAGCACCCAGACAGAGGAGAGAGGTCCCACAGCAAGGAATCATGCGTCATATCACCCACCACTGGAGAAGGCCATTTTCAGTTATTTAGGCCCCAGCACCCAGTCAGAGGAGAGAGGTCCCACAGCAAGGAATCATGCGTCATATCAACCACCACCGGAGAAGGCCACTCTCAGTTATTTCTGCCCAGCACCCAGACAGAGGAGAGAGGTCCCACAGCAAGGAATCATGCGTCATATCAACCACCACTGGAGAAGGCCACTTTCAGTTATTTCGCCAGCACCCAGACCGAGGAGAGAGGTCCCACAGCAAGGAATCATGCGTCATATCACCCACCACTGGAGAAGGCCACTTTCAGTTATTTCGGCCCAGCACCCAGACCGAGGATACAGGTTCCACAGCAAGGAATCATGCTTCATATCACCCACCACTGGAAAAGTCCACTTTCAGTTATTTCGGCCCAGCACCCAGACCGAGGATAGAGGTTCCACAGCAAGGAATCATGCGTCATATCACCCACCACCGGAGAAGGCCACTTTCAGTTATTTGGGCCCCAGCACCCAGACAGAGGAGAGAGGTCCCACAGCAAGGAATAAGGCGTAATATCACCCACCACTGGAGAAGGCCACTTTCAGTTATTTAGTCCCAGCACACAGACCGAGGATACAGGTTCCACAGCAAGGAATCATGCGTCATATCACCCACCACTGGAGAAGGCCACTCTCAGTTATTTCGGCCCAGCACCCAGACAGAGGAGAGAGGTCCCACAGCAAGAAATCATGAGTCATATCACCCACCACTGGAGAAGGCCACTTTCAGTTATTTAGGCCCAGCACCCAGACAGAGAGAGAGGTCCCACAGCAAGGAATAAGGCATCATATCACCCACCACTGGAGAAGGCCACTTTCAGTTATTTCGGCCAGCACCCAGACAGAGGAGAGAGGTCCCACAGCAAGGAATCATGCGTCATATCAACCACCACCGGAGAAGGCCACTCTCAGTTATTTCGGCCCAGCACCCAGACTGAGGAGAGAGGTCCCACAGCAAGGAATCATGCGTCATATCAACACCACCGGAGAAGGCCACTTTCAGTTATTTCGGCCCCACCACCCAGACAGAGGAGAGAGGTCCCACAGCAAGGAATCATGCGTCATATCACCCACCACTGGAGAAGGCCACTTTCAGTTATTTAGGCCCAGCACCAAGACTGAGGATACAGGTTCCACAGCAAGGAATCATGCGTCATATTACCCACCACTGGAGAAGGCCACTTTCAGTTATTTCGGCCCCAGCACCCAGACAGAGGAGAGAGGTCCCACAGCAAGGAATCATGCGTCATATCACCCACCACCGGAGAAGGCCACTCTCAGTTATTTCGGCCCAGCACCCAGAAAGAGGAGAGAGGTCCCACAGCAAGGAATCATGCGTCATATCAACCACCACTGGAGAAGGCCACTTTCAGTTATTTCGGCCAGCACCCAGACAGAGGAGAGAGGTCCACAGCAAGGAATCATGCGTCATATCAACCACCACTGGAGAAGGCCACTTTCAGTTATTTCGGCCAGCACCCAGACCGAGGAGAGAGGTCCCACAGCAAGGAATCATGCGTCATATTACCCAACACTGGAGAAGGCCACTTTCAGTTATTTCGGCCCCAGCACCCAGACAGAGGAGAGAGGTCCCACAGCAAGGAATCATGCGTCATATCACCCACCACTGGAGAAGGCCATTTTCAGTTATTTAGGCCCCAGCACCCAGTCAGAGGAGAGAGGTCCCACAGCAAGGAATCATGCGTCATATCAACCACCACCGGAGAAGACCACTCTCAGTTATTTCGGCCAGCACCCAGACAGAGGAGAGAGGTCCCACAGCAAGGAATCATGCGTCATATCAACCACCACTGGAGAAGGCCACTTTCAGTTATTTCGCCCAGCACCCAGACCGAGGATACAGGTCCCACAGCAAGGAATAAGGCGTCATATCACCCACCACTGGAGAAGGCCACTTTCAGTTATTTCGGCCCAGCACCCAGACCGAGGATACAGGTTCCACAGCAAGGAATCATCGTCATATCACCCACCACTGGAAAAGTCCACTTTCAGTTATTTCAGCCCAGCACCCAGACCGAGGATAGAGGTTCCACAGCAAGGAATCATGCGTCATATCACCCACCACCGAGAAGGCCACTTTCAGTTATTTGGGCCCTAGCACCCAGATAGAGGAGAGAGGTTCCAACAGCAAGGAAAAATGCATCATATCAACCACCACTGGAGAAGGCCACTTTCAGTTATTTAGGCCCAGCACCCAGACAGAGGAGAGAGGTCCCACAGCAAGGAATCAGGCGTAATATCACCCACCACTGGAGAAGGCCACTTTCAGTTATTTAGTCCCAGCACCCAGACCGAGGATGCAGGTTCCACAGCAAGGAATCATGCGTCATATCACCCACCACTGGAGAAGGCCACTCTCAGTTATTTCGGCCCAGCACCCAGACAGAGGAGAGAGGTCCCACAGCAAGAAATCATGCGTCATATCAACCACCACTGGAGAAGGCCACTTTCAGTTATTTAGGCCCAGCACCCAGACAGAGGAGAGAGGTCCCACAGCAAGGAATAAGGCGTCATATCACCCACCACTGGAGAAGGCCACTTTCAGTTATTTCGGCCAGCACCCAGACCGAGGAGAGGTCCCCAGCAAGGAATCATGCGTCATATCAACCACCACCGGAGAAGGCCACTCTCAGTTATTTCGACCAGCACCCAGAAAGGAGAGAGGTCTCACAGCAAGGAATCATGCGTCATATCACCCACCACTGGAGAAGGCCACTTTCAGTTATTTCGATCCAGCACCCAGACCGAGGATACAGGTCCCACAGCAAGGAATAAGGCGTCATATCACCCACCACTGAGAAGGCTACTTTCAGTTATTTCGGCCTAGCACCCAGACCGAGGATACAGGTTCACAGCAAGGAATCATGCGTCATATCACCCACCACTGGAGAAGGCCACTCTCAGTTATTTCGCCCAGCACCCAGACAGAGGAGAGAGGTCCCACAGCAAGAAATCATGCGTCATATCAACCACCACTGGAGAAGGCCACTTTCAGTTATTTAGGCCCAGCACTCCAGACAGAGGAGAGAGGTCCCACAGCAAGGAATAAGGCGTCATATCACCCACCACTGGAGAAGGCCACTTTCAGTTATTCGCGCCAGCACCCAGACCGAGGAGAGAGGTCCCACAGCAAGGAATCATGCGTCATATCAACCACCACCGGAGAAGGCCACTCTCAGTTATTTCGGTCCAGCACCCAGACTGAGAGAGAGGTCTCACAGCAAGGAATCATGCGTCATATCAACCACCACCGGAGAAGGCCACTCTCAGTTATTTATGTCCAGCACCCAGACAGAGGAGAGAGGTCCCACAGCAAGGAATCATGCGTCATATCACCCACCACTGGAGAAGGCCACTTTCAGTTATTTCGGTCCAGCACCCAGACCGAGGATGACAGGTCCCACAGCAAGGAATAAGGCGTCATATCACCCACCACTGAGAAGGCTACTTTCAGTTATTTTGGCCCAGCACCCAGACCGAGGATACAGGTTCCACAGCAAGGAATCATGCGTCATATCACCCACCACTGGAAAAGGCCACTTTCAGTTATTTCGCACCAGCACCCAGACCGAGGATGCAGGTCCCACAGCAAGGAATCATGCGTCATATCACCCACCACTGGAGAAAGGCCACTTTCAGTTATTTCGCCCAGCACCCAGACCGAGGATACAGGTCTCCACAGCAAGGAATCATGCGCCATATCACGCACCACTGAGAAGGCCACTTTCAGTTAGCTTTGGACCCAGCACCCAGATAGAGGAGAGAGGTCCCACAGCAAGGAATCATGCGTCATATCAACCCCCACGAGAAGTGCCACTCTTCTCTATTTTGGACCAGCACCTCGGAACAGAGGGGAGTGGGTCACAGCGTATAGAATCATGCCTCATATCAACCACCAACGGAGAAGAGCCACTCTCATTTATTTCGGCCCCAGCAACCCAGGCTTAGAGGATACAGGTCCTACAGCAAGGAATCATGCTGGCCATATCAGCCACCAACCGGAGAAGGCCACTCTCATGTATTTTGGACCAGCACCCAGACAGAGTGAGAGAGGTCCTACATCAAGGAATCATAGCGTCATATCAACCCCCCACCGGTGAGCTCACTCATGTTATTTTGGACCAGCACCCAGACAGAGGATACAGGTCCCACAGCAAGGAATCATGCGTCATATCAACCACCACCGGAGAAGGCCACTCTCTATGTATTGGACCAGCACCTGAGACAGGGAGGAAAGGTCCACATCAAGAATCATGCCATAACAACCCCCACCGAGAAGGCCACTCTCATTTATTTTGGACCAGCACCCAGACAGAGGATACAGGTCTCACAGCAGGGAATCAGCGTCATATCAGCCACCACCGGAGAAGGCCACTCTCATGTATTTTGGACCCAGCACCCAGACAGGAGAGAGTCCTATCAAGAAATCATGCGTCATATCAGCCCCCACCGAGAAGGCCACTCTCATTTATTTTGGACCAGCAGCCAGACAGAGGAGATAGGTCCCACAGCAGGAATCATGCTCATATCAGCCACCCAACGGAGAAGGCCACTCATTTATCAGCCCAGCGCCTAGATAGAGGATACAGGTCCCACAGCAAGGAATCATGCGTCATATCAACCACCACGGAGAAGGCCACTCTCCATGTATTTGGACCAGCACCCAGACAGAGGAGAGAGGTCCCACATCAGGAATCATGCGCTCATATCAACCCCACCGGAGAAGGCCACTCTCATTATTTTGGACCAGCGCGGACAGGAGATAGGTCCCACAGCAGAGGAATCATGCCTAATATCAACCACCAGCTGGAGAAGGCCACTGTCATTATTTCGGCCTAGCACCCGGAACAGAGGATACAGGTCCCACAGCAAGGAATCATCGTCTATATCAACCACACCGAGAAGGCCGCTCTCATATTTTGGATCAGCACCCAGACAGAGGAGAGAGGTCCCACATCAAGGAATCATGCGGCATATCAACCACCGGAGAAGCCACTCTCATTTATTTCAGACAGCACCTAGGACAGAGGATACAAGTCCCACAGCGAGGAATCATGCATCATACTCAACCACCACCGGGAAGGCCGCTCATGTATTTTGGACCAGCGCCAGACAGAGGAGAGAGGTCCATCGAAGGAATCATGCGTCATATCAACCCCTACCGGAAGGCCCTCTCATTTATTTCGGACCAGCACCCAGACAGAGGATACAGGTCCCACAGCAAGGAATCATGCTCATATCAACCACCACCGGAGAAGGCCACTCATGTATTTGGACCAGCACCCAGACAGAGGAGAGGTCCACATCAAGGAATCATGCATCATATCAACCACCAACGGAGAAGGCCACTCTCATGTATTTTTGGACCAGCACCGAGACAGAGGAGAGGTCCCACATCAAGGAATCATGCGCCATATCAACCCCCACCGGAGAAGGCCACTCTCATTTATTTTGGACCAGCACCCAGACAGAGGAGATAGGTCCCACAGCAAGGAATCATGCCTCATATCAACCACCAATGGAGAAGGCCACTCTCATTTATTTCGTTCAGCACCGCAGACAGAGGATACAGGTCCCCACAGCAAGGAATCATGCGTCATATCAACCACCACTGGAGAAGGCCACTCTCATGTATTTTGGACCAGCACCCAGACAGAGGAGAGAGGTCCCACATCAAGAGAATCATGCAGGTCATATCAACCCCCACCGGAGAAGGCCACTCTCACTTATTTTGGACCAGCACCCCAGACAGAGGATACAGGTCCCACAGCAAGGAATCATGCGGTCATATCAACCACCACCGGAGAAGACCACTCTCATGTATTTTGGACCAGCACCCAGACAGAGGAGAGAGGTCCTACATCAGGGAATCATCGTCATATCAACCCCCACCGGAGAAGGACACTCTCATTTATTTTGGACCAGCACCCAGACAGAGGATACAGGTCTCACAGCAAGGAATCATGCGTCATATCAACCACCACCGGAGAAGGCCACTCTCATGTATTTTGGACCAGCACCCATGACAGAGGAGAGGTCCCACATCAAGGAATCATGCGCCATATCAACCCCCACCGGAGAAGGCCACTCATTTATTTTGGACCAGCACCTAGACAGAGGAGATAGGTCCCACAGCAAGGAATCATGCCTCATATCAACCACCAACGGAGAAGGCCACTCTCATTTATTTCGGCCCAGCACTCCAGACAGAGGATACAGGTCCCACAGCAAGGAATCATGCGTCATATCAGCCACCACCGGAGAAGGCTACTCTCATGTATTTTGGACCAGCACCCAGACAGAGAGAGAGGTCCACATCAAGGAATCATCGTCATATCAACCCCCACCGGTGAGGGCCACTCTCATTTATTTTGGACCAGCACCCAGACACGAGGATACAGGTCCCACAGCAAGGAATCATGCGTCTATATCAACCACCTACCGGAGCAGGCCATCTCATGTATTTTGGACCAGCACCTAGACAGAGGAGAAAGGTCCCCACATCATGGAATCATGCGTCATATCAACCCCCACCGGAGAAGGCCACTCTCATTTATTTTGGACCAGCACCCAGACAGAGGATACAGGTCTCACAGCAAGGAATCAAGCGTCATATCAACCACCACCGGAGAAGGCCACTCTCATGTATTTTGGACCAGCACCCAGACAGAGGAGAGATCCCACATCAAGGAATCATGCGTCATATCAACCCCCACCGGAGAAGGCCACTCTCATTTATTTTGGACCCAGCACCCAGACAGAGGAGATAGGTCCCACAGCAAGAGAATCATGCCTTCATATCAACCACCAACGGAGAAGGCCACTTCATTTATTTCGACCAGCACTCAGAACAGAGGATACAGGTCCCACAGCAAGGAATCATGCGTCATATCAACCACCACCGGAGAAGGCCACTCTCATGTATTTTGGACCAGCACCCAGACAGAGAGAGAGGTCCACATCAAGGAATCATGCGTCATATCAACCCCACCGGAGAAGGCCACTCTCATTATTTGGACCAGCACCCAGACAGAGGAGATGAGATCCCACAGCAAGGAATCATGCCTAATATCAACCACCAACGGAGAAGGCCACTTCATTTATTTCGGCCCAGCACCCAGACAGAGGATACAGGTCCCACAGCAAGGAATCATGCGTCATATCAACCACCACCGGAGAAGGCCACTCTCATGTATTTTGGATCAGCACCCAGACAGAAGAGAGAGGTCCCACATCAAGAGAATCATGCGTCATATCAACCCCACCGAGAAGGCCACTCTCCATTTATTTTGGACCCAGCACCCAGACAGAGGATACAAGTCCCACAGCAAGGAATCATGCATCATACCAACCACCACCGGAGAAGGCCACTCATGTATTTTGGACCAGCACCCAGACAGAGGAGAGAGGTCCCACATCAAGGAATCATGCGTCATATCAACCCCTACCGGAGAAGGCCACTCTCATTTATTTTGGACCAGCACCCAGACAGAGATACAGGTCCCACAGCAAGGAATCATGCGTCATATCAACCACCACCGGAGAAGGCCACTCATGTATTTTGGACCAGCACCCAGACAGAGGAGAGAGGTCCCACATCAAGGAATCATGCATCATATCAACCACCAACGGAGAAGGCCACTCTCATGTATTTTGACCAGCACCCAGACAGAGGAGAGAGGTCCCACATCAAGAGAATCATGCGCCATATCAACCCCACCGGAGAAGGCCACTCCATTTATTTTGGACCAGCACTCAGACAGAGGAGATAGGTCCCACAGCAAGGAATCATGCCTCATATCAACCACCAATGGAGAAGGCCACTCATTTATTTCGGCCCAGCACCCAGACAGAGGATACAGGTCCCACAGCAAGGAATCATGCGTCATATCAACCACCACCGGAGAAGGCCACTCTCAGTATTTTGGACCAGCACCCAGACAGAGGAGAGAGGTCCCACATCAAGGAATCATGCGTCATATCAACCCCCACCGGAGAAGGCCACTCTCATTTATTTTGGACCCAGCACCCAGACAGAGGATACAGGTCCCACAGCAAGGAATCATGCGTCATATCAACCCCCACTGGAGAAGGCCACTCTCATGTATTTTGGACCAGCACCCAGACAGAGGAGAGAGGTTTTCACAGCAGAGAATCAGGCATTTAGTTCACCCACTACAGGAGTAGGCCACCATTTAATGGGACCCGGCAACCATGTCAGATGGCACAAACATCAGCTTCACATCACCCAGCACAAGAGAAGGTCACTTTGATAGACTTTGACCCCTGCACCCAGACGGAGGAGAGAGGTTTTCACAGCAGAGAATCATGCATTTAGATCACCCACCACAGGAGTAGGCCACCATTTAATGGGACCCCGGCAACCATGTCAGATGGCAGAAACATCAGCTGCACATCACCCAGCACAAGAGAAGGCCACTTTGATAGATTTTGACCCCTGCACCCAGACGGAGGAGAGGTTTTCACAGCAGAGAATCATGCATTTAGATCACCCACCACAGGAGTAGGCCACCATTTAATGGGACCCCGGCAACCATGTCAGATGGCACAAACATCAGCTTCACATCACCCAGCACAGAGAAGGCCACTTTTAGAGACTTTGACCCCTGCAGCCACACGGAGGAGAGAGGTCCCACAGCAGAGATTCAGGCATTTATATCAGCCAGCACAGGAGAAGGCCGCTTTCAGTGACTTAGGCCTTAGCACCGACACAGAGGAGACAGGTCAGATAGCACAAGCATCAGTTTTACATCAACCACCACAGGAGAAGGGCACTTTTAGAGACCTTGACCCCTGCAGCCACACGGAGGAGAGAGGTCCCACAGCAGAGAATCAGGCATTTCGATCACCCACCACAGGAGAAGGCCGCTTTCAGTGACTTTGGCCCCCTGCACCCACACAAAGGAGACATGTCAGACAGCACAAGTATAACATTCATATCACCCAGCACAGGAGAAGGACACTTTCATGTACTTTGGCCCCGGCACCCAGACAGAGGGAAGGTTCATTCAACTCTGGTTTGCACCCCAAGATCCTACTTAATTTCAAAAATTGATTTTTCAATGAAGAAGTGGCCAGGAGTACAAGACAACATGGATTAAGGCAGTTATTAAGGACTACTCTGCACAAGGGAGGGTCAGGTCTTGTGGGATCCATGCCTGGTTCATTTTTATAAACGTCAGCTTGTCCACGTTGGCTGCGGACAGGCGGCTGCGTTTGTCAGTAATGACGCCCCTGCCATGCTGAATACACGTTCAGATAAAACGCTGGCCGCCAGGCAGGCCAGCACCTCCAAGGCATAACATGCTAATTCTGGCCACGTGGACAATTTGGAAACTCAGAAGTTGAATGGGGCCGAACCATCCATCAGTACGTGGAGTTGTGTGCAGACGTACTGTTCAACCATGTTAGTGAAATGTTGCCTCCTGCTAACACGTTCCGTATCAGGTGGTGGGGCAGTTAGCTGCGGCGTGGAGACAAAATTTTCCACATTTCTGCCATGCTAACCCTGCCCTCAGAGGAGCTGGCCGTGACACTGCTGCGTGGGCGACCTCTAGCTCCTCCTCTGCCTTGGCCTTGGCCTTCCACCTGTTCCCCTGTGACAGTTGGGAATGCTCTCAGGAGCGCGTCTACCAGTGTGCGCTTGTACTCGCGCATCTTCCTATCACGCTCCAGTGCAGGAAGTAAAGTGGGCACATTGTCTTTGTACCGTGGATCCAGCAGGGTGGCCACCCAGTAGTCAGCACACGTTAAAATGTTGGCAACTCTGCTGTCGTTGCGCAGGCACTGCAGCATGTAATCGCTCATGTGTGCCAGGCTCCCCAGAGGTAAGGACAAGCTGTCCTCTGTGGGAGGTGTATCGTCATCATCCTCTGTATCCCCCAGCCACGCACCAGGGATGTGCCTGCGCTGTGCTGGGTGCCACCCGCTGTGAACCTGCTTCATCCTCATCCTCCCTCCTCCTCATCCTCCTCGTCCTCCAGTAGTGGTCCCTGGCTGGCCACATTTGTACCTGCCCTCTGCTGTTGCAAAAACTCCCTCTGAGCCACTTCTAACAGACTGGCCTGAAAGTGCTAAAACGACCCGTCATCCTCCTCCTCCTCCTCCTGGCCCTGGCCCACCTCCTCTTCCATCATCGCCCTAAGCGTTTTCTCTAGGAGACATAGAATTGGTATTGTCACGCTGATAACAGTGGCATCGCCACTGGCCATGTTGGTGGCGTACTCGAAACAGCGCAACAGGGCACACAGGTCTTGCATGGAGGCCCAATCATTGGTGGTGAAGTGGTGCTGTTCCGCAGTGCGACTGACCCGTGCGTGCTGCAGCTGAAACTCCACTATGGCCTGCTGCTGCTCGCACAGTCTCTCCAGCATGTGCAAGGTGGAGTTCCACCGGGTGGGCACGTCGCATATTAGGCGGTGAGCGGGAAGGCCGAAGTTCTGCTGTAGCGCTGACAGGCGAGCAGCGGCAGGATGTGAACGCCGGAAGCGCGCACAGACGGCCCGCACTTTATGCAGCAGCTCTGACATGTCTGGGTAGTTGTGAATGAACTTTTGCACCACCAAATTCTGCACATGCGCCAGGCAAGGGATGTGCGTCAAACCGGCTAGTCCCAGAGCTGCCACGAGATTTCGCCCATTATCGCACACCACCAGGCCGGGCTTGAGGCCCACCGGCAGCAACCACTGGTCGGTCTGTTGTTCAATACCCCGCCACAACTCCTGCGCGGTGTGGGGCCTGTCCCCCAAACATATGAGTTTCAGAATGGCCTGCTGACGTTTACCCGGGCTGTGCTGAAGTTGGTGGTGAAGGTGTGTGGCTGACTGGATGAGCTGGTGGAAGCAGAGGAGGAGGAGGAGGAAGCCGAGTAGGAGGAGGAGGCTACAGGAGGCAAAGAATGATGTCCTGTGATCCTTGGCGGCGGAAGGTCTTGCGCCAAGGAACTCTCCGCCTGGGGCCCAGCCGCCACTACATTTACCCAGTGTGCAGTTAGGGAGATATAGCGTCCCTGGCCGTGCTTACTGGTCCACGTATCTGTGGTTAGGTGGACCTTGCCACAAATGGCGTTGCGCAGTGCACACTTGATTTTATCGGACACTTGCATGTGCAGGGAAGGCACGGCTGCCTTGGAGAAGTAGTGGCGGCTGGGAACCACATACTGGGGGACAGCCATGGCCATCAGCTGTTTGAAGCTGTCTGTGTCCACCAGCCGGAATGACAGCATTTCAAAGGCCAGTAGTTTAGAAATGCTGGCATTCAGGCCAAAGGCTCGAGGGTGACTAGGTGGGAATTTGCGCTTCCTC
The DNA here is from genome assembly GCA_033119425.1 of Bufotes viridis. NCBI lineage: Eukaryota > Metazoa > Chordata > Amphibia > Anura > Bufonidae > Bufotes > Bufotes viridis. The sequence goes on from CM065594.1 coordinate 129,029,281, forward strand.
TCAAAGGTTTGAGAGATGGAGAGCTGAACGCTGCTGTGTGAAATAGTGGAGACGCTAGGTGACGGTGGCGGTGGTGGTGGTGGTGTCGGTGGCACATCCTCTGTTTGCTGCTCGGCAGGTGGCAACATTACTCTCGAGGCGGAAGCCGAGGCAGCAGCAGTAGAGGGAGCAGGGGGAGCCTGAGCGGGTTCCTTGTTTTTAAGGTGTGTACTCCACTGCAGTTCATGCTTTGCATGTAGATGCCTGATCATGCAGGTGGTGCTCAGGTTAAGAACGTTAATGCCTCGCCTCAGGGTCTGATGGCACAGCGTGCAAACCACTCTGGTCTTGTCCTCAGCACATTGTTTGAAGAAGTGCCATGCCAGGGAACTCCTTGAAGATGCCTTTGGGGTGCTGGGTCCCTGTTGGCGCTGGCCAATAGCAGGCAAACTCTCTGGACGGCGGCTGTTCTGCTTTTGCCCCTGCTCCCTCTTTGGCTTCGCTGTTGTCTTGGTCTCACCACTGCCTCTTCCTCTGAACTATTTAAGTCAGCGGCACGACCTTCAGTCCATGTGGGGTCTAAGACCTCATCCTCCTCTGCATCGTCTTCCACCCAGTCTTCCTCCCTGACCTCCTCCTGTTCAGTCTGCACCCTGCAATAAGACGCGGCAGTGGGCACCTGTGTTTCGTCATCATCAGAGACTCGGTCACTCTGCTGTGGTGGTATTCCCATGTCCTCATCATCTGGATACATAAGTGGTTGTGCGTCAGTGCATGGAATGTATTCCACCGCTGGGGAAGGGCTAGGTGGACGCCCCTGAAAACCGTGGGAGCAGAGTCTTCAAACAGAAGAAGAGACTGCTACATAACTTGAGGCTCAGCCAGTTTCCCTGATATGCATGGGGGTGATGTGACAGACTGATGGGCTTGGTTTTCAGGTGCCACATGTGCGCTTCCGCAGAAGACTGGGCGGAAGACAATGTGGTGAACGTGCTGGAAGCACTGTCGGCCACCCAATCGACTAATGCCTGTACCTGCTCAGGCCTTACCATCCTCATAACGGCATTGGGCCCCACCAAATATCGCTGTAAATTCTGCCAGCTACTTGAGGGAGTTGGTTCACTACTTTGTGCGCCTGAGGCCGAACGGCCACGTCCTCTGCCAGCAACAGAGGCTCCACGGACACCACCACGACCGCGTCCTCGTCCCTTAATAGAATGTTTCCTCATTGTTGCGATTCAACTCGCACCACAATAAAATATATTATTTTTTAGCCCCAAAATTCCCACACTGGAAGATATAATTCCTTTTTCCGATATTAATTACAAGAAAACTGCTGCAAATTGGACACCAAAATTTTTAAAATGATAGTTTTGGTACATAGATTCCCACACGGGAGATATAATTCCTTTTACAGGAGTAAAAACGTGAGGCCTAGTGTTTCTGGTCTACCAAACACCAGATTGATTAAATTGGCCTTTTTTCACCAAAATTACAACACTGGACAATAATGCCTTTTGGCGGTATTATTTACAAGAAAACTGCTGCAAAGTGGACACCAGAATTTTTAATATGCTAGTTTTGGTACATAGATTCCCACACGGGAGATATAATTCCTTTTACAGGAGTAAAACGTGAGGCCTAGTGTTTTTGGTCTACCAAACACCAGATTGATTAAATTGGCCTTTTTTTCACCAAAATTACAACACTGGACAATAATGCCTTTTGGCGGTATTATTTACAAGAATACTGCTGCAAATAGGACATCTGAAGTTTTAAAACGCTAGTTTGGGTACATATATTCCCACACAGGGAGATATAATTCCTTTTACAGGAGTAAAACGTGAGGCCTAGTGTTTTTGGTCTACCAAACACCAGATTGATTAAATTGGCCTTTTTTCACCAAAATTACAACACTGGACAATAATGCCTTTTGGCGGTATTATTTACAAGAATACTGCTGCAAATAGGACATCTGAAGTTTTAAAATGCTAGTTTGGGTACTTAGGTTCCCACACGGGAGATATAATTCCTTTTACAGGAGTAAAACGTGAGGCCTAGTGTTTTTGGTCTACCAAACACCAGATTGATTAAATTGGCCTTTTTTTCACCAAAATTACAACACTGGACAATAATGCCTTTTGGCGGTATTAATTACAAGAAAACTGCTGCAAATTTGACATCAGAATTTTTTAAAATGCTAGTTTTGGTACATAGATTCCCACACGGGGAGAAATAATTCCTTTTTACAGGAGTAAAAACGTGAGGCCTAGTGTTTCTGGACTGGTCTAACAAACACTAGATTGATTAAATTGGCCTTTTTTTCACCAAAATTACAACACTGGACAATAATGCCTTTTGGCGGTATTATTTACAAGAAAACTGCTGCAAATAGGACATCTGAAGTTTTAAAATGCTAGTTTTGGTACATAGGTTCCCACACGGGGAGATATAATTCCTTTTTAGAGGAGTGAAAACGTGAGGCTTAGTGTTTCTGGTCTAACAAACACCAGATTGATTAAATTGGCCTTTTTTTCACCAACATTACAACACTGGACAATAATGCCTTTTGGCGGTATTAATTACAAGAACACTGCTGCTAATTGGACACCAGAATTTTTATAATGCTAGTTTTGGTACATAGATTCCCACACGGGAGATATAATTCCTTTTACAGGAGTGAAAACGTGAGGCCTAGTGTTTCTGGTCTAACAAACACCAGATTGATTAAATTGGCCTTTTTTTCACCAAAATTACAACACTGAACGATATAATGCCTTTTGGCGGTATTAATTACAAGAGGACAGCTGGTATTTCAGAACACCGGAATTGTTAAAATGCTAGTTTTGCTAGATAAATTTCCCACACTGGGAGAAATATTGCCTAAGCCTTTTTACAGTATTAATTACAACAGAAGTGCTTCTTCTGGTCTAACACCAGAATAATTTTATTATTACGGTGAAAGCTTTTTCTAATTTATATTTCTGGCACATAAAAAAAAAAAATATTTCTGGCTGACAGTATTGGACAAAGTAGTGGCACTGGCTAGCCTAGCTGGAACAGAACATTCATGGGATTTGCTATCCAAGTGGGTTACTTTCAGTTTCACCACTGATATATTAAATATCTTTGCAGTTAGTATGGGTGACACAAGCACAGTCAAACCCCTGATGTAGTATATCTATGAAAAAATCGACTATTACATGAGATTAATGGACGTTGTGGCAGCTTTTGCTGTAGCACCACAAGTCCCAAAATGGCCACCGCCTATCAGCCTAGTAACATGTGCCAGAAAACAGTCTGCCCAGCCAGAAAAAAAATTGACTTTGACTGAGCAGCTGAATCGTTGTTGTTCTGATTCACAGGTGTAGATTTTTAACTTCTTTGGAGCTTTGGTTTACACTCTGTGGCAGCAAGTGCTGGCGCACCACAAGTCCCAAAATGGCCACCGCCGGTCAGCCCAGTTACATGTGCCAGTAAAAATCGCTCTGGCCAGTCTCAACAAAATAGTGACTTTCAGTGAACAGCTCAGCTGAGTTGTTCTGATGCACAGGTGTAGAAAGGTAGATCATTCAATCACTTCTTTATCCCTGCCTATCTCGCCCTCACAGAAGCTGCATCCTCTCCCTACACTAGTCAGAGCAGTGTGACGTGCGGCGCTACGTGACTCCAGCTTAAATAGAGGCTGGGTCACATGCTGCATCTTGGCCAATCACAGCCATGCCATTAGTAGGCATGGCTGTGATGGGCTCTTAGGGCAAGAAGTAAAACGCTAGCTGATTGGCTGCTATGCAGCCCTTCAGAAAGCGGGAAGAAATCGACGAACACCGACCCGAACCCGAACTTTTTTGAAAATGCTCGAACTGTTCGCTCAACACTAATCATACATAAAGAGGAAAATTATGCATTAGTAACAATTCTCATTACTGATTTATAATTCTCCTCTGTATGTAAGATAGTTTGTGTCATGCGAAAAATCGGCAATTACATATGCGCGTGAATCGCACCGCATAAGAGCAGTATGCTATTGTGTTCAATGGGTTGATAGAGATTGGAATATAGCACTATGTTCGCTATATTCGGCATTCAACATATCTAGATTATCTTGAATTGTTGAATATAGCGAATATCACTATATTCTCAAACTTCGTTATATTCTAGCAAGCCAACCATTAGGAATTCAGCTCGCATTACAATTAATATAACCTTAATATAACCTGTAATACTCGCATTGCGAATTCAACTTAGAGCTGGGTTCCTAAAGGTTGGCTTGCTAGAATATTACGAATATCATGAATTCACGAATATAGCGCTATATTCACAATCTTCGTTATATTCTAGCAAGTAGCAAGTTCAACCAACCAATATCCATTAGGAACTCAGCTCTAAGTTTAATTCGCGATGCTTAACATATACTCGCATCGCGAATTTAACTTTGAGCTGGGTGCCTAACGGTTGTATTGCTAGAATTGACAAAGATTGAGAATATAGTGCTATATTCTCAATCTTCTTTATATTCTAGCAACAACCATTAGGAACCCAGCTGTAAGTTTATTTGTGGTGCGAAAATATACTCGCATTGAGAATTAAAGTTAGAGCTGGGTTGATGGATTCCCATTGAAAATGAAAACATGATTCCTTCCTGCTTAAGTTGCTTGTGGGCCAATGACTCATTGAAACACAAGAAAGAAGCAGGGACAAATCATGTTTTCACTTTTCAGATGTTGAAAAATTACTGAATATTCGAAATAGCGAATATATATCATTATATTCGAAATATTCGTGAATTATCAAACTTGCTATATTCACAATAAAAATTTGCAATTCTAATATTCGCGCTCAACACTAGTCAACAGTATTAACCAAGACCCCATGAATGTCCGGCTGGGCTCTTATTGCAGCGGCTAAAGCACAAAGAGTAACGGAGACAGGGGACATCCATGGCGTGTGCCATTATAAATGGGAAACACCCTTGAAGGCGCATGCGGAAATTTAATAGACACCGTGGGATGAGAATACAGTGCACGTAGAGCATCCAGAACGCTCCCCAAAAGCCAAAGATCCGCAGGATGGAGAACATGAATGACCAATTCAAGCAGTCAAATGCTTTTTCCACATCCAACCCCAATATCAAAGCAGGAGTTTTGTATTCATTGATAATTTCAATAAGGTCAATGGTTCTCCTTGTGTTGTCTCCAACCTGCCGACCCCTGACAAAACCCACCTGGTCCTTGTGGATTAGCAATGGTAACCAATAAGCTAGTCTATTAGCTAAGGTTTTTGTAAATATCTTTAGATCGGAGTTCAGAAGAACAATGGGCCTGTAATTCGCACAGTCTTTAGGGTTCTTCCCGGTTTAGGGATGAGCATTATGTAAGAATGCAAGAGTGTTGAGAGGACTGGGTTACCCTTTAGGAAAGAGTTAAACAGAGAAGCCATGTGGGGTAGGAGAGTGGAAGAAAATGTTTTATAGTACCCATAAGGCAAGCCATCGGGTCCAGGGGACTTATTGTTCGGGAGCTGTTTTAACACCTCGCTCAGTTCTTCGGTAGTGATCTGAGCGTTCAGCGAAGACACCGCCTCCTCTAGTAGTTTAGGGAGGTTACATTTAGCCAGGAAATTATGAAAGAGGTTCTGACATTCTGCATCATCGGACGGCAATTGCTGTGGAAGGGAATATAAAGCCGCATAGTATTCTTGGAATAAGGCTGAAGTACCGTTAGGATCATATACCAAGGATCCATCTGCCCGTCTCATGACCGTTGGAGATCACAAGACCCTGGATTCCCGCAACTGTCGTGCTAGAATAGTATGCGACTTGTTGCCCCATGTGTAAAACCGCTGCCGAGAATATTCTGATATGCTTATGTCACGAAGGTGTCGGGAGCCACGTCTGACTCCATTATACCCGGGGTCAGGAAGTCGCAGCGGGTGGCTGCGCGCTCTATGTCTAAAGATCATGCTGTTACTTAATGGTAGCTGTCTGTGTTTGCCTTGCAATCCTTTTTGTCTCACTCAGGGATCCGTAGCTTCTTCTCCTCAGCTGTTTCTTGTCCGCCACTCCCAACCTCCTTATATTCCCCCTTCCCACTTCTCTGGTTGCCAGATATAGAGCTTCCTGCCTGGACTTCTATACTGACCCACTGGGGCTGTGTAGCTGTTGTTCCTGGTTGTCGTACCAGAGCGTTACCCTCCGGATCCCTGTTGGGCTTTTGTTGTCCGTTGTTGTCGCCCACCTGGGCTTATATGTTTTGTCTGTATTGTCTGTCCTCTCCCTGGTATTTTCCTTTAGTGTTGGTGGTGAGGACTAGTGCTCCCACCGCCCTATTCACTACTTAGGGCTCAGCTTAAGGAAAGCCAGGGTTTAGGCACATGATCGGCATACGGGTGAAGAACCCGTCTAGGGACGTCAGGGCAGTCAGGTGCCAGCTTCAAGGTGAGTTAGGGGTCACCACCTTTCACTCTCCCTTGGACAGGGCTTTCCTTTCCCCTCCCTTGCGTCACACTTCTGTGATCGGTACGCCGGTCGTGATAGCTTATTCACGCAACCTTAACCTTAACAAGATTATTCGGTGCGTCTGAGTCTGTGATTGGGCCTCCAACTCTCGCAATTGTGTCATAAGGGTGTGTTGCTTAAGATAGCGATCCCTCTTCAGCCTAGTTCCCAACGCAATGCAGAACACCCAAAAGACCGCTTTATGAGCCTCCCACAACTCCTTAAGTGAGTCCTGGAGTTCCTGTCTAGTTATGGGATTGGCAAGAAGGGTCTCATTCAAGCGCCAATTGCAAATTTTTGTGTGGTGTCCAGCTGCTTTAATATTGACAAAAATAGGCATGTGGTCAGACCATGAGATAGTTCCCATGTCAGCTGAGTCCAAGATGCAAAGAACCAGAATATTCCCAAGGAAATAGTCAATACGGGAATGTGTTCGATGGGGAAGTGAAAAAAGTGAAGCCTCTAGAGGAGGGATAATTGATCCTCTAGAAGTCATAGAGCTCATACTGTCTGACCAGGCGACGAAATGAACGTGAAAGCCGACGGCTTTTGAGCGGCTGAGATGGAAGTCGTATTACTAGACAGCCTGTCTCTAGAGATGAGCGAACACCTGGATGTTCGGGTTCGAGAAGTTCAGCCGAACTTCCGAAAATGTTCGGGTTTGGGATCCGAACTCGACCGAACTTTATCCCGAACCCAAACCCCATTGAAGTCAATGGGGACCCGAACTTTTAGGCACTAAAAAGGCTGTAAAATAGTCCAGGAACGGGCTAGAGGGCTGCCAAAGGCAGCAAAATTTAGGTAAATCCCCTGCAAACAAATGTGGATAGGGAAATGAATTAAAATAAAATAAAATAAATAAATTTAACCAATATCAATTGGAGAGAGGTCCCACTGCAAGGAATCATGCGTCATATCACTCAACACTGGAGAAGGCCACTTTCAGTTATTTCGCCCCAGCACCCAGACAGAGGAGAGAGGTCCCACAGCAAGGAATCATGCATCATATCACCCACCACTGGAGAAGGCCACTTTCAGTTATTTCGGCCCAGCACCCAGACCGAGGAGAGAGGTCCAACAGCAAGGAATCATGCGTCATATCACCCACCAATGGAGAAGGCCACTTTCAGTTATTTCGGCCCAGCACCCAGACCGAGGATACAGGTTCCACAGCAAGGAATCATGCGTCATATCACCCACCACTGGAGAAGGCCACTTTCAGTTATTTCGGCCCCAACACCCAGATAGAGGAGAGAGGTCCCATAGCAAGGAATCATGCGTCATATCAACCACCACCGGAAAAGGCCACTCTCAGTTATTTCGGCACAGCACTCAGACAGAGCAGAGAGGTCCCACAGCAAGGAATCATGCGTCATATCAACCACCACTGGAGAAGGCCACTTTCAGTTATTTAGGCCCAGCACCCAGACAGAGAAGAGAGGTCCCACAGCAAGGAATAAGGCGTCATGTCACCCACCACTGGAGAAGGCCACTTTCAGTTATTTCGGCCAGCACCCAGACCGAGGAGAAAGGTCCTACAGCAAGGAATCATGCGTCATATCACCCACCACTGGAGAAGGCCACTTTCAGTTATTTCGGCCCCACCACCCAGACAGAGGAGAGAGGTCCCACAGCAAGGAATCATGCGTCATATCACCCACCACTGGAGAAGGCCACTTTCAGTTATTTAGGCCCAGCACCAAGACCGAGGATACAGGTTCCACAGCAAGGAATCATGCGTCATATTACCCACCACTGGAGAAGGCCACTTTCAGTTATTTCGCCCCAGCACCCAGACAGAGGAGAGAGGTCCCACAGCAAGGAATCATGCGTCATATCACCCACCACTGGAGAAGGCCATTTTCAGTTATTTAGGCCCCAGCACCCAGTCAGAGGAGAGAGGTCCCACAGCAAGGAATCATGCGTCATATCAACCACCACCGGAGAAGGCCACTCTCAGTTATTTCGGCCCAGCACCCAGACAGAGGAGAGAGGTCCCACAGCAAGGAATCATGCGTCATATCAACCACCACTGGAGAAGGCCACTTTCAGTTATTTCGGCCAGCACCCAGACCGAGGAGAGAGGTCCCACAGCAAGGAATCATGCGTCATATCACCCACCACTGGAGAAGGCCACTTTCAGTTATTTCGGCCCAGCACCCAGACCGAGGATACAGGTTCCACAGCAAGGAATCATGCTTCATATCACCCACCACTGGAAAAGTCCACTTTCAGTTATTTCGGCCCAGCACCCAGACCGAGGATAGAGGTTCCACAGCAAGGAATCATGCGTCATATCACCCACCACCGGAGAAGGCCACTTTCAGTTATTTGGGCCCCAGCACCCAGACAGAGGAGAGAGGTCCCACAGCAAGGAATAAGGCGTAATATCACCCACCACTGGAGAAGGCCACTTTCAGTTATTTAGTCCCAGCACACAGACCGAGGATACAGGTTCCACAGCAAGGAATCATGCGTCATATCACCCACCACTGGAGAAGGCCACTCTCAGTTATTTCGGCCCAGCACCCAGACAGAGGAGAGAGGTCCCACAGCAAGAAATCATGAGTCATATCACCCACCACTGGAGAAGGCCACTTTCAGTTATTTAGGCCCAGCACCCAGACAGAGGAGAGAGGTCCCACAGCAAGGAATAAGGCATCATATCACCCACCACTGGAGAAGGCCACTTTCAGTTATTTCGGCCAGCACCCAGACAGAGGAGAGAGGTCCCACAGCAAGGAATCATGCGTCATATCAACCACCACCGGAGAAGGCCACTCTCAGTTATTTCGGCCCAGCACCCAGACTGAGGAGAGAGGTCCCACAGCAAGGAATCATGCGTCATATCAACACCACCGGAGAAGGCCACTTTCAGTTATTTCGGCCCCACCACCCAGACAGAGGAGAGAGGTCCCACAGCAAGGAATCATGCGTCATATCACCCACCACTGGAGAAGGCCACTTTCAGTTATTTAGGCCCAGCACCAAGACTGAGGATACAGGTTCCACAGCAAGGAATCATGCGTCATATTACCCACCACTGGAGAAGGCCACTTTCAGTTATTTCGGCCCCAGCACCCAGACAGAGGAGAGAGGTCCCACAGCAAGGAATCATGCGTCATATCACCCACCACCGGAGAAGGCCACTCTCAGTTATTTCGGCCCAGCACCCAGAAAGAGGAGAGAGGTCCCACAGCAAGGAATCATGCGTCATATCAACCACCACTGGAGAAGGCCACTTTCAGTTATTTCGGCCAGCACCCAGACAGAGGAGAGAGGTCCCACAGCAAGGAATCATGCGTCATATCAACCACCACTGGAGAAGGCCACTTTCAGTTATTTCGGCCAGCACCCAGACCGAGGAGAGAGGTCCCACAGCAAGGAATCATGCGCCATATTACCCAACACTGGAGAAGGCCACTTTCAGTTATTTCGGCCCCAGCACCCAGACAGAGGAGAGAGGTCCCACAGCAAGGAATCATGCGTCATATCACCCACCACTGGAGAAGGCCATTTTCAGTTATTTAGGCCCCAGCACCCAGTCAGAGGAGAGAGGTCCCACAGCAAGGAATCATGCGTCATATCAACCACCACCGGAGAAGACCACTCTCAGTTATTTCGGCCCAGCACCCAGACAGAGGAGAGAGGTCCCACAGCAAGGAATCATGCGCCATATCAACCACCACTGGAGAAGGCCACTTTCAGTTATTTCGGCCCAGCACCCAGACCGAGGATACAGGTCCCACAGCAAGGAATAAGGCGTCATATCACCCACCACTGGAGAAGGCCACTTTCAGTTATTTCGGCCCAGCACCCAGACCGAGGATACAGGTTCCACAGCAAGGAATCATGCGTCATATCACCCACCACTGGAAAAGTCCACTTTCAGTTATTTCGGCCCAGCACCCAGACCGAGGATAGAGGTTCCACAGCAAGGAATCATGCGTCATATCACCCACCACCGGAGAAGGCCACTTTCAGTTATTTGGGCCCCAGCACCCAGATAGAGGAGAGAGGTTCCACAGCAAGGAAAAATGCATCATATCAACCACCACTGGAGAAGGCCACTTTCAGTTATTTAGGCCCAGCACCCAGACAGAGGAGAGAGGTCCCACAGCAAGGAATAAGGCATAATATCACCCACCACTGGAGAAGGCCACTTTCAGTTATTTAGTCCCAGCACCCAGACCGAGGATACAGGTTCCACAGCAAGGAATCATGCGTCATATCACCCACCACTGGAGAAGGCCACTCTCAGTTATTTCGGCCCAGCACCCAGACAGAGGAGAGAGGTCCCACAGCAAGAAATCATGCGTCATATCAACCACCACTGGAGAAGGCCACTTTCAGTTATTTAGGCCCAGCACCCAGACAGAGGAGAGAGGTCCCACAGCAAGGAATAAGGCGTCATATCACCCACCACTGGAGAAGGCCACTTTCAGTTATTTCGGCCAGCACCCAGACCGAGGAGAGAGGTCCCACAGCAAGGAATCATGCGTCATATCAACCACCACCGGAGAAGGCCACTCTCAGTTATTTCTGCCCAGCACCCAGAAAGAGGAGAGAGGTCCCACAGCAAGGAATCATGCGTCATATCACCCACCACTGGAGAAGGCCACTTTCAGTTATTTCGGTCCAGCACCCAGACCGAGGATACAGGTCCCACAGCAAGGAATAAGGCGTCATATCACCCACCACTGGAGAAGGCTACTTTCAGTTATTTCGGCCCAGCACCCAGACCGAGGATACAGGTTCCACAGCAAGGAATCATGCGTCATATCACCCACCACTGGAGAAGGCCACTCTCAGTTATTTCGGCCCAGCACCCAGACAGAGGAGAGAGGTCCCACAGCAAGAAATCATGCGTCATATCAACCACCACTGGAGAAGGCCACTTTCAGTTATTTAGGCCCAGCACCCAGACAGAGGAGAGAGGTCCCACAGCAAGGAATAAGGCGTCATATCACCCACCACTGGAGAAGGCCACTTTCAGTTATTTCGGCCAGCACCCAGACCGAGGAGAGAGGTCCCACAGCAAGGAATCATGCGTCATATCAACCACCACCGGAGAAGGCCACTCTCAGTTATTTCGGCCCAGCACCCAGACTGAGGAGAGAGGTCTCACAGCAAGGAATCATGCGTCATATCAACCACCACCGGAGAAGGCCACTCTCAGTTATTTCGGCCCAGCACCCAGAAAGAGGAGAGAGGTCCCACAGCAAGGAATCATGCGTCATATCACCCACCACTGGAGAAGGCCACTTTCAGTTATTTCGGTCCAGCACCCAGACCGAGGATACAGGTCCCACAGCAAGGAATAAGGCGTCATATCACCCACCACTGGAGAAGGCTACTTTCAGTTATTTCGGCCCAGCACCCAGACCGAGGATACAGGTTCCACAGCAAGGAATCATGCGTCATATCACCCACCACTGGAAAAGGCCACTTTCAGTTATTTCGGCCCAGCACCCAGACCGAGGATACAGGTCCCACAGCAAGGAATCATGCGTCATATCACCCACCACTGGAGAAGGCCACTTTCAGTTATTTCGGCCCAGCACCCAGACCGAGGATACAAGTTCCACAGCAAGGAATCATGCGTCATATCACGCACCACTGGAGAAGGCCACTTTCAGTTATTTCGGCCCCAGCACCCAGATAGAGGAGAGAGGTCCCACAGCAAGGAATCATGCGTCATATCAACCACCACTGGAGAAGGCCACTTTCAGTTATTTAGGCCCAGCACCCAGACAGAGGAGAGAGGTTCCACAGCAAGGAATAAGGCGTCATATCACCCACCACTGGAGAAGGCCACTTTCAGTTATTTCGGCCCCACCACCCAGACAGAGGAGAGGTTCATTCAACTTTGGGTTGCACCGCAAGATCATGGTAAAGTTAATAAAATGAGGATTCAATAAAGAAGTCCCCCGGAGTACAAGAATACATGGTTGAGGGGGAGGCAGTTATAAATGTCTATTCTGCACAAGGGAGAGACAGGTCCTGTGAGATCCATGCCTGGTTCATTTTTATGAACGTCAGCTTGTCCACGTTGGCTGTGGACAGGCAGCTGCGTTTGTCAGTAATGGCGCCCCCTGCCATGCTGAATACACGTTCAGATAAAACGCTGGCCGCCGGGCAGGCCAGCACCTCCAAGGCATAAAATGCTAACTCTGGCACGTGGACAATTTGGAGACCCAGAAGTTGAATGGGACCGAACCATCAGTCAGTACGTGGAGGGATGTGCAGACGTACTGTTTAACTATGTTAGTGAAATGCTGCCTCCTGCTAACACGTTCCGTATCAGGTGGTGGTGCAGTTAGCTGTGGCGTGGAGACAAAACTTTTCCACATTTCTGCCATGCTAACCCTGCCCTCAGAGGAGCTGGCTGTGACACAGCTGCGTTGGCAACCTCTTGCTCCTCCTCTGCCTTCGCCTTGGGCTTCCACCTGTTCCCCTGTGACATTTGGGAATGCTCTCAGGAGCGCCTCTACCAGCCTCTTCCTATCACGCTCCAGTGCAGGAAGTAAGGTGGGCACAGTGTCTTTGTACCGGGGATCCAGCAGGGTGGCAACCCAGTAGGCCGCACACGTTAAAATGTGGGCAACTCTGCTGTCGTTGCTTTTAAGGTGTTTACTCCACTGCAGTTCATGCTTTGCATGTAGATGCCTGGTCATGCAGGTTGTGCTAAGGTTCAGAACGTTAATGCCTCGCTTCAGGATCTGATGGCACAGCGTGCAAACCACTCGGGTCTTGTCGTCAGCACATTGTTTAAAGAAGTGCCATGCCAGGGAACTCCTTGAAGCTGCCTTTGGGGTGCTCGGTCCCTGGTGGTGGTGGCCAGTAGCAGGCGAACTCTCTTGGCGGCGGCAGGTCTGCTTTTGCCCACTGCACCCTCTTTTGCTACCCTGTTGGCTCGGTCTCACCACTGCTTCTTCCTCTGAACTATGAAAGTCAGTGGCACGACCTTCATTCCATGTGGGGTCTAGGACCTCATCGTCCCCTGCATCGTCTTCCACACAGTCTTCCTCCCTGACCTCCTGTTTGGTCTGCACACTGCAGAAAGACGCAGCAGTTGGCCCCTGTGTTTCGTCATCATCAGAGACGTGCGAACTCCGATGAGGTGGTATTCCCATGTCCTCATCATCAGGAAACATCAGTGGTTGTGCGTCAGTGCATTCTATGTCTTCCACCACTGGGGAAGGGCTAGGTGGATTTCCTTGGGAAACCCTGCCAGCAGAGTCTTCAAACAGCATAAGAGACTGCTGCATAACTTGAGGCTCTGACAGTTTCCCTGATATGCATGGGGGTGATGTGACAGACTGATGGGCTTGGTTTTCAGGTGCCACCTCTGCGCTTTCAGCAGAAGACTGGGTGGGAGATAATGTTGTGAACATGCTGGATCCACTGTCGGCCACCAAATTGACTAGCGCCTGTACCTGCTCAGGCCTTACCATCCTTAGAACGGCATTGGGCCCCACCAAATATCACTGTAAATTCTGGCGGGTACTGGAACCTGAGGTAGTTGGTTCACTAGGACGTGTGGCTGTGGCAGAATGGCCACGTCCTCTCCCAGCACCAGAGGGTACACTAACACCACCACGACCGCGTCCCTTACTAGATGTTTTCCTCATTGTTACCGTTCACCAAGCTCCACAATAAGGAAAAAAATATTTGGCCCAATGTATTGATTTCAAATTCAGGCCTTTTTTTTACAGGCACCTAACACTATCTGCCTATTTATTTATGTAGCGTATTACACTAATCCAGGCACAGCAGTAACCACTGATTTAGGGGAATATCTCTTTTAGGGCTAGTATTTAGGCCCTGGATGAAAGGTATCCTTTTATGGACAGATTTACAATTGGCCTGCAACAGCTGGGACACCAGATTCAGGGTATTGCTATTTTGGCAAATTAATTTCACCCCAGAACAAAATGTATGTTTTGGTGGACACTATGAAACCTGGCCTGCAACAGCTGGGACACCAGATTCAGGGTATTGCTATTTTGGCAAGTGAATTACACCCCAGAACAAAATATGTTTTGGCGGACACTATTATATTTTACCAGCCACAGCTGAAACAACTGATTTATGGTATTGCTATTTTGGCAATTGAATTTCACCACAGAACAAAATATATGTTTTGACGGACACTATGAATCCTGGCCTGCAACAGCTGGGACACCAGATTCAGGGTATTGCTATTTTGGCAATTGAATGTCACCCCAGAACAAAATATATATTTTTGCGGACACTATGAATCCTGGCCTGCAACAGCTGGGACACCAGATTCAGGGTATTGCTATTTTGGCAATTGAATTTCACCCCAGAACAAAATATATGTTTTGACGGACAGTATGAAACGTGGCCTGTAACAGCTGGGACACCAGATTAAGGGTATTGCTATTTTGGCAATTGAATGTCACCCCAGAACAAAATATATGTTGTTGCGGACACTATGAATCCTGGCCTGCAACAGCTGGGACACCAGATTCAGGGTATTGCTATTTTGGCAATTGAATGTCACCCCAGAACAAAATATATGTTTTGACGGACACTATGAATCCTGGCCTACAACAGCTGGGACACCAGATTCAGGGTATTGCTATTTTGGCAATTGAATTTCACCCCAGAACAAAATATATGTTTTTGCGGACACTATTATATTTTGCCAGCCACAGCTGAAACCACAAATTTATGGTATTGCTATTGTGGCAATTGAATTTCACCCCAGAACAAAATATATGTTTTGACGGACACTATGAATCCTGGCCTGCAACAGCTGGGACACCAGATTCAGGGTATTGCTATTTTGGCAATTGAATGTCACCCCAGAACAAAATATATGTTTTTGCGGACACTATGAATCCTGGCCTGCAAAAGCTGGGACACCAGATTAAGGGTATTGCTATTTTGGCAATTGAATGTCACCCCAGAACAAAATATATGTTTTTGCGGACACTATGAATCCTGGCCTGCAACAGCTGGGACACCAGATTCAGGGTATTGCTATTTTGGCAATTGAATGTCACCCCAGAACAAAATATATGTTTTGACGGACACTATGAATCCTGGCCTGCAACAGCTGGGACACCAGATTCAGGGTATTGCTATTTTGGCAATTGAATTTCACCCCAGAACAAAATATATGTTTTTGCGGACACTATTATATTTTGCCAGCCACAGCTGAAACCACTAATTTATGGTATTGCTATTGTGGCAATTGAATTTCACCCCAGAACAAAATATATGTTTTGACGGACACTATGAATCCTGGCCTGCAACAGCTGGGACACCAGATTCAGGGTATTGCTATTTTGGCAATTGAATTTCACCCCAGAACAAAATTTATGTTTTGACGGACAGTATGAAACATGGCCTGTAACAGCTGGGACACCAGATTCAGGGTATTGCTATTTTGGCAATTGAATGTCACCCCAGAACAAAATATATGTTTTTGCGGACACTATTATATTTTGCCAGCCACAGCTGAAACCACTAATTTATGGTATTGCTATTGTGGCAATTGAATTTCACCCCAGAACAAAATATATGTTTTGACGGACACTATGAATCCTGGCCTGCAACAGCTGGGACACCAGATTCAGGGTATTGCTATTTTGGCAATTGAATGTCACCCCAGAACAAAATATATGTTTTTGCGGACACTATGAATCCTGGCCTGCAACAGCTGGGACACCAGATTCAGGGTATTGCTATTTTGGCAATTGAATGTCACCCCAGAACAAAATATATGTTTTTGCGGACACTATGAATCCTGGCCTGCAACAGCTGGGACACCAGATTCAGGGTATTGCTATTTTGGCAATTGAATGTCACCCCAGAACAAAATATATGTTTTTGCGGACACTATGAATCCTGGCCTGCAACAGCTGGGACACCAGATTCAGGGTATTGCTATTTTGGCAATTGAATGTCACCCCAGAACAAAATATATGTTTTGACGGACACTATGAATCCTGGCCTGCAACAGCTGGGACACCAGATTCAGGGTATTGCTATTTTGGCAATTGAATTTCACCCCAGAACAAAATATATGTTTTGGCGGACATAATTATACTTTGCCAGCCACAGCTGAAACCACTGATTTATGGTATTGCTATTTTGGCAATTGAATGTCACCCCAGAACAAAATATATGTTTTGACAGACACTATGAATCCTGGCCTGCAACAGTTGGGACACCAGATTCCGGGTATTGCTATTTTGGCAATTGAATTTCACCCCAGAACAAAATATATGTTTTGACGGACACTATGAAAAGTGGCCTTCAACAGCTGGGACACCAGATTCAGGGTATTGCTATTTTGGCAATTGAATGTCACCCCAGAACAAAATATATGTTTTTGCGGACACTATGAATCCTGGCCTGCAACAGCTGGGACACCAGATTCAGGGTATTGCTATTTTGGCAATTGAATGTCACCCCAGAACAAAATATATGTTTTTGCGGACACTATGAATCCTGGCCTGCAACAGCTGGGACACCAGATTCAGGGTATTGCTATTTTGGCAATTGAATTTCACCCCAGAACAAAATATATGTTTTGACGGACACTATGAAACGTGGCCTGCAACAGCTGGGACACCAGATTCAGGGTATTGCTATTTTGGCAATTGAATTTCACCCCAGAACAAAATATATGTTTTGACAGACACTATGAAACGTGGCCTGCAACAGCTGGGACACCAGATTCAGGGTATTGCTATTTTGGCAATTGAATGTCACCCCAGAACAAAATACATGTTTTGACGGACACTATGAATCCTGGACTGCAACAGCTGGAACACCATATTCAGGGTATTGCTATTTTAGCAATTGAATGTCACCCCAGAACAAAATATATATTTTTGCAGACACTATGAATCCTGGCCTGCAACAGCTGGGACACCAGATTCAGGGTATGGCTATTTTGGAAATTGAATTTCACCCCAGAAAAAAATATATGTTTTGACGTACACTATGAAACGTGGCCTGCAACAGCTGGGACACCAGATTCAGGGTATTGCTATTTTGGCAATTGAATGTCACCCCAGAACAAAATTTATATTTTTGCGGACACTATTATACTTTGCCAGCCACAGCTGAAACCACTGATTTATGGTATTGCTATTTTGGCAATTGAATGTCACCCCAGAACAAAATATATGTTTTGACGGACACTATGAATCCTGGCCTGCAACAGTTGGGACACCAGATTCAGGGTATTGCTATTTTGGCAATTGAATTTCACCCCAGAACAAAATATATGTTTTGACGGACACTATGAAACGTGGCCTGCAACAGCTGGGACACCAGATTCAGGGTATTGCTATTTTGGCAATTGAATGTCACCCCAGAACAAAATATATGTTTTTGCGGACACTATGAATCCTGGCCTGCAACAGCTGGGACACCAGATTTAAGGTATTGCTATTTTGGCAATTGAATGTCACCCCAGAACAAAATATATGTTTTTGCGGACACTATGAATCCTGGCCTGCAACAGCTGGGACACCAGATTCAGGGTATTGCTATTTTGGCAATTGAATTTCACCCCAGAACAAAATTTATGTTTTGACGGACACTATGAAACGTGGCCTGCAACAGCTGGGACACCAGATTCAGGGTATTGCTATTTTGGCAATTGAATTTCACCCCAGAACAAACTATATGTTTTGACAGACACTATGAAACGTGGCCTGCAACAGCTGGGACACCAGATTCAGGGTATTGCTATTTTGGCAATTGAATGTCACCCCAGAACAAAATATATGTTTCGACGGACACTATGAATCCTGGCCTGCAACAGCTGGAACACCATATTCAGGGTATTGCTATTTTAGCAATTGAATGTCACCCCAGAACAAAATATATATTTTTGCAGACACTATGAATCCTGGCCTGCAACAGCTGGGACACCAGATTCAGGGTATGGCTATTTTGGAAATTGAATTTCACCCCAGAACAAAATATATGTTTTTGCGGACACTATTATATTTTGCCAGCCACAGCTGAAACCACTAATTTATGGTATTGCTATTGTGGCAATTGAATTTCACCCCAGAACAAAATATATGTTTTGACGGACACTATGAATCCTGGCCTGCAACAGCTGGGACACCAGATTCAGGGTATTGCTATTTTGGCAATTGAATTTCACCCCAGAACAAAATTTATGTTTTGACGGACAGTATGAAACGTGGCCTGTAACAGCTGGGACACCAGATTCAGGGTATTGCTATTTTGGCAATTGAATGTCACCCCAGAACAAAATATATGTTTTTGCGGACACTATTATATTTTGCCAGCCACAGCTGAAACCACTAATTTATGGTATTGCTATTGTGGCAATTGAATTTCACCCCAGAACAAAATATATGTTTTGACGGACACTATGAATCCTGGCCTGCAACAGCTGGGACACCAGATTCAGGGTATTGCTATTTTGGCAATTAAATGTCACCCCAGAACAAAATATATGTTTTTGCGGACACTATGAATCCTGGCCTGCAACAGCTGGGACACCAGATTCAGGGTATTGCTATTTTGGCAATTGAATGTCACCCCAGAACAAAATATATGTTTTTGCGGACACTATGAATCCTGGCCTGCAACAGCTGGGACACCAGATTCAGGGTATTGCTATTTTGGCAATTGAATGTCACCCCAGAACAAAATATATGTTTTTGCGGACACTATGAATCCTGGCCTGCAACAGCTGGGACACCAGATTCAGGGTATTGCTATTTTGGCAATTGAATGTCACCCCAGAACAAAATATATGTTATGACGGACACTATGAATCCTGGCCTGCAACAGCTGGGACACCAGATTCAGGGTATTGCTATTTTGGCAATTGAATTTCACCCCAGAACAAAATATATGTTTTGGCGGACACTATTATACTTTGCCAGCCACAGCTGAAACCACTGATTTATGGTATTGCTATTTTGGCAATTGAATGTCACCCCAGAACAAAATATATGTTTTGACAGACACTATGAATCCTGGCCTGCAACAGTTGGGACACCAGATTCAGGGTATTGCTATTTTGGCAATTGAATTTCACCCCAGAACAAAATATATGTTTTGACGGACACTATGAAAAGTGGCCTTCAACAGCTGGGACACCAGATTCAGGGTATTGCTATTTTGGTAATTGAATGTCACCCCAGAACAAAATATATGTTTTTACGGACACTATGAATCCTGGCCTGCAACAGCTGGGACACCAGATTCAGGGTATTGCTATTTTGGCAATTGAATGTCACCCCAGAACAAAATATATGTTTTTGCGGACACTATGAATCCTGGCCTGCAACAGCTGGGACACCAGATTCAGGGTATTGCTATTTTGGCAATTGAATTTCACCCCAGAACAAAATATATGTTTTGACGGACACTATGAAACGTGGCCTGCAACAGCTGGGACACCAGATTCAGGGTATTGCTATTTTGGCAATTGAATTTCACCCCAGAACAAAATATATGTTTTGACAGACACTATGAAACGTGGCCTGCAACAGCTGGGACACCAGATTCAGGGTATTGCTATTTTAGCAATTGAATGTCACCCCAGAACAAAATACATGTTTTGACGGACACTATGAATCCTGGCCTGCAACAGCTGGAACACCATATTCAGGGTATTGCTATTTTAGCAATTGAATGTCACCCCAGAACAAAATATATATTTTTGCAGACACTATGAATCCTGGCCTGCAACAGCTGGGACACCAGATTCAGGGTATGGCTATTTTGGAAATTGAATTTCACCCCAGAACAAAATATATGTTTTGACGTACACTATGAAACGTGGCCTGCAACAGCTGGGACACCAGATTCAGGGTATTGCTATTTTGGCAATTGAATGTCACCCCAGAACAAAATTTATGTTTTTGCGGACACTATTATACTTTACCAGCCACAGCTGAAACCACTGATTTATGGTATTGCTATTTTGGCAATTGAATGTCACCCCAGAACAAAATATATGTTTTGACAGACACTATGAATCCTGGCCTGCAACAGTTGGGACACCAGATTCAGGGTATTGCTATTTTGGCAATTGAATTTCACCCCAGAACAAAATATATGTCTTGACGGACACTATGAAACGTGGCCTGCAACAGCTGGGACACCAGATTCAGGGTATTGCTATTTTGGCAATTGAATGTCACCCCAGAACAAAATATATGTTTTTGCGGACACTATGAATCCTGGCCTGCAACAGCTGGGACACCAGATTCAAGGTATTGCTATTTTGGCAATTGAATGTCACCCCAGAACAAAATATATGTTTTTGCGGACACTATGAATCCTGGCCTGCAACAGCTGGGACACCAGATTCAGGGTATTGCTATTTTGGCAATTGAATTTCACCCCAGAACAAAATATATGTTTTGACGGACACTATGAAACGTGGCCTGCAACAGCTGGGACACCAGATTCAGGGTATTGCTATTTTGGCAATTGAATTTCACCCCAGAACAAACTATATGTTTTGACAGACACTATGAAACGTGGCCTGCAACAGCTGGGACACCAGATTCAGGGTATTGCTATTTTGGCAATTGAATGTCACCCCAGAACAAAATATATGTTTCGACGGACACTATGAATCCTGGCCTGCAACAGCTGGAACACCATATTCAGGGTATTGCTATTTTAGCAATTGAATGTCACCCCAGAACAAAATATATATTTTTGCAGACACTATGAATCCTGGCCTGCAACAGCTGGGACACCAGATTCAGGGTATGGCTATTTTGGAAATTGAATTTCACCCCAGAAAAAAATATATGTTTTGACGTACACTATGAAACGTGGCCTGCAACAGCTGGGACACCAGATTCAGGGTATTGCTATTTTGGCAATTGAATGTCACCCCAGAACAAAATATATGTTTTTGCGGACACTATGAAACGTGGCCTGCAACAGCTGGGACACCAGATTCAGGGTATTGCTATTTTGGCAATTGAATGTCACCCCAGAACAAAATATATGTTTTTGCGGACACTATGAATCCTGGCCAGCAACAGCTGGGACACCAGATTCAGGGTATTGCTATTTTGGCAATTGAATGTCACCCCAGAACAAAATATATGTTTTGGCGGACACTATTATATTTTGCCAGCCACAGCTGAAACCACTGATTTATGGTATTGCTATTTTGGCAATTGAATTTCACCCCAGAACAAAATATATGTTTTTGCGGTCAATATGAATTCTGGCCTGCAACAGCTGGGACACCAGATTCAGGGTATTGCTATTTTGGCAATTGAATGTCACCCTAGAACAAAATATATGTTTTTGCGGACACTATGAATCCTGGCCTGCAACAGCTGGAACACCAGATTCAGGGTATTGCTATTTTGGCAATTGAATGTCACCCCAGAACAAAATATATGTTTTTGCGGACACTATGAATCCTGGCCTGCAACAGCTGGGACACCAGATTCAGGGTATTGCTATTTTGGCAATTGAATTTCACCCCAGAACAAAATATATGTTTTGGCGGACACTATGAAACGTGGCCTGCAACAGCTGGGACACCAGATTCAGGGTATTACTATTTTGGCAAGTGAATTGCACCCCAGAACAAAATATATGTTTTGGCGGACACTATTATATTTTGCCAGCCACAGCTGAAACCACTGATTTATGGTATTGCTATTTTGGCAGTTGAATTTCAACACAGAAAATAATCTATCCTTTGCCAGACAGCAGACAGTATTATACTTGTCTAGCCAAAGCTGAAACACCAGATTTAGGGGATTGGTATTTGGGCAATTGTATTTAACCCCTTAGTAAAATATAGAAATTGCTATCCTGAGTTTCTATGGGTGACAATTACCACAGCCAAGCCCCTGATGTAGGATATAGCAAAAAAAAACTAGTATTGATGGATTGATGGACTTGGTGGCAGCTTCTTCTGGTACACCACAAGTCACAAAATGGCCGCCGATCACCCCAGAAAATAAGTGACAGAAAAACGCTCTGTGCAGCCTAAAAACCAGTGAGCAAGTAACTAGCAGAAGTTCAATCATTCACAGCTGTAGATCGATCCGTTCATTAGGTGCTGTTGCTGACTTTTCCCTGCCTAATCTCGCCCTCACAGAAGCTGCGTCCTCTCCCTACACTAATCAGAGCAGTGTGACGTGTGGCACTACGTGACTCCAGCTTAAATAGAGGCTGGGTCACATGCTGCACTTGGCCAATCACAGCCATGCCATTAGTAGGCATGGCTGTGATGGGCTCTTAGGGCAAGAAGTAAAACGCTAGCTGATTGGCTGCTGTGCAGCCCTTCAGAAAGCGGAAAGCAATCGCCAAACAACGAACCCGAACTTTTTTGAAAATGTCCGGGTTCGGGTCCGTGTCCCGGACACCCCAAAATTCGGTAGGAACCCGAACGATGCTCGAACTGTTCGCTGAACACTACCTGTCTCTATGCACAGAGAAAGAAACATTAAAATCTCATCCAATGAGCATCGCCGTAGGCAAATAGGTAGACAGTGTCCTAAAAACTTTATTGAGGAATCCAATTTGACCCGAATTGGGGGCATAAAGAGTACATAGCACCATATGGACACCATTAAGAGAGGCTTGGAGAATAACATGTCTGCCATCCGGGTCAGAAACATGAAAATCCACCTGGAGAGGGCAGTTAGCAGACAAAAGAATAGCAACCCCTGCTTTTTGCCTGAGGAGGCTGCTTAAACTCGAGGGAATGATTTAGAGGCAAATTTAAAGGAACCCTGCTTGTCAAAGTGAATTTCCTGCAAAAAATACTACATCCGCCCTCTGGGAGCGGCATTAGGTGAGGGCCAGTATTCTCTTTACATTAGAGTTTAGCCCTTTCACACTCAATGACATACATTTAAGCATTGTAGCGAGTGAGGAGGAGCACTAAGCATATGGAGAAACTTACATCCCGCAGCTGTCGATGTGTCGATTGATAAGGGACGATCGGAGATAGACATAATGAGTAAAGGGCAAAGTCACAGCACCTAAAACAGAAGAAGGGGGGGTGGAACACAAAAGGGATCGGAGAAGACGGAGACATACATAAACAGGTAGTAAAAACATACCAAAGTGGAAAAACTTTGGGCAATAACACCCAGTGTGGGGTCAGAAAAGTATAACTGTAATACGTCATACCGTACAACTCTCTATACCTCTCCCTACGGGAGGGCAAACAAAAAAAAAAAACATGTAGGGGAAAGTGACTGAACCCTCCCAGAGGCCGGGCGTTCAAAAAAGAAGAGCGGAAAACAGATAGAAACAAGTAAGCTAACATATACCAAACATGTAACAACATTAATATTAGAAAGGTCGCCGCAGAAAAAGGAGGCAAAAACAGGAGACGGGCAACAAAATGTAACCATGCATTAGAGAACTCATGGGGGAGCATCTCGGGAGCTAGAGAAGGACAGTTCATCTTGAGGAGGGGAGCGGTTTTGTTTCTTCCGTACTTCTTTCCATACCGGAGCTGGAGCTGGTTGTGGGTCCGGCAGCTCCCAGTCATCCAGAGAAGGAGGGGAGATGTCCAAGTCCATGCAAAATTGCAAAAGATCCTCATAAACCCTCAGGACAGATGATTTGCCATTTCTTCTTATCTCTTAAGAGCACCAGCAGGGGCTGCAAGACCCTCCGTTTATGCAATGTCAACCAAGAGAGGTCTTGAAACACTTGAACCTTGGCGCCATGAAAGTCAATAGATTTCAGCAAAGGGGCCTTGGCCATAATGTTTTCCTCAGCTGGAAGTCGTGTACACAGCAAGTTACATCACGCGGATATGCAGAGGAGGGTTTGGGGCAGAGTGCCCTGTGTGCACGGTCCAGCTTAACGGCCTGCAGTTGTGGGGTGCCTAGTATCATATTGAAAATATCAGACAGTTCCTCTCGTAAATTCATCTGCGGGGGGCTCAGGCAGCCCCCTGATCCGGATGTTGTTCCGGCGCCCCCTATTTTTCTAAATCTTCCAAATGGCGGGTATTTTCCCAGATGGTTTAGGAATGTGCTGATATCACACACTGCAATTGAGAGACATATTTGCTGTTTTGGGATGGTATTATACCCCGGACAGACTTAGTAGTATGTACCCAGGGGCACGGCCCTGCTGTTGGCGAGAATGTGGAAATGTTGGCACTTTATATCATATATTTTGGTCATGTCCAAAATTAAGCTTGTATTGGCACCAGATATTCGCCTTGCTCACTCAGATCTTGTCGACTCCCATTCCTCCTGCACCAGAGCTAGCCCTACTGTTCATGGGCATAGATAGGTTCCACTATGTTCAAAGAAGCTTGCTTGGCCACATTCTTCTCGGTGCCAAACTGGTCATAACCCGCCATTGGAAATCTACGATCCCTACGAGAAGTTGTGTTTGTACTTAACACGACTTGCAGATATGAGCACAGACTCCCTCCACTATTATTGGTCCCTGTAAAAGAAACTCAACGTGGGCCCTCTGGAAATTGCACCCGCTCTACTCGCAGTAGTTCGTCATTTCTTCACCTGTTTTAAATATTGTAATTGACATTTGTCTGAGGATCTAATCTGAGGTTCTGAGTTTATTTATGTTGTTCCTAAACCCTGTTTTCCTTTTGCTCCTATCAGTTCTATTGTTCACCCTGTACTTATAGGTTGAAGTTTTGCACAAATATTTTTTGTTATACTTTAATCTACCTGACAAGATTGAATATTAGCTTTTGTATTACCGAAACACACTGTACCGCTGTACATGTTTATGCACTATATTTTGTACACTTATATTACCACACTTGTGGTTGTTGTTCTTTTGAATATACAAAATCAATAAAAATGATTATTCTAAAAAAACATTTGAAGGTCAACTGTCCATTCACAAATGGGCTGGTCTATCGGGGTTTTATAGATGTGTGTTATAGATGTATTGGCTGTAGATCTACACCGTTCCCCAAAAGAACAGATATACGAGAATCACCATTTTGACCTGTAATACTACTAGCGTGGTATACATAATCCAATGTCCATGTAAAAAGCAATATGTAGGAAGGACTAAAAGGACACTTAAACGTATTGCGGAACATATTACCAATATTAAGAAAGGATATGATAATCGCTTGCTATCAAAGCATTTCAAGATAGAGCATAATCAAAATCCTACTGGTTTAAAGTTTGCAGCATTAGAGAAAGTAGCAATACATTGGAGAGGTGGAGATCATATAAGCAAAATGTCAAGATTACAGTCAAGGAGGATAATCGAATTTACCAGCAGGCCTGAATGCTGAAATGGAAGTGTTCGGGTTTCTTTAGATCTGGAGGGTGCCCACCACTGACGAAGGATCGGAGTTTGCTGTGTAATCGGTAGCCTGATCCTTCCTTGGTGGTGGGTCCCCTCCAAACTCCCACTATTAACCCCTCCAGGACGCAGGACGAGAATGCTCGTCCTAATTGAGCGGTACTTAGTGCATTAGGACGAGCATTCTCGTCCTCCAGTTAAACTGTCACCATGTCTGTAGACATGGCGACAGCACTGAGACCCCGGCTGTTACACACAGCCAGGGGTCTACGCTAACCGGCTGGGGACCAATCAGAGCGGTCCCCGGCCAGGGATCGCTCTGATTGGCTAGTCTGTACAGACTAGCCAATCAGAGACTTGTAATGCCGGGTCAAAGGTTCTGATTCCCACAGTCCGTGACTGCAGGAATCAGAACCTTATGAAATGTGTAAAAAAATATATCCCCCCCCCCCCGGCGTGCGGGCGGTGCGGCGTGCAGGATCGCGATCCCCCGTCCACCTCCTGTGTAATATTCATTGGTGGCCAGTGGTTAGCAGAGTGTCAGCACATTGCTGACACTCAGCTAAAAACGGACCGGACGGACCGCGGCATGGAAGGGGTTAACAGGGAGTGTTTGCAGCCCCTGGACAGAATGGGATCACAGAGGGAGTCCTCCTCCCTCCCAATCACCCACTGCTCAGTTCTGGCAGCGGGTGATGGTTACCAGTAACTCTAAAGGCAGAAGTCTGACCAGACAGTGTAAAGTACAAAATACAGTACAGTACACTATATAGTGTACTGTACTGTATTATATAGACACCAGACCCACTGGATCTTCAAGAACCAAGTGGTTCTGGGTCAAAAAAATGTAAAAAAAAAAGTGAAAAAAAGTAAAAATAAAAAACACATATCACTGAATAAAAATGTAAAAAATAAAATACACTACACATATTAGGTATCGCCGTGTCCGTAAAAACCTGCTCTATAAAAATATCAAATGACCTAACCCCTCAAGTAAATATCGTTAAAAAAAAAGTGTAAAAAAAGCCATTTTTTGTCACCTTATGTCACAAAAAGTGTAATACCAAGAGATCAAAAAGGCGTATGCCTCCCAAAATAGTACCAATCAAACCGACATCTCATCCCACAAAAAATAAGCCCCTACATAGCACAATCGCCCAAAAAAAATAAAAAAATATGGCTCTCAGACTATGGAGACACTAAAACATTTTATTTTTTTTTTAAATAAATTTTTATTGATCTCCAGACATTACAGTATTGATAAAAGACAATGTCTATACAATACAGGCAGCATTTTGCAAACAATTGTTGATAGATAATTACATATCTGAATATCAAACACCTTTTTCAATTTTCTCCCCCCTCCCCTTCCCCACCAGATTTCCCCCATCCTAAATCCAGTAACATGAATAACTTCCCCCCCCTCCCCCCTCCCGGACACTAGCTGAACTCAACTACTGAGTAATTCCCTGTACCCCCGTTCCATATTGTCCCTCAACTTCGTTGGGTCTAATGATGTTTAGCACCGCCTTCCAGCCTACCCAGAGTGCCTTTCAGCTGAGACTCTAGGTACCACTTCGTGTGGTGGAAGGGTGACACAAGTTCATTTATTTCCTCGTCAGACAGGGCGTGTTCAATAAATTTTCGCCATTTCTTAAAAAATTTCGCTGTTGATTGTTCTTTGTGCTTTTCTATTTCTAACCTTTCCAAGTACAGAACAGATGTCACCAGGCCCACCACTTCTTCCCAGTCAGGAACCTCTTTCTGTAGCCAGTGTCGCAGAATGGCTTTTTTCACTGACATTAGCAGAATATGTACTCCCTTTTCTCCCACTTCCGCCCCTGCTGCCCCTTCTTGGCTCTTTGGGATACCATGGAAAATGCATTGCTCCGGTTTAAGGGCTACCTCCACCCCCCAGACGTCTTTCACATACACAATCGCTCGAGACCAAATGGGCTGGATTTCTAGACAGCTCTAAAGACCATGCAGGAGGTTGGCCTTTGCCAGAGAGCATTTAGGACACTCTCTTAGATAATGAGCCGGAGCATCTCGGTAAGATAGGTTGAAGGCGTACGTTGCCTTGTGCATAATTCGTAGTTGGGTTTCCCTCTATTGCTCACTATAAATAGCTTTCCGGATATACTCATACCCGTTTCTAATTATTTTGGGCAAGTCTGGGACTGTTATTTCCTTCTCCCAATGAGCAAAAGTGGTCGCTACCAGTCCTATCGTTTGAGTATCATGCACCTTGCGATAAAGCGTCGATAGGGAAAGTGCCATGGCATTATGTCCCATCAGGGCCCCAAACCACGCTAGTCTATCCGGGTCTCCCATCCTCTCAGCCTGTGCGCCACAGTAGGAGCGAATCTGGCATAGGGGGAGATAGTGGACCGTCGATACTGAGAACCTCGTACGGAAATTCTCCCAGGATAATATCTTCTGTCCCGAATCATCTAATAGGTCTCTTAAGATCTTGATGCCCTTTTGTCTCCAAACTACATACATTTTAATGTCTCTGCCCTGAGGAAAGGCCGGCAATGTCCATAAGGGCATGTATGGAGAAAGGTAAATCGGAAGTCGATATATCTTTCTCGTGGTTTTCCATGCCATAATTGTGTCTCTTAATAATATGGACTGTCTGACCTGGGCTGGTAAGTCCTTAAATCTGGTGTGGAGAAGCGCCACCAAATCCCACGGGGCCCCAATCTCCCGCTCTAACTGGGTCACCGAGAAGTGTGACGTATCCCAAACCCAATCTCTGACATGTCTCAGCAAAGCCGCCAGATTATAGTGCCTGACATTGGGTAATTGTAGTCCCCCCTCCCACTTGAGCAGAGTTAACTTAGCATAGGATATTCTGGGTCGCTTTTTTTTTTCACACGAAAGAGCCAAATGCTGTCTGTAGTCTCCTTATGTCCGTATGTTTCAGTAACAGGGGTATCGTTTGTAGTGGGTACAAGAGCCTAGCGAAACTCACCATTTTGATTAGCTGGGCTCTCCCCGCTAGCGATAGGGGCAAGTCCTTCCACCGTTCCAACTCGCTCTCTATTTTACAGATGAGGGGGGGGGGAATTTAGTGCATATAGCGACTGTGGGGTCGTCCCTACTTTGATTCCCAAATAGGTGATAGATGTATTTTTAACCTCGACTGTAGTGCGAAGATTCGTGCTGTGCTGCCCTGGACGGAGAAGCAGCAGTTGGCTTTTAGATGCATTAACCTTATAACCCGTAACCTTACCGTAGTATTCTAGGATCTCTAAAACCTTATGCAGATGTTTATTAGGTGACTGTAAATAGAGCAGTATATCATCCGCAAAGCAGGCGAGTTTTAGTTCCTTATTACCAATCTTAACCCCCTCAAAAGTCTCCTTCTGCAGTAAAAATTGTGCCAGTGGCTCCAGGGCAACATTGAAGAGAAGAGGAGACAGGGGGCAGCCTTGTCTTGTTCCCTTTCCCAGATTTATGGTTTCAGATAGGAACCCTGGTAAACTCACCCTTGCCTTGGGACTGTCATATATCGCAGCCACATAATTGCGAAAATTGCCCAGTATACCCATGGCCGACATTGCCATATCTAACCAGGCCCAGCTGACATTGTCAAAGGCCTTTTCGGCATCCAATGCCAGCAGGGCCGGGCTCTCTCCCTCCACCCTCCCTCCCTGTCCGTCCAGCGCAGCCAGCACCCTCCTGATATTGATGACAGCCGATCTCCCCTTCATGAAGCCTACTTGGTGGGGGCCTATGATATCAGGTAGAACCTCTGCTAGTCTATTAGCCATGAGCTTTGACATGATCTTAATGTCCTGATTTATAAGGGAGATAGGTCTAAATGACCCTGGTAACGTCAAGTCCTTCCCTTCCTTGGGTAGAACCTTAATATACGCCGTTTTGCTCGAGATTGGAACTCCCCCTCCTGTTAACAACTTATTGAACAAGGAAGTCAGGGTTGGGATTAGCTCATCCGCTCCCCCCTTGTAGAACTCAGCCGGGAATCCGTCCGGGCCCGGGGCCTTATTATTAGGTAGACTTTTAATAACCTGTAGCACCTCCTCCTCGCTCACCTCTTTATTCAATGAAGCTAAGGCCTCTGCAGTCAGTTGGGGTAGCCTAACCTGGTCTAGGAGTTCCCTAGCTCTGTTCTCACAGTGAGCCTCCTGAGCGTAAAGGGTTTGAAAGTAATCTCTAAGGATTTTAAGGACCTCTTCCGGATGGGAGTGTAGGGACCCTCCGCCATCCCTTAACGGGTAGATCCGGCGGCTAGATTTAATAGGTCTAGATAAGTTGGCCAGGAGTCTACCCGCTTTGTTCCCGAACCTAAATAATTCTGCCCGTTTCCGTTCTCCCCACCATTTTTCCTTCCCCTCTGCCCAAAGGTCGAAATTGTGTTTCGCTGTTACCCATTTAATTTTGTTCTGGACTGTGGGGTCTTGCTGAAAGGTGGTGTAAGCCTCTCTCAGGGTACTCACTGCCTTATCATATCTGCGAGTGACCTCTTTTTTTTTCCCCGACACATAAGCGATGATTTTTCCCCTAATCACCGCCTTGGCCGTGTCCCAGAACAGGGCCGGATCATGTTTATGTTGCTCATTATCGGAGTTATATTCCCACCACCATCCCTTGAACCTATCAATGAAATTCTCCTCTCTCATGAGGTGCTGCGGCATTCGCCAAATGTAGTCGGTTCCCCTAGGTATCTGGTCTTGGATATCGACCAGCACTGGAGCATGATCTGAGATGACCATGTCTGCCCTCGACACTCTTGAAACCAGGTCTGGAGACAGAAGGGCATAATCGATTCTAGACCACGATGTGTGGACATGGGAAAAGTGAGAGAATTCCCTATCCTCTGGATGTAATAGCCTCCAGATATCTACTAGCTCTTGTAAGAGGGTGCAAGGTATCGTGGTCCCAAGATGACCCCCGAGGATGATGCTGAGACCTACCTGGCAGTCTTCGAAAAAGTGGCTGTGAGGGAGAAGCTGCCCCGTGACCAGTGGGCTGAGGTGGTCGCTCCGTTCCTGGCTTCCGGACCCCAGCAGGTGTTTTTCGACTTGGCGGACGACCAAGCGGCCGATTATGACACCGTGAAAGGAGAGATCCTGGCCAGACTGGGGGTGAACGTGCTGGTCCGCGCTCAAAGAGTCCACCAGTGGGACTTTAAAACGACTGAACCCGCTAGGCCGCAGTACTACGACCTGCTGCACAGGCTGCAAAAGTGGCTGCAGCCTGAGGTTCTAAGTCCGGCTGCTATGCTGGACCGTCTGCTGGCCGACATCTTTTGGAGGGCCCTGCCTTATCCCCTCCAGCACTGGGTCGGCCAGGCGTCTCCGGTATGTGCCCTGGAGATGGTCGACCTGGTGGAGCGTTACGAGGCCACCAGAAACCTGCAGGGGAGTCTTGCTGGGAAGGGGTCAGTCGAACCCCGGAGGCCTCCACCCCAGTTCCGACGTCCGGCGACAGAGAGGCCTGCACGGAATGTGCCCCCTGCGGATCCGCCTCCCGTGGTATGCTGGAGGTGTCAGGAGCCAGGCCACATCAGGGCCGACTGGCCGCATCGGGGTGAGCCGATGGTTGTGAACTACGGGGGTCGCCACTCCCTGTATGCACGGAAGCTGTGCGCAACTGGCACCCGTGAGGTGCAGGATAAAAACCACCTGTGTCAAGTAGAGGTGGGAGATTCCCTGGCGGTGGCCATGCTGGACTCCGGGAGTCTAGTTTCCCTGGTAAGAGCTGCCCTAGTACGGCCTGCGGAGTATACCGGCCGTAAAATTGGGGTCCTGTGCATCCACGGAGACTTAAAAGACTACCCCACTGCACTAGTGACTTTGTCCACAGCGGCTGGTAAGTGGACCCACGAGGTGGCTGTCGCTACCAAACTCCCACATGAACTGATACTTGGGAGGGACTTCCCAGGTTTCCCGGCGCTGTGGCCGGCAATAAAAGTGTCTGATGGACCCGAGACAGGGGTAACCCTAGTAGAGTGGCCTGATACCACTGGAAGGCCAGAACCCTGGGAGCCCGAATCTGAAGGGCCAGCGGTAGGGGTGACCACTGCTCCAGCGGTAGAGGGGAGACAACCCCACTGAGGGTAATGGTGGGAGACACGGAGGACTTGCCACCGGGACCTGAGTTGGCAGACCTCAATGTCTCCGGGGAAAATTTTGGGACCGCACAACACCGGGACCAAACCCTAACCAGGGCCTGGGAAAGTGTTGTAATGATTGATGGTAAACCCCAGAAACCTGGGGCTGAATTAATGTTTCCGCGATTTATTGTTCTTCAGGATATGTTGTATCGGGTGAACCAACTCCGAGGTGAGCCAGTTGAACAGTTGGTGGTGCCCACCGCATATCGCAAGCTTGTTATGGAGCTTGCCCACCAACATGTTCTTGGGGGACACCTGGGGTGGCAGAAAACGCAGGACCGCATACTGCAGCGGTTTTATTGGCCTGGTGTGTTTAAGGAGGTAGAAGAGTATTGTAAATCCTGTCCGACCTGTCAGGTAAATAGCCCCCAGCCACATTTCCGTAGTCCCCTTGTGCCTCTTCCTTGTCCCGTTTGAGCGTATCGCTATGGATCTAGTCGGGCCTGTACCGAAGTCTGCCAGGGGCCACCAACACATTCTGGTAGTTCTCGACTACGCCACTCGGTATCCGGAGGCGGTGCCTCTGCGACATACCTCGGCTAAGCTCATTGCCAAAGAGTTAATGGAAATGTTTTCCCGTGTGGGCCTGCCAAAAGAGATTCTGACAGACCAAGGGACCCCTTTTATGTCCAAAGTTATGAGGGAACTGTGTAAATTATTGCGTATAAAGCAATTGCGGACGTCCGTTTACCATCCGCAAACAGACGGTCTTGTCGAGAGGTTTAACCAAACTTTAAAAAATATGTTAAAAATGGTGGTGTCCAGAGATGGGAAGGACTGGGATCTGCTTCTGCCCTATCTTATGTTCGCCGTGGGAGAGGTGCCCCAGGCCTCTACTGGGTTCTCGCCCTTCGAACTGCTTTATGGCAGACACCCTCGGGGCCTGTTGGATATCGCCAAGGAAGCGTGGGAACAACAGCCGGTCCCCCACAAAAGTGTCATTGAGTATGTCACCCAGATGCAGGAACGGATGGAAAGGGTGTTGCCGCTGGTCCGGGAGCATATGGAGGCAGCGCAACAAGCCCAGAGTAGGGTGTACAATCGTCAGGCTAGGGTACGGGACTTCAATCCGGGAGATCGGGTGTTGGTTCTGGTACCCACCCTGGACAGCAAGTTCCTCGCTAGGTGGCAGGGCCCCTATGAGGTGATTGAGAAGGTAGGGGAAGTAAATTACAAAGTACACCAGCCAGGGCGGCGCAAGCCGGAGCAGGTGTACCACGTGAATTTACTAAAGCCGTGGAAAGATAGGGACACGGCCGATGACCACAGTCCCCGGCCAGGGCTTCTGGGTGAGAAGGGTCCAGCCCCACAGTTCGTGGCCTGTGAAGCAGTAACCACGGTAAAAATTGCAGACAGCCTGTCTTCCAAACAAGTTCAGGAAGTCAGGGAGTTCATCAGTCGGAACACGGATGTGTTCTCGGACCTCCCTGGCCGCACGTCTCTCATCCAACATGACATCGTCACTGAGCCTCAGGCCAAGATCCGGTTAAAACCATACCGGGTACCCGAGGCTCGGAGACGGGCCATCGCGGAGGAAGTGCAATTAATGTTGAAGCTCGATGTCATTGAGGAGTCGAAAAGTGAGTGGGCCAGTCCCATAGTCCTGATACCCAAGCCGGATGGGACGTTGCGGTTCTGCAACGATTTTCGCAAATTAAATGAAGTGTCCAAGTTCGATGCGTATCCCTTGCCCCGGGTAGACGAGCTTGTTGAGAATTTAGGGCAAGCCCGTTATTTTTCTGTGCTAGACCTCACTAAAGGATACTGGCAAGTACCCTTAACGGAGTCGGCCAAGGAAAAAACTGCTTTTGTTACCCCGCAGGGCCTGTATCATTATAAGGTGTTACCCTTTGGCCTGCATGGCGCCCCGCCACCTTCCAAAGGTTAATGGATATTGTGCTGCGACCTCATCGTCGGTGCGCCTCGGCCTACTTAGATGATGTAATCATCCACAGCACCGACTGGGAAAGCCATTTGCCCAAAGTGCAGGCGGTAGTGGATGCCCTGAGGAAAGCTGGTCTAACCGCCAATCCAAAGAAGTGTGCGATTGGGTTGGAAGAGACCAAATACCTGGGATATGTAATTGGGCGGGGAGTTATCAAGCCGCAGGTAACTAAAGTGGAAGCCATACGTAACTGGCCCCGACCGGTCACTGCCAGGCAGGTGAAGTCCTTCCTGGGAATGGTAGGGTACTACATGCGGTTTGTGCCCCACTTTGCCACAATAGCAGCGCCGTTGACAGACCTATTGAAGGGGCGAAGGTCTGGGAAGGTTAGCTGGAGTGAGAAGGCGGAGGAGGCTCTCTCCGCGTTGAAGTCGGCCCTCTGTGGATCCCCGGTTTTAGTGACACCCGACTTCAACCGGGAGTTTGTCGTACAGACCGACGCCTCGGAGGTAGGCCTCGGTGCTGTGCTGTCTCAAGAGGTCAACGGGGAAGAACATCCCGTTGTCTTCCTGAGCCGTAAGCTCAGTCCCGCCGAATCCAGGTATAGTATAGTGGAGAGGGAGTGCCTGGCTATCAAGTGGGCACTCGAATCTCTCCGCTACTACCTGTTAGGGAGGAGGTTCCGTCTGGTGACCGACCATTCCCCTCTCAAGTGGATGAGCCAGGCCAAGGAGAGGAATGCTCGGGTCACCAGGTGGTTCCTATCCCTTCAGAACTTCAAGTTCTCTGTAGAACACAGGGCAGGCCGCTTGCAGGGTAACGCAGATGCCCTGTCCCGCGTCCACTGCCTCACATGTGTTCACCCCCTCAGGGTTGAACAAAGGGGGGGGGGGGTGTAAGAGGGTGCAAGGTATCGTGGTCGATGGCAGGTACGTGTCACCGAGGTTCCTGGCCTCGGTGAGGTAAGAGCCGGGTTTTTATGTGTCAGCAGCAGCTATTGCTGTTTGACACCTTGCTAAATAGCATGGCTGCAAAGCCGATCCGGGCCGGCTCTTACCGGGAGCAGCTAAAGTGTAGGGTGGGTGGCTGCTCCCCACGACCCAGTCCTGGTTTTGGGCTGGGTTTAAAACACAGCCAGCACCAGCAGGTGGAAGTGATTGTCCTGGAGCTGCTGTTAGGCTGTGGAATCACTTGAGTTTGGGAGTGCTGATCCATGCTGTGCTGTGTGGAGTTCTCTGGGCTGGAAGCAAGACCCCAAGCAAGGAGGAGTGCAGACGGCCTGGAAGCCGGAGGTCGATCGCCTTGCGGCTGGACTGACAGCCAGGTGTGAACCTGCACCTAAAGCCTCCCAGGTGACTGGAACCTGTTTTGGACTATTTTGTTTTGCTGCACGTTTTCTGTTGGGTGTGAATTAACACCAAGTGACTGTTTGCTGTGTATTTTCTACAAGTGTGAATTAAACACTGTTTGCTACACTTTCTGGACTCCGTTTTGCCTCTATACTGCACCCGCACTGCTACCTACCAGAGCGACTCCCCACACTCTGTAGTACTGAGGAAGGAAAATAAAGTATGAGACCCTCTCGGGTTGGAATACACCCTGTCTGACGATGTGCGCCTGTCTTCCCTCTCGTCATGTACTCTATTATAGTCGCCTGCTACCAGCAACGGACCCTGTTTCTCCAGAAGGACCGAAGTCTCCAACACCCGATAAAATTCCTGCTGGGCCGTATTAGGGGCATAGATGTTGTAAATCGTGATGGCCCCAGAAGGCGTGTCTAGCACAATCTTCAGCATCCTACCCTCCTGATCTGGGACCATGGATTTCACTCCACCTTGTAGGTTCCGGTGTAACAGAATTATGACTCCCGCTTTATTCCCATTTGAGGGAGAGCCACACACTTGGCCCACCCAGAGCTTCCGTAATCTCCAATAATCCTCCTCCCCTAGGTGGGTCTCCTGTAACAGAGCAATGTCAGCTTTCAACTTTTTCAGTTGCCTTAGGACCGCCATCCTCTTATATTGGGATCTCAATCCCTTAACGTTCCATGTTATCACCCTCATGTCACGGCTGTCGCAGCGGCGTCGACAGGAGGCCCACCTCGGGTGCGATGATCCCCCATCCTGTCCTTACAGTGAAATACATTGCATACAAAATGGAACGGTAGATCAGAGTTTCCTCCCTCCCCCCTCCCTCCCAATCCCTCCCCAGCAACCATGAACATTAACCCGGACAAACAGTTAAACATTATGAACCTCACTTGTTTTGCACAATCAACGGTAAGATCGGATAACATTCCTCCTAATCTTCGCATAACCGACATTCCCGTCCCTCCACCCCATCCTCAGCCAGTTCTAACTAAACAGTAACTCCCTTCCGCCACCCACACCACCTTTTCCACTATAATGTCCCCCACCAAGTGCCAGCCAGACATGCGGCAAGACAGAATACAGTTCTGGAACCATTTGTACTCTCACGTGTGCTTCTTCATGTCCTGCTGCCGTTCAGTCCCACTCCGATCGTTGGCTCTGGGGCGGGTTATCAGCAGGCCCCTTTTCCCCTCTGAGAATTCTCGGCAAATCTTTGCGCCCCGGGGTTCCTTCTCTCCTCCCTCTCCCTGCAGCCGGAGACCGCTGATTTTGAGCAGATTGGGAGGTGAGTCCCTCATGGATAGTCTCCAGTTCCTCCATCGCCTCCTTTGGAGAGGTGAATGTGTCGATGCTGCCATCTTGGCGGTATACTCGCAGGGTGGCCGGGTACGCCAGAGCGAACTTGAACTTGCGTTGCACCAGAGCCGAGCATATAGATGAAAATGCGCGCCTGCGTCTAGACACCTCCGCTGAATAGTCGCTAAACAATAGCAGTTTGCGACCTCTCACCAGTATTGGTGAGGTTGTGTAGCATCCCCAAGTCAGAGCAATGTGTGGAACTAACCTGGGGAATGCCAGTGATGGAGAGGCCGGCACGCTGTTCCTCTGGGGCACTCTCTGGGTTCTCGAGGGACACAGCCAGGTGCAATGTGAGGTGCCCTTGGTGTTGTAGATTAACGTGCCTATGGCTAAGTCCCTGATGTTTCGTGACGCCAGTGCCAGTAAACGGTGGCACACCGTATTTATAGTAGGAATAATGGAGGTGCAGACTTGTATCTTGAAACAGAATTCCAACTTTACTGAAACAGTGGTAATACAGAAGGCACTCTCTTAAACAGTTCTTTTGCAGACAATTGGCTTTGGTACAATCTCAGTTACAGCAGGCTTATATCCAGCAAGGTAAACAGAGGGTTAAATAACAGGACTTTTGGATTGCAGGTGAACCTTACTTTCTTCCTGGCTTGTCCTGACTGGCAATTATTCTTCAAGGCCCCAATGCCCTACTTCTGGCTTATATCCTTGAATCTCCAGTTTGCAGTGTACCTCCTCTGACATTACAGTACCTCTTGCTCTAGGGATTGCCTCAGCTTGACTCCTGCTGACTTGCCTAGGCCCGTGACATGTGGCCTTCACAGACTCCAGGGTCTGCACTAACTCTAGCCTGCCCTGGCCTAGCTATATATAGCCCTACTCAACAGTTCCCCTAGTGGTCTAACACCTACATAACTATCCTCACATTACTGCAGGCCATTACATGTAAGCCACTTAAAGGTACATAACATTATTGGTAGTAAACGGGTATTAAAGTGCCCGTATACTGCAGTTGTTCTTCGGTAAGTGTTCAAAATCGCTTCCTTAGCCGCGTAATTTAGATATTTCACTATTACGGCTCTCGGCCTCGGTGAGCCGAGGTCTTTGGCCTCGGTGAGTCTCGCTAATTGGCCCGGGGGAACGGACTCCGGGAGGCCCACGATTCTCAGGTTGCTCCTCCTGGAGCGGTTCTCCAGATTGTCTACCTTGTCCCTTAAA
This sequence comes from Bufotes viridis, assembly GCA_033119425.1. Taxonomy (NCBI): domain Eukaryota; kingdom Metazoa; phylum Chordata; class Amphibia; order Anura; family Bufonidae; genus Bufotes; species Bufotes viridis. The sequence continues at coordinate 129,066,975 of CM065594.1, forward strand.
AGTTGATTTGTCTGGAATAGGTCTCTCAACTGGGACTGAGATTTATCCCTGTCCTCCTCCATCTTCACGATCCGGAGCTCCAGCTCCGTCAGCTGAGATGAATGCCTCTGGACTTCACCCTGCAGTTGATGGAGCGCCGAGGACACTGTTGCCTCTAGGGTATCTTTAATGTCAGGGGCTAACAGCCTTGCCACTTCAATTGCCATGGCCTTGCAGGACACCGGCAGGGTGGATTCTGCTGGGAGAAGGTTGTCCTCCATTGCGATGTCTTCCTCTGGTTGTTCAAGCTCCTGTGTTGTGAGTTGTGATGCAGACCGCGTGGGTCTGTTAGCTTTCTCCGCCGGCGCCATCTTGCCACGCAGCTTTCTCTCTCCTCTGCTGGATGTGGGTGACGGAGGAGCCGCTGGGGTGCTGCGCCTTGCCAAAAATTTCTCCATAGGAGCTGCCCCACGCTTGTAGGGGGTGTTGTATGGGGATCAGAGCCCCTTTGAGGCGCTTGTGTTCGATTTAGTGGCTAAGGATGTCGGAGCCGAGATCACTCCCGTCCTTACATGTGCGCGCCGGAACCGGAAGTCCCAAATTTTTTTTTTTATAAAATTCTGTTATTGTGTTTAAGTAAAATAAATAAAAAAACAGTATACATATTAAGTATCGGCGCGTCCGTAAAAACCTGCTCTATAAAAATATCACATGATCTAGCCCCTTAGGTAAATACCTTAAAAAAATAAAAATAATAACTTTGTCAAAAAAAAGTTATATGCACTCAAAAATATCATGCCATCTCATCCCGCAAAAAAATGACGTAAAGGGTTAATGTTTGTAAAATCAGTTTTGAATACCTTGAGGGGTGTAGTTTCTAGAATGGGGTCATTTTTGGGTGGTTTCTATTATGTAAGCCTCACAATATGACTTCAGACCTGATTTGCTTCTAAACTTCTAAGCCTTGTAACGTCCCCAAAAAATTAAATGGCATTCTCAAAATGATCAATACATGAAGTAGACATATGGGGAATGTAAATCAATAACGTCCTTTGGTAGTATTACTATGCATTATAGAAGTAGAGAAATTGAAACTTGGAAAATTGCTAAATTTTCAAAACTTTTGGTAATTTTTTTTTTTTTTATAAATAAAAATGACATTTTTTGACTCCATTTTACCACTGACATGAAGTACAAAAAACTGTCTCAGACTTGCCTGGATAAGTAAACGCGTTTTAAAGTTATCACCACATAAAGTGACACTGGTCAGATTTGCAAAAAATGGCCGGGTCCTTAAGGTGAAATAAGGCTGGGTCCTTAAGGGGTTAATGAAGATGGCCATTATGTATATATAGAATAAAGCAACATGGACGTCATTATGAGTATTGAAACCTTGATAGGGTCTATGCATTCACTAATATATGACTAATTGGAGAGTCTAGTGATGAGAGTAAATTTTAAAAGCATTTTCTAGAGGTTTTATATACTATTTGGGGAAATCGCATGGGAACCGCAGAATAATCACATACACATATATAAGAAATATGGTTGGATTGCATATTATCCAATAAATAGCAACCATTAAATACATTTTTAATGTATATATACCTCACTTATGTATAGCTTTTAAAAAAAAAAAAATTTTTTTTTTGTGGCTATTTAATATTTATATTGAAGAAATCTACAGATCTTAAAGATAGATCCATTCCAGAGTTTCGATAAGTCTTATATCAAGAGACCTCGGATAGTGTATTTAAACCCGCAACAGTCACAGGGGATTTAACCACTGAGGAAGGACAAAAACAGGTTACAAGACACACAAATGTCCCACATAACAGTGGGAAAATGTCGGACCCTAATACAGACCGCTCAGCAACATAGCATAAATCCTACACAAAACAAACTGATATCACTGGACCCAATATAAATATTTTATTGATTAAAAAATGTTGGTATTACAGACGACAACTGATCAAAGAGAGGAAAAATGTGTACAGGACTCTCCTGAGGAACAGATGTATAACAGGTATAAATATAGGGGGGTTGTCCAAAAAAGGCCCTTTATGGAAAGGTAAAAAATATTGGTGACCAATAATGTGGGAACAAATGCACAGCACAGGCAGCACAGATGCATGTAAATAAGTGACTCGCCCCTCCAATCGAAGAGTGCATAAATGGCTTCCAACCAACCATGTATGCTGTGCAATGGTGTCCACCAATACATAAAAATGACTGACTAGTCATGATAGTAACAAATATCTCTGCTAATAAAGTGCAAGTGCTTACATAAACAGTGACAGAAGAGAACAGTAATGAGGGACAACACATACCCATAAACGATGTAAGAGAAAGATCCTCAGGAGAGCCGTACGCCCCAACGCACGTTTCGGCTATGCCTTCTTCCGGGTGTGCGGCTCTCCCTAGGAACCATGCCTTTTAACCTCTTAAGGACACAGGGCGTATGGGTACGCCCTAATGTCCGAGTCCTTAAGGACACAGGGCGTACCCATACGCCCTGTATTACATCACGTGTAGTAAAAAAAAACAACACGCTAGAAACATGGTTCCTGCTGCGATCTTGCAGCAGGAACCATGTTAACATGCCGAGGGGGGTCGTGTAACCCCCCCGCATCGGCGATCGCAATAAACCGCAGGTCAATTCAGACCTGCGGTTTATTGCGTTTCCGGTTCATTCGGGTCCGCGGTGACCTGATGAACCGGAAAATAACGGTGTTCGGTGGTGTGATATCACACCACCAATCACCGTTCTTGATTCGGGGGCGGTGGCGGCGGTGATCTCTCCTGATTGGTCGGAGAGAGAGGCGGGGGATTCAAACTCCCGTCGCTCCTCTCTCCCCTCCTCTTGCTGCTGCCGCCGCTGCCCGTACAAGACCGCTCCTGTGACCCCCCCCCTACTTCTGCTCCATACACCCTCCTGCACCCACCCATCAGGTAGGTTAGGGTCAGTGAGGGAGAGGTAGTTTAGGCAGGGATAGAAGGGACAGTTTAGTTTTAGGGAACCCCCCAAAAAAAAAAAAAAGTTTATTTGCTGTGCTGCCTGTGGTGGTTGGGGTCCACAGCACTTAGCTGTGCGCCCCTAAACCCACCCAGGGGTGCTGATCCACCCACTCCGCTACCCCCCTCTGCCACCCCACCCTCTGCCACCAACCACCCGCTAACCCCCTCCACCACCCGCCAACCCCCTCCGCTACCAACCACCCACTAACCTCCTCCACCACCCGCCACCTCCCTCCGCCACCCACCACCAACCTCTGCCGCCCCCTCCACCACCAACCTCCGCCACCCACCTCCCTTCTTCGCCACCCCCCTCCGCCACAAACCACCAGCTAACCCCCTCCACCACCTCCCTCCGCCACAAACCACCCACTAACCCCCTCCACCTCCCTCCGCCACAAACCACCCGCTAACCCCTTCCACCACCCGCCTCCCTCCTCCGCCACCCGCCTCCCTCCTCCGCCACCCACCTCCGCCACAAACCACCCGCTAACCCCCGCCGCCACCCGCCACTAACCTCCGCCTCCCTCCTCCGCCACCCGCCTCCCTCCTCCGCCACAAACCACCCGTTAACCCCCTCCGCCACCCACCACCACCCTCCGCCACCACTTTTTCGTGTGCTTACTGTGGCCGGCACTCTTTGCGTCCGGCCACTGTTAGCGCATCGCTCGCCCCACTGCTGATCAGTGCCGGACAGCTGATCAGCAAGTTTGAACTTGCCCATAACATTTTTTTTTCTTATTAGTACGCGAACACCCGCCCCAACACACACGCACGTACAATAAAGTTTGACACACACGCACATGCACGCACACACACCCATGGCCCGCCAGCTGTTCACGGTGGAGGAGGCATACGCCCAGATGCTCTCCGACACCGAGAGCGCCAGTGAGGATGACGATGACCCCACCTTCCTCCTGTCATCTGCATCCTCCTCATCATCATCTGATGATGATGAGCCCCCAAGGCGGCGGAGACGCTGCCAGGCGGAGCCAGGGGCCCCACATGCTAGGGACCCTGTGGCCCACACCAGTACGAGCAGCCCTGGGGCTCATACTGGTTTCCCGGCCCACCAAATAAGCGCACCGGAGCCCCCTACTGGTGAACTTAGCTGGTGTCCCCCAGTGGACTATGAGCCTGTGATTCCGGATTTTGCTGGCAATCCTGGAATCCAGATTCCCACAGTGGGGTTCACTGAAATAGACTATTTCAGTTTTTTTTTCAGTGACCCACTGGTGAATCTGATGGTGGAGCAGACAAATCTGTACGCCCAACAGTTCGTCGCTCAGCACCCAGGTTCCTTTTTGGCTAGACCCGGTGGCTGGACGCCAGTCAGTGCAGCCGAAATGAGGACCTTTTGAGGCCTCGTGCTGCATATGGGTTTAGTTCAAAAACCCAGTGTCAGGCAATACTGGAGTGGGGACGTCCTCTATCAGACCCCACTGTACAGTATGGCCATGACACGCTCAAGGTTTGAGGCCATACGGAAATGCCTGCATTATGCAGATAATGCAGCATGTCCCCCCCAAACTGATCCTGCCTATGACCGGCTGTACAAGATACGGCCGATCATCGATCACTTTGGGGCCGCATTCGCGCAGGCCTACATACCTGGAAGGGAGGTGGCGATTGATGAGTCTCTCGTTGCTTTCAAGGGAGACTCAGTTTCCGCCAATACATTCCCACTAAGCGAGCGAGGTATGGCGTGAAGCTCTACAAAATTTGTGAGAGTACCTCAGGGTACACTTACAAATTTCGTGTGTATGAGGGACGAGATTCCCGTATTGAACCCCCAGAATGTCCCCCACTCTGGGTGTTAGCGGGAAAATCGTGTGGGACCTTTTGCACCCACTGCTGGATAAGGGTTACCACCTGTACGTGGACAACTTTTATACCAGCATTCCCTTGTTCAGGTCCCTTGCCGCCAGATCCACGTTCGCTTGTGCGACCGTGCGGAAAAATCAGCGTGGCCTCCCTACCTACCCCCTCCAGGTACCCATCCCCAGGGGTGAGACCCGTGCCCTTACCAGCGACAACCTGTTGCTGGTCAGATATAAGGACAAGAGGGATGTCCTTATGCTGACCACAATCCATGGTAACGGCATCACCCCAGTCTCTGTGCGAGGATCCACGGCAACGATCCTCAAACCCGATTGTATCGTCGACTACAATCGGTATATGGGTGGAGTTGATCTGTCTGATCAAGTTCTCCAACCATATAATGCCATGCGGAAAACCCGGGCATGGTACAAAAAAGTTGCGGTCTACATGGTACAGGTTGCCTTGTACAACGCTTTTGTACTATGCCGAAGCGCTGGCAGCACAGAGACTTTCCTCCAATTCTATGAGGCAGTCCTCAAGGACCTGATCTTTTCAGACCGGGAAAGAGCAGGTCGGAGTACCTCGTGAATTGGAGGCGCCCGGATCGTCCCTGGCCAACACTTTCCAGGTCCAGTCCCCCATACTGGAAAGAAGGGACGATCCCAAAAAAAGTGCAGAGTGTGTCGCAAGAGGGGGATACGGAAGGACACCACCATTCAATGCGACACGTGCCCCGATCATCCGGGCCTCTGCGTTATCAATTGCTTCAGGGAGTATCACACTTCCATGGAGTTCTAAATTTTTATAATTCCCTACAGTCCCCTAGAGAACATAAAAAACTATGGCTCTCAGTCTTTGGAGGCACAGAAACAATTTTTTTTCCCAAAAATATTAGTTTTAGTGCAGGCATCCTCAAAATGCGGCCTTCCAGATGTTGTAAAACTACAACTCCCAGCATGCTCAGCTACAGGTATCAGCAGTAGTTTTACAACATCTGGAGGGCCGCTTTTTGAGGATGCCTGTTTTAGTGTCTCCTAAGTCTGAGAGCCATAAATATTGGGCATCGCCGCGTTCGTAAAAATTTGCTCTATAAAAATAAAATTTGACCCAACCCCTTGGAAAAACGACTTAGTTTTTATTTATTTTTTTTATGTCCAAAAAGCCATTTTTATTGTCACCCAACATCAAAAAAAGTGTAATAGCGAGCGATCAAAAAGTCGTATGCACCCCCAAATAGTGCCAATAAAACCGCCATCTCATCCCGCAAAAAATGAGCCCCTACATTATATAGTCCCCCCCCCAAAAAAAAAAAAACTGCAGCCGCCAGGCTATTTAGATTGGGAAAAAAAACAGATCATTTTACTAATAGGATAATCTAGTGTGAAATCTGAATAAATCAAAGAAAGTAGACATATTAGGTATCGGTGCGTCCGTAATAATCTGCCCTATAAAAATAACATTAGACCCAACCCCTCGGATGAACGACGTTAAAAATAAAAAATAAAAACAGTGTTTAAAAAAGCCATTTATGTCACCCAACATCAAAAAAAGTGTAATAGCGAGCGATCAAAAAGTCATATGCACCCCCAAATACTGTCAATAAAACCGCCATCTCATCCCGCAAAAAATGAGCCCCTACATTATATAGTCCCCCCAAAAAATGCAGCTGCCGGGCTATTTAGATAGTAAAATTATCTATTTTTTTTCCAAATTTTGAAAAAATTGCCTGGTCCTTAAGGTGAATTAGGGCCGTGTCCTTAAGGGGTTAAGAATACACAGCACACCTGAATCACATATGTGTAATAAAAATCAAAAGACTACCATTGGTCGAGGTATGGGTGACATCACTCCCAAATAGCAGGAGGGAGGGGGCCGTCCACCCGATGGCCAGTCGGGCGACGCACTCCCCGTCTCCTACCGCTGACGCGCGCGGTCACGTGACCGAGCGCGTCTTGTGGGAGTGACGTCAGCCAAAGGTCCTCAAGAAGTAACACAGTCACGGAGGGTATAGCGAAGGGAGGGATAAGAGAGGGAATACAAAAGGCATATATATAAGTGCATAAGTGCATAGGTAAATCCATGAAGCATATATGGCAAAGACATATATATAGAAAAAAAAAGGGAATTTTTTTTTGTTATAGTAATATGAGTGACAACAGCGATATATACTATAAGTGAAGGAGTATGTTGTCGACTCCGAAACGCGTCTGGTGTGAATAGTCCCCCTCTAATGCAACTGAGGTGTGCATTGTAAATGTGGAGAGATCGGGAGTGCTCCTGGGAGATCCGGACAGTTGTTTAAGATAAAAGACTGAGCTACGCTTGGTCTGTGCAGGACACGTGGGACGCCGACCATATCAATGCTCCACTGTGGGAGTGGTCCGCTTGATCCCATTACCGCAGATCCAGCGAACAAAGTACATCGGTACTCACAAAAGGAGGAGGCAAAAGGGAAGAGCCTTCCAAGCCTCTGCACACGTTGGACGCCACGAGAAGTGAGGACCTCGCTCCGATACCGCAAACAATGAGTAACCAACAGTTTTGAACTCAAGTCTACACGGACAAATACTAATGCTATTTTAACATTCACTAATACCGGGATTGCCTTTTAACTGCTACATGCCGGGATTGCTTTTTAACTGTGACATGCAGCGAATAACTAAGAACTAACTGTGTCTCTGCGCAAGTAACCATATGCAACTAATATCTGCCATGCTTATCAACTAACAGGACTCTTGCCATCTCCATTAGTTTGGACTTCTAGCATTATATCACATTGGTATATCAATAATCTATCAAGGATTCATTATGGACTTACCATTCTTGCCGTTTTTTGGGGACTGGCTGTGCGGGTTAGCACTGTCTCTTGCTGATAAATTGCCGTGTGCCTAGATAGTACAACGAGAGTTGATATCTATATGTTATAACATTATTTATCTATTACCTATTATTGATATTATTATTTACACTGTTGATCACGGTTGCATGTTACCAGTAGCCATTCTGCCACAATTACATTGTCATCAGAGCTATTGATCATGGTTTATTGTTGGTACAATACCATTGTCTGTTATCAAACTACAGACATATTGTGGATGCAATATTGTTATCGCTGATCTCACAGTACCACTGACCAATGATTTTTGACAAATAATGTCAGGTATATTAGATGTGTGATTACATCGCTGTGGGTGACAACTCATTGAGATATATCAAAGGGATTTTTATAACCTGGCTATCAAATATATATTAGATATATATTATATTTTGATCAGGGACTGCTCTTGTATTGATTTTATAGGTCATGTATTTTGAAATGCCGTACATCTCACCCCCTGGTGACACCACAGATTTGGGGGCAGACAAGTATCACTTGGAAACACAATAGCATCGTCCTCCCGTAACAAAAGATAATTTAACCACCTGCCGACCGCCTAACGCAGGGATGCATCCAGGCGGCGGCAGGTCTTTTCCTCTTTGACGCGGCGGCGCGTCATCTCGCGAGAGCTCGCCAGCGCGTTCACGGCTAATTGCGTCTCAGAAGTTATACTACAGCCTGCCAGCGGTGATCAATCTCTGGCAGGCTGTAGATCTAAAATAAAAGGCATCAAACAGGTATATCAGATGCTGTTTTGTTAACAGCGTCTGATATACCTGCTACCTGGTCCTCTGGTGGTCCCATTTGCTGGGATCGACCACCAGAGGACCAGGTAGCTATGTAAAGTAGCACCAAGCACCACACTACACCACCCCCCCTTCACTTATTAACCCCTTGTTAACCCCTGATCACTCCATCTAGACTCCCTGATCACCCCCCTGTAAGTCTCCATTCACATGTCCATATGTGTTTTGCGGATCCACGTATCCGCGGATCCGCAAAACATGGACATCGGCAATGTGCTTTCCGCATTTTGCAGATCTGCACATTGCCAGAATTATATAGAAAATGCCTTTTCTTGTCCGCAAATTGCGGAATTAGGGCCCCTTTGCGCATCTTGGCTGCAAAAAAGTGTCACACATGTGGTATCTCCGTACTCAGGAGAAGTAGGGAAATGTGTTTTGGGGTGTATTTTTACATATACCCATGCTGGGTGTGAGAAATATCTCTGCAAATGACAACTTTTAAAAACTTTTATACAAAGTTGTCAGTTTACAGAGATATTTCTCTCAAATTCCAATGAGTACCTTTAGGTTTTACATGGCTGCTCACAATTTAGCCCCGCCCAAAATGCCAGAACAGTAAAGACACATCACAAATGACCCCATTTCGGAAAGTAGACACCCCAAGGTATTCACTGAGGGGCATAGTGAGTACGTGGGAGATTTTTTTTTTTAGCCAGAAGTTAGCAGAAATGGAAACTTTATTATTTTTTTTTTCCTCAGAAAGTGTCATTTTCCGCTAACTTGTGAAAAAAATGAAATGATACATGAACTCATCATGTCCCTCCGCGAATACTTTGGGGTGTCTTCTTTCTAAAATGGTGTCATTTGGGGGGTATTTATACTTTCCTGGCATTCTAGCACCTGAAGAAACATGACAGGTGCTCAGAAAGTCAGAGCTGCTTCAAAATGCGGAAATTCACTTTTTTGCACCATAGTTTGTAAACGCTATAACTTTTACCCAAACCAATAAATATACACTTACTGGATTTTTTTATCAAAGACATGTAGAACAAAAAAAATTTATATAGAAATGTAGTTTTTTTAAAAAAAAAATTACAACAGAAAGTGAAAAATGTCATTTTTTTGCAAAAATTTCGGTCATTTTTGATTAATAGCAAAAAAAGTAAAAATGTCAGCAGCAATGAAATACCACCAAATGAAAGCTCTATTAGTGAGAAGAAAAGGAGGTAAAATTCATTTGGGTGGTAAGTTGCATGACAGAGCAATAAATGGTAAAAGTAGCGTAGTGCAGAATTGTAAAAAGTGGCCTGGTCATTAAGGGTGTTTAAGCTAGGGGGGCTGAAGTGGTTAACAACAGTGGCGTTGCGAAGATAATTTATTCACTGCACTTGCCTGAAGCAGCCATGCTGTACAGGGAATCCCAGCTCTGACTCCATATATGGTTGTGTCCATATATGGAGTCAGTGCTATGAACATGAAGGGGGTGGCAACCTTTCAGAAATAGAGGCTAAATTAGATGTGCCCAAGCATACTGACAATCCTGGGGAACACCCAATGTATTTTAATCTAATTTAGCCTCTATTTCTGAAAGGTTGCTACTAGGATTCGAACTCACAACCCTTTGCATGAGAGGCAAGAACAGTAACCACTGAGCTATGAGCTCAATGGTAAACTAAGCTGGAAAAACCTCATAGTAGTCTAGCAAGTATTAGGTATTCCCATACAGCAGAAGTATAATTTAATATTTTTTTTTCAGTTTTTGTAAAAAAATGACACAAAATGAATGTGTAATTACTATATAGTAATTACACATTTTTTTATTTAATGATACTTCTGCTGTATAGAAATACCTAATAACTGATACACTACTATAAGGTTTTCCAGCATAGTTTAGCATTAAGCTCCATAGCTCAGTGGTTAGAGCTCTCGCCTCTGATGTGAGAGGTTGGGAGTTCTAGTCCTAGTGAAAACCTTTTAGAAATAGAGGCTAAATTATGCATTCATGTATATCAGAAGTATGATAATATATATTTATACTTCTGATTATATATATATATATATATATATATATATATATATATATATATAAAGTATTATATATGGGAAACTATTACTGAGGTTTTTAGCCATAATATTAGTACAGCAGGTTAATATGAAGCTCTGATGGGGTGTGTGTGGAGGACACTGATGGGGGATGTGTGCAGGACACTGATGGGGGGAATGTGTGCAGGATACTGATGGGGGGATGTGTGCAGGACACTGATGGGGGGGATGGGTGCAGGATACTGATGGGGGGATGTGTGGAGGACACTGATGGGGGGATGTGTGGAGGACACTGATGGGGGGATGTGTGGAGGACACTGATGGGGGATGTGTGCAGGACACTGATGGGGGGATATGTGCAGGACACTGATGGGGGATGTGTGCAGGACACTGATGGGGGAATGGGTGCAGGATACTGATGGGGGGATGTGTGGAGGACACTGATGGGGGATGTGTGGAGGACACTGATGGGGGGATGTGTGGAGGACACTGATGGGGGGATGTGTGCAGGACACTGATGGGGGGATGTGTGCAGGACACTGATGGGGGATGTGTGGAGGACACTGATTGGGGGATGTGTGCAGGACACTGATGGGGGATGTGTGCAGGACACTGATGGGGATGTTTGGAGGACACTGATGGGGGATGTGTGGAGGACACTTAGGGGGATCTAGGGAGGGATGTGGGGATGTTGGGATGGGAGGTCCTGAAGGGGTGTTTGGGTGGAAGCTCTGGAATGGGTGGGAGGTCCAATATGGTATGTGTCGGTGGGAGATCCGGGGGGGGGCATACATTTTTTTGCTGTGGGGCCCAGTCATTTCTAGCTATGCCCCTGGGTGACACCACCAGGAGATGAGCGCTTGCATTATGGAAGCACTCATCTCCCTACATTCATCTGTATCGCGATACAGATAAACACTGCAGCAGGGGAGGGAGAGGCGTCTCCCTTCTTTGTTCCTCTGATAGGCTGCTGGCCTTGTGCCGGTAGCCTATCAGAGGCTGGCGCAGGCGGCGTAATGACATCATCGCGCCGCCAGAGCCGTACTGCTCGGGACACAGGCCAGAAGAGGCCTGCATCGCATCGCTGCCATGGAGGTACGTATGTGTTTTTCTTGTTTTGTTTTTCTGTATGCAAATATGTTGGGGGGGTGTGCTAAGCAGACAGAAGACAGACCGCCGGGGGTTGGGGTGGGGGGGCCTGCTGGGGGTGCTATGATTTGAACCCAAGCGATAACATGGATGGGGGTTTGGAGAGTAAACAGACAGCTGACGTGGGGGGGGCGGGGCTAAGCAGACAGATCGCCGCCGGGGGGGGGGGGGTGACACCATTTTCTACCGCACCGGGTGACACTAGCCCTAGCAACGCCACTGGTTAACAACATCACATGTCACATACAATGACAGCAAACTCTGACAAGTCATTCAACTTGTTAGCATGTAGATTAGATTAACCTTGGCCAATATGTAAAATAACCCTTCCATGTATTGTATATGGCAGATACCAGTATTGTTTAACAAAGTTTCAGCTATAACATGTCACTCACTCCAGTGTTCCCACCCCCAATGTCCTATAAATATGTGCTGTGGAATAAAGACTTCAGATATTGACTACTTGAGTTCAGTCTGGGCAGTCAATCTCTCCTGGCCAGTGCAAATAGGATATTCACTGCAAAAGGGAAATATTCACCGGTTGGAGGACTGATGCCTCATCATGTCATCATCATAACCCACCTTGGAGAAAATAACACTAACAATATACATATATGCCGTCTCCTTTTTTCACCTTTTTTCTGGTTGGGGAATCTTTTAGATGAGGTAAAAATTACCCAGTCATCTGGATAAGATCCGTTTATGCGTTATTTTGTTTTTATTGTTTTAGTATTTTAACAAATAGATCAGTGTTTACATATTTACAGTGCATCCATGTTGATTCCAGTTGCAGGTGTGCGTAACTAGTACTATTTACACTTTATTACATTTTTCCAGACTGAGTAATTCTATCAGTGGGAGCACCCTTTCCTTATTAGTAAGTGGTTGAGCCACCACAACAGCCAAGAAACAGAATAAAAGGTACGGAGTACAGACATAGATATAAATCTTCTATTCTCTCAATTATCTCTCCTTCATCAATGGCGAGCTAGGCCACCTGTTTTAATTCACCTCTATTAGGATACAGTGTTGAAATTACTGTTTTGCTTTGAATTTAGTTTTTTTTTTACCTGGGAGATTCGGAGTCCTAGTGTGAGTTTAACTATTACCGAGAACCTAGTTAAGTGAAATTTCTAAGATACTGACTGTTTCCTGTGTTTCCCATTATAACCTATGAGGTGTTTGTTTTATATCTTTTTTATTTATTTAATTTTTCATTTTGTCCAGTCCTTCAGTAGAATCCTGCTGGTTGGTAAGGCTACTTTCACACTCACGTTTTGTGCAGACCCATCATGGACGGATCCATTCAGATAATACATCCATCTGCATCCGTTCAGAATGGATCCATTTGTATTATCTTTAACATAGCTAAGACGGATCCTCGTTGAAGACCATTGAAAGTCAATGGAGGACGGATCCGTTTTCTGTTGTGCCAGATTGTGTCAGTGAAAACAGATCCGTCCCCATTTACTTACATTGTGTGCCAGAACGGGTCACTTTGGCTCAGTTTTATCAGACAGACACCAAAACGCTGCTTGCAGCGGAATGGAGACTGAACAGAGGCAAACTGATGCATTCTAAGAGGATCCTTTTCCATTCAGAATGCATTCGAATGCAAACTGATCCGTTTTGGACTGCTTGTGAGAGCCCTGAACAGATCTCACAAATGGAAAGACAAAACGCGAGTGTGAAAGTTGACTAAAAGAGACAGTTAACTAGATACAGTATGTTTAACCCTGTATTGCCTAGATCAAATGAATATGTTCAAATGTTACTGGAATATCTGGTTGATCAAGCTAATTTCTATGACAAGTTGCATATTGCTAAGCATTGTGTGTTGAAACAAACATCCAAGCAGCTTCACGTGCTTGTTCAGCTCATGTGCATATTTGATTATGCCATTAGCAAGCTGGAGAAGGTGGATTAATGTGAAGAGATAAAGGTCCCTTCAAATCTGCATTGTCAGTGTTGTATAGAAGGCTTTAAACGGGTTTGTAGTCTAGAAGCACAACTTAAAGAAAAAGATGAGGTACTCATAGAGAAAGATAGCCAGATTAGCATGCTGCAGTCTCAGTTAGCTGAGAAAGAAAAATATCATGCAGATGTTGATAAAGGTCTTATACAGCTGTATATGGACATTGCTGTTTAAAAGGAAAAAGCAGCCTCTACAGAGATGATAATTTCTGATCTGAGTAGCGAGTTAGCAAAGAGGGATGAGACAATTAGTCATATGCAGAAGAGCATCACTGAGTTCTCACATTACAAAGATTTGCACTCAAAGCAAATTTGTGTTTTGAGTGCAATCAGGGTTAGAGATAAGAGTGAGACTCTTATAGCTCTTATAGCTGTCTCAGATCATAGTGATACAACTCCAATAGCTGTACAAAGTGCTGCCACAAGTGCTGCTGGTGACGCAGTTCGTGAATTAAGAAGTGGTATGGGACAGACCACTTCCAACTCACAGATGTGTTACAGTAATTCGGCAGAATTGCCCTCTTTCCGTGACATGGAGAGGATGTAATTTCTGATAAAGATATGTAAACTGATTTCTATATATGATCCAGATGCAGATCCTTTCACTTCCTGTGACATTTTTGAGGGACATTGCAAGAAACTTTCTGTCCCTCTAGAATATCGCATGGAACTGTTAAAGCTAGTGTTGCCTACAAATCTTTATGAAAGAGGTCATAGGGAAAATTGCCCCCAGGAATGGCCTATTTCATGATGAGGAAGACAGACTTGCTATTCTCATGAAATTGGTAACAGGGCATATAGACGTCACCCCAGAAGTCCTAAGTAACTTCAGGTCTACCATCCAGGATGAGCACTTGTCTCTTTGTGGAAGGTTTGAAGCTATGTATAGGAAAGTGACAAAGGATCATGGTGTAGGAGTCCCACAAGGCATCATACGCATGTTTGTGGAAAAGTTTCCATATCTTGATACCACAATTCGCTTCACTGCAGCTAAGGAGATATCACTGATTGTGGCAGCAATGGTTATAAAGCAGGTCAGGCAGGATTTGCTAAAGATTCGCAAGTCCATAAAAATCAGGAAGAAGGTAGCAGTTAACCACAAACTCCATGTTAAAGGGTATGGCAGCCAACAAAATATATGATGTATTCTAGTGCACTTCAACGATGAAAGTGGGACAATATACAGTGTTATATAATGTTGAGCGAACACCTGGAAGTTCGGGTTCGCCGGGTTTGGCCGAACTTCGTCGCAAAGTTCGAGCTCGGAACCCGATCTTGACCCCGAACTCCATTGAAGTCAATGGGGACCCGAACTTTGGGGCCCTAAAATGGCTCTAAAAGAGTCATAGAAAAGGCTAGAGGGCTGCAAAAGGCAGCAAAATGTGGGTAAGAGCATGACAACTGCCCTGCAAACAAATGTGGATAGGGAAATGACTTAAAATAAAATAAATAAAAATTAAAAATAATAATCTTGAACTAAAAAGTGGAGGTCCATATGGAGTAGGAGGTTGAGGAGGTGGTGTAGGTGGAATCGGCGGTGGAGGAGGAGGAGGTAGCCAACCCTTTTTTTTCTTTTTTTTTTGGGTAGACCACAAAACATTGTCGAATATCTAAAATAAAAAAAGACAAAGTGCGCTGGAGTATAACAATGGCTGTGTGAGCCCACTATACATGTCTATTCTGAACAAGGTATGGACACGTCCTGTGGGATCCATGCCTGGTTCATTTTAATAAACGTGAGCTTGTCCACATTGGCTGTGGACAGGGGGCTGCGCTTGTCTGTGATAACACCCCCTGCCATGTTAAATACACGTTTAGACAATACACTGGCTGCAGGGCAGGCCAGCACCTCCAAGGCGTAAAGGGCAAGCTCAGGCCATGGAGACCCAGAAGTTGAATGGGGAAGATCCATCAGTCAGTACATGTAGGCATATGCACACATACTGCTCCACGATGTTGCTGAAATGCTGCCTCCTGCTAAGACGTTGCATATCAGCTGGTGGTGCTGGTTGTTGTGGCGTGGTGACAAAGCTTTTCCACATTTCTGCCATGCTAACCCTGCCTTCTGAGATGCTGGCGGTGCCCCGGCTACGTTGGCGACCTCTTCATCCTCCTCTGCCTTTGCCTTGTGCTTCCACTGAGCCCCCGCTGTCAGATGGCAATGACATCAGCAGCGTGTCTACCAGCGCGCGCTTGTAGTAGCGCATCTTCCGATCACGCTCCAGTGAGGGAATTAAGGATGGCAAGTTTTTATTGTAACAGGGATCCAGCACGGTGGCCACCCAGTAATCAGCACAAGTTAGAATGTGGGCAACTCAGCGTTTGTTGCGCAGGCACTGCAGCATGCAGTCGCTCATGTGTGCCAGGCTTCCCAGAGGCAACGACAAGCTGTCCTCTGTGGGAGGTATATCGTATGTCCTCGGTATCCCCCCAGCCATGCTGCAGTGATGGCCCTGAGCTGCTTTGGGTGCCACTCTGCTGTGAACATGGTTCCTCCTCATCCGTATCCTCCAGAACTGCTCCATGGCTGGACAATTGTGTACCTGGCCTATGTTGGTGCAGGAACCCACCCTCTGAGCCACTTGTGAATAACTGGCCTGATAACCATGGAAATGATCCCTCTTCCTCCTGTGCCACATCCTCCTCCATCATCGCCCGAAGCTTTTTTTCAAGGAGAGATAGAAGTGTAGAATAGTAACACTAAGAACAGCGTCATCGGCATGGCCATGTTGGTGGAGTAGTCGAAACAGCACAGTAAGGCACACAGGTCTCGCAAGCGTGCCCACTCAGTGGCAGTGAAGTGGTGCTGTTTCGCAGAGCAACTCACCCGTGCGTGCTGTAGCTGAAACTCCACTATCGTCTGCTGCTGCTCGCACAGTCTCTCCAGCATGCACAAGGTGGTGTTCCACTTTGTGGGCACGTCACATATGAGGCGGTGAGCAGGAAGGCCAAAGTTATGATGCAGCGCAGACAGGCGAGCAGTAGCAGGGTGAGAACGCCAAAAGCGCACACAGAAGGCCCGCACTTTCTGCAGCAGCTCTGTTATATCGGGGTCGTTTTTCAGGAATTTCTGCACCACCAAATTCAGCACATGCGCTAGGCAAGGGATGTGCGTGAAACCAGCTAGGCCCAGAGCTGCTACAAGATTTCACCAATTATCACACACCACCAGGCCGGGCTTGAGGCTCAGTAGCACCAACCACTCATCGGTCTGTTGTTTCATGCCAGTCCATAGCTCCTGCGCGGTGTGGGGTTTGTCCTCCAAACAGATGAGTTTCAAAACTGCCAGCTGTTGTTTTCCCCTGGCTGTGCTGAAGTTGGTGGTGAAGGTGTTACACTGACCGGATGAGGAGGTGTTAGAGGAGGAAGAGGAGGAGGAAGAGGCAACAGGAGGCAAAGAGAAATGCACTGCAATCCTCGGTGGCGGAAGGATATGCGCCAAACAGCTATCCGCCTTTACCCAGTGTGTTGTTAGGGAGATATAACGTCCCTGCCCGTGCTTACTGATACACCTATCGGTAGTTATGTGGACCTTGCCACAGATGGCGTTGCGCAGTGCACACCTGATTTTGTCCCCCACTTGTTTGTGCAGGTAAGGGATGGCTTGCCTGGAAAAGTAGTGGAGGCTGGGAACGATGTAATGTGGGACAGCCAAGGCCGTAAGGTTTTTAAAACTCTCTGTCTCCACCAGACAGAATGACAGCATTTCAAAGGCCAGGAATTTTGAAATGCTGGCATTCAGGGCCAGTGATCTCGGGTGGGTAGTGGGGTACTTCCTCTTTCGCTCAATTGTTTGGAACAT
This sequence comes from Bufotes viridis, assembly GCA_033119425.1. Lineage (NCBI taxonomy): Eukaryota > Metazoa > Chordata > Amphibia > Anura > Bufonidae > Bufotes > Bufotes viridis. Next base: position 129,084,382 of record CM065594.1, read on the forward strand.
GGACAACTGAACTCTGCCATGTGACATTGTGGTGCAGCTTGTTGAAGGTGATCGACGTGGTGGCGTTGCTGACACATCCTCTGCTTGCGGGGTGGCCGGTGCCACTGTGACTCCAGAGGTGGAGAAAGAGGCCGAGACTGCAGCAGAAGAGGGAGCAGGAGCCTGAAACCTTTCTTGTTTTGGAGGTGTTTACACTTAGATGCCTGGTCATGCAGGTTGTGCTAAGGTTTAGAAAGTTTATGCCTCGCTTCAAGCTCTGATTGCACAGCGTGCAAACCACTCGTGTCTTGTAGTCTGCACATTGTCTGAAGAACTGCCACACCAGCGAGCTCCTTGGAGCTGGTGTTTTCTTGTGCTCAGTCCTTGGGTGCGGTGGGCAGTAGCAGGCATACTGTCTTGGGGACGGCTGCTCTGCTTTTGCACCCTGCTCCCTCTTTTGCTGTGCTGGTGGCTCTGTGCGACCACCGCCTCTACCTCCGAACTGCACAGGAAACTCGCATGACCTTGAATCCATGTGGGGTCTAGGACCGCATCGTCCTCCACATTATCTTCCACCCAGTCTTCACCCCTGCCCTCCTTGTCGGCTTTGCAGAAAGTTACTCGTCTGGACAGGAGTCTTGCGACGAGGAGGACCGCGGGCGCAAAAACAACCCAGATGATGTGTACAAGAACTTTATTTGGAATGACGACGTGTTTTGGGGTCATGCCCCTTTATCAAGTCTACAAAAAGACAGTTGGCAATAACTTTTTTTTAAAAGTGGATGGAAACAACTACCTCGACTTCAGAAGCGCCCACCACCGAAAATGGAAGAACAACATTCCCTATAGTCAGTTTAAATGGATAAGGCGTAAGTGTTCCAATCATGACGACTACATTCAACAAAGCCAGATTCTACGTGAAAGATTCCTCAACAAGAAATACCCCAGCAAAATTATCAATAATGCATGTGACAGAGACAAAACCCTCAGTCAAGAAGAATGCCTAAGAACAAAAACAACACCCAGTGGATTGGAGAACCAAAAGAAATACGAAACGTCATTGATCACCACATTTAATCCACATCACACCACCAATTCTGAGAAAGATCCTAATAAAATATTGGCACATTTTAACCAATGATCCCTATCTGAAACCGAACATTCCCAAGAAACCGCAACTAACGTTCAGAAGGGCAAAAACATTAAAAAAACATCCTAGGCCCCAGTAAACTGAAGAAGCGGAAGAGAAACACAAACAATGAGAACGGGTGATTCCCTGAAAGACTAGTGAGCTTCAAATGTGGACACGAAATGTGCAAATGATGCAATAACATTTCCAACAGAACCAGAACTTTTAAGAGCAACATCACTGGCGAAGAATTTTCAATCAAGAGCTATATCAACTGCTCAAAAACATACGTTATATATCTGCTAGAATGCGGATGTGGCTTACAATATGTCGGCCGAACGATCCAGGCCTTGCGAGAAAGAATTATCAAACATAGATAATGGTTACGTTAAACCCAGTGTATCCAGGCATCACGCAACGACTCCCGATAAAGATCCATCCAAACTACGGATAATCCCGATCAACCACATCAAAGAAGACTGTCCTGACAGATATAGAACCTTGCAAAGACGTGAAATGTACTGGATTTTCAAACTCCATACACTTGAACCGTATGGACTGAATGAGAGTTTAGAAAACCAGTGTTTTTAGCCTCATCCATCCCAGAATTTTTATCCATGAGCAATATTTTCATTTTATCCATGCCAATCCATCATCCTCAAACATAAAATGTCATAATACATTCCCATACAATATCAAACAATATAGATGCAATCTTGTATCTTTCCTTTTATCTATTTATTGATTTATATGACTACTTTCTACATAATATAGCACAAAGTAAGCATTCATCTACACATTCTTGCTGTAATACGATTTTATCTTCTCCAAATGCATCCCCATACAACACTCATTTTTATAGATGCAATCCTGCGTCTTTTATTTATTTATATATCCATTTATCTATTTATTGATTTCTATAATATTGCTTTTCACATAATACGGCACATTGTATTCATTTACACATTCCTGTTGGAATACTTTAGGTATGTACTGTCATCTTCTCACATAGCATCTCCCGTGGTCAATGTTTCCCAGCAACATCAAGCATCCATATCCATCTACTTTCATATGCCTCATTTCCACACCCTATCCATTTATATACATCTAGATCCATAATATCCATCACCTCTACTACCTATACTCAGTTGTTCCCCTCCTCAGTCTCTGATACAACTCCCTGTTCCAGTGCCCGCAACTTCAGTGCCCGCTACCACTACCTATACTTAGTTATTTCCCTCCCCAGTCTCCGGTACAGCTCCACAGCGAAGGTGCCGACACACCACGGCACACCCCTCCAGACACGTCACGGCTCCGCCACTCCTTTTACTGCTCGAAGTCACCAAATACAGAGCCCGCAGCGCGCGCTTCTTTCACTCAGCACGCCACACGTGCAGTGAGCTGGGAGCGCTGCTGTCTTCGGGCAAGCCCACCAGCTTCAGCCTTACAGGTATGGGATGCACAGTTATTACACTATACCTCACTATACATCTCAATGCCCACCCTCCAGACTTTTTTATAACAATGTATACTGAATGAAATTAAATAGGGCTGTGTGACCCTTTCTATATATATAAAACAAAACACATATCTATCAACATTGTCATCTGGACCTCAAAAGCACTTATATATACTATAAATGTTATCCGGTCAAACACACATATATATATAAGAAAAATGACGGCACTGGTCAAAAAGAGAAAATGTATTGCTGGGTGCACGTTCCAAGGTATAGGTATCTTACCCCAAAATAATGCAGAAAAAGCGAACAGCACTCCAATAAAAGTGGAAAAAAGGAACTCCTTTATTCACCTGAACAGTGCGACGTTTCAGCTCCTTCAAAATAGAGCCTTTCTCAAGCTTGAGAAAGGCTCTATTTTGAAGGAGCCAAAACGTCGCACTGTTCAGGTGAATAAAGGAGTTCCTTTTTTCCACTTTTATTGGAGTGCTGTTCGCTTTTTCTGCATTATAGATATATATATATATATATATATATATATATACATTTATGTACTGGCTATACATTCTCCTTCTAACTCAAAATATATACCACTCACACCACATTTACTATAAATATAACACAGACTATCGTTAAACAAAAAGGGTCACAAACAGATTCCCCGAAAAAATTATTATTTATTATTTATCATATTTTAATACATTTTTTATTATATGAAAAAATACAGATTATTCTTGTTACATTGTTATTGCCAACTGTCTTTTTGTAGACTTTTACTATAAATATAACACAGACTATCGTTAAACAAAAAGGGTCACAAACAGATTCCCCGAAAAAATTATTTTTTATTATTTATCATATTTTAATACATTTTTTATTGTATGAAAAAATACAGATTATTCTTGTTACATTGTTATTGCCAACTGTCTTTTTGTAGACTTGATAAAGGGGCATGACCCCGAAACGCGTCATCATTCCAAATAAAGTTCTTCTACACATCATCTGGGTTGTTTTTGCGCCCATGGTCCTCCTCGTCACAAGACTCCTGTCCAGACGAGTAACTTTCTGCAAAGTCCTACCAGTCACCAGTCAGGCGGTACGGCCCCCCGCCTAAAGGTTGAATTGGACAGCCTTGGCAGCATCAACCCACTAGGATAAGACAACCACAGCTTTCACCCGCAAGAGAGGGCCCTAGAACAAGGGCATCTCATCCAGGTGAGTACATTCAACTCAGCCTGGGTGCCTTCTCTTCTCCCTTTTTTGGCCTATTCACGTGCTCCTTGTTGGCTTGCACACCGCAGAAAGCAGACGTTGGCATCTGTGTTTCGTTATCATAAGAGACATGCTGCGGTGGTCCTCCCATGTTCACATCCTGAAACATAAGTGGTTGGGCATCGGTGCACTTAATCTCTTCCACTTCTAGGGCAGGGCAAGGTGGATGGCCCTGGGAAACCCTGCCAGCAGAGTCATCAAAAAGCATAAGAGACTGCTGCATGACTTGGGGCACAGACTGCTTGGCTGATTTGCAAGGGGGTGAGGTGCTAGATAGATAGCCCATGGCCTGCAGGCAGGCTCGGACTGGCCCACAGGGGTACAGGTTAATTCCCCGATGGGCCCCTGAGCAAGGTGTGCAAGGAGTGCCCCTGGTCTCCTACCATCTGCACAGTTTATTATTATAGACACAATCAGATAACTGAGATTACTTCTAAGTATAGAGGAAAGCTATCAGTATCCTCTTTTCCCCAGGACCTATCTTCTCAAAGTTGCTGCAGGGACCCTCATCTTTAATCATCTGGTATTATCTTGCTGCCGTGTGAGCAGGTACGTACGGTGGGCCCTAGGCACCCCAGTCCGACACTGCCTGCAGGTGCCAACTCTGAGCTTTCAGCAGTGGACCGGATGGGAGACGTGAAAGTACTGGAGGCACTGTCAGCCACCCAATCTACTAGCAACTGTACTTGTTCTGGCCTCATCATTCGTAGAGCGGCATTCGGGCCTACTAAAAAACACTGAAGGCTCTGTTGTCTACGCGGACCTGAGGAAGGTATTTCATTTATGGATGTAGCTGGCAAAGATTGACCACGTCCTCTCCCTGCAACAGGAGCTCCACCAACACCAGCAGCACCACGACCAGGGCCACATCCCTTATTTGACCCTCTCCTAATTTTTTGCAGTAACCCACCGAAGTAACAGACGTTTTTACTAAATTTCGTTCCCTGTCAGCAATGCAGAGCAGGGGATTTTTAACCGGCAAAACTGGGTTACTGTCATCCACCCATGGAACAGACGATTTTTAGAAACTTACATCCCTGTCACCTATGCAGAGCAGGGGTTTGTATACGGCAAAAATGGTAAAATGTCACCCACCAATGGAACAGACAATTTTTAGTAATTAAGGTCCCTGTCATCTATGCAGAGCAGGGGGTTGTTTCGGGTATCGAACTTTCGATACCCAATCAATATTTTTATGCCAGTATTGATTCAGTATCGGGATGTTCATTTTTCGATACTAGACCGCGCTACTGTGCGGTCTAGTATCTCCTGTTATGGGAGGACACGGCGTGGGCAGCGCTCGGTGCATGCTGTGTTCCCTGAGGCCGTAGATAGTGGAGAAGGAGGGGGGTAGGGAATCCCTCCCTCCTATGACGCGGCCGCCGGTGATTAGTGCGGGAGGAGGGACATGGGAGGGAGAACTGCTGCGCCGGGCGAGAGAACTGCTGAGCCTTCTCCTCCTCCTCAGTGTCCTGTGCCCTCCTCCGCTGTGAGACCCGAACGCCTGCAACAAGTACTCAACACAGAAAAAGACCAAGGGGGTATCTCTTGCCTACCATCAATGTATGGTTAAAATTACCTAGGCATCTTGTACGAGAAACCCACATTTCTAATTATATTAATGCATATACTCCTAATGCAAATCACAAACTAACACCAAAAAGGAGCCAAATGCAAATATACATATAAATATACTTTATTGATAAATAGAATATTAAAATATGCAACAGGAGGTGCAGAGATTAATGCGCCATCCTAGACCAAATATTGGCTAGTAACATAGGGGAGAGGATACTGCATGCTGACACACATATATTGAACATAATCATCCACTTGGGTTATATCAAATGTAAACATTAACCTACTGAGAGAAAGTGACACTGACATGAATCACTACCTCCGTATTACGAATCCAATAATAATAGTACAAGTGCAGGAAATTAATCAAATCAATGCAGATCTTACCCAGAGTAATGATAAAGCCAAAGGACCAGGATGGCGCCACCCCAACGCGCGTTTCGGCGAGCCTTCGCCAAAGGACCAGGATGGCGCCATCCTGGTCCTTTGGCTTTATCATTACTCTGGGTAAGATCTGCATTGATTTGATTAATTTCCTGCACTTGTACTATTATTATTGGATTCGTAATACGGAGGTAGTGATTCATGTCAGTGTCACTTTCTCTCAGTAGGTTAATGTTTACATTTGATATAACCCAAGTGCATAAATATGTTCAATATATGTGTGTCAGCATGCAGTATCCTCTCCCCTATGTTACTAGCCAATATTTGGTCTAGGATGGCGCATTAATCTCTGCACCTCCTGTTGCATATTTTAATATTCTATTTATCAATAAAGTATATTTATACGTATATTTGCATTTGGCTCCTTTTTGGTGTTAGTCTGCAACAAGTACTCAGCCTGCATCTCTGCCCCCGTCCTGCCCACACAATAATTATTAACCTTTAATACAGATACAGGAGGAGGGTGTATCTGCATTAAATGCTAATTATTGTGTGGGCAGTGTGACCCCACCCCCCACCCCATATTAACCCCTTAAGGACTCAGCCCTATTTCACCGTAAGCACCCGGCCATTTTTTGCAAATATGACCAGTGTCACTTTATGTGGTAATAACTTTTAAACGCTTTTACTTATCCAGGCCATTCTGAGACTGTTTTTTGTTACATATTGTACTTCATGACAGTGGTAAAATGGAGTCAAAAAATTTCATTTATAAAAAAATACCAAATTTACCAAAAATTTCGAAAAATTTGCAATTTTACAAGTTTCAATTTCTCTACTTCTATAATACATATTAATACCGCCAAAAAAAGTTATTGATTTACATTCCCCATATGTCTACTTCATCTATCGATTATTTTGGAAACGTTACAAGGCTTAGAAGTTTAGAAGCAAATCTTGAAATTTTTCTGAAATTTTCCAAAACCCACTTTTTAGGGACCAGTTCAGGTCTGAAGTCAGTTTGTGAGGCTTACATAATAGAAACCACCCAAAAATGACCCCAATCTAGAAACTACACCCCTCAAGGTATTCAAAACTGATTTTACAAACGCTGTTAACCCTTTAGGTTTTCCACAAGAGTTAATGGCAAATGAAGAAAAAACTTCAGAATTTTGATTTTTTTGGAACATTTTCCATTTTAATCCATTTTTTCCAGTAACAAAGCAAGGGTTAACAGCCAAACAAAACTCAATATTTATTGCTCTGATTCTGTAGTTTGCAGAAACACCCCATATGTGGCCGAAAATGCTGTATGGCCAAACGGCAGGGCGCAGAATGAAGGGAACGCCATATGGTTTTTGGAAGGCGGATTTTGCTGGACTGGATTTTTGACACCATGTCCCATTTGAAGCTCCCCTGATGTTCCCCTAGAGTAGAAACTCCATAAAAGTGACTCCATCTAAGAAACTACACCCCTCAAGGTATTCAAAACCGGTTTTACAAACTTTGTTAACCCTTTAGGTGTTCCACAAGAGTTATTGGCAAAAGGAGATGAAATTTCAGAATTTCTATTTTTTGTTACCTTGCCTCAAAAAAAGTGTAATATAGAGCAACCAAAAATCATATTTACCCTCAAATAATACAAACAAAACTGCCACCTTATCCCGTAGTTTACAAAATGGGGTCACTTTTTTGGAGTTTCTACTGTAGGAGTGCATCAGAGGGGCGTCAAATCGGACATGGTGTCAAAAAAACCAGTCCAGCAAAATCTGCCTTCCACAAACCATATGGCGTTCCCTTCCTTCTACGCCCTGCCGTTTGGCCATACAGCAGTTTACGACTACATATGGGGTGTTTCTGCAAACTAGAGAATCAGGGCAATAAATATTGAGTTTTGTTTGGCTGTTAACCCTTGCGTTGTTACTGGAAAAATGGATTAAAATGGAAAATTTGCAAAAAAATTAGCTATTTTGGAACCATTTTTATTTTGTTTTATTTACATAGTTGAACTGACAGGTTAGATTGTGTGCTATTTCTATAGAGCAGGTTGTTACGGATGTGAAAATACCAAATATGACTACTTTTTGGGTTTTTTGTTTCAGTCTTTCATAACAAAGTATTTTTGAAAAAAATGTTTTTTTAGTGTCTCCACATTCTGAAAGCCATATTTTTTATTTTTATTTTTTGGGGCTCATTTTTTGCGGGATGAGATGACGGTTTGATTGGCACTATCTTGGGGTGCATATGACATTTTACTCGCTTGCTATTACCCTAAGTTCACACTTGCGCGTTCGAACGCGCTGTAAAACGCTCAACACATGCAAATCAATGCTTCCCTATGGGACTGGTTCACATTTTCGCATTTTACAGCGCGTTCGAACGCGCTGCAAAACGCCATACGCATAAACAAGTACTTGAGCTTTTCTTGGGGCGTTTGTCGCGCGTTTTGTGATTGACACCACAGTAGGCAATCTCAAGAACGCGCGTACGACGTGCGTTTCCTACTTGCAAAAACGCGCTGTAATACGCGCGACTAAAACGCGCGTTTCAAGAACGCTCAGGTCTGAACCCAGGGTTACACTTTTTGTGATGTAAGGTGACAAAAATGACTTTTGACACGGTATTTATATAATTTTTTTTCTGTGTTCATCTGAGGGGTTAGTTCATGTGTTATTTTTATAGAGCAGGTTGTTACGAATGTGGTGATAACTAATATGTATACTTTTTTATATTTAAGTTTTACACAATAATATTATTTTTGAAACAAAAAAATCATGTTTTAATGTCTCCATAGTCTGAGAGACATATTTTTTTTATTTTTTTGGGAGATTGTCTTATGTAGGGCATCATTTTTTGCGGGATGAGATGACGGATTGATTGGCACTTTTTTTGGTGCATATAACTTTTTGATCGCTTGAAATGACAGTTTTTAAGATGTGAGGTGACAAAAATGTTTTTTTTTACATTGTTTTTATTTTTTATGGTATTTACCTGAGGGGTTAGATCATGTGATACTATTATAGAGCAGATTTACGGACGCGGTGATACCTAATATGTATACTTTATTTTATTTATTTTACTTTAACACTAACAGCCTTTTAGAAAAAATAATGTTTTAGTGTCTCTATAGTCTGAGAGCCATATTTTTTTGGGCGATTGTCCTATGTAGGGGCTCATTTTTTGCGGGATGAGATGGCGGTTTGATTGCTACTATTTTGAGAGGCTTACGCCTTTTTGATCGCTTTTTATTACACTTTTTGTGATGTAAGGTGACAAAAAATGGCTTATTTTACACCATTTTTTATTTTATATTTTTACGGTATTTGCGTGAGGGGTTAGGTCATGTGATATTTTTATAGAGCAGGTTTTTTCGGACGTGTCGATACATAATATGTGTAGTGTATTTTATTTTTTGAATTTTTATTCAGTGATATGTTTTTTTATTTTTACTTTTTTTTCACTTTTTTTATTTTTTTTTTGACCCAGACCCATTTGGTTCTTGTAGATCCAGTGGATCTGGTGTCTATATAATACAGTACAGTACACTATACGGTGTACTGTACTGTATTTTTTTTTACTTTACATAGTCTAAGCAGACTTAGTCTAAGTCTGTTTAGACTTTCAGTACCATGGCAAGCAGGACGCCTCTGAAAGCGTCCTGCTGCCATGGTAACCATCACCCACTGCCAGAACACAGTAGCGGGTGATGGGGAGGGAGGGGGGCTCCCCCCCTCTGCGATCCCATCCTTTTGGGGGGCCTGCAAAGGAACAGTGGCCCCCGATGGGAGAGGGAGGGAGCTCCCTCCCTGTTAACCCCTTCCATAGGAATGGAAGGGGTTAAAACTGCTGACATCTGCAGCACAGATGTCAGCAGTTTTTTTTAGCAAAGTGTCAGCAATGTGCTAACACTTCGCTAAAACCACTAGACATCAGGGAAGAATACAGAGGATGCGGGTGGGGGATCGCAATTGCGATCCCGCCTGCCGCACCGCCCCCCTCTCCCACACCGCCTCCCACAACCACTTTGGGGGCATTTAGTATCTGATCACAGACCGCGGGGATCAGAGATCGCACAAAGCGCTGCAAACCGCAGGTCTGAATTGTCTGAAATGAACCAATACAGGGGGGGGGGGGTTGTCACAGGACCCCCCTGGGCATTGTAACAAGGTACCTGCTGAATGATTTCAGCAGGTACCTTGTTTCGATCACTGCCAGCTGTCCGGCTTAAGGACTCAGGAACCATGATGTACCAGTACATCCTTAAGGGGTTAAACTCAATGAGTGGGCAGTGCGCCCTAAATTCCGCCCCCCTCCCAGTAGCATCCTGGCTGCCATGGTAACGATCGGAGCCCTACATTGCGATTGGTTACCATGGCAGCCAGGATGCTACTAAAGCCCTGGCTGCCACGGGGCTCCCTGCTGCTGTGTGTACAGAGCACAGAGCAGCAGGGAAATGTGAAGTCCTATTCAGCCTGATAGAGATCTATTAGGGTGAATAGGACAAGGGATGAAAAGATCCCAGGTTCTACCCCTAAGGGTGAGAAATAATTATTAAAATATTAAGTATAAATCGCCACCTTTCACAATTTTACATATAAAATATTTAATTAAACATATCACATATCGCCATATCTAAAGTCCAAACTGTTAAAAAGATAAAAACTATGCGGTGAACGTCGTAACAGAAAAGTAAAAATAAAAAACGCGCAATTTACAATTTTTAAAAAAAATTTTGGGGAGTTTTTTTCTTTTCGAGTGGTATAGGAAGGTTACAAATATCGCAATACTTTTTTATGGTATCGAAACCGAATCAACATTTTGGTATCGAAACAACTCTAGTTTGTATACAGAAAAAATGGTAAAATGTCACCGACCAATGGAACAGACGATTTGTAGAAATTTATGTGCCTGTCACCTATGCAGAGCAGGGGTTTGTATACGGCAAAAATGGTAAAACGTCACCCACCAAGGGAACAGATGATTTTTAGAAATGTATGTCCCTGTCAACTATGCAGAGCAGGGGTGTTTGTATACGGCAAAACTGGGTTAATGTCACCCACCAATGGAACAGACGATTTTTAGAAATTTATGTCCCTGTCACCTATGCAGAGCAGGGGTTTGTATACGGCAAAAATTGTAAAATGTCACCCAAGAATGTAACAGATGATTCTTAGAAATTTATGTCCCTGTCACCTATGCGGAGCAGGGTTTTTTTGATGGCAGACCTTTAGGAATCCCCAAATATACATTTATTGTGACAGACCCCCAGTATACGGCAAAAATTGTAAAATGTCACCCACCAAGGGAACAGATGATTTTAGGAAATGTATGTCCCTGTCAACTATGCAGAGCAGGGGATTTGTATACGGCAAAACTGGGTTAATGTCACCCACCAATGGAACAGACAATTTTTAGAAATTTATGTCCCTGTCACCTATGCAGAGCAGGGGTTTGTATACGGCAAAAATGGTAAAATGTCACCCAAGAATGTAACAGACGATGCTTAGAAATTTATGTCCTTGTCACTTATGCGGAGCAGGGGTTTTTTGATGCCAAAAATGGGTTAATGTCACCCAACAATGTAACAGACAAATTTTTTAAAATTAATGCCCTCTCTGCTATGCAGTGCAGGCCGCAAAGGTGTTTTTTTCACACACAATGAAACAGATGGATTTAAGTGTATTTCTTTCACTGTCAGAAATGCAGCAACAGGCTGCAAATGTACTAACACAAAAAAGTTGTTGTTTTTTTCAAACAATATATCATCAGTATTTAACGGTTTAATTGGACTGTCTGAAATGCAGTGCAGGCCGCAAATGTACTATCTAGCATAAAAAGTGTGTTTTTTTTTCTACTAACAAAGTAAATGCAGTATTTATCGATTTTATTGGACTGTCAGAAATACAGAGCAGGCCAAAAAATGTACCTTCTAGCACGAAAAATTTAAATTTGTCAACCAACAATGTAACAGCAGTATTTACTGGTTTTAGGTCACACAAATAGGTAGTCTAGTGGTAGGACTCCATGCCTTGCTGAGATACCGTGACGTGGTGTTTGAAGGGGCTCCGATATGTTCCTGATTGGAAATATTGGCGAATCTCTTCAGCTTTTAACATCCGAGTGAGGGATTAGCCAGTGTTGTCAGTTGCTTATCCATGTGGTGCATCTTTTTTCTGTGAGTTATGTTTTTATATATTTTCATCCGCACATGTTTTATTTTGTGTAGGATGTTTGTGTGGTGCTTGTGGTTCGCGCCGGTATCCTCCATTGTATGCAATTTTTGCTGGGGATAGCCGTTCGCTGCGAACCACATGCGGAGGAACTGCCCCCCCAGTTAGAAACATGCCACAGTGTTTGGGGTTTGGAGCAGTCCCACCCATTTAGGCCACGTTTATTTCTGTGATTCTTGTTTTATATGTATTGAATGTGCCATTGCATATGGCTGGTAAACATTCTGTTGCACATGGAAGCCGGTGTCACATGGTCTGTTGTAGGTGTAGCTTGCGGCCTCATTTGTTCCCCATTGCATTGTTGGTCCTGCAATGCAGGTGAGTGGGAGGGGGCTGTAGGCTGCTTAATACCTATTCAGACCTTGTTCACACACCATAGGTAGTCTAGTGGTAGGACCCCATGCCATGCTGAGATACCGTGACGTGGTGTTTGAAGGGGCTCCGATATGTTCCTGATTGGAAATATTGGCGAATCTCCCAGCTTTTAACATCCGAGTGAGGGATTAGCCAGTGTTGTCAGTTGCTTATCCATGTGGTGCATCTTTTTTCTGTGAGTTATGTGTTTATATATTTTCATCCGCACATGTTTTATTTTGTGTAGGATGTTTGTGTGGTGCTTGTGGTTCGTGCCGATATCCTCCATTGTATGCAATTTTTGCTGGGGATAGCCGTTCGCTGCGAACCACATGCGGAGGAACTGCCCCCCCAGTTAGAAACACGCCACAGTGTTTGGGGTTTGGAGCAGTCCCACCCATTTAGGCCACGTTTATTTCTGTGATTCTTGTTTTATATGTATTGAATGTGCCATTGCATATGGCTGGTAAACATTCTGTTGCACCTGGAAGCCGGTGTCACATGGTCTGTTGTAGGTGTAGCTTGCGGCCTCATTTGTTCCCCATTGCATTGTTGGTCCTGCAATGCAGGTGAGTGGGAGGGGGCTGTAGGCTGCTTAATACCTTTTCAGACCTTGTTCACACACCATAGGTAGTCTAGTGGTAGGACCCCATGCCATGCTGAGATACCGTGACGTGGTGTTTGAAGGGGCTCCGATATGTTCCCGATTGGAAATATTGGCGAATCTCCCAGCTTTTAACATCCGAGTGAGGGATTAGCCAGTGTTGTCAGTTGCTTATCCATGTGGTGCATCTTTTTTCTGTGAGTTATACACACAAATATGTTGCAGACTAATGTAATTGAATTAATTTTCACTACCAGGTATGCACTGCACGCCACAGGGGTACTTCACTACCAAAAAAGGGAATTTGTCCCCCTAGAATCTAAGATATGGATTTAATTAATAGATTTTCCCTGACAGATATTCAGCACAGGGGTAGTTCACAGAAAAAAATGGGAATATGTCCCGTTAACCCCCCCCGGGACATATTTATATTCTAGGGGGATTGGCTGCCCTTCAACAAGCGCCATTAAATCGGCAAACTTTTACGGAAATGTTCGGGTTCGGGTCCGGGTACCAAAAACCCTAAAGTTCAGTACGGACCCAAACTGTACAGTTCGGGTTCGCTCAGCCCTACAGTGCTTCCATTGTTTACAACATGGACATATAAAACGATTCTGTCCACAAATGGTTCAGAAATGTGTAAGACAAGCAGTCTCTCAACCATATTTACAATGGCAAGGACAGACACAGAGACATGTTTCACTTGTGAAAACACAGGCTACACATAAGAGAAGACTGCTACTGGACACTAGTATAACAGATACCTCTACTGGGGGTCTGTCACAATAAATGTATATTTGGGGATTCCTAAAGGTCTGGCCTTAATTTATAACCTTCTGGGATACCACATATAATGGCCACAACATGCAGGCAGTGTAAACTTATAATAGCCCACAGTGTATGGTGACATGTTCACCAACACAGAGTCAGGATTAGGTTTACTGTAGTGTAATGCAAATGTGATACAGTTCTTGTGTATCTTTTGGGGGAGCTGTTAGGCATTTATGGCACTCTTTATTGTAGAGGCCATTGCTTGAGGTCACCACAACATCAACTGGTGTGAGCCTCAGGGGGTAAGGCCATACAGCTCACAAACAGATGAGGAGACAATGGGTTTTAGATAAGCTCTTTTACTTGCATCAATTGGCAAAACTGTTGTGGTAGTTCGTAAATTATTTTTGTGCATGAAACCTTTTATAACTTTCAGTCTGGGAGTGCAAAGATTTTGCTCCTGGGGGTATAAAGCACTGGAGGGGGTGTGTATAATACAAAGAATATATGGGTTATATAGGATTATATAGGAAACAAAGACAACAGCCTAGGGACAGAATAAAAGGGATAGAATACGGAGATAGATATAATGTCCTAATAAGTAATATTTTTCTTTCATCAACAATATTCAAAATCTTCAACTGTCACCAGAAGATGTGCAGGTACAGGGAAAGATCTACTCCACAAAGGACACACACCCTGAGCTGTGATAACGAGATCTGAAGTAAAAAAGGATACATCCCCTGAGCCTTGACAGAGAAAGAGCTACATTGGAAAGGACATGGCCCCAACCAAAAATAAATCAAGCAGTTTCAGCAAGGAATGGGGAGATCCCTGGATCCATGTGAGGTACAGGGTTGGTTCTAGCTTTGTTAGAAAGTGATTGGCATGTTCTATATGAGGTCAGAATTTCATCCATTAATGATGGCAGAACCCCTTAACCACTTGCCGCCACGCTAACGCCGATGGGCGTCAGCACGGCGGCTCTCTCAGGTCTCACTGCCGCCTATCGGCGTCATCTCGTGAGACCCGAGATTTCGCATGAACGCGCGCTCATCGTGCGCGTGCCTTCATGTGATCGTAGACGGGACAACTGAAATTACAGCCTGCCAGCGCTGATCATGCGCTGGCAGGCTGTAGATGCGGAAAAAAACGCATTTAAATTGCATATCAGACGCTGTTTTGTAAACAGCGTCTGATATGCCTGCTGTCTGCTCGTCTGGTGGTCCCTTTGTCTGGGACCACCAGAGGAAACATAGGTAAAGTGCACCAATCACTACACACACATACCCCCCATCACTGATTAACCCCTAATCACCCATGTCACCCCCCCCTGATCACCCATGTCACCCCCCCTGTCACTAATCACCCCCCTGTAAGGCTCATTCAGACGTCCGTATGTGTTTTGCGGATCCATGGATCTGCGGATCCATGGATCTACGGATCCGCAAAATACGGACACCGGCAATGTGCTTTCCGCATTTTGCAGATCCGCACAGAACTATATAGAAAATGCTTTTTCTTGTCCGCAAGAATAGGACATGTTCTATATTTTTGCGGAACGGAAGTGCAGACCCGGAAGCGCGGATCCGTAATTCCGGATCCGAGCGGGACAAAGTCTGTCCCCATAGAAATGAATGGGTCCGCAATTCCGTTCCGCAAACAGAACTGCGGACGTGTGAATGGGGCATAAGGGTCCCTTATCACCGCCAGTTAGTTAGCTACTTGTTAGGTAGTTAACGCCCAGCCCACCGCAACGCAGACACTGATTTTGGCAGAGATTTTTTCATCCACATTGATCGATGCGAATGAAAAAATCTGTGCCGTTCATTTATTAATTTTTTTCAGCCCAGAGGCCGAACGGAAAAAAAAAATCTCATTACCCATATGCTCAATATAAGGAGAATCGCAGAAACTCCTAATGCTGGCCATACGTGTAATGATTGCGGAGACCCTCAAATGCCAGGGCAGTACAAACACCTCACAAGTGACCCCATTTTAGAAAGAAGACACCCCAAGGTATTCTGTGAGGGGTATGGTGAGTTCATGTAAAATTTTATTTTTTGTCACAAGTTAGTGGAATATGAGACTTTGTAAAAAAAAAATATATATCAATTTCCGCTAACTTGTGCCCAAAAATTATTTTTTCTGTGAACTCGCGATGCCCCTCACGGAATACCTTGGGGTGTCTTCTTTCCAAAATAGGGTCACAAGTGGGGTATTTATACTGCCCTGGCATTTTAGGGGTCCTAAAGCGTGAGAATCCAAATACGTAAAAATGCCCTGTGAAATCCTAAAGGTACTCATTGGTTTTAGGGCCCCTTTGCACATCTTGGCTGCAAAAAAGTGTCACACATGTGGTATCGCCGTACTCAGGAGAAGTAGGGCAATGAGTTTTGGGGTGTATTTTTACATATACCCATGCTAAGTGAGAGAAATATCTCTGTAAATTGACAACTTTGTATAAATTTTTTTTAAAAGTTGTTATTTACAGAGATATTTCTCACACACAGTATGGGTATATGTAAAAATACACCCCAAAACACATTGCCCTACTTCTCCTGAGTACGGCGATAGCACATGTGTGCCACTTTTTTTTGCAGCCAAGATGCGCAAAGGGGCCCTAAAACCAATGAGTACCTTTAGGATTTCACAGGACATTTTTACGCATTTAGATTCTCACGCTTTAGGGCCCCTAAAATGCCAGGGCAGTATAAATACCCCACATGTGACACCATTTTGGAAAGAAGCCACCCCAAGGTATTCCGTGAGGGGCATGGTGAGTGCACAGAAATTTTTTTTTTTTTGCACAAGTTAGCGGAAATTGATATTTTTTTTTTTACAAAGTCTCATATTCCACTAACTTGTGACAAAAAATAAAATTTTACATGAGGTCACCATACCCCTCACGGAATACCTTGGGGTGTCTTCTTTCTAAAATGGGGTCACTTGTGGGGTATTTATACTGTCCTGGCATTTTATGGGCCCCTAAAGCGTGAGAAGAAGTCTGGAATCCAAATGCGTAGAAATGTCCTGTGAAATCCTAAAGGTACTCATTGGAATTAGGGTCCCTTTGCGCACCCAGGCTGCAAAAAAGTGTCACTTATGTGGTATCGCCATACTCAGGAGAAGTAGGGCAATGTGTTTTGGGGTGTATTTTTATATATACCCATACTTTGTGTGAGAAATATCTCTGTAAACGACAACTTTTTAAATTTTTTTATACAAAGTTGACAATTTACAGAGATATTTCTCTCACCCAGCATGGGTATATGTAAAAATAAACCCCAAACCACATTGCCCTACGTCTCCTGAGTACGGCGATACCACGTGTGTGACACTTTTTTGCAGCCTGGGTGCGCAAAGGGGCCCAAATTCCAATGAGTACCTTTAGGTTTTACATGGCTGCTCACAATTTAGCCCCGCCCAAAATGCCAGAGCAGTAAACACACCCCACAAATGACCCCATTTCAGAAAGTAGACACCCCAAGGTATTCACTGAGGGGCATAGTGAGTCCGTCTGAGATTTTATTTTCCTCAGAAAGTGTCATTTTCCGCTAACTTGTGAAAAAAAATGAAATGATACATGAACTCACCATGCCCCTCCGCGAATACTTTGGGGTGTCTTCTATCTAAAATGGTGTCATTTGGGGGGTATTTATACTATCCTGGCATTCTAGCACCTGAAGAAACATGACAGGTGCTCAGAAAGTCAGAGCTGCTTCAAAATGCCGAAATTCACTTTTTTGCACCATAGTTTGTAAACACTATAACTTTTACCCAAACCAATAAATATACACTTATTGGATTTTTTTTTAATCAAAGACATGTAGAACAATAAATTTTGTGAAAAATTTATATAGAAATGTAGTTTTTAAAAAAAAAATTACAACAGAAAGTGAAAAATGTCATTTTTTTGCAAAAATGTCATTACATTTTTATTAATAGCAAAAAAAGTAAAAATGTCAGCAACAATGAAATACCACCAAATGAAAGCTCTATTAGTGAGAAGAAAAGGAGGTAAAATTCATTTGGGTGGTAAGTTGTATGACCGAGCAATAAACGGTAAAAGTAGTGTAGTGCGGATTTGTAAAAAAGGGCCTGGTCACTAGGGGGGTATAAACCTGTGGTCTTCAAGTGGTTAAAATACACCCATTAGCAGACCATGTTCAATTTAATAACACAATTCACGAATTGTATCCATTTGTTTTAGCTCTTCGCCTCACAGACACCTCACTATTTTGACGCAAAGTATTCTTTTGTAGTTCCATACATTAGACAATTTGTATGCTTCAGCCCCACGGTGACCTCTAGTGTCTAAATACCACCATTAAGAGCATTGCTATAACTGATTTATCCTGCAATTATATGTCAGATTATGAGAAATAATCTTGCTAAAAAATGCCTGCATCTTATAGGTTGCACTCACAGTGGTTCAGCAGTCCCAGGCCTCCCTGACTGCTTCCTTAAAGGGGTTGTGTCATTTCAGCAAATGGAGTTTATCATGTAGACAAAGGTAATACAAGGCACTTACTGTATTGTGATTGTCCATTTTACCTCCATTGCTGGCTTGATTCACTTTTCCATCACATTTTACACTGTTCGTTTCCATGGTTATAGCAACCCTGTAATCCGGCAGCAGTGGCCATGCTTGCACACTATATGCAAACACGGCCACCACTCCTGGATTGAAGGATGGTCGTATTCATGGAAACGGCCAGCGTATAATGTGATGGAAAAATGAATGAGGCCAACAAAACAGGCAATATGTATAATCACAATACATTAGTAAGTGTCTTGTATTACCTTTATCTACATGATAAATGCCATTTGCTGAAGTTGTAGTACCCCAGAGCGTGCACTACCATTCCTATAACCTGCTATTGTCTCTAATGGCTAACCAATGTGTGACACCACTATGTCTTTTGTTTCCAGGTCTGTTCAGAAGGTTCTATGTAACAGTTATTTATTGTATTACATGCACTGTGCCTGGTTTTCCAGCAGGTGGCAGTGTACCTGGCAGAGAGAGATCTTTAGATATAATGGCACTTTTTATTCCATTCTCAGAAGTGGGCTAGACCTGCTTCTTACCAAGGGAGGGAATGCAGGAAAGAGGAGTTGAGAGTTGGAAGGAGAAGAGACATGGTGCAGTGAGGGGAATGCCCCCCCTCCTGCAACAGGAGTCTTCCATGGGAAGCAGCTTGTAGAGCACCAGACTCCTTGCAGTTCATAGACAGAGTATTACAAGGGGGCCAACAGCCAAAGGCACCCCACTCAGATGGTACCAGAACTGCTAGAAGGTCCAGACTGAAGCCAGAGATTAGCACTGCAGCAAAGAGGGAGAAAGCAAGTTATTTAAGTTTTCCTGCCAGTTTAGCCTTCGCCTGCTAGAGCCAAGAGAAAGATCAAACATTGTTTGGATAACACAAGTTTATTGTAAGTTTATTCAAGTCAAACCATTGAACTTCACCAAGTCTGAATATTAGAGAGCCTAACCTCGGGGGAGCGACAGTATCCAGATAGTTTTGTGTCACATTGCTTCCATCAGGCTAAATCAACACTAGGCATTTCTAACACCGGGACCCGATCGGCCCTGGGGGGCTGCTCGTTGCAAAGTGAGACAACCCCTTTAATCCGGCAGAACATTCATACAGCGCTTTGCAATGAGAGAGTTGTGCTACTGCATTCCTCTCTATCTCCCTGCCCCACACCGATCTGTGTTATCACTTAAGGTAAGAGAGGAGGCTAAGTGATAATGGAGAGGATTGTGAGAAACACTGCTCTCTCCATCCTGAAGGTCACCAAGCTGCAGGGCAGGAGAATAAAATTCTGACTAACTGCATCTTGACGACCTTTGATGATGTCACAAATGGGAGAGGTTAGACCAGGAATACTGTATGACTGTGGCTGTAAATGTACAGAAATTAGATTTTTTTTTCTTATTAAAGATACTTGGATAGGTACATTTATTGAGGTGACCACATGCACCACTGCTGTTTTTTTCAATGGTCAGCAGATGACACACTAAGGTTAAAGGGGTTGTCTCACTTTAGCAAGTGTTATTCATCATGTAGAAAAAGTTAATACAATGCACTTACTAATGTATTATGATTATCTATATTGTTTCCTTTGCTGGCTTGATCGATTTTTCTATCACATTATACACGTCTCGTTTCCTTGGTTATGGCCACCCTGCAATCCTGCATTGGTGATCGTGCTTGCATACTATAAAAAAAAATTCCTGGCCTCTCTGGTGGGCAGAACCATAGGAGCGCACATTGGCATGCATTTTTTACTATAGTGTGCAAGCACGGCCACTGATGCTGGATTGCAGGGTGGTCGTAACCATGGAAAGGAGAAGAGTATAATGAGATGGAAAAATGAGCCCAGCCAGCAAAAGACACAATATGGATAATAACAATACATTAGAAAGTACCTTGTGTAGAAAATGCCCTCAATCGGGGCTGATTATGTTTGCTCTACTGCTCCAAATTAATGGTAACCCAAGGGTTTTACGTGCACGGAAGAAAATAATTGTGACACACACTCTAGGGTCAAAGCAAATTCTCATTTATTAGAGGAAGTACAGCAGTTTATATAGACATCAGAGAGACATTCCCCCTGAGGCTCGTGGCATTGTTACATTAGCTGAAATATGAAAATATGGAAAGAGATAACACTTGGCATCTGCACATTGCTTACTAACTCTGGTATGTGAACTATGTAAATATCTAACTGTAGGTGCCATCTTGTAATGGATTCCTTACTAACAGCAGCACAGCATATATGACATAGCAAGGAGGCGTGTCCTCTTGAGGATGGAAACCTTCGTGCTTTGGAGAAGATAACGTGTTGTCTAAGAGCTGGAGTATATGGGAGCTTTCTTAGCAGATTCAAAGAATGAAGTCCACATCTCTATCAGTCCCCGGTTGGACCTCATTCTTTCCCTAATAAAGCCTAGCACATCTGTCCCAATGCTCCGAGTTCTCTTCACCAGTTTCCATGAAAACCTATCCTAGTGTATAGCCTCCCATGACACTGGACTTGGCAAGGGGAAGTCAGATGTCTGTCCCTACGGTCGATGATCTCCAGGTGGCGTTGTAAGCAAGGGGGGGGTTCCAACAGAACAAAGTGGACCTTGTCTCCCATCCTCATGGAGGTCTCCCATGATCATCTCCGGGGTAGCCTCAGCTATGAATTTAAACAAAAACCTCCTAATGCAGGGGATGACACAAGAAACAACGCAAACAGCAGAATTAAAGAGAAATTCAGGAATAGACAGTAAGCCCTTTTTAGGGCATTCATGACCTGGCAATTGATTACTGTGAACATAAGAACTATTAATACTGAGAATCTTTGGGCAATACTATCAATGGAATGGATCACCGAACTAAAACTATCGGACTGTAGCAACTTTGTTCTTCCTTTTGCACAAATTTTTCACAGTCCATAAACCTATTTTTACAATCTCATTTAGGATCCATATTCTTTGAGTCAGGATCAGCAGTCACACAAGGGGGAACAAGAAATACCATACTTTCAAGTCTCCAGACTCAACATTTTCTTGCAATGACTGACGTAGATCCAATTAGGCTTTCCTTTACACTTCATTGATGCGCTTGCGGTCAACAACACTTGGAATGGACCATCATAACAGGGTTTGAAGACTTTTCTAAAATGTATTTTTACCACCATCGACCCCCACCGCCCCCACCCCCCATACCGGGTATGCTTCTGGCCATCCTGAAAATAAGTCATAGCACATCAATACATACTCATATACGCCCACCTTGGGTAGTTGATTTTAGTCTGAAAACTTTAAAACAGATACAAAGGGCAAGACGTGTGTTTCTGCTGGGGTACCTTAACCACCTTGCTGATGTTGTTCTGGGTACAAATCATTCATCCTTGAGTATATCTAACTGCTACAGTGCTGAACCCTGGGACGTACCATACGCTATGTACTAAATCACACACAGTAGTTTCTGACTGGTGCGTCACTCCATGGGTTGCCTGTGCCATCGTGAGGTAGAAGGACCTGGGAAGGCAGAGTTTTCCTTGGAACTGTATTAGGCCTTCCTCATTTGTATTCCCCCCTTTTCCATCCACCAGTCCCTTTTCTCCTTCCCCACCTGGTTCTGTAAGGTCTTAAGAACTTCCAGTGAGACAGGAGGAGTTATTTCAGGGACCTGAGCTGTGGCCACTTAAGGCAGGGGTCTGCCTAGGCAATTTGTCAGCCAGTTTTATCTGCCATGGCTTTTTCACTTTGCCTCCTGGGAGTCTGTTTTACAGTGGCCTTTTGTGGTTTTCACCACCACTCAAGTTAGCGACATCAGAAACTTCACTGCTTCACAATTTTCAATGGGTTTACCTGAAGCGGTTGAGGAAGTCTCTGGCTTTCCAAACGAGCCCATAGTCATGGGCCATCCCAAAAGGCATACCTGGAATCAGAGTAAATGTTGGCTGTTTTTCCCTCTGCATATCTGCAAACCATCTTCAGAGTCTTTAGCGCCACTTCTTAAGCAGACATGTGTGGTGGTAAGGACTATGTTATTTTTTTTTTTATAATATCCGGAATAGAATGTTCTAAATCAAGGCTGAACATCCTGTGTAGAGTTGAGCGAAACCTGGATGTTCGGGTTCGACGAGTTCGGGCCGAACTTCACTGAAGTGTTTGGGTTCGGAATACGAACTTAACCCAAACTTGAGCCCGAACCCGGACCCCATTGAAGTCAATGGGGACCCAAACTTTTGGGCACTAAAATGGCTGTAAAATAGTCCTGGAAAGGGCTAAAGGGCTGCAAAATGTAAGTAAATACCCTGCAAACAAATGTGAATAGGGAAATGACTTAAGAAAAAAAAAATATATTAAATATTATTAATTGGCAACTCAGAGGAGGAGGTGGAATAGGAGGTTGGGGAGGAGTCCGGTGGGAATGCCATCAGCAGCACGTCTACCAGCAGGAATTTGTAGTTACGCATCTTTTGATCAGTAACAGACGTTTTTACAAAATTTGGTTTCCTGCAAGCAATTCACAGCTGTGCCTTATCATTGGCAAAACTTGGTTAATGTCACCCACCAATGGAACAGGTTTTATTCAGAAATGTAGGCCCATGGCACCCAGACAGAGGAGAGGTCAATGCATGGCAAAACAGGCTTCATGTCACCCAACAATGGAACAGGCCACTATCAGAAATGTAGGCCCATGGCACCCAGACAGAGGAGAGGTCAATGCATGGCAAAACAGGCTTCATCACTGGCAAAACTTGGTTAATGTCACCCACCAATGGAACAGGTTATATTCAGAAATGTAGGCCCATGGCACCCAGACAGAGGAGAGGTCAATGCATGGCAAAACAGGCTTCATGTCACCCAACAATGGAACAGGCGATTATCAGAAATGTAGGCCCATGGCACCCAGACAGAGGAGAGGTCAATGCATGGCAAAACAGGCTTCATGTCACCCACCAATGGAACAGGCCACTATCAGAAATGTAGGCCCCTGGCATTCAGACAGAGGAGAGGTTCATTCAAATTGGGGTAGCCACCAAAATAATGGTACAAATAAAAAAAGGATTCAATGGATAAGTTCACTGGGAGTACAAGAATTTATGGTTGAGGTGGTTATAAATGTCTATTCTGCACAAGGTACGGACAAGTCCTGTGGGATCCATGCCTGGTTCATTTTAATGAACGTGAGTTTGTCCACTTTGGCTGTGGACAGGTGGCTGCGTTTGTCTGTAATGATGCCCCCTGCCCTGCTAAATACTTGTTCAGACAATGCACTGGCTGCAGGGCAGGCCAGCACCTCCAGGGCATACAGGGCAAGGTCAGGCCATGTGGACAATTTGGAGACCCAGAAGTTAAATGGGGCAGAACCATGAGTCAGTACATGGAGGCGTAGGCACACGTACTGTTCCACCATGTTGCTGAAATGCTGCCTCCTGCTAAGCTGGTGGTGCAGGTTGCTGTGGCGCGGTGACAAAGCTTTTTTCCACATGTCGGCCATGCTAACCCTGCCTTCTGAGGAGCTGGCCGTGACACATTGGCGATCTCTTCCTCCTCTGCCTTTGCCTTGAGCTTCCACTTGTCACCCCGTGTCACTTGGGAATGCCCTCAGGAGCGCGTCTACCAGCGTGCACTTGCAGTCACGCATATTCCTATCACACTCCACTGTGGGAATTAAGGTGGGCACGTTGTCTTTGTAGTGGGGATCAAGCAGGGTGGCAACCCAGTAGTCTGCACAAGTTACAAAGTGGGCAACTCTGCTGTCGTTGCGCAGGCACTGCAGAATGTAGTCTCTCATATGTGCCAGGCTGCCCAGAGGTAAGCATACGCTGTCCTCTATAGGTGGTGTATCATCCGTGTCCTCTGTATCCCCCCAGCCACGCTCCAGTGATGGCCCTGAGCTGCGTTGGGTGCCACCCTGCAGTGAACCCGGTTCCTCCTTCTCCTCCTCCAGAACTGTGCCCTGGCTGGCCACATGTGTACCTGGCCTCTGCTGGTGCAGGAACCCACCCTCTGAGCCACTTCTGAATGACCGGCCTAAAACCCCCTGTGAAATGCCCCCTCTTCATCCTCCTATGCCACATCCTCTTCCATCATCGGCATAATAGTTTTTTCAAGGTGACATAGAAGTGGTATTGTAATACTAACAACAGCGTCATCCGCACTGGCCATGTTGGCTATGAGTACTGAAAAAACCGCAACAATGTACACAGGTCTCGCATGGAGGCCCAGTCACTGGTGGTGAAGTGGTGCTGTTCCACAGAACGACTCACTGCAGCAGCTCTGACATGTCTGGGTAGTATTTTTCTGCACCACCAAATTCAGCACATGCGCCAGGCAAGGGATGTGCGTCAAACCGGCTAGTCCCAGAGGTGCTACGAAATTTCGCCCATTATCGCACACCACCAGGCCGGGCTTGAGGCTCACTGGCAGCAACCACTCATCGGTCTGTTGTTCTATGCCCCTCCACAGCTCTTGTGTGGTGAGGGGTTTGTCCCCTAAACACATGAATTTTAAAACCGCCTGCTGACGTTTACCCCTGGCTGTGCTGAAGTGGGTGGTGAAGGTCTTTCAATGACTGGATGAGCAGGTGGAAGAAATAGGAGGAGGAAGCCGAGTAGGAGGAGGAGGCAACAAGAGTCAAAGAATAATGCCCTGCGATCCTCGGTGGTGGAAGGACATGCGCCAAACCGCTATCCGCCTCGGGCCCAGCCGCCACTACATTTACCCAGTGTGCAGTTAGGGAGATATAGCGTCCCTGCCCATACTTACTGGTCCATGTATCTGTGGTTATGTGGACCTTGCCATAGATAGCGTTGCACAGTGCACACTTGATTTTATCCTCCACTTGGTTGTGCAGGGAAGGGACGGCTCGCCTGGAAAAGAAGTGGAAGCTGGGAACGACGTATTGTGGAACAGCCACTGCCATCAGCTGTTTAAAACAGTCCACCAGACGTAATGACAGCATTTCAAAGGCCAGTAATTTTGAAATGCTAGCATTCAGGACCAGGGATCGAGGTATTTTCTCTTTCTCTCCAGTGTTTTGGAGATGGACAGCTGAACGCTTGCGTGTGACATGGTGGAGATGCTTGGTGATGATGACGGAGGTGACAGAGGTGGTGGTGGCACATCCTCTGTTTGCTGTGTGGCAGATGCCACTGTGACTCCAGAGGTGGAGTAAGAGGCAGAGACAGCAGCAGAAGAGGAAGCAGGAGGAGCCTGAGACTTTTCTTGTTTTTTAAGGTGTTTACTCCACTGCAGTTTGTGCTTTGCATGTAGATGCCTGGTCATGTTTAGAACGTTTATGCCTCGCTTCAGGCTCTGATGGCACAACGTGCAAACCACTCGTGTCTTTTCGTCAGGACATTGTCTAAAGAACTGCCACACCAATAAACTCCTTGGAGCTGGCTTTGGTGTGCTAGGTCCCTGGGTGTGGTGGGCAGCCTGTGGGGATTGCCGCTCCGCTTTTGCAGCCTGCTCTCCCTTTTGTTGTGCTGTTGCTTCTGTGCGACCACCGCCTCTCCCTCAGAACTGCACACGTCACTAGCATGAACTTGAGTCTAGTTGGGGTCTAGGACCTCATCGTCTTCCACATCATCTTCCACCCATTCTTGACCCCTGCCCTCCTAGTCTGCACACTGCAGAAAGCCGCAGTAGTTGGCACCTGTGTTTCGTCAGAGACGTGCTGTGGTGGTCCTCCCATGTCCGCATCCTGCAACATAAGTGGTTGGGCATCAGTGCATTCAATGTCTTCCACTTCTGGGGTAGGGCTATATGGATGGCCTGGGGAAACCATGCCAGCAGAGTCATCAAAAAGCATGAGTCTGTTGCATGACTTGGAGCTCAGGCTGCTTTGCAAGGGGGTGAGGTGAAAGACTGATAGGAATGGGCTGCGGGTGCCAACTCTGAGCTTTCTGCAGAGGACTGGGTGGGAGATACGGTGAGGGAATTGGCGCCACTGTCTACTATCACCTGTACTTGTTCTGGCCTCAACCATCTGTAGAGCGGCATTCGGGCCGACCAAATAATGCTGAAGGTTCTGTTGCCTACTCGCACCTGAGGAAGGTGTTTCACTTGGACCTGTAGTTGGCGCTGAATGGCCACGTCCTACCAGCAACAGGAGCTCCACCAACACCACCACGGCCATGCCCACGGCCCTTATTTGATGTTCTCCTCATTATTTGTGTTCACCCACCAAGCTGACAGATAGTTTATCTCCAGTGTCAATATAACTGCCAAAAGTCAACAATTAAGTTCACGAACACGAAGGTAGTGCCCATATCATAAAAATGCTCTGTGGACCAAGAATACCGCTTTTTTCCCCAAAAATCTCTCCCTGAGAACACAGGCAACAACCTTTCCCTAGACTAACACCAGCAGAATGACGTGTGGCACTACGTGACTCCAGCTTATAAAGAGGCTGGGTCACATGCTGCATTTAGCCAATCACAGCCATGCCATTAGTAGGCATGGCTGTGATGGCTTCTTAGGGCAAAAATTTAAAACGCTTGCTGATTGGCTGCTGTGCAGCCCTTCAAAAATAGAAGAATCACCGAACGGACCCGAACTTTTGTAAAATGTTCGGATTCGGGTCCGTGACCCGAACACCCCAAAATTCGGTATGAACCCGAACTATACAGTTCGGGTTCACTTAACCTAATCCTGTGTTCACTAATAATTTCACTTTTTTTTGGTGCCCAAAGCCAGAGCACACTTCTCCCTGTGTCTCTGTGTTGATTTCTTTAATTCTCGACTTAACCCTTACTTCGTAGAACTGACGTTGCTCACAGTAAAGTTGGCTATGTGACTTTCCTCTACTAGTCAGTCTTCTAGATGCCAATTTTTTTTATTATTAAAGATATTTGGATAGGTACATTTAATGAGGTGACCACATGCACCACTGCTGTTTTTTTTCAATGGTCAGCAGATGACACACTAAGGTTAAAGGAGTTGTCTCACTTTAGCAAGTGTCATTTATCATGTAGAGAAAGTACCGTATTTTTCGTTTTATAAGACAAACTTTTTTTTCCCTCCAAAGTGGAGGGAAAAAGTGTCTGCCTCTTATAAAACGAATGCGATGCAAATTGGGTGGCTCAGGAGCTCTCATTAACAGCTCCTGAGCCTGCCAGTAAACTGTTGGGCGGGCTGGCGGCTTCACTGATGGCTTTTGCCTCCAGCCCGTGCTTCCTTAACAAGACTGCACCAGGGACGGGCGGCTGGCGGCTTCACTTTTTAAGCTCCGCTGTCGCCAGCTCCTGGGACTGGAGCCCACAGCTCCAGTAACTGAAAGAGTTTCCTCCTGTCCCCTCCTCCAGCCGTGCGTCTGGGACCGGAGCCTGCAGCTCCACTAAGTAAACGTGTTTCCTCCTGTCCCCTCTTCCAGCTGCACGCCCGGGACAGGAGTCGGCAGCTTCAGTAAGTAAATATGTTTCCCCCTGTCCCCTCCTCCAGCCACACGGCCGGGACTGGAGTCGGCAGCAATAGTAAGTATAATCTTCTCCCCCCCCTGTCCCCTCCTCCAGCTGCTGCCCGGGGACTGAACAGAGCTTTAGGGTCCCAGTCTTCTCCTCCATGTGCTAGATACCTGTCAAACTGTGCTCCAGTGCCTGTTTTATTGTGCCTGCCAGCCCTGCTGCTCTCTGCTCATACACCACCCATGTACTGCAGTCATGGATGAGAGGGGTTATAGTGATATATAATGTAAACACTGGGACTGTCATGTGTTTATATTAAATATGACTACAACCCCCCCTCATCCATAGGAATCCACCCATGTACTGCAGTATATGAGTGGACTCCTATGGATGAGGGGGGGGGGGGGGTTATAGTCATATTTAATATAAACACATGACAATTACAAAACAGTCCCTGGATAGTGTTTATATTTAATATGACTATAACTCCCCTCATCCTTGAGAATACACCAATTTACAGTACATCAGTGGATTCTTTAGGATGATGGGTGTTATAATCACATGTCACAAGTGCCATCCACAGCCCCCCCCCCCCCATAACAGTGCCATCCACAGATCCCCCCCTCATAAGTGGCATCCACAGATCCCCCCTCATAAGTGGCATCCACAGATCCCGACCTATGACAATGGCATCAACAGATCCCCCCATGACAATAGCATCCACAGATCCCCCCATGACAATGGCATCCACAGATCCCCCCCATGACAATGGCATCCACAGATCCCCCCCCATGACAATGGCATCCACAGATCCCCCCCATGACAATGGCATCCACAGATCCCCCCCATGACAATGGCATCCACAGATCCCCCCCATGACAATGGCATCCACAGAACCCCCCCATGACAATGGCATCCACAGAACCCCCCCATGACAATGGCATCCACAGAACCCCCCATGACAATGGCATCCACAGAACCCCCCATGACAATGGCATCCACAGAACCCCCCATGACAATGGCATCCACAGAACCCCCATGACAATGGCATCTACAGAACCCCCATGACAATGGCATCCACAGAACCCCCATGACAATGGCATCCACAGAACCCCCCATGACAATGGCATCCACAGAACCCCCCATGACAATGGCATCCACAGAACCCCCCATGACAATGGCATCCACAGATCCCCCATGACAATGGTATCCACAGATCCCCAAAAAGTGTGTCATCCACAGATCCCCCATAACAGTGCCATCCACAGAACCACTATAATAGCATCATTCACAGGCCACCAAAAGTTCGAAACCCATTAAAAGCACACCTTTTAGTTCAAACTATTTGTTTTCCTATTTTCCTCCTCAAAAACTTAGGTGCATCTTATCATCAGGTGCGTCTTACAAAGTGAAAAATATGGTAATACAATGCTCTTACTAATATAATAACATTAAAGTACTTAAAGTACTTAAAGCCGAAAAAAGACATCTGTCCATTGAGTTCGGCCTGTCATCCTGCTAGTTGATCCAAAAAAAAACTGTGAGGTAGAAGCCAATTTTCCCCACTTAAGGCCTAATTCACACGTCCGCAATCTTCTTCGGCACCCGTTCTGCAAATTTGCGGAACGGGTGCGGACCCATTCATTTTGGGTCTGTGCTCTTCGCATCTACATTTGCGGAGTGCACCGACGATCTTCAGGATGGCGCTCAGCAAAAATATAGAGCATGTCCTATTGCGGACAAGTATAGGCATCTCTATAGGGCTGGTGGAAAGGTGTTTAGCGGGTCCGCAAAACACTACGGACGTGTGAATAAGACCTTAGGGGGAATAAAAAAATTCCTTCCCCTCAGTCGTCTTTTTTCTAAAGTAAATAACCCTAATTTTGATAATCTTTCAGGGTACTGTAGTTGCCCCATTCCAGTTATTACTTTAGTTGCCCTCCTCTGAACCCTCCCCAGCTCTGCTATGTCTGCCTTGTTCACAGGAGCCCAGAACTGTACACAGTACTCCATGTGTGGTCTGACTAGCGATTTGTAAAGTGGTAGGACTATGCTCTCATCACGGGCATCTATGCCCCTTTTGATGCAACCCATTATCTTATTGGCCTTGGCAGCAGCTGCCTGACACTGGTTTTTGCAGCTTAATTTGCTGTTTATTAAAATTCCTAGATCCTTTTCCATGTCAGTGTTACCAAGTGTTTTACCATTTAGTATGTACGGGTGACTTGCATTATTCCTTTCAATGTGCATAACTTTACATTTGTCAGTGTTAAACCTTATCTGACACTTATCTGCCCAAGCCTACAATCTATCCAGATACCTCTGTAGCAGTATATTGTCCTCTTCGGTGTTAATTACTTTATACAGTTTAGTGTCATCTGCAAAAATTTATATTTTACTATGCAAGCCTTCTACAAGATCATTAATAAATATAGGGCCCAGTACTGACCCCGAGGTACACCACTAGTGACAGTGACCCAATATTATGATTATCTATATTGCTTCCTCTGCTGGCTTGATCTATTTTTCCATTACATTATACACATCTCGTTTCCTTGGACCATAGAAGCGCACACTGGTATGCACTTTTTCCTAAAGTGTGCAAGCACGGCCACTAATGCTGGATTGCAAGGTGATCGTAGCCATGGAAACGAGAAGAGTATAATGTGATGAAAAAATGAACCAGCATCTCCCTTATCCACTGTAGTGCCTGCACTTCACTGGAGGCTCCTGCTATCTGTGCAGACAGCCTGTGTAAACACCAGAGCCCTGACCTTCAAGCCACCCCGGCCTCCACCCCCTTGGAGCTGACAAAGATCAAAGTCACAAGCTGTGAGGGATGAGATTCAGACGTGACAAAGTTGGAGGTTTGTTTTCAGAGTAGCAGAGCTGTGTTTAGTTAGATGTAGGACAGATGAAATGTAGCAGGGATGTAGCAGTGCTAATTTTGTCAAATGTAGTGGCTTTCAGATCTTTATATGTGGTGCAGAGATGTAGTTCTTTACACATAGTGCTGAGTTCTACATATGTAGCAGTGCTTGGTTTGTCAGGTGTAGCAGAGATGTAACAAGGCAGAGGCCCTCAAATGGGACAATGCTGGAGTTTTATTTCAGAGTAGCAGAGCAAAATTTGTCACCTGTTGTAAAATTAGTTCTTCCAATGTAGGAGATTGATATGCAGTAGAGCTGGGTTTGACAGATGTAAGAAAGCTCAGATGTATGAGGGCTGTGTTAGTTGAATGAGTTTGACAGCTATATTTATCAAATAAAGTGTAGGTGAGCTGAGATATAGCAGTGCTGACATTGTCAAATGTAGCAGAATTCAGTTTTTTTGATGTAGCATCATCTATATAGCGGGGGAAAAAAAAACTTTGCAGGTTGGAAAAACGTGGTACACTGAACTTTCCCATCCTGCAAAGTACTAAAAAAAAGTAATTCATTAGATGAGAAGAACAACAGAAATAAATAACGCTGGTGTGAATGGGCACTAAAAGGTGGGGATTTATGCAGGGAAGCATTACTGGTCTAACAGCAGGCAATCATAGCCAAGTAATAAAATCCAGTCCAATATGGCGGATCTTCCCTGTACTTTATCACTTGGCTATAATAGCCTGTCTGCATTCACTACATACTGTAATGTGTGTAGTGCAGATCTTCTGCCTGTATGAACTAGGAGATGATCATGATCATGTGACTGTTTGTATGATAGGTCAGGTTCTGCAGTGGGCGGGAAAAGGCAGATTATTCACACCCACAAATATTCATGAGGGAGAACTGAGTCATTGTTGTTACACGCCCCTCAGCTTTACTGCAGCATGTAAACACAGCAAGAGTAACAGAACTATGCAAAGGTGTAAGTATTTTATTTTTTAAAGAAATCAAGCTTAACTAATGTATATGCATGATGAGTTTTCTAATGTTTTTTTTTCCATAACTCGGATAACCCTTTTTAGCCACCATGACGTACAGTTTTGACATGGTAGAAAACTGTACATGGTGACAGCACTAAGATTCCGCTATTACACACAGCCAGGGATCTCAGCTAACCATCCCACGACCAATGAGTGCGGTCTTGGGCCGATGATTGCTCTAATTGACTAGTCTGTACAGACTAGCCAATCAGAGCATAGTAATGCCAGCTGAAAGGTTATGATCCCCACAGTTCGTGACAGTGGGGATCAGAACCTTTTGAAAAGTTTGAATGACCCCATCCTCCCCACCCGAACTCCTCAAAGTGTGGCCGCCACCCCCTTTCAGGATGGCTGGCAGGAGGATGCATGTAGCCCTCCCCTTTTCTTCCCCTGCTGCTATTATCATTAGGATGGCCGAGTGGCAGCAGAATGTCAGCTGTGACATACAGCTGACAGTCTGCTATAATAGCCGACATTAGTGCTGGCGCCGATGTCAGCTGTTTAACCCGCTGAATGGAAGGGGTTGACAGAGGGAGGGAGCTCCCCTCCTCTCCTATCAGGCCGCTGTGCTGCTCTAGCAGCGGTCTGATGGTTACCATGGCAACTGGATGCCGTCACAGGCATCTGGCTTGTTATGCTATATCTGAGCCTGATCAGGCTTAGTGTAAATGAAAATACACTGCAGTTCACTATACAGTGTACTGCAGTGTATTGTAGAGCCATTAGACCCACTGGATCTTTAGGAACCAAGTGGATCTAAGTCCAAAAAGTGTGAACAAAAGTGAAGGGGAAAAAAAATGAACTTCTTCCCATATCAGCACATTTATAATTGGTTAAAAATTAAAATTAAAATTAAAAACACTACACGTTTGGCATCACCACATCCGTAATGACCAGATCTATTCAACGATCACATAACTTTTCCCGCACAGTGAATGCCATAAATAGAAAAATATAGTGGAATTGCAATTTTGCCCACCTCACTTTCCAAAAAATCATATAAAAAGTGATCAAAAAAGTAATATGCACAATTAGTACCAGTCAAACTGTCACCTCATCCTGCAAAAAAGTTTGCTTCTACATAAGACAATCGCCCCAAAAATATGGTTTCAGAAATTGGAAAGAAAAAGGTGGTCAGTCAGCACAAAGAAAAAACTGACGGGTACAAATAATTTGGTACAAAATGTATTTGCCAAGAATCTCAAATTTATAAAATAAGTGTAGCATTAGCACCAGAATATTTTGTATCATTATGGCATTATTGTACTTTGTTTGCAGAGTGCTGTTGCATTGTGTTTTTTTCTTTCAGGAAATGGAGACACAAAAACATGATTTTTTTTCAAAAATGCTCTTGTGTTTTAAAGCATATTTATTGGTATAATAGCCACAAATAGTACACATGTACATTTATTATTATTAATAACGTTAGATAATGTTAAATACAGAAATACAGTTTTAGGAGGTTCAAAGTAAAAGTCCCACAACAGACATAGGACAGTAGAAACCCATCTTACGGTACGATTTACATAAGTAAGGCAGTGCAAGACAAAGGCTCGTCTCTCGTGACTCCACCATATAGAGTGGAGCGGACACCGGGAAGTTTGGGTTCAGCCGAACTTCACAAAAAAGTTCAGGTTCGGGACCCGAACTTTACCCCGAACCTAAACCCCATTGAAGTCAATGGGGACCCAGAATTTGGGACACTAAAATGGCTCTAAAAAAATCCTAGAGGGCTGGAAATTGAAGCAAAATGGGGGTAAGAGTAGGACAAGTGCCCTGCAAACAAATGTGGATAGGAAAATAACTTAAAATACATAAAAATTTAAAATAAATGTTCTAAACCTGAGTACAAGGGAGCGACAGTGGCACCTGCCACCCCGCAAACAGAGGATGTGGCAGCAACACCACCACATCTTTTACCGTCACCAAGCATCTCCACACTATCCCATGGAAGCATTCAGCTGTCCATCTCCCAATTAGAAAAATAAATAGAAAGAGGAAGTACCGCCCTACCCACCCACGATCCCTGGCCCTGAATGCCAGGATTTCAAAATTCCTGGCCCTTTGAAATAATGTCATTCTGTCTGGTGGAGATGGATGGAGACTTTTAAAAAACTTATGGCGGTGGCTGTCCCAGCCACCACTACTTTTTCAACGAGCCATCCCTTCCCTGCACAACCAAGTGGCGGACAAAAAACACCTGACAGTGAAAATCAATTCAGTTAATCCAGCTCTTAGATTCTGGTGGGACAAATTCTCTTTTATTGGTGCTCAAGGACCCCTGCGTGCTGAGCCGCAGATGTGACAGGCAAATAATTTAATTAAATTTGTCGGTTTGATTGTTGGGTAACATTTCCACAGTTATCAGGACTTATTATATATCGTAACAAAAACTATACAAGGAACATTTCAAAAAGAGAAAATTAACCCGACCAGACTCCCCCCCTACCACCCCTCCCCCTTCACTCAAACCACTCATTAATGCCCATTCACAAACTATTTACAAATTTACTTATGAACATATTTAAATAACTATAAGTCAGATAAACAAAATAAACAAACAAAACTATATACATGCCTTACCCTTAACTTATAAGGCCAGTCATATACAAGTGGCTTAGAGGGTGGGTTCCTGCACCAACATAGGCCAGGTACACAATTGTCCAGAAAGGGCACAGTTCTGGAGGAGGAGAAGAAACCATGTTCACAGCAGGGTGGCACCAAAATCAGCTCACGACCATCACTGAGCATGCCTGGGGGGATACGGAGGACACAGATGATACACCTTCCACAGAGGATAGCTTGTCGTTACCTCTGGGCAGCCTGGCACACATGAGCGGCTACATGCTGCAGTACCTGCGCAATGACTGCCGAGTTGCCCACATTCTAACTTGTGCAGATACTGGTTGGCCATCCTGCTGGATCCCCGTTACAAGGACAACTTGCTGTCCTTAATTCTGTCACTGAAGCATGATCGGAAGAAGCCAACGCTGGTAGATGCGCTGCTAATGGCATTCAGACCTGACGCCGGGGGCTCAGTAAAAACACAAGGCTAAAGCAGAGTAGGAGGAGGAAGAAGTCGCCAACGCAGCTGGGTCACCGCCCGCACCTCAGAAGGCAGCGTTAGCATGGCTGAAATGTGGAAAAGCTTTGTCACCAAGCCACAACAACCAGCCCCAACAGCAGATATGGAACGTCTTAGCAAGAGGCAGCATTTCTGCAAAATGGTGGAAAAGTATCTGTGCACACGCCTACATGTACTGACTGATGGGCCCGCCCAGGGTCGTAGCTACAGAGGAAGCAGGGAAAGCGGCTGCTTTGGGACCCTGACTAAGAAGGGTCCCACCTAGGAGGAGGACTAAGATTTTGTCAGGGCCCCCTCAACAGTATTATACAATTAAATTATATACAGTGGCAGTATAGACAGTGTTGAAAATGGATTGAAAAGCTGCTTGGTCTGAGAGAAAGATCTTTAGTAGTCACAGGAATGGGGGCAGCATAAAAGGAAGGGGTTTGCGAAAAAATTACTGGGGGAGGGGGGCTCCATTCAAAAATTTTCTGTTAGGCCCAGTTATTTCTAGCTACGCCACTGGGTCTGCCGCATTCAACTTGGATCTCCAAATTGAGGACATGGCCTCTGCTTTTCCTTTTTTTTTTTTTTTTTTTTAATAGGCTTTATTTGCAAATTTTTATGAAAAGTTTTACAAAACAGTGAACATCCCGCCCACAACAAAAACCATACACTCAAATGTTGCATAGATCCAAACGCAGAGATCGTCCAGCAAAACAAAAGTCCAGCAAGATTCCAGTTCCAATGAATCGTAGTGCAGTACAAAAAATTATACAATATAGAAAAAGACATCAGCAAAAACTAAAGCATGCTGGATTGCAGAAAAGACTTCCTCTCACACACACATTCACACCTTGGAGGTGCTGGCCTGCTATGCAGCCAGTGTATTGTCTGAACGTGTGTTTAGCACGGCTGGGGGCGTTATCACAGACAAGCGCAGCCGCCTGTCCGCAGCCAACTTAGACAATCTCACGTTCTTAAAAAAGAAGCAGGGATGGATCCCACAGGACTTGTTCGTACCTTATGCAGAATAGACATATATAACGGCCTCACCCAACCATTGTTATACTACAGCACACTTACTCTTTGTTTTATTTTTTATATTCCCCAATGTTTTAATAATTTAATTTATAAAAAATAAAAGAAAACACATTGTTGTTGGCGACTACCTTTGGCTTCACAGACAAAAAAGGCTTTATGTCAGGCAACAATGCAACCACCAATTATAATGAACTAAGTTCCTTGTCAGGTATGCACGGCAGGGGTAGTTTGAAAGAAAAAAGGGGTCATGGAGTGCCCCCGTCATCAGGCATCTATTTTCACCGCTAAAGGATTATTTTAAAAGTGTATAAAAGCTACACAGGGCCCCCACGCTGCAGATTTATCATGGAGAAATCTTGGAGATTTTGCAGCATATAACTACAGCACCCAACAATGTAAACGCCGCCGAATTTACAGAATATAATTCCCAGTCAGGTATGTAGTGCAGGGGTACTTTGAAAGAAAGAAGGGGTACAGATCACCTAACAATCTGAAGGCCACCTAATTTACTGAATGTATTTCCAAATCAGGTATGCAGTGCAGGGGTACTTTATGGCCCAAGAATGTAACAGACGATTTTTTTAATTTTTTGCGGTCACCCACCGAAGTAACAGGCGTTTTTACTGAATTTAGTTCCCTGTCAGCAATGTAGAGCAGGGGTTTTTCACCGGCAAAACTGGGTTAATGTCACCTACCAATGGAACAGACGATTTTTAGAAACTTACGTCCATGTAACCTATGCATAGCAGGGGTTTGTATATGGAAAAACTGGCAAAATGTCACCCACCAATGCAACAGACGATTTTTACAAATTTATGTCCTTGTCACCTATCTAGCACAAAAATGTTTTTTTTTTATAGCATCAATGTAAATGCAGTATGTTACGGTTGTATTGGACTGTCAGAATTGTAGTGTAGCACACAAATTTGCTATCTAGCACGAAAAAAATTAGCTTTTTTATAGCAGCAATGTAACTGTAGTATGTAACGTTTTAATTGGACTGTTAGAAATACAGCATAGCCCGTAAATTTACTATCTTGCAAAAATAAGTGTGCTTTTTTATATCAGCAAGGTAACTGCAGTATTTAGCGGTTTTATTGGACTGTCAGATATGCAGTGCCTGTTGCAGACAGATAAAAAAAATATGTGACAGGCTGATGTAATTAAATAATTTTCACTGCAAGGTATGCACTGCAGGCCGCCCCCTGCAGCCCGCAGTGCATACCTGGCAGTGAAAATTATTTAATTACTTGACCGGCCAAAAAAGGGAATTTGTCCTCCACTATACTACCAGAACAGAATTGATATAATGTCCTTGGCACACATACAGTTCACATGGCAAGGGCACTGCACTTGCAAAAATGGCCACCGACACGCACCGAACTAGCAGATAGATTAAAACTGATTTTTCAGTGTCACTGGGCTCAGGGCTGGGTACAAAAATGTAGCATAGCACCCTCAATAATTCAACAGAATTCTTCCCTAATCTCTCCCTCACAGCAGCATCCTATCCCTACACTGAGAAGAGCAGAGTAACATACGGCGCTATAAGACTCCAGCCTATATAGAGACTGGGTCACATGCTGCTCTTGGCCAATCAAAGCCATATCATTAGTAGGCACGGCTGTGATGGCTTCTAAGGGCAGACTAGTGAAACACTTGTTGATTGGCTGCCCTGCAGCCTTTCAAAAAGCTTCAAGAACTCGCCGAACACCGAACTCGAACTTTTGCGGAAATTTCCGGGTTCGGGTAGCAAAAACCCTAAAGTTCGGTATGGACCCGAACTTTACAGTTCGGGTTCGCTCAACCTTAAACATAATCTCATATATATAAAAATGAATTTCTGTCTAGACATCCTTTATGCGCGACCAAACGACTGGACCGATCTTCACCAAATTTGGCACATGGGTGCATCAGGTGTCCAGGAAGGTTTTGGACCAGGTCTCTGCTCTCTAGGGCTTACCGTTCCTGAGATATTCCCAAAAAATGGCCCGTATTATAGCTAATACAAGCCTGCAAGCCTTTCACTTAAATCCAAACTGTCATTTACTGCTCCCTGCCAGTTCGTCTCCACACACACAGTTTTACTCCCGGTAACCATAACAACCCAGCCATGTTTCCTCACTGCTCTAGATGACGTTTAAAGGAAATCTGTTACCAGGATAATCACTATTGAAGTACAGCCAGGGCCTGATAGCACTTAGTACCTTATTTCCTGAGGTTTCCATAACAACTCGGCCATTTCTCTTCACTGCTGCAGGTTAGCTTAAGGGAGCGGAGTGCCATGGAGGTCACAGTTCAGTTCAGGGGGAAATTATGGTGGTCATTCAAGTCACCCTTAAAACCCCGCCCCCAGGTCTAGATAAGCCACACCTCTGATTCGGTTAGGCCATGCACCCTCCCCTCCTGACGTGGGAGGGATGGTGATTTTCTCCCTGCAGCTCACATTCAAACAGAACAGTTTAAATGGACACACCCCCAATCCTGTTAGGCCACACCCTCTCCCACTAAGCAAACAGGGATTGAAAAAATAAAGTTAAAAATCAACTGTTAGGTCTGCTAAGCCACACCCCGATACATTTAGGACACACCCCTACCCATCTGCAGCCAATGAGTATTGACAAAATGAAGTTAAAAATCAACTTCTGTCAGCTGCAGAGGTGGGAGGGACGGTGACTTTCTCTTTGCAGCTCACACTCAGAGAGGACAGTGCTGCCGTCTTAGATGGAGATGTTCAAAAGGACACGCCCCAATCAATTTAGGCCACACACCCTCCCACTCAGCCAACAGGGATTGAAAAAATAAAGTTAAAAATCAACTACTAGGTACACAGCTCAGCAGACAGTATCACAAAGGATAGAATATTAGATACACGCTCAGCAGACAGTATCACACAGGATAGGATTAGATACACAGCTCAGCAGATAGTATCACACAGGATAGAATATTAGATACATGCTCAGCAAACAGTATCACACAGGATAGCATTAGATACACAGTTTAGCAGACAGTATCATACAACATAAGATTGGATACACAGCTCAGTAGATAGTATAACACAGGCTAGGATTAGATTCACAGCTCAGCAGACAGTATCACACAACATAAGATTAGATACACAGCTCAGCAGACAGTGGGGCGGGGCACTGTAGAGGTCACTGTTATGGGGGATACTGTTGATATCTTTTTACGACACATGGAAACATGAAACGAAATAGATGAAATATACCCGTGCGAATCCAGGTCCTTCTGCTAGTCTCTTATATTTAAAAAAAATTAGTTTCTTTCTGTCTAGACGTTCTTTATGCGCAACCAAACGACTGGACCGATCTTCACCAAATCTGGCACACGGGTACATCAGATGTCCAGAAAGGTTTTAGGCCGGCTCTCTAGGACGTACCATTCCTGGGATATTCCCAAAAAATGAGCTGCATTAGCCAATACAAGCCAGTAAGCCTTTTACTAAGTTAAATCCTACACATTGTCACATACATGTTGATTTACTGTGTGTTTGTATGCAAAATCACATAGATGAATAAAATCCCAGACTAACACTTAGCAAGCTTATAGCTCAGCGGTAATACACTTGCCTTATGTCCAGTAGTCCCTTTCAACCTCTGAAAATTTTACATTTTATTAAGCCCTAGATATGAGGCAAAAACAAATCATGTGCGACGCTGATGTCTGACTTCTGACTTACTCAGGCGTCAGCCTCGCAATGACTTAGGTTCATGCTACTTTTAATATACTGAATCACATAAATTAATAAAATTCTTCAACTTGCTGTCTAAACCAGACTCTAAAAAATTAGCTTGGAATTATAATTTTTTTACATAAAACAGATGAATGAACCTAAAAGTCATTGTGAGGCTGACGCCTGACTAAGTCAGTAGTCAGACATGAGCGTCACACATGACTTGAATTTGCCTCATATCTAGGGCTTAATAAAATGTTACATTTTCAGAGGCTGAAAGGGGTCCTGAACCCAGGGCCACTGGACACAAGACAAGTGCATTACTACTAAGCTATAAGCTTGCTAAGTGTTAACCTGGGATTTTATTCATCTATGTGATTCAGTACATCAAAAGTAGAATGAACCTAAAAATTTTTTGCGAGGCTGATGCTTCACTAAGTCAGTAGTCAGACATCAGCGTCACACGTGACTTGAATTTTTCTCTTTTCTAGGGCTCAATAAAATATATATATTTGTTAAAGACTGATAGGGGTTTTGAACCCAAGAACACTGCATGGTAGACAAACAGCTAAACCACCGAGCTACTCATTTAGACACTAAGTTAAAGGATTTTGTTCATTTAATTTTCAGAGGTTGAAAGGGGTCTTGAACCCAGGACCACTGGGCATAAGGCAAGTGTATTGCCACTGAGCTATAAGCTTATTGTTAGTCTGGGATTTTCTTTTATTCATTCATGTGATTTTGCATACAAATACACAGTATATCTATAACTCATTCTCACTTTAACCCTGACCTATGAAGAGCATAAGTCAGGTGTCAGTGTCGCATTATTTTGATACTTGACTATGATATCTGACCATGTCCTAAATGAACACTGTAAACATGGTAAAGCTAAAATGTTGCTCTCAAAGGTCAGGGACACAATCATCCGCAAATTAAGATCATTAGAAAAGGTGGCGATTCTATATGCATTAGATATGCTAGTGTACTTCGGGGGGTACTGGGGTTTCATTGGAAGCGCTTTTGGAGATTGTGGACGAATATGGAAGGTATTCAGGTTTGAAGGTAAACTGGATTAAGTCAGTGCTATACCTGGTAGATGAGGTGGACCGGGTATCCATCTCGACCCAGTCTCAACTACTGGTGGTAGACAAATTTAAATTCCTGGGGATAGTAATACATAAAGAACCCAAACAATTTATCTCTCTTAATATGATTATCTACCATGGAGTATATCACTCAGAAATTGAAAGCATGGGTAATGCTCCCTCTTTCACTAATAGGGTTCATAAACATCTTTAAAATATTACCTAAGCTACTCTATTTATACAGTAAGGCCCCGCTGCTGCTTCAGAAACCTCACTTTGTAGCTATTAATAAGCTGCTTACCCCGTTTCTTTGGCCCAACACCCAACCCAGAATTGCTAGAGTGTTGAAAGCACCATATGCACTTGGGGTATTGCATTACCTGAATCACTGAAAAAAAACTAACTAAAATATAACTTTAAATAAAAAACGTCCCATAGGACAAAAATTACGCTATCAAAATGCCACCTAACAGACACACATCACGCAGGAAAAACCACCAGTATAGAGCAGTAAAAGGGAGGGAGAAGATCATATAAATTGATCAGATACTAATCACATAACCATCTATCCCTAAAAAATCCCTCAAAAACTGCTCAGCCCAGAGGCATCCCTTGATGGTAGGTACCCTCTGTCCTCGAACCTTGGCTATTAATTTCCTATGAGTCCCTCTGCTAATAATCGAATTACCAACTTGCTATATAACATCGATTGATATATCTGCTCAAAATCCAAACTGTGGAATGGCATAAATCCCTTATCCAATCCCAACGCGTTTCCCCTTGTAATAAAACAAAGTTCCTCAGGGGACCAAAGTGATAAAGTATTCACCACATCAAAAAGATAACTGAGATACCACATATAACACCCAAACAGGCACATATATCAAACAACCATAACAGGTAACAAACCAATGACGCTTATAGCACATATGATAATGATTAAATCAACAGATATGTAAAATACAATAAACTAGTGACAAAAAAACACATATGGCAGACACATATAACGCATATATATTACACGTCGTGTAAACCAGCTAATGGCCGCAAACAGACGATTATTCAGGCTGAACAGAGCATACTGCCAAAAGCCAAATAATACGCATGTTTCAGTCACTAGAGAAATAGCCCAGAGCTGCAAAACACACAAACACAGATATAGTAGATAGAATAAAGGATATCCTTATCTGATATAACTCCATGTAAGTCTAGAACAACACTATGGGGCTCAGCAGGTGCTGTAAGATGACTTACCAAAGGTATATTGTGTATTGCCATATTTAAAGACCTCATTAATTTGAACACATGAGGCCAAATACAAGCAGCTGAAACTATGGGCGGCTAGAAAAGGAAGTGACATAACAGGAAATACAAAGTCAGCCATGTTTATGAAACCTAATTAAAAATCACGCCGCCGACATCTTTTTGGAGCTCAGTAATATATTACAGTGCAGCCATATTAAACAGGAAATACAAAGTCAGCCATGTCTATGAAGCCTAAGTACAAATCACACCGCTGCCATCTTTTTGGAGCTCAGTAACGTATAACAACACAGCCATATTCAATAGGCCAAACCCCACACAGATAGTGTAGCCAGTCCACGGGTTACTGGAACGCAGTGCTAGATAAACATGACATTTAGGCGAACATGACCCTCCTAAATGACTATAAAAGTTAAATGCAATTGTAAATATAGCATATTGCGGACAAGTAGCTCAAAAATGGCAATGCCACAATAATAGGTGGCCATTGACAGAAGATATAATAGATGAACAAGGACTATTACAATAATCAAATTGCCATATAATAACAAAACACAATAAAAGTGCAGACACCGGATCTGTATCTGGAAAAAGGGCTAAAAAAACTGAACAAGAAAGGTCAGTTCTTTATTCAGATAAAACAAGAAAAGGTCAGTTTCTCATTAAGGCCAAAGGGTGACTGGGAACGAAGGCAATAAATCCATTCAGTTTCCTTCTGGAGAATCCTCCGATCCCAGTCACCTCCCCTAAGTGAGGGGCAGACAAACTCCAACGCAGAAAAATATAATTGTTTAATGTCACCTCCATGATGTGTCCACATGTGATCAGCCACCGGTGTATCTTTGCACTTGTTAATGTCATTAATATGTTCTAAAATACGTACATGAAACTCCCTAAACGTTTTACCAACGTAATCTTTAGCACAGTTACATTGCAGCAAATAGATAACACCAGTGCTTCTACATAGTAACACATAGTAACAAAGTATTTGAGACAGAAAAAAGACATTAGTCCATCCAGTTCGGCCTGTTTCCTACAAGTTGATCCAGAGGAAGGCAAAAAAAAACCTGTGAGGCAGAAGCCAATTTTCCCCACTTAAGGGGAAAAAATTCCTTCCCGACAATCAGGTAATCAGAATAACTCCCTGGATCAACGACCCCTCTCTAGTAGCTATAGCCTGTAATATTATTACACTCCAGAAATACATCCATTCCCCTCTTGAATTCCTTTATTGTACTCACCATCACCACCTCCTCAGGCAGAATCCTTTTCTATGTTTGTGTACAAACCTTCTTTCCTCCAGACACAGAGGATGTCCCCTCGTCACAGTCACAGTCCTGGGGATAAATAGATGATGGGAGAGATCTCTGTACTGACCCCTGATATATTTATACATAGTTATTAGATCTCCCTTCAGTCGACTTTTTTCTAAAGTGAATAACCCTAATTTTGATAACCTTTCAGGGTACTGTAGTTGCTGCATTCCAGTTATTACTTTAGTTGCCCTCCTCTGAACCCTCTCCAGCTCTGCTATGTCTGCCTTGTTCACAGGAGCCCAGAACTGTACACAGTACTCCATGTGTGGTCTGACTAGTGATTTGTAAAGTGGTAGGACTATGTTCTCATCACGGCCGGGCATCTATGCCCCTTTTGATGCAACCCATTATCTTATTGGCCTTGGCAGTAGGTTTTTGCAGCTTAATTTGCTGTTTATTAAAATTCCTAGATCCTTTTCCATGTCAGTGTTA
This sequence comes from Bufotes viridis, assembly GCA_033119425.1. Classification (NCBI taxonomy): domain Eukaryota; kingdom Metazoa; phylum Chordata; class Amphibia; order Anura; family Bufonidae; genus Bufotes; species Bufotes viridis. Next base: position 129,127,879 of record CM065594.1, read on the forward strand.
CCGAGTGTTTTTCCATTTAATATGTACGGGTGACTTGCATTATTCCTTCCCGTGTGCATAACTTTACATTTGTCAGTGTTAAACCTCATCTGCCATTTCTCTGCCCAAGCCTCCAATCTATCCAGATCCCTCTGTAGCAGAAAACTGTCCTCTTCAGTGTTAATTACTTTACACAGTTTAGTGTCATCTGCAAAAATAGATATTTTACTGTGCAGGCCTTCTACAAGATCATTAATAAATATATTGAAGAGAATAGGGCCCAATACTGACCCCTGAGGTACCCCACTAGTGACAGTGACCCAATCTGAGTATCTACAGTTAATAACCACCATCTGTTTTCTGTCACTCAGCCAGTTACTTACCCACATACAGACATTTTCTCCCAGTCCGAGCATCCTCATTTTATATACTAACCTTTTATGAGGTACAGTGTCAAATGCTTTGGAGAAGTCCACATATACGACATCCATTGATTCGCCGCTGTCAAGTCTAGAACTTACCTCCTCATAGAAGCTGATTAAATTCGTTTGGCATGATCGATCCCTCATAAAGCCATGCTGATATGGCGTTATTTGCTTATTTTCATTGAGATACTCCAAAATAGCATCTCTTAGAAACCCTTCAAACAGTTTACCAACAACAGATGTTAAACTTACCGGCCTGTAATTTCCAGGCTCTGTTTTTGGACCTTTTTTGAATATTGGCACCACATTTGCTATGCGCTAATGCTGTGGAACATTCCCTGTCAGTATAGAGTCCGTAAATATCAGAAATAAAGGTCTGGCTATGACATCACTTAATTCCCTTAGGATACGGGGGTGTATGCCATCCGGTCCTGGCGATTTGTCTACTTTAATCTTTTTAAGTCGCTGTTGTACTTCTTACTGGGTCAGACAGGGCACTTTTAATGGGGAATTTACGTTTAGATTCTGCATTTCATCTGACAGTTTATTTTCCTCAGTGAATATAGTGGAGAAAAAAAATATTTAATAGTTTTGCTTTATCCTCGTCGCTCTCTGCAACACCCCCCTCATTGCTATGTAGAGGGCCGACTCCTTCAGATTAATATTTTTACTATTTATATAATTGAACAACATTTTAGGGTTAGTTTTACTCTCTTTGGCAATAAATCTCTAGTTTGGCAATTTTTATTAGTTTTTTACATATTCAATTTTTTTTCTTATACTTTATCAGTGCTTCCTGACTCTCATCCTGTTTTAGTGATTTATATGCTTTCTTTTTGTCATTTGCTATCTTTACGGTTCTATTTATCCACATTGGTTTCTTATTGTTTCCTAGCCTTTTATTCCTATAAGGTATGTACCTCTCACAATTAGATGTTACAATACTTTCAAAAATCTCTCATTTTGTGGTTGTGTTTTTATTTTTGAGGACTTTGTCCCAGTTAGTTAGGCCTATGGCCTTGCTTAGTTGGCTAAATTTTGCTTTTTTGAAGTTTGGTATTTTTGTTCCTCCCTTTAGAAACTCTCGTTTAAAGGATAATTGGAAGGTTATTACTTTTTGGTCACTATTTCCTAGGTGTCCCCCAACCTGCACATCTGTTGTTCTATCAGGTCTATTGGTTAATACTAAGTCCAGTATGGCCGTCCCTCTAGTGGGGTCCTGAACCAGTTGGGAAAGGTAATTGTCTTTGGCTATTGCCAAGAACCTGTTTCCTTTTTGGGATGTACAGCTTTAAGTTTCCCAGTCTATCTCTGGGTAGTTTAAATCCCCCATAATAACGACTTTATTATGATTTGCCGCCTCGTCTATCTCATTTAGTAATAGATTTTCTGTGGACTCTGGTATATTAGGTGGTTTATAATACACTACCATTAGTAATTTAATATTGTTTTTTGCTCCATGTATTTCTACCCACAGTGACTCCACGTGTTCATGTCCCTCACAGATGTATTCTTGAATTACGGGATTTAGACAGGACTTTACATAGAGGCAGACCCCTCCACCTCTCCGGTTTTGACGATCCTTTCTAAACAGATTGTAACCTTTTATATTAACTGCCCAGTCATAGCTATCATCCAGCCATGTCTCAGTTATTCCCACTATGTCACACATCACTAATTCCAGTTCACTAGTCTTGTTAGTCAGGCCTCTGGCATTAGTATACATACATTTGAGAGGTTTATGTGTATTTTTTACCCTACATCTTTCATTCTGAGCTGTTCTAGTCCCCCCTTCCATTCCTCCCCCAGTCACACTACCTCGCCCCTGGTCTCTATCTGCACTATCTTGCCCTCCTATAATGTAATTACCCTCCCCCCCAGTCCCTAGTTTAAACCCTCCTCCAACCCTCTAGCCATCTTTCTCCCCAACACAGCTGCCCCTTCCCCATTGAGGTGCAGCCCGTCCCTACGATAGAGCCTGTAGCCGACAGAGAAGTCGGCCCAGTTTTCCAGGAACCCAAACCCCTCCTTCCTACACCAGTTCTTGAGCCACTTGTTAACCTTCCTAATCTCCTGCTGCCTTTCTTGTGTGTCTCGTGGTACAGGCAGTATTTCATAAAATACTACTTTCCTTGCCCTAAGCTTTTGACCTAAATCTCGGAAATCATTTTTAAGGACTCTCCACCTTCCTCTAACTTTCTCATTGGTTCCGATATGGTCCATGACTGCTGGGTCTTCTCCAGCCCTTCCCAGTAATCTAACAACCCAATCCGCGATGTGTCGAACTCTAGTGTCGGGAAGACAGCACTCTGTTCGGCGATCACGATCTTTGTGACAGATCGCCCTATCTGTTCCCCTAATAATGGAGTCTCCCACTACCAGCACCTGTCTGGCCTGCCCTGCTCTCCTGGTCCCCTGCTTACTGGAGCTGACATTCCCCTGACTGGCAGAGGAAGTGTCTGGCTGCAGGTGCCGTCCCTGAACTGTCACCCCCCTCATCTTCCAACCGTGCAAACTTGTTGGGGTGTGTCATATTAGGGCTAGCCTCCCTGGCACTCTTCCCTCTACCCTGCTTTCTTACTGTTACCCAGCTAACTACCTCACTCTCCTCAGCCTCCTCATTACCACCCTTCCCCACACCTACCCCATAGAGTGCTTGCTCAGTGAGCAGCAAACTCTTTTCCAAATTGTCAGTGGCTTTCAGTGTTGCAACTCGCCTGTTTAGAAACTCGATATGCGATTCCAAACGGGTAGTTTGCTCACATTTTGAACAAACATATACACTCTTGAACGGCTGTTCGAGAACTGCATACATCAGACAGGATGTGCACTGGACGGCGCTGTGAATAATGGAAGTCATACTAAATGGGAATTACGCAGGAAAAGAGAGGGGGAAAAAAATACAATATAGAGCAGTGATAAGATTCTTACTTACTGTTGTCCCCTTACAGCAGTAGGAAGACTAGCTAGAAGCAAACCAACTGTATACAAGGATGATCTAATGAATCTTTGTTTCTTGCTCTTTTTTTTTTAACTCCGGTTTCTTTAACTCCACTTACGAAAGCAGCCACTTAGTAATGCAAGCCTCAGGTAGAGCAGGCTCTGGAAGAGTTGTGTGGTCTAATTTATAGCACCTGGTAGGCCAAGTCACTCCCTCTCACCTAACAGAGAAAAAAAAAAACTGCTTTAAATGACACTACACAACAGAGAGAGAAAAAATGGTAGAACTAAACTGCAAGTACTTAACTTTCTAGGTTCGCAGCTTCAAGCCACACTCAGACACTTGCAATCCCTTGCAATCCCAACAAAAAGACACTCAGCAGTAGAACTCCGGTTTCTTTAACTCCACTTACGAAAGCAGCCACTTAGTAATGCAAGCCTCAGGTAGAGCAGGCAAGCCTCAGGAAATCACGAATTGCATGTGTTGCCGAACAGATATTCACTTTTGTAGTTCGAAGATACTTACAAGCAGAACATCTCCGACTCCCACAACAAAACAATCCTATGGGCTTTCGATCTAACCATGAGCCTACAGTCCGAGGTGAAGTGAAATGACTATGCACCAATCTATCCCGTCTATCTACCTCATCTAAAGGTAATAGAAGGATGCGGGGTGATGACGTTTCGAATGTCCCGATCCATTAAAAGAATAGGCCAGATTTTTTTTTAATATTGTGCGTATATTTTTATGTTGTACATCATAAGTAGAGATAATACGTATTTGTCTTTCACTTTTGGATTCGGACACCCTAGGGACCAATAGTGTATTTCGCTCCCGAGATTCAGCATCTCTAAAGGCCTTACCCAGGACTTCCTGAGGATAACCCCTAGATATGAATCGCTGTTGAAGTTTCACAGAATCACGATAAAAATCACCCCAATTGGAGCAGTTCCGTCACATACAGAGATATTCACCACGGGGGATCCCACGTTTTAGGTTCATGGGATGATGACTATCATAATGTAAAAGACTATTAGTGGCAGTACTTTTCCTGAATGTGGCAGTGGACAAGTTATTCCCAGTCTTTGTGACCCGTACATCAAGAAAGGTCAAGGTATCAACACTGAATTTCAAGGTAAAGGATAGACCAAGTTCATTAGAATTAAGATCCTCAACAAACCTACGGAAATCCTTAGCATTACCATTCCAGATTATAAAAACATCATCAATGTAACGGGTCCAAAAAATGATCTTATCACACCACCACATATAAGAGTCAGGAAACACCACATTGTCCTCCCACCAGCCCAGGAGGAGATTAGTATATGAGGGGGCACAAGGGCTTCCCATAGCCGTCCCCCTGAGCTGGTGGAAGAAACGGGAGTTGAAAACAAAATAATTGTGTGTCAACACGAATTCAAGCAAACATAGTACAAATTTATTATGAGCCCTAAAGCCCTAGTTGATTAAAATGCTTTAGTTGCCATGAGACCCTTATCATGTGGGATCGAACTATACAATGATTCAACGTCAATGCTAGCCAAAGCATATGAAGTATCAACGTTGATTGTTTCAATTTTCCTCAGGAAGTCCTGGGTATCCCTAGTGAAAGATAGCAAGGCGGACACGAAGTTCTGCAGAATCCAATCAATATATACGCTACAATTCTGAGTAATCGATCCAACCCCAGACACGATGGGATGTCCTTTAAGTGGGGTGGTCCCCTTATGGATCTTTGGAACACCGTAAAACGTAGCGATTTGGGGGGCCTTAGGTTTCATAAATGGATACTCATTATTACTGATTAGTGCTTTCTCTAAGCCTGAATCAGGAATGCTCACTATGTCTTCCAAAAACCTATCCGTAGGATCACAGTAGAATAGCATAGCAATTACGATCCCTCAAACGTTGTTCACACATTTCTATATATGCAGATTGTTCCATTAGTACCAGATTGCCTCCCTTATCGACAGGTTTTATTACAATATTGAAGTATCCTTTTCAAGTTCACAGAGAGCCCTCATTTCTCCTGATAGATTTTTAAAAGAGAAACCATTTCTAAAAAAATATCAATATGATCATAATCGTCAGAGGGAGGCAATCTGGTACTTTTAGGACACAACTCAGTAAAAGGGTCTGATCCAGGTGCCCGTGACCCCTCATCAAGGAGGTCCATAAACACCTTAAGATATACTGTATGTATACTATACTGGTGATTTTTCCTGCGTGATGTGTGTCTGTTAGGTGGCATTTTGATAGCGTCATTTTCATCCTATGGGATGTTTTTTATTGAATGTTTTTCATTAAAAGTTATATTTTAGGAAGTTTCTCTCACTGATTTGTGTTAAAATTGACTTCTTCCTTTCCTTATCCTTGTTCAGTGATAGTATTGCATTACCTGATATACGTAAATATTATCAAGCAGTCCAACTGACATACGCAAGCTGGTGGATCCAATAACCCACCAACAGTGCTGGGGGCAGCACTTCTGGGATCATATGAGGCCCTGACAAACTTCTTATACCGAGCGGGTAAATATCCAGTCAAGTGTCTCACCTCTAGTATGACAGCAGTAATAACTGTGTGAAAAGGAAACACCCGAGTGTTCGGGAATGAAAAAAACCAGTGAAGGATGATCCCCAGTATTACCCCTGTGGCGAAACTCGGAATTGACTGAACTGTATAACTTGCCTGACTTTGCATTCTGGCCGCAACATGGCATTAAATATGTTACCCAATTATACACAAATGGCAACTTTAAAGGGGTTCTGCAGTTTGTTTAAACTGATGATCTATCCTCTGGATAGATCATCAGCATCTGATCGGCAGGGGTCCGACACCCCTCGGCCTTCTCGCGCCTCGGCCTTCTCACTGTTTACCGCTGGCCCAGTGACATCAAGACTTGTATCAACTGGCCTGGGCGAGGCTAAGCTCCATTCAAAAGGTGAAACTAATATATGAGATAGACTCATTACATGCAAAGCGAGATATTTCAAGCATTTATTATAATTTGGATGATTATGGCTTACAGCTTTTGAAACCCCAAAGTCACAATTTTGAGGTACCTTTTGCTCAGAGGGTATGGATTTATTAGCTGACTAGAGTGTGACACTTTGAGCCTAGAATATTGAACCTTTTCACAAAATTCTAATTTTAAGCTGCATTAATGCAATTCCTTTTAATTTGCATTACTGAAACAAATGGAGTTTTGCACAATATTCTAATTTTTCGAGGTTCACCTGTAATGTGTGACTTGACTGGTTTTGAGACTTGAATTGTTAGTAAATTTTTTGTCTTGAAAAGAAAAATAAAGACTTTAAAAAAAAAGAAAATAAATGGTGGTGATTAATGGTGAAAAAGTGACAATATATCCTGATTATTCAATAACAACTCATAGAGAGGGAAAAATTAAAGTTCAGAGACAACTTTGTCATGCAGAGATCATTATTGTATTCTACTAGATTGCAGGAGGTATATCAAGATAAGACATGTCTTTTTTCTTCCTCACAGAAGGCTAATAAATAGCTTGATTCTATGGGTCTGCAGGGAAGCAGGGTTATATTCTTGGTCCGAATCAGAGATGCAATGAGGGAAAGTGAGGATAGGGTGAACAAGATTCCATTATTTTGGGATCTTCAAACCAAGAGGGGGACTGGGAAGGGTGTTTTCTTAGGGGAGAGCAGAGTATGGAGAAGACGGAATGAAAAAATGAGGGTATATACAGTATGTCACAAAAATAAGCACACCCCTCACATTTAAGTAAATATTTTATTATATCTTTTCATTGGCCACTTTGATACAACGTAAAGTAGTCAGTATACAGCTTGTATAACAGTGTAAATTTGGTGTGTCCTCAAAATAAATAAACACACAGCCATTAACCCCTTCTACCCTAGGCCTGTTTTCACCTTCCCACCCAGGCCTATTTTTGCAAATCTGACCTGTGTCCCTTTATGTGGTAATAACTTTGGAATGCTTTTACTTATCTAATCGATTCTGAGACTGTTTTCTTGTGAAACATTGTACTTTATGTAAGTGATAAACTTGAATCAATATTTTTTTCTTTTATTTGGGAAAAACATCAAAATTTACTGGAAGTTCAGAAAAATTCACTATTCTTGAAATTTTCTACGTTTAAGACAGATAGTAATCCCTAATAAAATAGTTATCAATCATCATTCCCCATATGTCTACTTTATGTTGGCATCATTTTGTAAATGTCTTTTTTTTTTGGGATGTCTGCGTTGCGCTCCTTCTTCTCTGTGCCACTAGCGCTGCGTCCTCATATCTAGGGCAAAGGGGGGCGGGCAGGACCCGGCCGCTTACGCCTCTTCAGCGTGGCCGGCGCCATCCGCTTCCATGGCAATGATAATAAGGCTGAGCGCCGAGCTGGGCACTCGGCGCTCGGCTGGATGCAGGGAAAGGGGTCATGTGATGCTGGCCACGTCACATGACCCCTCTTCTCCATTATTTAAGCAGGCAACCTGCTGGCCACAGGTTGCCTGTGATTATTCTACTTACCCTGTGCGTCCTCTGTGATTCCTGGTTAGGTATTATATCTTGACTCATCTGTGCTCCGTGCTCACCTGATTCCTTTGTCTGGTATATCTCGGTTTTGACTCCTGCTTGCGTTTTTGACCTGCCGTTGCTTGCTCCCTTGGTCTTCCCGCATCTCCTGGTTTTTGACCTCTGGCTCGTTATTGGCTCTGGTTTTCCACTGTCCTTTGGTACCGTGACTTCCTGGTTTTGGATTCAGCTAGATGGACTTCTCTTTGTTTGGCCTCATGCACACGACAGTTGTTTTTAGCGGTCCGCATAATGGGGTTCCGTTGTTCCGTGATCCGTGTCCATTTTTGGTACCGTTGTGTTTCCGTGGTCCGCCAGAAAAAAAGGAAGGAAAAAAAAATGTGTAACTTTAATATCCCCATCCAGGATAATGGAATATATATGCAAGTCACACACGTGGACGCGGATGACAGTCGGATGTGCCTCCGCATTGTTTCACGGTCCCATTGACTTGAATGGGTCCGCAAACCGTTTTTCATGGACAAGAATAGGACAGGTTATATTTTTTTGACGGTCAGTAATCACGGACCACGGACGCGGAGGACAAACGGTGCATTTGACGAGTTTTCCACGGACCCATTGAAAACCAATGGGTCCACAGAAAAGCACGAAACACGAAACGGCTCAACGGACACGGAATCAAACAACGGTCGTGTGCATGAGGCCTTTGTCTGTCTGTGTGTCTCTCCCGCACTTATTCAGGTCAGCTACCATCGCCCAGTTGTGCTCCGTTACCTAGGACGGGTAAGTGCAAGTAGGCAGGGAAAAAGGGGTCGGCTGAGTCAGTCTGAACTTTCCCTCATCCCCATCCTTGTGACAATGTCAGATGGCTTTGAAATGTAGATGCTAATTTTAGATTCCAGAAATTTTCCAAAACCAATTTTTTTAAATGACCCCAGTTTAGAAACTACACTACTCAAGTTATTTAAAACTGATTCAACAAACTTTGTTAACCCTTTGGGTGTTTCACAAGAATGAAATGAAAATGAGATGGAAAAAAAATCTAAATTTTGCTTTTTTAGGCAGATTTTCCATTTTCATATATATTTTCCTGTAACACAACAAGGGTTGACAGCCAAATAGTGTTGAGCGAGCATGCTCGGCCGAACACCAGTTCGGCTTTGTTGAGATGTGGGTGTATGTCGTTAAAACCAGTCCAAACTCAGTTCTTGGCAAAAGCGACGCTCATATTTATTTTGAGCAAAAATAAAGCAGTAAAAAAACAAGGCAAAATAACAGCAAAATAAATGATCCTCATGGGTCTTTGCAACTACCTTGGTAGCAAGTAGCTCCCCCAGTGAACACTCTGAACTGAAGATGGGGAGAAAAAAAAAAACAGCACATTGCACGGGTGATTTTAAATACACAAAACTCAGGTTCACAATCTTAAAAGGGATAAACACACAATTTACATTTCCAAAAACAAATGTCACAAATGAAACATACCTCAACACAAAGGAGCTTACATAACACAAAATAGTTATACTAAAGAAACAAAAAGCACACTGTTAGGCTCCATTCACACGTCCGTATTTTTTCTTTCCAGATTTACGTTTCGTTTTTTTGCTGATCAGTGTTTCTGCAAAAACCTTACTTTTTTCAAAAGTGCATCCGCATCCCTTCCGTGTTTCCGCAAAAAAAATAAAAAAAGGATGGGAATAGATGTTGCTTGGGTACCAAAGGAAAAAAAAAAGGAATGACGAAGGATTCGCATTGTCACCCCACATGATGCGGCCCTTTCCTAGACGCGATCTGGATAACCGGAAGCGCATATCCAACTACAGATTGACTAACGCCCGTCGGTATGTGGAGTGCACTTTTGGAATACTGTCCACAAAGTGGAGAGTGTTCATGTCATCCATACAGATGAATCCGGACAATGCCACCCTGGTGATACAGACTTCACCTGGATTCACGATGCCTCCACAGATGCAGATTTGGGCCTAAATATGACTTCTTCTGTCAGTTTAGACCTGAGCTGGCTTGAACGACTGGGAACAGCTGGACTAGCTACTTGGGAACTCTATGCCAACTATTTCTGCAGTCCTGAGGGGGCATTGTCATGGCCGTTGGACGCCATCCGTTGAAGTAGTTTATTTCAGCTGGAATCAGGTTTGATAGTTAAATTTTTTCTTTTTTAGTTTAGTTAGATCCCCTGTTTTTAGTATCAATTAGGGACTTGCAAGAGAATGAGGACACTTGACATGGGCTGAGGTATTTTGTAAAATCCAAATTTTTTATATAAATTTGGTGTAAATACCTTCTTATACCTCATTCCTAATTACGTCAATTAAATTTTTATTTAAAATTTTTACATTTGTGTATGTCCTCACAGCTAAACACAAACATGTCCAATTTTTATTAATAAAAATTGTATATGTCTGCGTTTGGCTTTGACCAAGGACTACACCAGAAGTAATGAGGCCCGCAATCCACAAAGAAAATACTTCTATGCTGAACTGGTAAGTATATCACATCATATTTTCATCCAGGCAGACCCTGCAATATGAGCATCAGAGCATTTTATGTTCTGTTTCTCTACCTTGCCCTGTGTTTGATCGTGCATTGAAAAAAAAAAAAAGAGTCACTGCCAGGCAGATGATTCTGGCAAACAGTGTGTTTGGTGATGTCACCAGCACTAATGTGCGGGCTTCTGCACGGACCTGGCCTGTACAAATCCTAGGGCAGTGCTAAAGCCGGCCTATCATAGCTGGTGACGTCATCAAAAACACTGCTTGCCTGAAGCATCTGCCCAGCAGAGTGTTGTTTAAAGGGGTACTGACAGGCCGTTACAGCATATAAAGTGTTCTATATGCTACTTTTGGTCTTAATATGCTGAATCCAATTATTCCATTATCACCCCTGGCTGCCTATCCTGTACTGATAAAAAATGTTTTTATTAATATGCAAATTACCTGTCTTCGTCCCAGCTCATTAGTATTCAGTGCACTGGGCAGCATTTCTTTCTCCTGACGCAGTGAAATCCCGCGCATGCCCAGTACTATCTTCTACTGGAGCTGGAGGGTGCCGGGGACCTTATCTGGTGCAAGCGCCGAGCGAACAGATGAGGCTGATGCCAGCAAGATACTACTGGGCATGTGCGGGATTTCGACGCATCAGGAGAAAGAAAAGCCGCCCAGTGCAGTGAGTACTAATGAGCTGGGCGGCACTAGGAGGCGGCAGTTGGGGCGCGGCTGGGCACAGAGCTGAATGAGGGACAGTCCCTTGGGCACAAAGACAGGTAATTTGCATATTAATAAAAACGTTTTTTATAAGTATAGGAAAGGCAGCAAGGGGTGATAATGGTATAATTGGACTCAGCATATTAAGACCAATAGTAGCATATAGAACACTTTATATGCTGTAACGGCCTGTCAGTGTCCCTTTAAAGAGCCCTTTCCACGCACTATCAAGCTCATGGCAAGGTAGAGAATCAGAACATAAAATGCTTTGATGCTCATATTGCAGGGTCTGCCTGGATTAAAAGATGAAAATAATAAGAATGCACGAATGAGCGGCACTGCGTCACTGGTCTCTTATGTCACGATAACCACTACGCACACAGTAAGAGTCTTCTTTTTATTCTTCTCTTTTTTTGTGGATTAAAAGATGGTTATGTCCGGGTTCATCTCTGAACCCGGGCAACCCCTAGTGGGCGGGGACATGATAACTTCTACTGTTTACTCAACTTCCATGCAGCTCAAGTATTGGAATGACAAAATAATAGAAGTAAATATGTACCATATCATAAAATGCGTGGAACAGATTCACAACTTTCTTGTGCATGAGGCCTTATTTAATAATAATGACCTAAATAGAAAATAGGTCATCAATATTAAAAACAAACATAATTTTAAAAATTTGAACCTTTTTAAATAATAATTTCAAACAAAAGATTAACAGTATAAAGCTTTTTTATTATTAACAAAAATAAATTTTTTATAGGTCATACAATTCCCTCAAAAAAGGGCCCGATGCATGCACGAATGGGTGATCAGGGTGATGACGGGAAGGAATATTCAACACATCTCTTCTAGATTGATCAAGATAGTCTTCCAGGTGATGTGTCTCCTGGGGGCAGCGAACCGATCTAGAACTTGCACCATAGCAGAAATGCACCGTGCATGTCATTCTTCTGGCACACGGCGCAAAAGGTAACCTAGGCCTTTTTTTAAATTCAGATAATTTTTATTGCTTTTTACTTATTATTTTTTGGCTTCATTATGTTATGCATGAACAATAAACAGACCCATTATAAAATGTTATCAGCAGTGACAATATGGAACATGTAGATACATATTCATTACTTATATCTAGATATATAATATTGGAGTGCACATGTTCATAAACTGGTCAATACAACCTCCCAACAGAAGGTAACTCCCCCTTCCCTCCCCCCCCCCCAAAAACCAAAGCAGGACATAATGACAATATTAATATTGAGATTCCTCCTATGAGAATTGACATAGTATATTTATTTCCCCCTTTCTCCTCCTCCGGGGTGTCAACACTACAAGATCCAGTTGTAGATCATCAAACCACACTGTCTATTATAAACATGTATACACAATGCATCTCAAGCAGGCCTCCATGCATACTGTGAGCTGTATCATATCTTCATTTTGATTGGCAAACTAATAAATTTAACATTCACACCGCTCTAGCAGTTTACACCAGTTTCCTGGCCCCTTTCTATCCTCCCCGAATGTTGTGTTTACACTGAGCGCAACAATCCTCTTGTGAGCGCAAGCCAAGGACTACAGCACCCAGATTTATCAATCCATGCTCCCCATATTGCTTCAAACTTGGACAGACTATTTCTTTGGTGATATACTCCTCTCTCCAGACGTATCACCACATTGAGTTTGTTTACATATTCCGAGACATTTGGAGGTATTGGTTGTATCCATTTTGCCGCTAACGTTTTTCGTGCCTGGTATAACATTCTATTTATTCCAGTGGATACCACTGATTGTAAATTATCTTCTGGCATTATACCCAATAAGCACAATTTAGGGTCAGGAGCAAAATGGGTACTATATACCTTATTTATTAATTGCACTACTGCTTTCCAATATGCTGTCAGTAAGGGACATGTCCATAGCATATGAAAGAGATCTGCCTCAGCATACCGACATTTAGGACACTCCGGACTGTCTCTATATCCGATTTTAAATAAAAACACTGGGGTCTTATATACTCTATGAACCAAATATAAGTGAGATAGACGCGCCGCCTCACTAAGGGACAAATTTGGGGTGAGTTCTAGTACCTCCTCCCATTGCGCATCTGTGATGCTACCCACATCTTTTTCCCATTGTTGCTTAATTGTAAGAGGATATTTTTTTAGAAGGTCTTCAAGCAAGGCCTGATATACCATAGAAATTGCCCCCTTTACCGATCCTGCACTAACCATTGTGTTCAATAGCTGATTAGATTCGAACTTCACCGGAGCTATTTTGGATTGAGCTTCCAACGCATGCCTGAGTTGCAGATACTTATAAAATTGTGTAGAGGACAGGCTAAATTCAAAACATAGCTGCTGGTACTGCTTAAGGATTCCATTTGAGTAAATATGGCCTAAGTTCCAAATACCTTTTTTTTCCCACTGCGTATACCCATTCAAGCCAACCAGTTCATGAAGAGCCGGGTTATTCCATAAGGGCGAAATATTGATCAGACCCGATATTCCTAGAATATCCTTTGCCTTAGCCCATACCTTTCTCGTAAGTTGTAAAGTTGGAATACGCCCAACCACTCCCTTTACATCTCCCTCCATGGTTGCTAAGGGGGGAAACCTACCCGAGATCCACTCCACCAATTTTCCACTTCTTCCCTGCTCACCCATCACACCCCAGCCCTTGAAATGTTGTAGTTGAGCTGACAGAAAATATAACATAGGATTAGGTAGCGCCAGACCACCCGCTTTCTTATTTCTCTGTGGGGTCTCATATCTGATCCTACCTCTGTTATTTTTCCAAAGAAAAAAACAAAACAGCTGTTGAATCTTGTGAAAGTAATGCACCGGAATCCATACTGGGGAATTGTGCAAAATATACAACAACTGGGGCATCAGAATCATCTTCAATAGATTACCTCTCCCCACCATTGATAATGGCAACTTGTGCCAAATGGCGACCTTATTTTTAAATTTCTCTATCAAAGGCAATAAGTTATTAGAGATGTATTCACCTGCATCTGTCGAGACCGTCACCCCCAGATATTTAAAGGAAGACACCACTTTGAGCTCAGAGGAGCTGACAACAGGAACTTGTAAGTGTGGAGATATTGGGAGGATCACTGATTTATCCCAGTTTATAAGAAGTCCAGACTGACCACCAAACCTCAAAATTATGGATATGATAGATTCTAAGGAATGAGCTAGATCACCTACGTATCCTAGCATATCGTCTGCATAAAGAAAGACACGCTCTTCTATGGTACCCCTCTCGAATCCCCGTACCAATGGTGTGGACCTTAGGAGACATGCTAACGGCTCTATTGCAAGTGCAAACAAGAGAGGGGACAATGGGCAGCCTTGCCTCGTCCCTCTCTCCAAAGCCAGTGCAGGCGACAACTGACCATTCACTCTAATTCTAGCCCTGGGCTCACAGTATAGAAGCTTAACCCAATTAAGAAATCCTGAGCCAAAGCCCATCTCATTCATAACTGCCCAAAGATAATCCCACTCAACGCTGTCAAAAGCTTTGGCAGCGTCGCGTAAGACCACAGCAGCTCCATCGTCCTGTCTTTCTCCCTTTTCAATCTGGAGGTTTAAAAATAAACGCCTGAGATTAAGGGATGTAGACTTTCCAGGCATAAATCCAGATTGATCATCATGGACAATAGTGTGAATGACCTTAAGTAGTCGTTTGGCCAAGACTTTAGCAAGAAGTTTTATATCCACGGTCCAGAGTGAAATGGGTCTATAGGAGTCTACAAGGGTGGGGTCCTTGCCCGGTTTGGGCAGTACTACCACAATCGCCTCCCTCATGGAACTAGGTAATCTACCTTCCCTCAGGGCATCTTTATAAACCAATAGAAGTTGTGGAAGTAATAGCTCCCTATGCTTCTTATAAAATTCACCAGGGAAGCCATCAACACCCGGCGCCTTATCATTAGGGATAGATTTCAACGCCACTTCTAGTTCCTCTAAAGTAATATCTTCATCCAGAAGTAACTTATTTTCCTTCGATAGGATTGGTATGTTTATTCCTGCCAAATAGTTGGACCTGTCTGATTCAGTGGTGGCCAGTCTGGACTTATACACCTCCCCAAAATGAGTATAAAACTCCCTCATAATACCTTCATCTCCTGTTACCAATCGTCCCCTCGAATCTCTAATCGTAGCTACATAAGAGGGGCCAGATTGTGCCTTAACCACAGTAGCCAACAAGTGGCCTGCACTCTCCCCTTCAGCAAAATATCTCTGGGCCGTAAAAAGACGCTTGTCCTCCGCTTTAACTTGTATGTGTTCCTTCAACAGATCTTGAGCTTCCTTCCAATTTGTTTCATTAATCGATGTGGGGTGATTAACATACGTAGTTTCTAAGCGCAAAACTCTATCCGATAATTCTTTAAACAGAGCTCGGCTCCCTGACTTCTTCACATTAATACGTTTAATATATAGCCCCCTAACATACGCTTTCAGTGCGTCCCACACTGTTGCCACAGACGCAGAGCCCACATTAATGGCTAGATAGTCAGCAATGGCTCCAGAGATTTCACTCCCCGTATCCACCAACGTGAGCCAGAATGGATTCAAGCGCCAAATAGGCCGTGGTATGTGTAGTTGTCTTCCCACCACCAATGTAATCAACAGTGGAGAGTGGTCAGATATGCTGCGAGCAAGATAGGAAATCTCTTTCGTCAGAGCCACTAAGGCTGAGGATCCAATTGCTAGATCTATTCTGGATAGGGAGTTGTGAGAAGGAGAATAACAGGAATATTGACGCAGTCCCGGATGCAGGGTTCTCCATATATCACAGAGATCCACTTCTTCCAGTAGTTTCGCCAAAGAAGTAGGGGCATTAGTGTGTGCTCCCGCTCCAGCATGAAATTTATCCAGAGAGCCGTCAAGATACATGTTAAAATCCCCCACAATAAGTGTTGGGACTGACGGGAATTTGGAGGTGAAAGCAATAACATTCTTCATTATCTCAGCCGAGTATGGAGGAGGAACATATACCGCTACCAGAATAATCCGGAATTGGAAAATCAGGCAGTCTACACATACAAATCTACCGTCAGTATCTATATATGATTCTTGAACTATAAACGGAATAGATTTATGTACTAACATACTGACACCTCGGGCATGCGTGGAAAAGGTAGAATGCAACTCACACACCATCCATGCTTTATGAATCAGATGCGTCTTATCAGGGGTTAGATGTGTCTCGGACAGACATATAATAGCTGGTTGAAGATCCTGTAAAGTATGAAAAATAGCAGATCGTTTAGAAGCCTGCGACATCCCTCTCACATTCCATGCAAGAACTTTAAAGGAACACATCATGACGCCACATGTGAATATATACACGCCAGTGCCGAACACCCCGGAGGAGCCTCCCAGTAGCAAAGGGAATAGAGATATATCCTGCACCATAATCCCCCCACCCAAACAATCCCATACCCGACATAGACATAACTTGCATTATGAACCAAACTGGGGCACACATTATATAACCAAAGTGAACCTAACCGCTAGAAACTAACGATATACATAAAAGTGACTAAGCTGTTATGTAGTCGACATATGCGCTGTCCCCTGGAAGTACAAATGGGTTATTTTACCTAACCACCCTTCCTAACAGTACGGAGACCCCTATAGTGCTGTAAGTAAAGAAACTTATATAACCTTCCTCCCCATGTCGAATAGTAATAGTCCCGGAGAACCTTATTATGTATTAAAGGCAAAGAGCCAAAGGAAAACTGCAGTTATAGAACAGTCCTGCCAAAAACGTCACCAGTCCTTCAGGTGTTGTTGCCACGTCGATCTTTTTCATGTGCATCCAACCACTGACAGGCCTCCACCGGATCTTCGAAAATGTGCATAATTCCATTTGCCACCACTCGGAGTTTAGCTGGGTACAGCATGGAATACGCCCATTGTAGGGACCTCAATCGCTTTTTAACATCCAAAAATCTTGCTCTTCGCTTTTGTATTTCAGCAGAAAAGTCCGGGAACATCAGAACCCGATTACCGTTGATTTGTATATCTGGGCAGTTCCTGGCCGCTCTAAGGATGGCATCTCGATCCCTGTAATGTAACACTCTAATTAAGAGAGGTCTCGGTGGCGCCCCTGGTGGTGGTGGGCGAAATGGCACCCTGTGCGCTCGTTCAATTGCAAAGAGTGGGGACAGTTTTTCTCTCCCAATAGTGTCCACAATCCATTTTTCCATAAACGTTACGGGATCCAAACCCTCAGTGCGTTCTGGATTGCCGATAAATCGAATGTTGTTTCGTCGCAGACGGTTTTCTAAGTCGTCAGATTTCGATATGAGCAGGGTAACGTTGTGTATGACACGTTGTAAATCTCTCTTAACAGGCGGCAAATGATCCTCCATCTCGCTCATGCGACGCTCCAACCCTCCAAGTCGTTCCTTAAACTGCCTCATATCTTGTCTTATTAACAACACCTCTTCTTTGAGGCTCCCCATATTTGTATTGAGGGAGGTGAGGGCTGTATTACTCTGCGCCACCATTCTGTATACATCTGCAATGGTCGGTTCCGCTATGGATGCAGTCTCTAGCAGCAACTCTGGACCCACCTTCTGTTGCACATTAGAGGCAGAGGAGGCTGTTTCCGAGCTCGCTGCTCCCTGTGGGTCATCAGTCAGGTCGGTATCCAGCAGAGATGCACCAGCCGTAGGCGTAGCGGTGCGGGCAAATTTCCCCAGCTTCACTGCCACTTCAGAGAGCTTTGCAGCGTGCGCGGCGCCATTTTGTTTAGTCGGCGTGTCCATGCCGCTCTCCTTTACCTCCTTCTCCTTAGACTTTTGACGGGTCATGGTGCCTCCGCTCCACACTTCCTTCTACATCGCCGGTCAGGCCACGCCCCCCAACCTAGGCCTAACATAGCTTCCTCCTTGCCTTCAGAGCGATTCCGGTTTAAATAGTCCATGACCATAGCATCCACCTGGGATCGAAGATCTACAACGGAATCATTCTGTTGCTGTCGCCCTCGTCTGCCAGAAGAACGACACACCGGAGCATTAGCTTCTACAGGGGTGACTGGCTCTGGACGAGGAATTTCTTCCGGTCTTTCCTCGATTACTACAGAAGGCTGCAGTGGTGGATCTTGTTCTGTAGCCTTCTGGTTATCCTCTTCAAAATTTATTCCCTCCACCTCGGCAGACATTGGTTCAGATCTGTGAGCTTATGACAGAGCATGAGATCCATGAGGTTTTGACAGAGCTTGAGATCCATGAGCTTCTGACAGAGCTTGAGATCCATGAGCTTCTGACAGAGCTTGAGATCCATGAGCTTCTGACAGAGCTTGAGATCCATGAGCTTCTGACAGAGCTTGAGATCCATGAGCTTCTGACAGAGCTTGAGATCCATGAGCTTCTGACAGAGCTTGAGATCCATGAGCTTCTGACAGAGCTTGAGATCCATGAGCTTCTGACAGAGCTTGAGATCCATGAGCTTCTGACAGAGCTTGAGATCCATGAGCTTCTGACAGAGCTTGAGATCCATGAGCTTCTGACAGAGCTTGAGATCCATGAGCTTCTGACTGAGATTGAGATCCAGAAGCTTCTGACACTGCTTGAGATCTCGGAGCTTCCGAAAGATTGTCCACGGTTCTGCTTAGAAAATATTATAATGAATAAATTTTATATAACAATTTATGTAATGTTTTAAATTATTAAATAAAATTTACTTACGCTCTCATTTCCATTATCGGCATTTAAAAACCCAAGAAGTCGGGTGTACATGTATGGTTTCTTCTTCAAAAAATATCTGTGACATCCAGTGAACTTTTTCCGTAGACGGTGTCCGCTGTGGACAGTGACATTAGATCCGCAATATCTGCAGTGAAACGTGTACGCTGAAAAAATTTGTCAGTGACATACAGTGTACTTTTTCAATAGACGGTGTCCGCTTCTGACAATGATATTACCAGTGCAACATCTGCAGTATAACGTGTGCACATAAAATTTTTATCTGTGACATACAGTGTACTTTTTCCGTAGACGCTGCGGACAGTGACATTACCTGTAGTACCTCTCCTGTATAACGTTTACTCATCCCAAATACCTGTGACATTCCCTGTAATTTTTTATTAGCCGCTAGTGACAGCATTGACATTATCTGCGGGATATCTCCTGTGGGACGTTTCCACATCCCAAATACCTTTTTAAATTTTTTGGAGCATACGCTTCCAAATCCTATGCTACTGTACGTGTGATATACTTTCATATATAACATTTAAAATGAAGAAGGCGAGCAGAGAGGTACGGGAAAGTGGCCGTGATGGTGCACGCAGAGGCCGTGGCCCTGGGCTCGTTGAAAACTGTGCCTGCTGCCAGAGCACAAGAAAAACAATCATCCATGATGCCTAAATTCATGTCCCAGTTTGCAGGGCAGCGCAGGATACCACTCGAAGTCAGACCAGTGCGACCAGGTGGTCGGTTGGATTTCAGCAGATAATGCACCACCCTGTCTTCCACCAAGTCCAGTCTCAATAGACAGGAGTCTGGTCAACACAATCCTCACCCTGATCCTCCTCCCTCCCACCATGGAGAGTCTGGGCAAACAAGTGATCACACACTCGGATATTCCGAGGACCTCTTTTCATTGTTATTCCTTAATTTGGCCCTCTCGCCAAGCATGCTCGAAGAGGGACAGATCTTGTGCCCTGATCCCCAACCTCTTGAGCATCCACAGTCACAAGAAGATGACGGTGGGGAACAGCAATTACTGTTTAATGAGGTGGATAATGACACAGTTGCCAATAAGTCAACGGCAATTACTGTCTCAAGAGGTTGATGAAGAGGATGAGACACAGTTTTCAATCACTGAGGTTGTGGTTAGGTCAACAAGTCAGGAGGATGAGCAGAGTGAGGAAGTGGAAGAGGAGGTGGTGAACACTGAAGTCACTGACCCAACCTGGGAAGGTGGAAAGCCGAGCGATGACAGCAGTACAGAGGGGGAGGGATCTGCAGCACCGCAACAGGCTGGAAGAGGCAGTGAGATGGCAAAAGGGAGAAGGCGGGTCACACCAAACAGGCCTGCAACTGTTCCACGGAGCACCCCTTTGCGGAACTCTCCCTTGCCAAAGGGTAGGTGTTCCGCAGTATGGCGCTTTTTGATGACAGCGAACCATAGCCTGTTGGTACTCTGGCACACATGGCGGACTTATGTCAGGCTGCCTTTCCCGCAACCCGCGCGTAATACGCATTTTAGACAACACAGATTACTGGTTGTTTACCCTTCTCAACCACTGCTACAAAGACAACTTCTGATCTCTCATTCCTCTGGTGGAGAGGACGAGCAAAATGGTGCAATACCAGAAGGTCCTTGTTAAAAAATTGCTCCAAAAACTTCCATCTGACAATGCTGATGGCAGAGTCTGTAGTTCCTAGTAGAAGGGGAGACAAGGGGAACACACAGCAGTTCCAACAAAGGCAGGGCAACACTCTCCAAAGCCTGGGACAGTTTCATGACACCTCGCCAGCACCCTCACCCTGATGCACGGCCTACTGTCACAAGGAGGGAAAAATTTTGGAAGATGGTGAAGGAGTACATAGCAGACCGTGTCAGCATCATTAATGATCCCTCAGTGCCTTACAACTACCGGGTGTCCAAGCTGGACACATGGCACGAACTGGCGCTCTACGCCTTGGAGGTGCTGGCCTGCCCTGCCGTCAGCATGCTGTCTGAGCGGGTATTTAGTGCTGCTGGTGGCATTATAACAGATAAGCGTATCCGCCTGTCAACTGAAAATGCTGACAGGTTGACTCTTATAAAAATGAGGAAGAAAGAGAACTGCCCGTTTTTCATGGTCAGGTGTTTTGACAACAAAAGGCACACGTTCACAACCAGATCTTCAAACAAGTAGTGGTTTATTTAAAGACGACGCGTTTCTGGGTTCGGGTGACCCATTTATCAAGTCTAAAAATGACAATGATGAGCAAATAAAAACATGGTATGGTATCATAAAAGAAATTTTGTTTTGTGATAGTTCATAATATATTGTGTTAAAAAAGGAAGAATGTCATAGAATGAATATATATATAAATAAATAAATGAACATAGTGTGTACCATGTTTTTATTTGTTCATCATTGTCATTTTTAGACTTGATAAAGGGGTCAACCGAACCCCGAAACGCGTTGTCTTTAAATAAACCACTACTTGTTCGAAGATCTGGTTGTGAATGTGCGCCCTTTGTTGTCCAAACACCTGACCGTGAAAAACGGGCAGTTCTCTTTGTTCCTCCTTGAACCCGATTGGTGGAGTGGCTCCCACCCAAGGCGACAGGACAAAAACAGGCAGCACCAGCCGTTCATCTTTGATCTCGACCTTCATTGGGGTTGCACACAAACAAGTGCAATCCCGATAGGTAAGCATACCAATTACCAAGATCTATCGAGAAAATGCTCATTTGACCTAGTCACCCTATGAGCGCCTCGCTCCACTCTGCCATCACTCGCTGTCTTATAAAAATGAACAAGGCCTGGATTGCCCCTGACTTCTCGACTCCACCAGAGGAAAGCTGATGAACATAAAGGCACTTTAAATGTGTTGTTCATAATGTACTGAATACACTGTATTCCCATGCACCACTTCCACCACAAAAAAGGGTATATGGTCGAATCTTCCTTTTCTCATCCCCCTCCCCCTCTTCCATTATATCGAGATGCTTATTCGTCGCACATAATGCCCACGCATATAATATTTTACACAGGGTCAGCTCACCTGCAGGTCCTCACCTACAACCTTTTAGAGGGTCAGCTCACCAGCAGGCCCTCACCCACAATCTTTTACAGGGTCAGCTCATCTGCAAGCCCTCACCTACAACCTTTTAGAGGGTCAGCTCACCAGCATGCCCTCACCTACAATCTTTTACAGGGTCAGCTCACCTCGCATATAATGTTTTACAGGGTCAGCTCAACTGCAGGCCCTCACCTACAACCATTTACAGGGTGAGCTGACCAGGAGGCCCTCATCTACAATCTTTTACAGGGTCAGCTCACCTGCAGGCCCTCGCATATAATGTTTTACAGGGTCAGCTCAACTGCAGGCCCTCACCTACAACCATTTACAGGGTGAGCTGACCAGGAGGCCCTCATCTACAATCTTTTACAGGGTCAACTCACCTGCAGGCCCTCGCATATAATGTTTTACAGGGTCAGCTCAACTGCAGGCCCTCACCTACAACCATTTACAGGGTGAGCTGACCAGGAGGCCCTCATCTACAATCTTTTACAGGGTCAGCTCACCTTCAGGCCCTCAACCATAATGTTTTCGATGGGCAGCTAAGCAGCAGGCACTCTCCCATCATTTTTAAAATGGTCAGCTCAGCAGGCCCTTGCTCCAAATGTTTTTGAGGGTCACCAGCAGGCCATCAATCATAATTTTTCAAGGGTTTGTATGATGCCCTCCTTTATGTGTAACAAAGGGTGTATTGTAGTGCCGGTTCCTTGTAATTTTTGGCAGCCCTTTCACTTAGTGCATAGGTTTTATGAGTGTAGGAGTCACACTACACACATTGTTCAACAATGTAAATGAGGCCCTCCTTTAAGTGTTAGAGGTTGTATCAGAGTGCCTCTTGCTTGTAATTTTTGGCAGCACTTGCATTTTAGATAAAAGGAAATATACCGGAAAGAATGTTTCCTAACAATTTTTCCTCTAAAATCGATTTTATCAACGGTTTTGATTATCGGTTTTCATTATTATTGTCAGTCTGTAAAAGTGTTGTACTACTCGGAAAAACATTGTTCCCCGCGACCTGGGAGTCAAAGATGCATCCAGACATCCTCCCCATGCTGTTTCCGAACCATTTCGGTAGTGTTTCTATCGATTTCTGACCTTTTCCTATGAACCAGGCACCCTCCCCTCTTCAGAGCAGGGGGTGCCTGGTTTAATGCTCGGGTTCTCCCATTGACTTCCATTATACTCGAGTGCTCTGTAGAGCACCCGAGCATCCCGATGTGTTCGGCGGCCCGAGCACCTGAGCACTTGGTTGCTCGATCAACACTACAGCAAAACAAAAGTTAATATCTATTACCTGTCAGATCTTTTAAGGGTAAAAAGGGTCCATCATATAAGGTCTATATAGGTATATGGACAGGAACATTAAGAGAAGCCATTTTCTCTGGTTTCCGAAAGTTAAGGTGAGGGGAATTTCTCAAAATTGAGAATCACTAACCCGAGATTAGACTTGTGTAAAGACTTTTGTTTATAAAAAAAAACTTAGGGAGTATTTACACAGACTGGTTTTGTAGGAAGATGCTTAGACAGATTTAATAAAAGATGTTTACTTAGATAAGACATCTAGAAATGTGCTGAGTTAATATCTGAAATGAAAAGAAAGCGATTTTTAATGTTGTTTGTGATTTTTATATTAACCCCTAAATAAGTAGATTTAGATTTTTATATTATAGAGTTAAATATGTATGTTTTATATATCTACGAGTGTGGTCATTATATATATATATATATATATATATATATATATAAAGGAGGAAAAGAGGCAGCACTTCCAAAAAATAAAACTGAAGATTTATTCAAACATGTGCAACCGCGACGTTTCGGCTCGTATCACGAGCCTTTCTCAAGCAAGTGTTAGGTATCAAAGTGAGGTATTTAACAGGTGTACAATTAATACATGATTTTTATATTAACCCCTAAATAAGTAGATTTTATATTAACCCCTAAATAAGTAGATTTAGATTTTTATATTATAGAGTTAAATATGTATGTTTTATATATCTACGAGTGTGGTCATTATATATATATATATATATATATATATATATATATTCATGTTTACTATTAAAGGTTGTTATTCCTATGTAGTCCAGAATGCATGACAGAAACTGGTATAAGTTAATGATCTTGTTCCCTGAGGATTTCTTGAATGGAGAAATTTGGAATGAGGTGTTAAAAAGCAAATACTGGGTTTCCCCTTAACAATGGCCTGAGTGTTGTAATGTATATCTTTAATTAAATAGGTCTGGTCAGAGATTAAGGAAAAGACTAGGTGTTTGCCCAGATACAAAAGTCATTGTCTTTTCAGATCTCATCAAGGTTTTGTCAGGAACAAAATAATAAGAAAATAGATATAATTGCCCAGATTTTATGTGGAGCCTTAGTGCCACCTAGTGTTAGGTTAAAATTGAGGTTTAAATTGTGAAATTCACTAGGGGAGGTCCTATTGGTTATCAAGTGATGTCACTATTTAATGATAAAACTTGACCAATCCCATTCCACAATGGAATAAAAGATGGTATGGGGTGGCAGAGGGAGATGATCTTTTTGAATCAGCTTGGGATGGTCAACTTGAGGACAGAAGGATCCATCTTTTGATCCATCTTTTGAATCCTTCTTTGAACCAAGAGATCCACTTCTTGACACGTGAGAAAGCCATCTTACCAGCTATCCTACTATCCAAGCTGCTCCATCCATATCTCCGTTTATTTGAAAATCCCGGTTATATCCCTGAACCGTGACGCTGATCTTTCCAGTCAGATTATCTGGTATAGTATAAATTTCTATACATTAGCTTTATATTATACATATATATTGTATCAACCATATTGTATGCGTAGGATGTATACTGAATAGAGTCAGATCTTGTAACTGCAGTATCAAATCTAACTTCTTCAGTATAAAGAGAAAATTCTTTGTATCATCTCATAAGAACGGATTTCGTTCTAGTTATATATGGTTGAATATATATATATGTATAAGGAAATATAATGAACATCTGATCCATCTGTTGGCTGAGAGAGACCAAGGGTACAGTTAAGGAATTGTGTTCTTAAAATATTCGTAATAAGTATATATTCTTTAGAATGATCATGTGTTCCTGATGACATATTTTTGATTATTGTTACTGATTTTAAGTTGATTAGTATTTGATTGTCACCCACTTTATATTACATTGTGGTCGGCTCGGCTATCAGAAAGGTGTACCTAACCTATCTAACCCTATCTACAACAAGCAGTAGAGTTGTGCCATAACTGCTGCCGTAGGGCAGCCTAAAGGGGGCCACCCTAATATGAAATGACTGTAAGATGGTGTGGGTGGGTGGGTGAAATCAGCTGAATCGGCGTCAGCCTGGGCCCACAGGTGCCTATAAATAGCCTAGCAAACAGCCAGCCTAGGCCCACAGGTGCATGTAGATAGCCTCGTAATCAGCCTCCCCTCCCACAAACACAGCACTACTTGCTTAATACTTGTGGTCGGCTCGGCTATCAGAAAGGTGTACCTAACCTATCTAACCCTATCTACAACAAGCAGTAGAGTTGTGCCATAACTGCTGCCGTAGGGCAGCCTAAAGGGGCCAAAAGGCCAGACCTTAGGTTAGAGCAAAATATATACATACCATTACTACACCCACTTTGAACGTAAAAGACATTTGCCGATGAAGATGCGAAATACATCGTACAGATCACAGTGACTACCATCTACCTTACCTCTTAGTCATGTGAAGCGGCACATCGTCCTCGGAGGTGGCTGCTGCGAGTGAAGGAGTGGCCGGTACTCAGAAACCATTTACACCTATGTATACTAACACGTGAACATATTACGAGAAGGTCTGAATCCTGAGAGCTGCAGACTGAAACAAACAAATGGTGAATCTGTTGGGAGGCCTAAATGGATTCCAAGCATTCGCCGAGGACCCTGATCGGGCACCAACTGTTCCTGGTGCTAACTACTACACCTCTACTTATTCCCCAGGCCACACCTTTAATATATAAGGGGCCAAAAAGTTAGAGCATGGCGTATGCCGTCTTTCTCTATTAGAAGATTAAGTGGAATGTATAAACTCACCAGGCCTGGGGAACCATCAACACGAATACATGGCTATTTCAATTAACGAGCTAATGTTGCTTGTACCGAGGACAGAAAACGTACACACCATACCTGCAGTAGTGACAGGAAATAAGCTTAAGGTCGTAATAACTATGTATGCTGCCTGTAGTCTTGATTTGGCTTGCCGTGTCTGTAGATGTAACAGACCGTTTCTGCAGACAAGGGGTAAAAACCGTTTAGGCGATCGGCCCCCTTTACAGAGATATAGGCACAGCTACTGCAGAACACCAAACTCCCGAACTGGATACAAAATAGCACTCCAACTCCCGTACTGGAACCTCCCAAATAGCTGCTAGCAGACGAACAGGAAAAGCAGACAATCAGCTTACACTCCTGGCAATCAGTCTCTAACAGCATACAGTGAATCCCCCCAAGAACGAGACGAGGCTCCGTATTGATGGTAAACAGGAATTCTATATTTTATTAAGGGCTACCTGCCCGGTATTTATGCAGGTCTCCCACCTGGTGGACACTCCCTAGAGGACCAGAAGGAAGACTGCGACACGGGATACAGCAGCCAATCACACACATTGGGACAATACAGACACCCCCAGCATATCCCTCCCCTCTGCCTGTGCTACAATCACCCTACATGGGTAATGCAATCACCACAGGCAGGAGAATACACAATGTCTTCTGTCCTGGAGACAATTGAGGAGTCATTCAATTATCTCTCAGGACAAAGGGAAATCGCCAATACACATGTGGGGACAATAGGACAGACATCACTATTCAATACACAATGTCCCACCCTTTACAATACACACAGACATTTCAGAGACAAGACTCCATTATGCACATGGGGACACAAAACAAGCATTACTGTTAAAATACAGGTAAGACACATTACATTAAAACTATACATTTAACATATCCCCAGATAGCTCAGGTCTGAGCGCACATTATTAAGTGAATGGCGCTCAGACCACACGAATACAGTTTAATCGCCATGGAGCCAAAGTCTTTACAGTCAGTTTCATACGAATGGGCTCCATGGGATTCCTATCTGGGGTATAACACATTCAACCAAAACTACCGAACCCCAGGCAGAAAAGCACGAATTAAGCTTTTCTGCAGGTAAAAAGATGTCTTTTAACAGGGGGCCATAGTCCAAAGGCAGCAGGCGAGCAACCAGGTTTCTCCAATGCAATGTGGCGAGATTGGTCTCGTCACATCTCTCCCCTTTTCCAAACAGACTAACAGGGTATCTGACCTCCTGCCGGTCAGTGCCCTTGTTAGTCCAGCAGCCCACCCACAAAACACAATCAACAGCACAGCCCACCCACAATAAATAGTTACTGCAACTGGGTAGAGGAGAAGCTTGTCCATGTCCAGGTGCCTCACCACGGCTGTGCTGGGTACGGGTACGCTGACTTGGTGGGGTGCTGCATGGGCAGAGACCCGCGTCACTCTGCCCTGTTGCCAGCGCTACTGGGAGGGTAGCCTGGTTGAAGCCTGGTTGTTGGAGGGGAGACCGACTGTCTCCCCTTTAGATATACAGTCCTGCTGCTGGAGACCGACTGTTTCCCCTTTGGTTACACAGCTCTGCTGCTGGAGACCGACTGTCTCCCCTTTGGTTACACAGCTCTGCTGCTGGGGAAAGGAGACTGAGCTCTCTATTCCCTGCCCATTAATGATCCGCCGCTGGGGAGAGGTGGTAGTAAGCTCCTCTCCCATACATACCTTCCTCCTCAGTGGAGGGAGACCGACTGTCTCTCCTCCCAATACAGAGTCCTGCTGCTGGAGAAAGGAGACTGGGCTCTCTATTCCCTGCTGGTTACTCTGCCGCTGGGGACTGGAGACCGGGCTCCCAATTCCCAACAAATGATACTGCCACTGGGGAATGGAGACCGGGCTCCCAATTCCCGAAAAATCACGCTGCTGCTGTGGGGCAGGAACAACTACCTCTGCCCCCTGTAGCTCAGCCTGCCGCTGGGGAATGGAGCTCAGGCTCCCAATTCCCTGTAATATCTCCCGCTGGGGAATGGAGCTCAGGCTCCCAATTCCCTGCAATATCTCCCGCTGGGGAATGGAGCTCAGGCTCCCAATTCCCTGCAATACCGGTGGAGAGACCTCGGTCCCATCTCCACCTGCCGCCTGGGGTTCCTCCCAGTAAATTTCAATAATATCTTCCCAGCGGAATGGGTCTGGAACTGGATCTGTCACCTTGCTGTCCTGCTGAGCCTTCCCAATGGAGTGGAAGAGATCTCGGTAGTCCTGCTCCAGTTCCCACTCCAGGGTTGCTAGGTGAGCCAGGTCTTGCTCTACCTCATGGGGTCATCCCCGTCATGCCTAGCCTCCCTCTCGTAGAAAATGTCCTGAAGTCTGTTCTGCGCAGGACTCCCGAAGTCAGGCTCTGCAAAGGACTCCCATAACAAGCCAGAACCATCAAACTCCTCTCCCTCTGGCTTGTCATGCTCGGCTGTCCAGGGTATATACTGTGCCATATACCACCAGAGCGCCTGGTAGGCATCCTCCAGCCATAGCTCCTGCCATACCCGGTGCTCTAGTTCCTTCACCCATTCATCCAGGGGCTGCTCTCCCAGAAAGGGCATCCGCAGGGCCACTTGCTTCTGCCACCGCTGCTCTTCACTGGGGAGACTCTCACCCCGCTGGTATTGTACATTGTCCAGGGCCTGGTACCAGATGCCTTTCCTTAATGCATCCCGGCCATCCAGGTCCTCCTCCTCGTATGACACTGCTGGTTCCATTCTGGTGCTTTTAGGGTCGCTGTACTGGGACATGCGTTGCCCCCACTTGTAAATCCAAGGAAATGGTGTCTCCTGTAGCTGTCCTTCTGGCTGTAGGAACGATCCCGCTGCTCGCCACCAATTGTAACAGACCGTTTCTGCAGACAAGGGGTAAAAACCGTTTAGGCGATCGGCCCCCTTTACAGAGATATAGGCACAGCTACTGCAGAACACCAAACTCCCGAACTGGATACAAAATAGCACTCCAACTCCCGTACTGGAACCTCCCAAATAGCTGCTAGCAGACGAACAGGAAAAGCAGACAATCAGCTTACACTCCTGGCAATCAGTCTCTAACAGCATACAGTGAATCCCCCAAGAACGAGACGAGGCTCCGTATTGATGGTAAACAGGAATTCTATATTTTATTAAGGGCTACCTGCCCGGTATTTATGCAGGTCTCCCACCTGGTGGACACTCCCTAGAGGACCAGAAGGAAGACTGCGACACGGGATACAGCAGCCAATCACACACATTGGGACAATACAGACACCCCCAGCATATCCCTCCCCTCTGCCTGTGCTACAATCACCCTACATGGGTAATGCAATCACCACAGGCAGGAGAATACACTAATGTCTTCTGTCCTGGAGACAATTGAGGAGTCATTCAATTATCTCTCAGGACAAAGGAAATCGCCAATACACATGTGGGGACAATAGGACAGACATCACTATTCAATACACAATGTCCCACCCTTTACAATACACACAGACATTTCAGAGACAAGACTCCATTATGCACATGGGGACACAGAACAAGCATTACTGTTAAAATACACCAGGTAAGACACATTACATTAAAACTATACATTTAACATATCCCCAGATAGCTCAGGTCTGAGCGCACATTATTAAGTGAATGGCGCTCAGACCACACGAATACAGTTTAATCGCCATGGAGCCAAAGTCTTTACAGTCAGTTTCATACGAATGGGCTCCATGGGATTCCTATCTGGGGTATAACACATTCAACCAAAACTACCGAACCCCAGGCAGAAAAGCACGAATTAAGCTTTTCTGCAGGTAAAAAAGATGTCTTTTAACAGGGGGCCATAGTCCAAAGGCAGCAGGCGAGCAACCAGGTTTCTCCAATGCAATGTGGCGAGATTGGTCTCGTCACAGTAGACATGAGACATTGTGAATTGCGCCTATTACTGTACTTCTAACTGGAAGACGGACTGATACCCAGGACTTAGGCCCGACACCAACACCCTCAGCCCGAGCGGCGGAAAAAGACATGAACCTACTAGTGGTGGGCCGTGTGGCCGACCTCAAATGGTGAAGTAATATATGAACCACTTAACCGGAGAAGCCATGCGCGAGAGACACTAATGGTGGTGCCATGTGTGAGAGACTCCAATGGCGGAGACATATGTGTAACACCTAACTGGAGAAGCCATGCGTGAGAGACTCCAATGGCAGAGACATATGTATAACACTAAATCGGAGAAACCATGCGTGGGAGACTAAATGGCAGAGTCATATGTGTAACACCTAATTGGAGAAGCCATGCGTGAGAGACTCTAATGGCAGTGCCACGCGTGAGAGACTCTAATGGCGGACACTTAATTGGAGAAGCCATGCGTGAGAGACTCTAATGGCAGTGCCATGCGTGAGAGACTCTAATGGCGGAAAGTTAATTGGAGAAGCCATACGTGAGAGACTCTAATGGCAGTGCCACACGTGAGAGACTCAAATGGCGGACGCTAAATTGGAGAAGCCATACGTGAGAGACTCAAATGGCAGTGCCACGCGTGAGAGACTCTAATGGCGGACAGTTAATTGGAGAAGCCATACGTGAGAGACTCTAATGGCAGTGCCACACGTGAGAGCCTCAAATGGCGGACGCTAAATTGGAGAAGCCATACGTGAGAGACTCAAATGGCAGTGCCACGCGTGAGAGACTCTAATGGCGGACACTAAATTGGAGAAGCCATGCGTGAGACTGATGGCGGAGTCATATGTGTAACACTTAATCGGAGAATCATTGCTGGAGAGACTATAAATGGCGGAGTCATGTGTGTAAAACATAAAACGGAGAGACCATGCGTGAGAGACTAATGGCGGTGTCATGCGTGAGAGACTCTAAGGGCGAAGTCATATGTCAAACACTAAATCGGAGAAGCCATGCGTGAGGGACTCTAATGGCGGACACTAAATCAGAGAAGCCATGCGTGAGAGACTATAATGGGGGACACTTAAACGGAGAAGCATTGCTTGAGAAACTATAATGGCGGAGTCATATGTGTAACTCTAAATCTGAGAAGTCATGCGTGAGACTCTAATGGCGGAGTCATGTGAGTAAAACATAAATGGAGAAGTCATGCGTGGGAGACTAATGGCGGAGCCATACATGCGAGACTATGGCCGATCATTAATTATTTATTTTTTATATATCTTTTTTATTTTTTATTTTTTTTCCTTTCCTTTAAATAAAGCACTTATGCAGCACCAGTATGATTTGGGAACTCGCGTAACCATGAACCCCTCCGATAGGGAACCTAAACACTAAACAGCCTACAACCATATGGTACCCCTAACGAACAACAAGAAGGACGGTCAAAGGGCCACCCGGAGCCATGATGCCGGAGCAGTCATCAGGCCCTCCTTCTTTCTTTTTAATTTTAATTTTTAATTTTAATTTTTTTTTTTTTTTATTTTTTTCTTTAAAATTTTTATTTTTTTTTTTTATCTTTTTTTAAATTTTTTTTTTTTTTTTTTTTTTTTACTGAAATGAACAGGTGTGAAGAGGTGTGCTGACTGCCCTAGTGAAAACACTGGCTAACCATGATGTCAAATTAAAAGAAAATGTAGCTATAAGTGGAAGCAGTGTATAAACACATGGTGTAAGTACAGGTGGGTGCCAGCAGCTCGGGATGTGAGTAGTGCATAACACATGGTATGGGCGCAGCTCTGTGCGTGAGCATGAAGAGCAAGATATAAAGCAGCCGTGTGAATGCAACCTAAAGTGAGCAGAGTATTAACGTGATACAACAGATGCATGAACGCAGCTCTGGTAGTGAATGGAGTATAGGACAAAATGTAAATGCAGACACACAGACGTAGCTTTTGCAGGTAACGAACCTAGCCATGAACATTCTACCATTAGTGCCCAACCCCCTTCGCCCCAGAGGGCTACAAGTCGCAGACCGTGTAACCAAGTCTGATCCCACCGTGAAGCCAGCACTCGCCTGGCACCTACTGCCACTGCCCAGGTGCAAATGAACCTCCACATAATGCTGCAGGAGTTTTTTTTTTTTTTCTAAAATGATGGAGGAAAGAAGGTTTGTACACAAACATAGAAAAGGGTTCTTCACGGTAAGAGCAGTAAGACTATGGAACTCTCTGCCTGAGGAGGTGGTGATGGTGAGTACAATAAAGGAATTCAAGAGGGGCCTGGATGTATTTCTGGAGCGTAATAATATTTCAGGCTATAGCTACTAGAGAGGGGTCGTTGATCCAGGGAGTTATTCTGATTGCCTGATTGGAGTCGGGAAGGAATTTTTTCCCCTTAAGTGGGGAAAATTGGCTTCTACCACACAGGGGTTTTTTGCCTTCCTCTGGATCAACTTGCAGGAAACAGGTCGAACTGGATGGACAAATGTCTTTTTTCGGCCTTATATACTATGTTACTATGCTACTATGTTACTATGGTCACCACAGCACCACCTCGTGTTCCTGTAAGAAAACAAACGTGGTTGAACATAAACCCTGATGCAACGCCAATTAATCAACACAATAGCACAGAACCGCTGACACATGCGGGCCCAAAACATACAATTTATAGATTAAACACACTTACCCGAGCATCAGCACTGAAATACAGGCGCCTTTATCAACCTGCTGTCCCCATATATGGGCCACTAATACACATTACCAACACCTTGCATGTCTAGCGCTAACTGCGGACGTGCGCCCCACATGTACAACAGGTGACAGAAAACATGCATTTTTTTATTTTTTTTTTATATATAATGACCCTTGATACATGACCCTTCCAGAGAGATAACTAAACAAAACCATCACTTAAATGCAGCGTGCGTAGCTTGGAGACACGCGTCCCGTATGATACAGATATCAGAAAACATGCGACCATACCTACTCTAGGCGCATGCAACACCAATAACTATATGCAATAGCCCCCAACAATCCCCTAGCCGGACAAAATGCTAACAACAGTCACTTGACCATTAGTGCCCTACTTCGCTTCGTCCCAGGGTATTGCGAATCACATACCGCAGTGTGGGTCGCGTGCCAACAAGTGTGATTCTACAGTGAATGCCAGCACTCGCCTGGCACTTTGTCACTACCCAGGCGTGAATGAGCCTGCACACGATGCAGCTGCGCTACATGTCACGGACCACAGCGTGGAACCCGTGCAAACCACTCCGATCCTACCATGAATACCAGCGCCCTCCTGAGACATTCTGCTGTCGCCCAGCCGTAAGGAGCCTGTACACCATGCTGCTGTATCCTAGAGCTGACCCAGAGGTAGTGAAATCAGCTGAATCGGCGTCAGCCTGGGCCCACAGGTGCCTATAAATAGCCTAGCAAACAGCCAGCCTAGGCCCACAGGTGCATGTAGATAGCCTCGTAATCAGCCTCCCCTCCCACAAACACAGCACTACTTGCTTAATACTTATATTTATATATTATTTTGCACTAAATTGTATTAATAAATTCTATATATATTTGTTTACAAGTGGATTTTTGTCTTCAATTCAACGGCGATCATGAGCTTGTTTCAAATTGGATATTTATGATAATAATTTAGAATCTCCTCCCTTATAGATTCTAATTTATTTACGTAAACAATATAGACTGTTATTTGGAGACAGTATAAATATCCGGACATACCCTGATTTTGCAGTTTATAGAAACACCACATTTGTGGCAGTGAACTGCTGTATGGGCACACAGCAGGATGCAGGGTATGAGGAGCAACATATGGATTTTGGAGCGCAGATTTTACTGGAATAATTTTCTGGTGCCATGTCACTATTGAAGACACCCTAATGCACCCGTACAGTAAAAAATACCAAAACGTGACCCCTTTCTGGAAATTACACCTCTCAAGGAATATTTCAAGGCATGTAGTGTGCATTGAGACCCCAAAGGGTTTCATAGAATTAGGAAACACTTGACTGTGAAAATGAAAAATTATATTTTTTTCTCGTAAAATTGAATTTAAGCCCAAATATTTCACTTTCACGAGGGGGAACTGGAGAACATGCACCCCCTAATTTGTTGCCCATTTTCTACTGATGACATCAATACCCCATATGTGCTTGTATACTGCCATATGGGTGTACCACAGGGGTCAGAAGGAAAGGAGCACCAAATGGCTTCTGTAAGGCAGATTTCACCGGAATAATTGAGAGGCGCCATCTCGCAATTGAATACACCATGATGAACCCCTAGATTGGAAACCCAAAAAAAGTGACCCCATTTTGGAAACTACACCTGTCAAGGAATCTTTCAAGGTGTGTAGTGAGCACTTTGACCCATCAGGTGTTTCACATTTTCACTTGGCTGTGAAAATGAAAAATTACAATTTTTTCCCAAAACGTTGCTTTACACCCACATTTTTCACTTTCACAAGGGGTAACAGGACAAAATGCACCCCACATTTTGTAACCCATCTTCCCCTGAACTGAATACGGCAACACTCCACATCTGCTCAAAAAGGAATGCATGAGCGTATGGCAGGGTTCAAAAGGGAAGGAGCACTGTAGGGGTTTTGGAGAACAGATTTAGCAGGATTGCCGTTTGGGAGCTATTGCGCATATGAAGACACCCTGAGGTACCCCTATAGTAGAAACCCCCAAAAACATTCCAGAAACTACAGCCCTTAAGGAATATTTCAGGGTGTGTAGTGAGAACTTTGATCCATCAGGCGTTTCACAGAATTAGGAAACACTTGGCTGTGAAAAAGAAAAATGCTATTTTTTTTTCCAGAAAAAGTTGCTTTACACCAACATTTTTCACTTTCACAAGGGATAACAGGACAAAATGCACCCCACATTTTGTTACCAATTTTTCCCTAAATACGGATACACCCCACAAGTGCTTGTAGCCTACTGTATGGGTGCACAGCAAGGCTCTAGATTTAAACTGCAAAATATGAATTTTGCAGGCCTGAATAAGCAGACATGGATTTTAGGTGCCATGCAGTGTCGTAACTATAGGGGTCGCAGAGGTTGCAGTTGCGACCGTGACCCTAAGCCAGGGGGGCCCCCCTTGCCAGTGGTGCTGTATATTTCCCTTAATAAGATGTAATGCATCCTATAAAGGGAACACTAGTAAGTCCTTCTATTATGGAAGCGCTCACTAGTCTGCAGGAGGTGGGGGAAAAAAGCGCTGTGGGCGCTGTACAGTACTTACCTCTCCTCCTGCTTACTCTTCCCGGGGCCCACCTTGCTGTGTCCTGACTGTCTGCAGTGTCAGGACGTACAGAGCGCACTCTGATCTGATGCTGCAGGAGGTCAGATGACAGCAGCGCAGGCCCTGAAAAGAGATGAAAGCCGGGAAGACAGCCTGACCGGGAGAGGAGCGGCGGAGCAGGAGAGGCAAGTTTGTTTATTTATTTTATAATGTGATCTGAGGTCTGATTGGGGGTCTGAATGGTCTGATTTGGGGCCTGAAGGGTCTGATTGCGAGTTTGAAAGGGTCTGATTGGGGGCCTGAAGGATCTGATTGGGAGTCTAGAGAGGACTAATGGGAGTCTGGCAGTCTAATGGGGTCCAGAGGTCTAATGGGGGTCCAATTGGGGGTCTAGAGGTCTAATGGGGGTCTGATTGGATGTCTGAAGGGTCTAATGGGGGTCAGATATGGTGGTTTGGAGGTCTAATGGGGGTCTTATCTGAGGTCTGATATTGGGGCAGGGTCTGACATGGAGGTCTGATATGGGGTCTGACAGAGGTCTAAAGAGGGTCTGGCCTGAGATGTGGTGGGGGGGGGTCTCATCTGGAGTTTGATATGGGAGTCTGATCTGAAAGGTAAGGGGGTATATTTTTGTACTGGCACACTATCCGTGTGGTACCAGTATTTTTGGGGGACTGTTTCAGGATGGGGTGTTGAGAAGGTGAGGATGATGGAAAAGTAGGAAAGTAAGATGTCTGTTTGTTAAACTCGGCAGGGTCAAGAAGCGGCTAAAAGAAATCATCATGGCGGTCTAGTCTGAAAGGAGAACATGAGGAAAGAGAATATCTACATCAGAGGAGACATCAGTGGATGTAAGAAGTACATATGTGGCACTGTATGACCCTGTATGTTCTGTAACGCTGTATGTAATGTTTTCCAAGTACGTCTATAAGGGGTTGTACGCTTTTTTTTTTTCCGGATGAGAGCTGCCTTTTCTGCTCTGTTTACCTGCTCACCACTGCAATTGCAGCTGCAAGCAGGTTAACAGAGCAGAGAAAGCAGCTCTCATATGAGCTCTTAAAAAGCTGATCGGCAGTGGTGCCGGGAGACCCCCGATGGTCTTGAGGATAGGTAATCAGTAGTAAAAAGAAGACAACGCCTTTAACAGTAGGACTGGAGGGAATGGGAATTTGGCATGGGGGGGACGTTTCAATTTTTGCCTCAGGAAGCAGAAAGGCTGTGCACCTCTGCCCCTTGCCATAAAGCACTGAGGGAAGGTGGGGAAGGCAAGCTTTACTCTTGCACCAGGGCCCATGAGCCTTTAGCTACGCCCCTGGTGCCATGTCTCATGTTTAAAAATTCCTGAGGTCCCCAGATTTTAAAATCCCCAAGAAGTGACTCCATTTTGGAAAGTGCACCCCTGTACGGACATTTTAAGGGGTGACAAGGGCACTTTTGACCTAAAAGTTGTCAGAAAACAATATGTAGTGGTTGCTGGAAAGTGGGTATGCAAGCGAGAAATATTACAGGGAGCATAAAGGATGAAATTAATAATCCATGGATGAGTGGTAGGTTCGGAAACAATCCTTTATGCAGAGGCCAGGTTTATCAGGGCAGGTGTTGCATTGATAAATGGTGTCGTTTCGTATTCCCCTTTTGTAACAAACCCCTCTACGCTGTTTGTGGGACTTCACCAGGGACCAACACGGGCATCATGACCTTCTGAAGTACACAGGCCCTCTACTTTCTGACTTTGGAAAATTAGGGCCTTGATGACCATCTCTTGGAACTGAAGGAAAGTTCCTGTGTGGCCTGTAGCTCGATGTAAAATGTACGCATTGTATAGTGCCATCTGTACAATGTTTACGGCCAGCATTTTGTACCACACCTTAGTTTTACGCATGGCACTGTAGGGCTTCAGAACTTGATCAGACAGATCAATGTGCCTGTTGTAATCAAGGATGCACTCTGGCTTGTTGACAGTGGTAGTGGTACCTCGCACTCCAGCAGGAGAACTGGTGTTAGTGTGAATGATGGTCAGTATAAGGATATCCCTCTTGTCCTTGTACTGAACCGCCAGGATGTTCTCATGGCGGAGAGACGTACTGTCGCTTTTTTGGAGTAGTTGCCCTACCAGTGATCTAGGGAGGCCTCTCTGACTTTTGCGTACTGTGCCGCAAGCCACAGTACCTCTGGTTTTTGGGGACATGAATAGGGGGATGCTGGGGTAATGGTTATCCACATAGAGATGGTAACCCTTATCCAGCAGTGGGTTCAGTAAATCTCACACTATCTTCCCAGTAACTCCTAGGACGGGGTGGGGGGCGGGGGGTATTAATGGGGTTGTACCCGGGAATCTTTCCCTTCATAAACCCAGAGCCTGTAGGTGTATCTGGAGGTACTCTCGCATAGCTTGTACATTTTAATTCCATACCGTGCCCGCTTGCTGGGCAGGAACTGGCGGAATTTAACCCTTTCTTTAAAATGTACAAGGTACTCGTCTATGCCATTTTTTCTGGGGTGAACACCTCTGTAAATTTGGAGTTGAGTTGCTCCAGTAGGGGTCTTATTTTGAATAGACAGTCAAATTGTGGGTCATTTGGAGGGGGGGGGGCAGTGTTCGTTATCATTATAATGTAGGAATTTCAAAATGGATTCAAATCTTGAGCGGGACATGGCCATATAGTAAATTGGAGTGTGGTACAAGACATCTGAACTCCAATATTTTTTTTTTTTTGTACCAGGCCCACATGCAGCAAGAGCCCCCAAAACGTCATAATCTCGGCTGCATTTAAAGGGGTCCAACCAAGGGGCCTTGCATACGAGGATGTCGGGTTTTGAGCAATAAACTACTGGCCGTATAAATTTGTTTGGGTCACCATCAAATTTATGAAATCGTCAGAGAAAAAGATTTTGAAAAAAATCTATTTCTGTGAAGTACGTGCAGTCAATCTCGATTCCAGAGTTTCCCACAAACTCTGGAATTTGGGGCTCATAATTCTCAGGCAGTGTGGTCCATAGGGGATCACTGGGGGGCTACTTCATCTCTCCTGGAGCATCTCCTTGAGGGTCCCTCATCACCGGATTATGATGATAAAGGAGTAGAGGAATGTGGCATTCTCCCTCACTAGCAGACTAAATTTCAGAGGCAAGGATGGCGTATGCCTCTTCAAAGGAGTACATTCTCTGGGATGGATGGGACATTTTTATTGGTGTGTGTAAAGAGAAAAGTGTCAGGGGGGTGTATGTAGTGATTTAACTCGTGAGGGGGCTTGTAGTGAATTTAAAATAAAATTTATGATAAAGAAAACAAGAGAAAGAAAAGATAAAAATTTTGGAAAAAAAAGGCTCCTAAAAAGGGAGGGTGGGAGGTACAGGGAATGGGGATCTGAAACTTCTGCAGATGAGCTAAAAATTACTGCAGCTGTTCCAAATGTTCTTCTGTAGTGAAAAGCATCGATTTATGTGGTTTATGTATGTAACGGAACGCCTGGCACCCCGACTGGGCACCTTCCGCTGACGCTTGCTCCTAGCGCTTCCTGAGGGCTCCAAGCACTCCACCGGACACCATAACCACCACAGACCCCACGAACAGCCTGCTGCTTGGTTGGGGTCTCGTCGGACCTCTCCTAACTCCAGAAAGCAGGAACCAGGAACAAGCTCTTACAAGAGCTTATGCTCAGGGGAGTATTGTGGTATAGCAATCCCCAAGAGTGTAGTTATCCCATCCCACAACCATGAGCCAAGACTTCATGAAGGAGTAAAGCAGAAGTTCTTTTTTTATTGATGGCCACAGCTTGACCTTTTATGCAAGTCCTCCAGCAAGGGCTACTCCCCCGGGGACCTGATAGAGGACAGGCACACAAAATACAGTGACCAATCATCATACAGCCAGATATATCACAACCAAACATGCATTGTCCATTGTGCTTGCTGATTGCGTCACAGGCAATGTCCATTGTGGTTGTTAATTGCGTCACAGGCAATGTTCATTTTGCTTACTAACTGTCACCAGGGAAATAGTCACAGAGCAAGAGGCTGGCAAGCAGGCCTCTCCAACTCCTAGTGACAATGGTGCTTTCGTCACAATGTGGTAGTTGCACAAGTCCCAGTCGACAACCAGCAGCACAGTGGGGAACAGGTTCTCTCTGCAAGCAGTCACCAAGCTAGAATGACTGCCTGCAGAGAGGCGCCAACTGTTCTTTCAGCTGCATAGCGCTGCCATTGGCTGGCATGTTGTTACAGCCAATCGCAGTGCTGGGAGGGGATACCAATATCTGATGTCTCCTTCTTGACCTAGGAGGTGACATGGGCCACCTCCAGCCAAGCCCCCCTGTAGCACCATACCATTGCCGGCAAAGTGTCAATCGAGTTCACTACGACTTTATAGGTTGACACTGGAATTCTCCTACAGGATGACATCACGGAGCTGGTGGATGTTCGAGACCTTGCGCTATTCCACCTTCCGTTTGAGGATGTCCCACAGATGCTCAATAGGGTTTAGGTCTGGAGACATGCTTGGCCAGTCCAGCACTTTTACCCTCAATTTCTTTAGCAAGGCAGTGGTCGTCTTGGAGGTGTGTTTGGGGTCATCATGTTGGAATACTGCCCTGTGGCTCAGTTTCCAAAGGGAGGCGATCATGCTCTGCTTCTGTATGTCACTGTACATGTTGGCATTATTGGTTCCCTCAATGAACTGTAGCTCCCCACACTTATGCAGCCCCAAACCATGACACTCCCACTACCACGCTTGACAGTAGGCAAGACACACTTGTCTTTGTACTCCTCACATGGTTGCCGCCACACATGCTTGACAGCATGTGAACCAAATAAGTTTATCTTGGTCTCATCAGACCACAGAACCTGGTTCCTGTAATCCATGTCCTTGGTCTTCTTTGTCTTCAGCAAACTGTTTGCGGACTTTCTTGTGCATCATCTTTAGAAGAGGCTTCCTTCTGGGATGACAGCCATGTAGACCAATTTGATGCAGTGTGTTACATATGGTCTGAACACGGACTGGCTGACCCCCCTTTAACCTCTGCAGCAATGCTAGCAGTACTCATTCGTCTATTTTGAAAAGTTTGAAAAGACAACCTGTGGTCGACCATGATGAGGCCTGTTCTGAATGGAACCTGTCTTGTTAAACCGCTGTATGGTCTTGGCCACTGTGCTGCAGCTCAGTTTCAGGATGTTGGCAATCTTCTTATAGCCTAGAGTGACAATTCTTTTATTCAGATCCCAATGAATGATTTGCCATGAGGTGACATGCTGAACTTCCAGTGACCTATATGAGAGCAATAACACCAAATTTAACACACCTGCTCCCCATTCACACCTGAGACCTTGTAACACAAACAAGTCACATGGCACCGGGAAGGGAAAATGGCTAATTGGGCACAATTTGGCCATTTTCACTTAGGGGTGTACTCACTTATGCTGCCAGTGGTTTAGACATTAATGGCTATGTGTTGAGTTATTTTGAGGGCTCACCAAATTTACACTGTTATACAAGCTGCACACTGACTACTTTATATTGTATCAAATTTTTATATCTTCAGTGTTGTTCCATGAAAAGATAGAATAAAATATTTACAAAAATGTGAGAGGTGGACTCACATTTGTGAGATACTGTAGGTGATCAGTACACCAATAAAAACGGTACCATACAAAAGTATGTGAGTGATAATGTGATATTAGGCGTCAGGCCGCAGTTATCCTTTTCTGTTTATTTCTGTCTCCACTATTACAATAGTTTATTTTGGGATTGTTCAATTTAATAAAACCAGCATATACATGATCAGTACATCAATACACAAGGGAGCGCACAAAATTATCTGTGAGTGATAACAATCTAGGCCTAAATCCATTTCTATTGCCACATGGTGCCAATGTTTTTTGGGGGGATTGTTGTATATATTTAATCAAGCATATACATGATTACTACACCAATACACAGAGTAGCACACATTATCTGAGAGGCCCAAAAATGTCAGGGTTCAGAGAAGGTTCCAAACGAAAGACCCAGAGCCAGAATGTGCTTAGTAGCAGCACTGGCTATCCAGCCAGAAGTAGTAGTAGAAGTAGGCCATAGTTGTCCCTGCTGGCTTCAGAAAGGCGCAACGTTATTGTGGAGAAAGAGGATGAGAGTGTGGATTGGATATGCAGTCGTAACAAGATGATGTGGAGGTGCCTTCAGAGTCTGATACTATTCCGTGAAGCAAGGGGTAACCGTGTTCTTCTTGCTCCTCCTCTTTGCAGCCCAAGAGAGTGATTCCGGTGGAGTCCTCTCAGTCTTCACTGCCCCTTCCTAGTGGGGTGCGCTAACTATTTTCCTAAGAAGTAGCAAGTAGACTGACCATGCTTCATGACAGATAGTCAATAGAGCCTCCCTGTTGACTTGTGTGAACGCAATAAGCTCTTGTACTGCCCTGAGGAGAAGGTTTTGGAAGAGGTTGCAGACCCCATACATACCGTAGGCTGGTGGTAGTAGTGGCACCAGTAGCTGTAGTACTGGCGTTGGGGACAGCAAATGCAGAGCAGGAGAGGGGGGCCATGATATCCCACAGTCTGATAGTAGTGGCAGGGTGAGGACTCCAATGATGTTTGTGTGTTGGTCAGGACCTGAAAGCTGAATCGGGATGCTGAGGAGAAGACATCAGAGGTAGTGTTGAACGAAGCGAGCTTCGGATGCTTAATCCGAAGTCGCTTAGTTCAAAACTTCAGAATAATACTGTACGGAGATTCATCTCTGTACATTATTAGAATGTTTGGGCTCCGAAGAGCCGAAGTAAGTTATTCGCAAAGTCGCACGCGACTTCGTCGAATAACTTCTGTAGTTGATTTTTAAAGTGGAAAATCACTTTAAAACTTAAAACTGAACTTGGCTTGGGTTCCGAGGTACTAGTCCAAGGGTCAGCAACCTTCTGCACTCCAGCTGTTGTGAAGCTACAATTCCCAGCATGCTCCATTAATTTCTGTGAGAGTTCTGAGAAGAGCAGAGCAAGCATGCATGCTGGGAGTTGTAGTATCACAACAGCTGGAGTGCCAAAGATTGCCTACCCCTGTACTAGTCGGAACCGAAGCCGAGTTCGGGTTTCAAGTTTTAAAGTGGTTTTCCACTTTAAAAATCAACTACCGAAGTTATTCAACAAAGTCGCGCCCGACTTCGCCTCATCGGAGCCCATACATTTTAATACTGTACAGAGACGGATCTCCGACTCCTCCTCTACTTTATTTTCAGCAATCGAATGCATGGCCAGGAAACAACTTTACATGCCCAACAATCGGCTAGTGTGCAAGCTTAATTACCACCTGCCCAGTTTGCTGGCGGCGTAGTTGCTGCCGTACTATTTAGTCGAGTTTGCTGCCTTTAGGAAGGGCATGTGATATAGAAGATATCTATGTATTAAATCTCTTTTTATTCAATGATATTCTGCAAACCATGTAGTACATAATACAAAGAAAGGCATTTTCTCACAGTAGACAGTACAATCGTATAGAGGTTTAAATATGATCCATGACATATTGTTCTAATGCAAATATCAACTGACTGCTTCTGGATGTCTTCCTCTACAGTGCTAGTGAGATGTGGATCTAAGAAGTTTGAAAAACTGATATAATAATTAAAGAGGCAGAAGGTAAAGGAGAGAAAACAAAAAAGACAGACAGGAGTTTGGGAGATGGGGGGGGGGGGTTGTTAAAGGGTATAGGTTGCACTAGTTCTTCGTAGGTTACAGGACAAGGCTGTGTAGAAGCCGAGTGGGATGTGTCCATATATTTGGATTTCATCCAGGGATCCCAGATCTTGAAGAACGTTCTGGTCATAATTTCCTTATGAGCTAGTTCCTCTAATCTGAGTATTTGATTGACCTTATTGGCCCAGTT
Source organism: Bufotes viridis (assembly GCA_033119425.1). Classification (NCBI taxonomy): domain Eukaryota; kingdom Metazoa; phylum Chordata; class Amphibia; order Anura; family Bufonidae; genus Bufotes; species Bufotes viridis. Next base: position 129,170,841 of record CM065594.1, read on the forward strand.
TTTTAAGGTTGGAGGTCTTGGATTCCACCATAATGTTGGAATTAACAATTTAGCTGCTGACAGCAATAATGTGGGGAGATTGTGTTTCCGTGGCGTAAAAAAGGAGGATAGACACCACAGAAGAACCAACTGAGGGGTCAATGTGAGTTTACTAGAGCACTTTAATAAGGGGGCAATGCCACCAGAGGCGAGATAAGGTGCCTCTGTCGGAGTGACATCTCCAGCAGGAATCTGGGATCTCAGTATTAATTGTGTGGAGGAAAACCAATGTTTTGTACCAGTGTGTTAGTAATTTAAAACTGTTTTCTTGAAGTTTTACACAGCGTGATAAACCACGTTAGCTGGAGAGCAGAAACTGTAGTTCTGGTTCAGAAAAGGTTAAACCAAGTTCCTTCTCCCATTTGAACACATATTGGGGTTTATATTGAGAATCATTGGTTAAAAGACAATTATATTGAAAAGAAAGTTATTTGGAGTGGGGAGACTGTTTTAGTAGGTGTGATTCCAGCTAGGTATCCTGACGGGTGGGTGGCAATTTCTTGTGAGCAGCTTTACAGACATAGTCAAAGTCATTTGCTGTATAAAGTTAGGAGGGTGATTTTTGGTATTATGTAATAAAATGTCTGATGTAGGGATAGCATCTGTAAAAAATGCATCTGCAACTGTGACATTAGAAAGTTGCTCCCAGAAGTCTGAGGGAACTCTTATATTTGGGTTAGGCCTCATGCACACGGCCGTTGTTGTTTTGCGGTCCGCAAACCGCGGATCCGCAAAACACGGAATCTGCTCCGCGTTCCGTTCCGCAAATGCGGCCCATTATAGAGATGCCCATTCTTGTCCGCATAACGGACAAGAATAGGACATGCTCTATTTTTTTTGCGGGGGCACGGAACGGAGCAACGGATGCGGACAGCACACGGAGTGCTGTCCGCATATTTTGCGGCCCAATTGAAGTGAATGGGTTCGCGGCCGAGCCGCGAAATATGCGTCTCGGACGCGGACCCGAACAACGTCCGTGTGCATGAGGCCTTACCATACATCGGCAGAAGTCTCAAAGGTATTACAGGCGAGGGGATGGACAGCAGAGCTGTTTGTTTATTTAGCTTTTGCGAAACATCCGAAATACCCCTAAGCAAGATGTGAGGGTGGTAGCCTGTAGGTTTAGAAAGTCCACACCAAATGCAACGGTCTGTTAGGGTGAAAAGGTGGTTTTCAATGTTCGCATATAAATTGGAGGATGGATTCATTGTGATTGTGACTCATCTACTGAGCTGGTTCTCTTTATAATAGGTAAGGAGGTCTGGGAGCCCAAAGTTTCCAATTTTTTGTTTGCATTTCAGAAGTCTAAAGGAAAGTCTAGGGTGCGTTTTGTTCCACAGGAATGAGTTGAGTATTGATTGTATTTTGGAAAAAAAAAAACAGGAATACAAATAGGAAGGGTTTGTAAAAGGTAAAGTAGTTTGGGTATAATATAAGCTTTAAGAAAGTTATTTCTGCCTATCCATGAAATGAAAGGTAGATGCAGCTTTTGTAACTGTTCAGTGATGTCATGAAGTGCAGGTAAATAGTTGGTTTTATATAAAGCAGCCAGGTCTTGTGTTAGGTTAAGACCCAGGTATTTAATGGAATCAACAGGCCAAGTGAATTTAGATTGAAGCTTAATTTGGCGTATCTGATGTAGTGGAGTTGTTATATAATCAGAATTTCTGATTTGCTGAAGTTGACTTTAAAGTTTGACAAAATTCCATATCTTTCCAGCAGGGCAGAGATACGTGGAAGAGACTGTAAAGGCTTTGTGGTCAATATCAGCAAATCATGGCTGCTGAGTGAATGGCTGCCTGATTTTCTAGCTCTGACACAAAGTGACTAGTTAAAGCTATTTTTCCCTTTTCTCCAGCCACTAAATCCCATTGACTCCTCCGAGATCGGAAACCGCAGCTCTCTCACCGAAACACCGGGTGAGCATCCAGAGTGAGCCTGCTTTTTTCCACCTACCTCAGAGCTCCGTATCCACCGCGGGTAGCCCAAAAAGTAGAGGATCGCTCATCTCCGGCACAGGAGCACGTGGCAGCACGTCCACCATCTTCTCCAGCGGAGGGGATAAATGCGGATCGGAAACTTAGCTTTCAGCATGAAGCCATAGAAGAGGTAAGCTGGGGGTCCCCTGCAAATCACTCTATCCCATCCATGCTGCAAGGCTTCCCAACTTCAGAACAACAAGCCTCAGGAAATCTCCTGAAGGACAGGTTAATCGCCTTCAGCGTGACTCTACATCAGAAATTCTCTGCCCTCCTGACCCCACTTCACACCTCCATTTCAGGCCTAGACACCAGAGTATCTCATGTAGAATCTAAAATGGGGGCGTTTGCAACTTCCCGCAATCAGCTCATAGACAACCATGAAGATCTTTCTGCTGAGATAGACCATATAAAAGCCAAGATAAATGATCTGGAGGACTGCTCTAGGCGGAATAACAAAGTTTAGAAGCATCCCAGAACAAATTGGGCCAGCTGAACTATCTGAATACATGAGATCACTTATGCAAAAGCTCCTACCTGCCTGCTCTACTCAGGATTTGCTCATTGACCGTGCACATAGAATCCCCAGGCCTAAACATCTGCCAGTAACTGCACCTAGCGACATTCTGGCCAGGATTCATTTTTTCAAGACCAAAGAAGCTGTATTATCTGCGGCCTGTCAACTCTCACAACTACCGGCGCCTTACCAGCCTGTGAGATTATACACAGATCTCTCTGTAGCAACACTTCAGCAAAGACGACTACTAGCTCTGGTAACCGCAGCACTAAGGGAGAATAAAATCGTGTATAAATGGGGCTTTCCTGTAAAGTTGATCCTCAACCACAATGGGAAACAACATAGCATTGCCTTGTTAGAAGAAGGCCGTCGTCTGTTGGGTTCATGGAACATCCCAGTACCAACTCCAGTGGCACACTGTTAGCGCAAAGAGGGGAACCAAACACTGACTGATGAGGCTCATTTGGAGTGCCGTAGTGCCTAACTTCAGTGCTTGGTATCAAACAGGACTTTTCCCCTGAAAGTCCTACCTGTCCGGATTACATACCACTTCGAGTATCTGTTTATTCTCGTTTTTTTTTTTACTTTTTGTTTCCCTTTTATTTCTCCTTGTTTTTACTGTTTAGGTATATGTTCTTGGTACTGTATACCTGTTCACACCATATAGTCTAGGTGGTATTTCTCAGAATTGGGGTTAAAGATGAGGCCGGGAGGGCATTGTGTCTCTTGCATGGTTTAACTGTAGATCCTAGCTTCCTAACCTTTCCTCGTGGTTCTTAATGTTGTTTCCATAGATGTCAAAGGCCTAAATAGCCCTCAAAAAAGATCTTTTTTGTGGTCAGAGGCGTCTCTCTTAAAGGCAGACAAGAATTGCACATTATTAGCAAAGATGCACATAGGACAAGGCATTTATACTCTCATATAGTACAGTCCCACTACCGTAAAAAACAGAAGGGTGTCATATTAGCTTTCAAAAACTCTATTGCTGACACCACTATTGCAGACGTAAATGGTAGATTCATTATTGTGGTTTGCACAGTGAACAACATCCCTTATACTTCCTAGCTGTGTATGCACCTAATAAACATCAGATCCACTTTCTAAACAGAGTATTAGCTAAAGCTGCAAAAATACGGAAAGGTCATTTAATTGTGTGTGGAGATTTTAACATAGTACCTGATGCAGAAATGGACTCCACTGAAAGTAGCAGGGGGTCATACTCAACCCTTAATTCCCTGTTGAGGTGAGAGGAATTATATGACATGTGGAGGTTATACCATGCCACAGAAGGGACTTTTCCTTTTTCTCAGCAGTCCATAATAGCTACTCACGAATTGACTTCTTCCTAGTTAGCAGATCACTTTTACAGCTAGCATTCAAATACACAATTGAAACAATCAAATGGTCTGACCATGCCGCTATCGCTCTCTCTATTCAAGAAACCTATAATGTAAGGGATACTGTGTGGCGCTGTAGCCCTTATCTTCTTTCAAATAAGGTGCACAAAGCGGAAATGACCACTGCTTTAACTGAGTACTTTAGTTTAAATAGCAATTCAGTTTCGAATCCACACATCCTATGGAATGCCCACAAAGCTTTTATCAGGGGTATACTTACCAAATTAGGTCATCAAGCGAAAAAACTAAGAACAAAAGCTGCAATCTATACTTTCTCAATTAACTGCATTAGAATCCCTCAACAAAAATTCCTTTTCTTTAGATGGCTTGCCTGGATCCACTCTCTTAGAATGTAACTGAGGGAATGCCTTCTTTTTAAATATGAAAAAGGTTTAAGATCAACTAAAGCCGCGTATTATTCTTAAGTTAATAAAGCGGGAAGCCGCGTATTATTCTTAAGTTAATAAAGCGGGAAAATTGCTCGCTCACCTCCTCAAAATGCGAGCGGCTAAATCAAGAATCCCCTATATTAACCACTCTACCACTGATAAGAAGATCTATGACCCAAAGGAATGGCGGAACAATTTGTAGAATACTACTCAGCATTATATAATCTCAAAGACTTGCCTAAAACATACGTTACACCCACTTCAGAAATTTGTGCATATTTAAAAAACTTAAACCTCCCTTCCTTGTCACCCCAACAAAGTGGCCTTTTATCTAGCCCTATTACACAGCCTGAAGTGCTCAAAATATATCTTCTCTCCCTTTCAACAAACCTCCAGGCCCTGATGGTCTATCAAAATTATATTTCAAATGATCATCCGCCCGGCCCCCCCTCTCATTTTCAGGATGGCCGAGCAGTGTAAGCAGAGTTTCAGCACATTGCTGACACTCTGCTTGAAACGACTGACATCTGTGCTGGCACAGATGTCAGCCGTTTAACCCCTTCCATGCCACGGTCCGTAGGGACCGCTGTATGGAAGGGGTTAACAGGGATAGTGTACTGTATTGTATTATACAGACATCAGACCCACTGGCTCTTCAAAAACCAAGTGGCTCTGGGTCAAAAAAAAATTGAAAAAAAAGTGAAAAAAAGTTAAAATTAAAAAACACATTTATCACTGATTAAAAATTAAAAAACAATAAAATGCACTACACATGTTTGATATCACCGCGTTCATAATGACCTGATCTATGAAATAGTCATGTTACTTTCCCCCGCATGGTGAACACCATAGAAAAATAAAAACTATGATGAAATTGAAATTTTGCCTACCTTACTTCCCAAAAAAGGTAATAAAAGTGATAAAAAAAAGTCGTATGTACGCCAAAATGGTACCAATCAAATCAGCACCTCATCCCGCAAAAAATGAGCCCCTACATGAGACAATCACCCAAAAAGTAAAAAAAATATGGCTCTCAGACTATAGAGACACTAAAACATATTTTTTCCTTTCTAAAACGCTGTTATTGTGTTAAAGTAAAATAAATTTAAAAAAGTATACATATTAGGTATCGATGCGTCTGTAAGAACCTGATCTATAAAAATATCACACGACCTAACCCCTCAGATGAACACCATAAAAAAAAGTGGTGTAAAAAAAGCTTTTTTTTGTCACCTTACATCACAAAAAGTGTAATACCAAGTGATCAAAAAGGTGTATGTCTCCCAAAATAGTACCAATCAAACCACCATTTCATCCCGCAAAAAATGATCCCCTATATAGGACAATCGCCCAAGAAAAAAAAAAAAATATGTCTCTCAGCCTATGGAGACACTAAAACATGATTTTTTTTTTCTAAACTGCTGTTATTGTGTCAAAGTAAAATAAATAAAAAAAGTATACATATTAGGTATTGCTGCGTCCGTAAGAACCTGCTCTATAAAAATACCACATGACCTAACCCCTCAGGTAAAAACCGTAAAAAAATTAAATAAAAACAGTGTCAAAAAAGCCATTTTTGTCACCTCACATCACAAAAAGTGTAATAGCAGGCGATCAAAAAGTTATATGCACCCCAAAATAGTTCCAATCAAACCGTCATCTCATCCCGAAAAAAAAAATGATATTATTGTGTAAAACCTAAATAAATAAATAAATATTAGGTATTGCCGTATCCATAAAAACCTGCTCTATAAAAATAACACATGACCTAACCCCTCAGGTGAACAGAGCAAAAAAAATAATATAAATACGGTGTCAAAAGCCATTTTTGTCACCTTACATCACAAAAAGTGTAATAGCAAGCGAAAAAAATGTCATATGCAACCCAAGATAGTGCCAATCAAACAGACATCTCACCCCGCAAAAAATGAGACAGTCGCCCCCCCAAAAAAAAAAAAAAATATTGTTTTGCAAATTTTCCATTTTACCAGTAACAAAGTTAAAGCGAACCTGTCACCTGCTTTTTACCTCTTAAGCTGTTAAACTGTACCTTATAGATCATTGTAACCTTGTTTCCAAACAGGTGTTCTTCGTTTTTCTGGGGTTTATATTCCTGAAAAAATCACTTTATAATCTCCTGCTCTGCTGCGTCTGAAGTCACCAGACAAGTCAAGGAGGCAGACCCTCCTTGACTGCTGGATGCGACTCCCCCGCCCTAACCCCGCCTCTCATCCCTATGATTGACACTAGCTCTTCTGCCCGGGACCGCGCTGGTCTCGGCGGCGAATGCGCCGTCTGCCTTCATAGCAGCGCGATCCCGAGCCTCGCGCTGAGTGATCTGCATTTCACCAGCGGCCCGGCTAGAGAGGAGAGAAGTGCGCAGCGCGATCTAGCAAGGGATCGCGCTTCACTCAGCGAGGCTCGGGATCGCGCTGCTATGAAGGCAGACGGCGCATGCGCCGCCGAGACCAGCGCGGTCCCGGGCAGAAGAGCTAGTGTCAATCATAGGGATGAGAGGCGGGGTTAGGGCGGGGGAGTCGCATCCAGCAGTCAAGGAGGGTCTGCCTCCTTGACTTGTCTGGTGACTTCAGACGCAGCAGAGCAGGAGATTATAAAGTGATTTTTTCAGGAATATAAACCCCAGAAAAACGAAGAACACCTGTTTGGAAACAAGGTTACAATGATCTATAAGGTACAGTTAACAGCTTAAGAGGTAAAAAGCAGGTGACAGGTTCGCTTTAACACCCAAACAAAACTCAGTATTTATTGCCCTGATTCTGTAGTCCTGTCCCATTTGAAGCCCCCCTGATGTATCCCTAGAGTAGAAACTCCAAAAAAGTGACTCCATCTAAGAAACTACACCAATCAAGGTATTCAAAACTGATTTTACAAACTTTGTTAACCCTTTAGGTGTTCCACAAGAGTTATTGGCAAATGGAGATGAAATTTCAGAATTTAAATTTTTTGTTACCTTGCCTCAAAAAAAGTGGAATATAGAGCAACAAAAAATCATATTTACCCTAAAATAGTACCAACAAAACTGCCACCTTATCCCGTAGTTTCCAAAATGGGGTCACTTTTTGGGAGTTTCTACTGTAGGGGTGCATCAGGGAGGCTTCAAATGGTACATGGTGTAAATAAACCAGTCCAGCAAAATCTGCCTTCCAAAAACCATATGACTGTCACGGCTGTATGTGAGCAACAAGAGCATACACAGTGAATTAGCTACTGACCGGACCCAAACTAGGGAGCATAAAGGGTGATCCCTGTCAGACCCTAAAAGCTCTCCCTATGCTGCTAAGCCCATGTCCAGATCCAGATGGTGGATCGAGACATGCCCGCGTACCTAAGGCTGATGACCACTGTAACCCCTACAATAGTGGAAGGGGCACGGCCACCGGTGCCCTGCTCAGTATATGGACGGAACCGGGGTCGCCTCGGATCCAGTCAGCAAATAAACAGAAACACACAATGTCTGCACACTTAACTGAAGGAGCTGCAGCAGCAGTGAAAACAGATCCAAAGTCAGCAGACAATATCCAAAGTATTTGCTTCAGCAGAACACAGGTCCAGTGAAAAGATATCACACAAGTGAAGATACTCAAGCGAGAGATACAGGTCAAATGAAAAGTATAATCCGCACGATTAAACAGGAAGAGGGGTATTTTATAGGAAGAGGAATCAATCACAGGAGGGACAGCTGGGAGGAGGGAAACTGAAAGTAAAGACCTCATCTCAGGGGCGGAGAAACAGAGCAGAGAGAACTCCTCCAAGCTCTAGTAGTGACATCATCACAGGGGTGGAGAAACAGAGCTGTGAGAACGTCTCAAAGCTCTGGTAGTGACAATGACGTTCCCTTCCTTCTGTGCCCTGCCGTTTGGCCATACAGCAGTTTACGACCACATATGGGGTGTTTCTGCAAACTACAGAATCAGGGCAATAAATATTGAGTTTTGTTTGGCTGTTAACCCTTGCTTTGTTACTGGAAAAAATGGATTAAAATGGAAATTTTGCCCCCCCAAAAAAATCTGAATTCTTAAATTTTATCTCCATTTGCCATTGACTCTTGTGGAACACCTAAAGGGTTAACAGAGTTTGTAAAATCAGTTTTAAATACCTTGAGGGGTATAGTTTCTAGAATTGAGTCAGTTTTGGGTGGTTTCTATCAATCCCCCACCAAATCCTTGCCCCTACCAGGTATTTTGAAAACCGCGATCCACCATTGGTGTACTTTTCACTGTAACAGCACTCGCCAACATATTCTCACAAAACATATTGCACCCTTGCAGCTTGTGGAATTACATCTCCCAGAGACTGATCTGAGCCAATGGCGTTCACTAGGTCTCCAAAATGTTTCTCAGCTATATGACAATGATATTGTTAAATCTTTTGGTGAACTCCAACTTGAGTTTGGAATCCCTAAAAGAGACTTTTTCAAGTACCTTCAGATACATGTGCTGCAAACGAATTTTCCACATCAGGTAATAGCTAACAAAGAATGCATTGAACTGTGGTCATCCCCGATTCAACCCCACACCAAAAAGGAAATCAGACCATTGTATATGGCTTTGGGATCCAAAGAAGCCTTCTCTAAAACCACTCCATTACGAGAATGGGATAGAGAATTACAATTAGATATCCCTGAATCAGACTGGCTACATTTAAATTCATCACAACTACTTTCCGCAGCATGTCTATATATATGAGGCTGCCATCAAAACATGCTTGAGATGGTATCATACCCCAGAGAGACTAAGTAAAATTGGCCCAGGTACCTCTAATGTATGCTGGAGAGGCTGTGGTCACAGGGTTACTCTTCTGCATGTGTTATGGTCCTGCCCATTAGTGTCACCACTATGGTCGGAGATATTTGATGCAGCATCCAAATTTTGCAGCATCAATATTGAAATCTCACCATGCAGGGCTCTATTCTTCATGGAAATCAAGGTATTCAAAAATGATTTTACAAACTTTGTTAACCCTTTAGGTGTTCCACAAGAGTTATTGGCAAATGGAGATGAAATTTCAGAATTTCAATTCTGGCCTATAGAGACCATAACATTGAAAAGTTCACACAGCAATGGGAAAACTAGCTGACTGCCACATACCCTGTAACAACAAGACTGTAACACAGAATCTAGCCATTTGAATACAACCAAGACTTATGTTTCTCTTTGCTCGCTTTGATTTTACTATATATATATATATTTTTTTTTTTTTTTTTTTGTCTTATTTGATTTAGGTATGTCCTTTCTTGATGAATTGTACTGTATTGTGCAAGACACAACTTAATCAGCTAATTATCACGAGTTGAACATATTGTGGAATTTGTACCCTGCATTTGTAACATTAGACTCAAGGTTCACCTTATTGTCCTACAATACCTGTAATACGAAATTTTACTGTGCTCTTATTCTGTTCAAATATCTTATAAACTTCAATAAAAATTATTGAAATAAAAAAAGATATCAGCAAAACCTTGGCGAAAGCAGCAGGTGTGTGTGAAAGATCCCACTCGATATCCCTGAATTATAGGGTCCTGTCAAAGTGTCTGAATTAGGGTCTCCATTACTAATACATATAATGAAGGAGATAATGGACAACCCTGTCAGGTGCCATTTCTTATATGAAAGTTTGAAGAAAAGATTCTGTTTAATTTTATTTTCACCTGTGGTTTATCATATAGTGTAAGGATAGCATTAATAAATATATCAGGGAATTGGAACCGCCGGAGAGCTACAATCATATATGGCCAACTAACCCTATCAAATACTCTTTCAGCATCTGTGCTTAAAAGAGGTAGAGGAGTTTTAGTAGACCTAGCATGCGAAATAATATGTATTACCCTGGCAGTATTATCCCTGTCTGCCTTTAACAAACCCTGTTTGTTGGGCACCAATAAACCTGGGCAAAATAGAGCTCAGTCTATATGCTAAGGCTTTAGCCCACCATTTCAGGTCTGCGTTGAGAAGAGATTTCGGCCTGTAACTACTGCACAGAGTAGGACCTTTGCCTTCCTTAGGTAAGTTATATGGGCTTCTAGAGATTGTGGTGGCCATGTATCTCCTCCCAACAGGGCATTACATACCTTGGTAAAATGCGGTAGCAGTAAAGACTTAAACTTCTTTTAATAGTTCTTCTCATAGTTGATGGAAAAGCCCTCCGGGCCTGGTGACTTACCTGATGGGATAGACTGCAGAACCTTGCCCAGTTCTATAGGTGTGAAGGGTTGCGTCAAGGAGGTTTTATCTGAGTCTGAAATGGAAGGGAGATTAAGTGAATCTAGGAACTGATCAATAGCTCTCCGAGAGGGTATCAGCACTTGGTAAGCCGGATCTGATTGTAGATCATAGAGTAAAAGTCTTGAAATGCCTGAGCAATTGATGTTGCATCAATGGATAAGGAACCCCGTGGTGTGTGGATTTTAGTAATATATGATTTTTCTTTTTGTTTTCTTTAACCAGGGCTGACATAATTTTATTGCATTTATCTACGTGAGCATAGTATTTGAACTTGGACATTTAAAATAGCTTAGCCGTACGTATGTTAGGAATGTTTTTAATCTTAGTTCTGAAAGTTCCTGTTTAACAGCTTGGGCTCTAGACCGTTCATGTGAGTCAAGAAGGGCAGATCTTTGTTTCTTAAGTCAACTTCCAATGGAAACCAACTCTTCCTGTATGACAGCCTTGTGTCTGTGGGATATAATTGAACCTAAAATAGCTGTTGAGGCAATCCAATATTGACTGGGATACAGCTGTTTTCTCTATTAAGGGCCTGTTCAATCTCCACCAAACCCCTTTTGGTAAGTCAGGAGGCGTAAAAGCAATTGATACAGGGGCATAGTCAGAGAGAATGTTGCCAATGTCTGCTTTGCAAATATTAGACTTGAGACGTGTAGGTTTGTGAAAGGAAAATATAATCCAGTCTGTGATAGATATTATAGGCATCTGAGTAAAAGGTATAGGTATAGCAAGTCTGCGGTCTCTATTTTTTTGGTCTTTTAAGTGATCAAGTGCAGCGTTGAGCTATTTCTGGCAAGATTTAAAGCGGCTAGCAACTTCCTCTGTGTGCTCACAAATAGCCTTTTGAGTGTTTTCCAAAGTATCCACTCTGGCCCCATTGTGCCTCATATCTTGTTTAATGTCACTGAGATCTTTGGCTAGTGGTTCTAAAGCTTTGGCCAGAGATTTTTGCAGAAAAGCGCAAAAGATAGGTGTGACAGAACCATCTGTCTGATTATTCTTTTTTAATGCTTGTTTCCCTGCTGTATTCGTCTGTTTGCATTCCGTTCGTATGTCGACCACGAGGCAGCGGCCATTTTAACCTCTTAAGGACACAGGGCGTATGGGTACGCCCTAATGTCCGAGTCCTTAAGGACACAGGGCGTACCCATACGCCCTGTATTAAATCACGTGTAGTAAAAAAAAAAACGCGCTAGAAACATGGTTCCTGCTGCGATCTTGCAGCAGGAACCATGTTAACATGCCGAGGGGGGTCGTGTAACCCCCCCGCATCGGCGATCGCAGTAAACCGCAGGTCAATTCAGACCTGCGGTTTATTGCGTTTCCGGTTCATTCGGGTCCGCAGTGACCTGATGAACCGGAAAATAACGGTGATCGGTGGTGTGATATCACACCACCAATCACCGTTCTTGATTTGGGGGCGGTGGCGGCGGTGATCTCTCCTGATTGGTCGGGGAGAGAGGCGGCGGATTCAAACTCCCGTCGTTCCTCTCTCCCCTCCTCTTGCTGCTGCCGCCAGGACAAGACCGCTCCTGTGACCTCCCCTACTTCGGCTCCCATCACCCTCCTGCACCCACCCATCAGGTAGGTTAGGGTCAGTGAGGGAGAGGTAGTTTAGGCAGGGATAGAAGGGACAGTTTAGTTTTAGGGAACCCCCCAAAAAAAAAAAAAGTTTATTTGCTGTGCTGCCTGTGGTGGTTGGGGTCCACAGCACTTAGCTGTGCGCCCCTAAACCCACCCAGGGGTGCTGATCCCCCCACTCCGCTACCCCCCTCTGCCGCCCCACCCTCTGCCACCAACCATATTTATTGCCCCGATTCTGTAGTTTGCAGAAACACCCCATATGTGGTCATAAATGGCTATATAGCCACAAGGCAGGGCATAGAACGAAGGGAACACCATATGGTTTCTGGAAGGCAGATTTTGATGGACTGGTTTATTTACACCATGTCCCATTAGAAGCCCCCCTGATGTAGCCTAGACTAGAAACTCCAAAAAAGTGACCCCATCTAAGAAACTACACCCCTCAAGGTATTCAAAAATCACTTTACAAACTTGGTTAACCCTTTAGGTGTTCCACAAAAATGAATGGCAAATGTATTAACAATTTTAGAATTTCCATTTTTTGCTATATTGCCTCAAAAAAGTGTAATATAGAGCAATCAAAAATCAAATTTACCCTAAAATAGTCCCAAAACAACAACCACCATATCCTGTAGTTTCCTAGATGGGGTCACTTTTATGGAGTTTCTACTCTAGGGGTGCAGCAGGGGGCTTGAAAGGGTACATGGTGTAAATATACCAGTCCAGTAAAATCTGCCTTTCAAAAACCATATGGCGTTCCCCTTGTTCAATGTCCTCCCGTTTGGCCAAACAGTAGTTTAGGACCACATATGGGGTGTTTCTGTAAACTAGAGAATCAGGGCAACCCATATTGAGTTTTGTTTGGCAGGTAGCCCTCACTTTATTACAGGAAAAAATGGATTATAATGGAAATTTTTCCAAAAATTCTAAATTCCAAAATTGTTTCTCCATCTTCCATGAACTGTGGTGGAACACCTAAAGGGTTAACAACGTTTGTAAACCCAGCTTTGAATACCTTGAGGGTGTACTTTCTTAGATGGAGTCACTTTTTTGGAATTTCTATGCTAGGGTGCATCAGGGGGGCTTGCAATAGGGCATGGTGTTAAAAAAAACAGTCCTGCAAAATCTGCCATTCAAAACCCATATGGCGTTCCCCTCGTTCAATGTCCTCCCGTTTGGCCAAACAGTAGTTTAGGACCACATATAGGGGTGTTTCTGTAAACTAGAGAATCAGGGCAACCCATATTGAGTTTTGTTTGGCAGGTAGCCCTCACTTTATTACTGGAAAAAATGGATTATAATGGAAATTTTTCCAAAAATTCTAAATTCCAAAATTGTTTCTCCATCTTCTATGAACTGTGGTGGAACACCTAAAGGGTTAACAACGTTTGTAAACCCAGCTTTGAATACCTTGAGGGGTGTACTTTCTTAGATGGAGTCACTTTTTGGAATTTCTATGCTAGGGTGCATCAGGGGGCTTGCAATAGGACATGGTGTTAAAAAACCAGTCCTGCAAAATCTGCCATTCAAAACCCATATGGCGTTCCCCTCGTTCAATGTCCTCCCGTTTGGCCAAACAGTAGTTTAGGACCACATATGGGGTGTTTCTGTAAACTAGAGAATCAGGGCAACCCATATTGAGTTTTGTTTGGCAGGTAGCCCTCACTTTATTACTGGAAAAAATGGATTATAATGGAAATTTTTCCAAAAATTCTAAATTCCAAAATTGTTTCTCCATCTTCCATGAACTGTGGTGGAACACCTAAAGGGTTAACAACGTTTGTAAACCCAGCTTTTAATACCTTGAGGGGTGTACTTTCTAAAATGTGGTGATTTTTGGGCGGTTTCTATTATGTAAGCCTCACAAAGTGACTCCAGACCTGGACTGGTCCATAAAAAGTGGAATTTGGAAAATTTCGGAAAAATTTCAAAATTTGCTTCTAAACTTCTAAGCTATGTAACATCCCCAAAAAATAAAATGGCATTTCCAAAATGCTCCAAACATGAAGGAGACATATGGGAAATGTAAAATCATCCCTTTTTTGGGAGGTATTTCTATGTATTATAGAAGTAGAGAAACTGAAACTTTAAAATTTGCTAAATTTTCGGTAAAAATTCTATTTTTTTATGCAAAAAAATTAACTTTTTTGACCCAATTTTAGTAGTGTTGTAAATAAGAATATGTGACGAAAAAACATTCTCAGAACGGCCTGGGTAAGTAAAAGTTATTCAAAGTTATTCACACTTAAAGGGACAGTGGTCAGATTTTGAAAAAATGGCCTGGTCCTTAAGGTGAATTAGGGCCGTGTCCTTAAGGGGTTAAACTATGCGAAAGCCCAGCGGTGTTCGGCTCTATTTTCATGGAAAAAAACTGACACTTTTTCTGCCGAACACCGCTGAAACAACAGAACACCTGTTATTGCCTGGATTCCTAACTTTTATTTTGTTGATTGGATCACGGACAATGCCATTGTGTTGTTGATTGGATCACGGACAATGTCATTGTGTTGTCGATTGGATCACGGACAATGTCATTGTGTGGTTGATTGTATCACAGACAATGCCATTGTGTTGTTGATTGTATCACAGACAATGCCATTGTGTTGTTGATTGTATCACAGACAATGTCATTGTGTTGTTGATTGGATCACGGACAATGTCATTGTGGTTATTAAATGTACATTGACGAATGGGTTCTGTTTAAAATGTGAAACTGTAAATGATTGGCTGCTATGTTTATACCACGTGGGTGGTAACCTTGTTGGAAAATGTGTATAAAAGGAAATGCTTGTGTGGTCATTAAAAGAGTTCTTATTTGACCCTCAATGCGGAGCTTCAGTCTCGTTATTGGGGGGATTTATTATTGGCGTTTAGAGACTGCTGAATGGAAATGGAAGCCGCTTGGTGAGTGTGATCGTTCGGCGGCTTGCAGCAGTTCGTGGATTACCGTTCGTGTGTTTGGAGCCGTTCGTGAGATTGCCGCTTCCCCTGCATTTGGTTCGTGCCCTCCAGTTATGCGAACGGAGGTTATGTGTACAGCAGCCGGGGAAGGTCTACTAAACGGTGGTTTGGTTTAAAGACACAGGAGGCGTCTTAACAATTGGTGGCAAGCGACGGGATGAATCCCACAGCATTGGAGGTCAGCTACAAACCATGCAGTACGAGGAATTAAGGCGTGCTACCCTTAAAGACATATTGGACGCCGAGGGCGTGCAGCAAGCAATTTAAAGAAACGGGAGATTATTGCTTTACTGCTGGAGATGGATGCAGCACCGGGAATGGAGAGAGTCAATGTGGCCAGTCCCTTGGATTTAACACCCGAGGAAATACAATTTAACCGGGCAGTGCAAATAAGGCTGGCACATTTTGGCCCCAACCCTCAACCGACATCGTGGAGCGTGTACAGGCAGCAGTAGCAGCACACCAGGCGAGAGAAAGAGGAGCTGCAGCAGCAGAGGTACCCAATAACAATTTTGCCAGGAAAAGGTACCCTTTGCTGCATTTAAAAACTTTGTTGAAGCAGAGGGGAGATTGATGGGTTCCTGGTGGATTTTGAGAGGCAGTGTGCCCTACACCAGGTACCCGTAGATGAGTGGGTTACCAACCTCTCTGGGAAGTTATCCGGCCGGGCTAGTGAAGCATTTCGGGCCATCCCAGAGGAGGAGATCACCAGCTACCAGGCTGTGAAGGATGCCCTCCTAGCCAGGTATGCAGTGACCCCAGAGGCTTACAGAAGGCGGTTTAGGGAAACCAACAAGCAGGTTGGTGACTCTTATGTGGAGTGGGCCTGCAGAGTTCACCGTACCGCAGCCCACTGGATGGCAGGATGCCAAGCGGTAACTGGGGAGGAGGTGCTCCAAGTGTTCCTGCTGGAGCATTGCTTTGATAGACTACCTGCTGGGGTCCGGGAGTGGGTCAGAGACAGGAAACCCTCTACCCTACCCGAGGCTGCTCGTCTGGCAGATGAGTACACGGATGCCCGTAAGTTAGATGGTACAGCTAACAAAGTCCCTGCCAGACTGGAGTATCGACCAGCTGTAGCACCCACTCCTCCAGCCTACCAACCCTCAGTACATCGCACTCCAACCCCATCCCCACCAGCTAACAAATATGTGCACCCCTCCCGGTTCAATGCCAGGGAATATCCCCAGCCTCTCCGGTGTTATTTGTGCAACCAGTTGGGGCACAAGCGCCCAGAGTGCCCCCTGAACAGTGCCAACCAAGCCCAGTCTTGGAGAAAACCAGCCAATGGCAATCAGCGGCCCCCTCAGCCTGCTGCACACTGCATAGAGCAGGAGAAGTTTTGGGGCATCTTACACGAGGCCGAGCCAGTGCAAGCAGCTCACCATGATAACCGCCAGCAACATCGGCAAACTGTGAAGCTGAATGGCAGGGTGGTAAATGGGCTGAGAGACTCAGGAGCCACGATGACACTGCTCCAAAAGAACTTGGTCTCAGAGCATCAGCACACTGGGGACACTGTGGCAGTAAGGGTAGCAGGGGGTGCCGTGTTTCGTTCACCTGTTGCCCGGGTGCATTTGGATTGGAGAGTGGGCGCTAGACATGTGGATGTGGGGGTCATGAAAGACTTGCCGGCAGATGTCCTTCTGGGAAACGATTTGGCCCCTCTGGTTTCCGCCTATGCCCCGATGAGCCCTGCAGAGGTGAACCCTGTGACCACCCGTGCCCAGACCCGTGCTGCCGGAACCAGCCCACCTGCTGATGAGACCCAGGTAAAGTTTACTGCCCCGACTGTTACCCCAGATCAGGTCCCCTTAAGCTGGGCCTCCCCAGAGGAGTTTGGGAGGGAAACCCGGGCGGATCCCAACCTCCAAAAGTACAGAGCCAGGGCCGATGCTGGGGAGGAAGGGGTAGATGGGGAGCGGTATGAGTGGGTGGGGGACAGGTTATATAGGATCCCTAAGCCCTCCCGGAAGAGTGTTGCCTCTCCGCCAAATCGCCAGTTAGTGGTACCCGCAAAGTACCGGCTGGAGATTATGCGGATAGGGCATGATGTTCCGCTAGCTGGACATCTAGGGTCCCGCCGTACAGCCTACAGAATATCACAGAATTTCTTTTGGCCAAACTTTAACCAGGCTGTGCGGATGTACTGCAGTACGTGCGACACGTGTCAACGGGTAGGTAAGCGGGGGGATCACCCAAAAGCTAGGCTTCAGTCGATGCCTATTATTGGGGAACCCTTTTCCCGCATAGCCGTTGACATTGTGGGTCCACTGGCCAGGGCTAGTCCATCAGGTAAGAAGTATATTCTTACCGTGGTGGACTATGCCACGCGCTATCCAGAGGCAGTAGCGCTGTCTAATATAGAGGCAGAGACGGTTGCTGATGCCCTGGTTAGGATTTTTACTAGGGTCGGGTTCCCTCAGGAGATTCTCTCCGATCAGGGAACCCAATTCACCGCTGTGCTCACCCAGCAGCTGTGGAAGGTGTGTGGTATTAAGCCGTTACTTAGTTCACAATACCACCCACAGACTAACGGTCTCTGCGAGCGCTTTAACGGTACCCTCAAGCAGATGCTGAGGACCTTTACAGATGCTTGCAGAGACTGGGAGAGATTCCTGCCTCCTCTTTTGTTTTCGTATAGAGAGGTGCCCCAGGAATCTACTGGGTTCTCCCCCTTTGAGCTGCTGTATGGGAGGAGGGTCCGCGGACCCCTAGATCTCATTAGAGGCCACTGGGAGGGGGAGACGGAGCAGGAAGGGACCCCCATTGTGCCATATGTTCTGGAACTCCGGGACCGCATGGAGAAACTATCCCTGATGGTAAGGGGGAATCTCCAGGCGGCCCAGGGAGACAGAAGAGATGGTATGATCAGGGTGCCCGACAGCGGGTCTTCCAGGTTGGGCAAAAGGTATTGGTGCTCAAACCTGTGAAGGCCAACAAGATGCAAGCATCTTGGCAGGGCCCGTACAAAGTAGTGGCGCAGATTTGCGACACTACTTACGTGATATTCAGCTGTGCAGATGAGAGGATTCAGCGATCCTTTCATGTGAACATGCTAAAGGAGTACCAGGAGAGACCTGAGAATATTGCAGCAGTATGTGCCCCAGCTGCAGATGATTCTGAGAATTTACCCCTTCCCGATCTGTTAGAAAGGGAGCCCCAGACTGACCTTACTACCCTTGTACAGCTAGGGGAATGGCTGAACCCCACGGAAAAGGTACAGGCACAACAGTTGTTGTGGGAGAAGCAGGCGACGTTCTCCCAGGAGCCAGGTTATACCACCCTAGCTGTACATAAGGTAGAGACCCCTGGACAGACCCCTTACGACAGCCCCCTATCGTATCCCTGAAGCAGTCCGTGAAGGAATGCGGAAGGAGATACAGGAGATGACCCAGCTTGGGGTCATCGAGCACTCCGACAGCCCTTGGGCCTCGCCTGTAGTCCTGGTGCCCAAGAAAGATGGGACCACTCGGTTCTGTGTGGACTACAGGCGGCTCAACGAGCGGACCACCACTGACGCCTACCAAATGCCCCGGGTAGACGAATTGCTGGATCGTATTGCCAGGGGGAGATATCTGACCACCATAGACCTGTGTAAGGGCTACTGGCAGATCCCTCTGGCCGAGGATGCTATCCCCAAGTCGGCATTTGTCACCCCATTTGGCTTGTACCAATTTAAGGTCATGCCCTTTGGGATGAAAAATACACAGGCTACCTTCCAACGGATGGTGGATAGACTCCTGGATGGCTTCCAAGAATTTGCCTGTGCATACTTGGATGACATTGCGATTTACAGTGGGTCCTGGGAGGAACACCTAGTACATGTAGGGGTAGTGCTGGATAAGATTCGGGCCGCTGGCCTGACATTGAAGCCAGAGAAGTGCCATCTAGGTATGGCTGAGGTACAGTACCTGGGTCACAGAGTGGGGTGTGGGAGCCAGAGACCAGAGCCAGCCAAGGTAGAGGCGGTGGCTAACTGGCCCACACCTACCACTAAGACCCAGGTATTGGCCTTCTTGGGGACGGCAGGGTACTATAGACGTTTTGTCCCTGACTACAGCACTATTGCTAAGCCCCTGACAGACCTGACAAAGAAGAACTTGCCTAAGCAAGTCCTGTGGTCTCCAGCTTGTGAAGCTGCGTTCCAGGCATTGAAGCAGGCTCTTGTGAATGCCCCTGTCTTGGCTGCCCCAGTACCTAACAAGCGTTTTCTCGTCCATACAGACGCTTCTATGTATGGACTGGGGGCTGTGCTGAGCCAAGTCGGGGAAGATGGAGGAGAGCACCCTGTCGCATATCTCAGCAGAAAGCTGTTACCCAGAGAAGTGAGTTATGCGGCAGTGGAGAAGGAGTGCTTAGCCTTGGTCTGGGCATTGAAAAAGTCAAGTCCCTATCAGTATGGGCAAGAGTTTTCCCTTGTGACTGATCACAACCCCCTCGTTTGGCTTAACCGGGTCTCAGGAGACAATGGGAGACTATTGAGATGGAGCTTGGCATTGCAGCCCTACAATTTTATTATCAGCTACAGACCCGGTAAGCTGAACGGAAATGCAGATGGATTGTCACGGCAAACAGACATCGCTACCACCTCTTAGTCCGGGCATCCCCAAGTTGACCCGCCACAGGGTCAAGCCGGGTCTGCCGGAGTGTCCCACAAGGAGGGAGCCGTGTGACAGAACCATCTGTCTGATTATTCTTTTTTAATGCTTGTTTCCCTGCTGTATTCGTCTGTTTGCATTCCGTTCGTATGTCGACCACGAGGCAGCGGCCATTTTAAACTATGCGAAAGCCCAGCGGTGTTCGGCTCTATTTTCATGGAAAAAAACGGACACTTTTTCTGCCGAACACCGCTGAAACAACAGAACACCTGTTATTGCTTGGATTCCTAACTTTTATTTTGTTGACTGGATCACAGACAATGTCATTGTGTTGTTGATTGGATCACGGACAATGTCATTGTGGTTATTAAATGTACATTGACGAATGGGTTCTGTTTAAAATGTGAAACTGTAAATGATTGGCTGCTATGTTTATACCACGTGGGTGGTAACCTTGTTGGAAAATGTGTATAAAAGGAAATGCTTGTGTGGTCATTAAAAGAGTTCTTATTTGACCCTCAATGCGGAGCTTCAGTCTCGTTATTGGGGGGATTTATTATTGGCGTTTAGAGACTGCTGAATGGAAATGGAAGCCGCTTGGTGAGTGTGATCGTTCGGCGGCTTGCAGCAGTTCGTGGATTACCGTTCGTGTGTTTGGAGCCGTTCGTGAGATTGCCGCTTCCCCTGCATTTGGTTCGTGCCCTCCAGTTATGCGAACGGAGGTTATGTGTACAGCAGCCGGGGAAGGTCTACTAAACGGCAGTTTGGTTTAAAGACACAGGAGGCGTCTTAACAATAGGTTATGCAGAAGTTATAGAGGTGTCATCCGAATCGCTATGTTCCACCTCAAATTCTTCATGAGGACGCTGTATTTCCTGGCAGTGTGACATTTTGGGAGGTGGAGTGGGCGCCACCCTGAACTTTTTTTTTTTATAAACTTCTCAATATCACCTTTAACAGAGGTGTATCTTTGGGATTGACCACACTCTTAAATCACATATTTTCCATACTTGACCATCTTGTCTATCAGTGTTGGTGAGTAAAAGCTAGTTGGTTTTGGGTAAAAAGCTGAGGTCACATGGGTATTTATGCCATAATGAATACAAATATCTGAGTGGTGAAGCACTAATGACTAGTGTTGAGCGAACAGTCCGAGCATCGTTCGGGTTTGTACCGAATTTTGGGGTGTCCGGGACCCGGACCCGAACCCGGACATTTTCAAAAAAGTTCGGGTTCGGGTCCGTTGTTCAGCGATTTCTTCCCGCTTTCTGAAGGGCTGCACAGCAGCCAATCAGCTAGCGTTTTACTTCTTGCCCTAAGAGCCCATCACAGCCATGCCTACTAATGGCATGGCTGTGATTGGCCAAGTGCAGCATGTGACCCAGCCTCTATTTAAGCTGGAGTCACGTAGCGCCGCACGTCACACTGCTCTGATTAGCGTAGGGAGAGGACGCAGCTTCTGTCAGGGCGAGATTAGGCAGGTTAAAGTCAGCAACAGCACCTAATTAAGTGATCGATCTACAGCTGAAAATTATTGAACTTCTGCTAGTTACTTGCTCGCTGGTTTTTAGGCTGCACAGAGCATTTTTCTGTCACTTATTTTCTGGGTTGATCGGCGGCCATTTTGTGACTTGTGGTGCACCAGAAGAAGCTGCCACCAAGTCCATCAATACTAGTTTTTTTTTTGCTATATCCTACATCAGGGGCTTGGCTGTGCTAATTGTCACCCATAGAAACTCAGGATAGCAATTTCTATATTTTATTAAGGGTTTAAATACAATTGCCCAAATACCAATCCCCTAAATCTGGTGTTCCAGCTTTGGCTAGACAAGTATAACACTGTCTGCTGTCTGGCAAAGGATAGATTATTTTCTGGGGTGAAATTCAATTGCCAAAATAGCAATACCATAAATCAGTGGTTTCAGCTGTGGCTGGCAAAATAGAATAGTGTCCGCCAAAACATATATTTTGTTCTGGGGTGAAATTAATCTGGCAAAATAGCAATACCCTGAATCTGGTGTCCCAGCTGTTGCAGGCCAGATTTCATAGTGTCTGCCAAAACACATATTTTGTTCTGGGGTGAAATTAATCTGGCAAAATACCAATACCCTGATTCTGGTGTCCCAGCTGTTGCAGGCCAGATTTCATAGTGTCCGCTAAAACATATATTTTGTTCTGGGGTGAAATTCAATTCCTAAAATAGCAATACCATAAATCAGTGGTTTCAGCTGTGGCTGGCAAAATAGAATAGTGTCCGCCAAAACATATATTTTGTTCAGGGTTGAAATTAATCTGCCAAAATAGCAATACCCTGATTCTGGTGTCCCAGCTGTTGCAGGCCAGATTTCATAGTGTCTGCCAAAACACAGTTTGTTCTGGGGTGAAATTAATCTGGCAAAATATCAATACCCTGATTCTGGTGTCCCAGCTGTTGCAGGCCAGATTTCATAGTGTCCGCTAAAACATATATTTTGTTCTGGGGTGAAATTCAATTCCTAAAATAGCAATACCATAAATCAGTGGTTTCAGCTGTGGCTGGCAAAATAGAATAGTGTCCGCCAAAACATATATTTTGTTCAGGGTTGAAATTAATCTGCCAAAATAGCAATACCCTGATTCTGGAGTCCCAGCTGTTGCAGACCAGATTTCATAGTGTCTGCCAAAACACAGTTTGTTCTGGGGTGAAATTATTCTGGCAAAATAGCAATACCCTGATTCTGGTGTCCCAGCTGTTGCAGGCCAGATTTCATAGTGTCCGTCAAAACATATATTTTTTTCTGGGGTGAAATTCAATTCCTAAAATAGCAATACCATAAATCAGTGGTTTCAGCTGTGGCTGGCAAAATAGAATAGTGTCCGCCAAAACATATATTTTGTTCAGGGGTGAAATTAATCTGCCAATATAGCAATACCCTGAATCTGGTGTCCCAGCTGTTGCAGGCCAGATTTCATAGTGTCTGCCAAAACACATACTTTGTTCTGGGGTGAAATTATTCTGCCAAAATAGCAATACCCTGATTCTGGTGTCCCAGCTGTTGCAGGCCAGATTTCATAGTGTCTGCCAGAACACTTATTTTGTTCTGGGGTGAAAATAATTTGGCAAAATACAAATACCCTGATTCTGGTGTCCCAGCTGTTGCAGGCCAGATTTCATAGTGTCTACTAAAACATATATTTTGTTCTGGGGTGAAATTCAATTCCTAAAATAGCAATACCATAAATCAGTGGTTTCAGCTGTGGCTGGCAAAATAGAATAGTGTCCGCCAAAACATATATTTTGTTCTGGGGTGAAATTAATCTGCCAAAATAACAATACCCTGAATCTGGTGTCCCAGCTGTTGCAGGCCAGATTTCATAGTGTCTGCCAAAACACATATTTTGTTCTGGGGTGAAATTAATTTGGCAAAATAGCAATACCCTGAATCTGTTGTCCCAGCTTTTGCAGGCCAAGTGTAAATCTGTCAATGAAAGGATACCTTTCATCCAGGGCCTAAATACTAGCCCTAAAAGAGATATTCCCCTAAATCAGTGGTTACTGCTGTGCCTGGATTAGTGTAATACGCTACATAAACAAATAGGCAGATAGTGGTAGGTGCCTGTAAAAAAAGGCCTGAATTTGAAATCAATACATTGGGCCAAATATTTTTTTCCTTATTGTGGTGCTTGGTTAACGGTAACAATGAGGAAAACATCTAGTAAGGGACGTGGTCGTGGTGGTGTTAGTGTACCCTCTGGTGCTGGGAGAGGACGTGGCCATTCTGCCACAGCCACACGTCCTAGTGAACCAACTACCTCAAGTTCCAGTACCCGCCAGAATTTACAGCGATATTTGGTGGGGCCCAATGCCATTCTAAGGATGGTAAGGCCTGAGCAGGTACAGGCGCTAGTCAATTGGGTGGCCGACAGTGGATCCAGCACGTTCACAACATTATCTCCCACCCAGTCTTCCGCAGAAAGCGCACAGGTGGCACCTGAAAACCAAGTACCATCAGTCTGTCACATGACCCCCATGCATATCAGGGAAACTGTCTGAGCCTCAAGTTATGCGGCAGTCTCTTATGCTGTTTGAAGACTCTGCTGGCAGGGTTTCCCAAGGGAATCCACCTAGCCCTTCCCCAGTGGTGGAAGACATAGAATGCACTGATGCACAACCACTGATTTTCCTGATGATGAGGACATGGGAATACCACCTCATCGGAGTCCGCACGTCTCTGATGATGACGAAACACAGGTGCCAACTGCTGCGTCTTTCTGCAGTGTGCAGACCGAACAGGAGGTCAGGGAGGAAGACTGTGTGGAAGACGATGCAGGGGACGATGAGGTCCTAGACCCCACATGGAATGAAGGTCGTGCCACTGACTTTCATAGTTCAGAGGAAGAGGCAGTGGTGAGACCGAGCCAACAGCGTAGCAAAAGAGGGAGCAGGGGGCAAAAGCAGAACAGCCGCCGCCAAGAGAGTTCGCCTGATACTGGCCACCGCCACCAGGGACCGAGCACCCCAAATGCAGCTTCAAGGAGTTCCCTGGCATGGCACTTCTTTAAACAATGTGCTGACGACAAGACCCGAGTGGTTTGCACGCTGTGCCATCAGATCCTGAAGCGAGGCATTAACGTAGCACAACCTGCATGACCAGGCATCTACATGCAAAGCATGAACTGCAGTGGAGTAAACACCTTAAAAGCAAGGAACTCACTCAGGCTCCCCCTGCTCCCTCTTTTGCTGCTGCCTCGGCCTCTTCCTCTGCCTCGGGAGGAACGTTGGCACCTGCCGCCCACCAAACAGAGGATGTGCCACCGACACCACCAACTGCGTCACCAAGCATCTCCACCATGTCACACGGCAGCGTACAGCTCTCCATCTCACAAAACTTGGAGAGAAAGCGTAAATTCCCACCTAGCCACCCGCCCTGGAGCCCTGGGCCTGAATGGCAGCATTTCTAAACTACTGGCCTTTGAAATGCTGTCATTCAGGCTGGTGGACACAGACAGCTTCAAACAGCTGATGTCCATGGATGTCCCACAGTATGTTGTTCCCAGCCGCCACTACTTCTGCAAGACAGCTGTGCCTTCCCTGCACTACCAAGTATCCGATAAAATCAAGTGTGCACTGCGCAACGACATTTGTGGCAAGGTCCACCTAACCACAGATAAGTGGACCAGTAAGCACGGCCAGGGACGCTATATCTCCCTAACTGCACACTGGGTAAATGTAGTGGCGGCTGGGCCCCAGGCGGAGAGTTCCTTGGCGCACGTCCTTCTGCCGCCAAGGATCGCAGGGCATCATTCTTTGCCTCCTGTAGCCTCCTCCTCCTACTCAGCTTCCTCCTCCTCTACTTCCTCCAGCTCATCCAATCAGCCACACACCTTCACCACCAACTTCAGCACAGCCCGGAGTAAACGTCAGCAGGCCATTCTGAAACTCATATGTTTGGGGGACAGGCCCCACACCGCGCAGGAGTTGTGGCGGGGTATTGAACAACAGACCGACCAGTGGTTGCTGCCGGTGGGCCTCAAGCCCAGCCTGGTGGTGTGCGATAATGGGCGAAATCTCGTCGCAGCTCTGGGACTAGCCGGTTTGACGCACATCCCTTGCCTGGCGCATGTGCTAAATTTGGTGGTGCAGAAGTTCATTCACAACTACCCTGACATGTCAGAGCTGGTTCATAAAGTGCGGGCCGCCTGTGCGCGCTTCCGGCGTTCACATCCTGCCGCTGCTCGCCTGTCTGCGCTAGAGCGGAACTTCGGCCTTCCCGCTCACCGCCTCATATGCAACGTGCCCACCAGGTGGAACTCCACCTTGCACATGCTGGAGAGACTGTGCGAGCAGCAGCAGGCCATAGTGGAGTTTCAGCTGCAGCACGCACGCGTCAGTCGCACTGCGGAACAGCACCACTTCACCACCAATGATTGGGCCTCCATGCGAGACCTGTGTGCCCAGTTGCGCTGTTTCGAGTACTCCGCCAACATGGCCAGTGGCGATGACACCATTATCAGCGTTACAATACCACTTTTATGTCTCCTTGAGAAAACGCTTAGGGCGATGATGGAAGAGGAGGTGGCCCAGGAGGAGGAGGAGGAGGATGAGGGGTCATTTTTAGCACTTTCAGGCCAGTCTGTTAGAAGTGGCTCAGAGGGAGGTTTTTTGCAACAGCAGAGGCCAGGTACAAATGTGGCCAGCCAGTGCCCACTACTGGAGGACGAGGAGGATGAGGAGGAGGTGGAGGAGGATGAGGATGAAGTAGGTTCACAGCGGGGTGGCACCCGACACAGCTCAGGCCCATCACTGGTGCGTGGCTGGGGGGATACGGAGGACGATGACAATACGCCTCCCACAGAGGACAGCTTGTCCTTACCTCTGGGGAGCCTGGCACACATGAGCGACTACATGCTGCAGTGCCTGCGCAATGACAGCAGAGTTGCGCACATTTTAACGTGTGCGGACTACTGGGTTGCCACCCTGCTGGATCCCAGGTACAAAGACAATGTGCCCACCTTACTTCCTGCACTGGAGCGTGATAGGAAGATGCGCGAGTACAAGCGCACGCTGGTAGAGGGGCTCCTGAGAGCATTCCCAAATGTCACAGGGGAACAGGTGGAAGCCCAAGGCGAAGGCAGAGGAGGAGCAAGAGGTCGCCAACGCAGCTGTGTCACGGCTAGCTCCTCTGAGGGCAGGGTTAGCATGGCAGAAATGTGGAAAAGTTTTGTCTCCACGCCACAGCTAACTGCACCACCACCTGATACGGAACGTGTTAGCAGGAGGCAGCATTTCACTAACATGGTTGAACAGTACGTCTGCACACCCTCCACGTACTGACTGATGGTTCGGCCCCATTCAACTTCTGGGTCTCCAAATTGTCCACGTGGCCAGAGTTAGCATTTTATGCCTTGGAGGTGCTGGCCTGCCCGGCGGCCAGCATTTTGTCTGAACGTGTATTCAGCACGGCAGGGGGCGTCATTACTGACAAACGCAGCCGCCTGTCCACAGCCAACGTGGACAAGCTGACGTTCATAAAAATGAACCAGGCATGGATCCCACAGGACCTGTGCCTCCCTTGTGCAGAATAGACATTTATAACTGCCTCCCCATCAACCATGTACTCTTGTACTCCGGGGCACTTCTTTATTGAATCCTTATTTTTTTTACTTTACCATGATATTGCGGTGCAACCCAAAGTTGAATGAACCTCTCCTCTGTCTGGGTGCTGGTCCGAAATAAATGAGAGTGGCCTTCTCCGTTGGTGGTTGATATGAGGCATGATTCCTTGCTGTGGGACCTGTATCCTCTGTCTGGGTGCTGGTCCGAAATAAATGAGAGTGGCCTTCTCCGTTGGTGGTTGATATGACGCATGATTCCTTGCTGTGGGACCTGTATCCTCTGTCTGGGTGCTGGGCCGAAATAAATGAGAGTGGCCTTCTCCGTTGGTGGTTGATATGACGCATGATTCCTTGCTGTGGGACCTGTATCCTCTGTCTGGGTGCTGGGCCGAAATAAATGAGAGTGGCCTTCTCCGTTGGTGGTTGATATGAGGCATGATTCCTTGCTGTGGGACCTGTATCCTCTGTCTGGGTGCTGGTCCGAAATAAATAGAGTGGCCTTCTCCGGTGGTGGTTGATATGACGCATGATTCCTTGCTGTGGGACCTGTCTCCTCTGTCTGGGTGCTGGTCCGAAATAAATGAGAGTGGCCTTCTCCGTTGGTGGCTGATATGACGCATGATTCCTTGCTGTGGGACCTGTATCCTCTGTCTGGGTGCTGGTCGAAATAAATGAGAGTGGCCTTCTCCGGTGGTGGTTGATATGACGCATGATTCCTTGCTGTGGGACCTGTATCCTCTGTCTGGGTGCTGGTCCGAAATAAATGAGAGTGGCCTTCTCCGTTGGTGGTTGATATGACGCATGATTCCTTGCTGTGGGACCTGTATCCTCTGTCTGGGTGCTGGTCCAAAATAAATGAGAGTGGCCTTCTCCGTTGGTGGTTGATATGAGGCATGATTCCTTGCTGTGGGACCTCTCTCCTCTGTCTGGGTGCTGGGCCGAAATAAATGAGAATGGCCTTCTCCATTGGTGGTTGATATGAGGCATGATTCCTTGCTGTGGGACCTGTCTCCTCTGTCTGGGTGCTGGTCCGAAATAAATGAGAGTGGCCTTTTCCGGTGGTGGTTGATATGACGCATGATTCCTTGCTGTGGGACCTCTCTCCTCTGTCTGGGTGCTGGTCCGAAATAAATGAGAGTGGCCTTCTCCGTTGGTGGTTGATATGACGCATGATTCCTTGCTGTGGGACCTCTCTCCTCTGTCTGGGTGCTGGTCCGAAATAAATGAGAGTGGCCTTCTCCGTTGGTGGTTGATATGACGCCTTATTCCTTGCTGTGGGACCTGTATCCTCTGTCTGGGTGCTGGTCCGAAATAAATGAGAGTGTCCTTCTCCAGTGGTGGGTGATATGACGCATAATTCCTTGCTGTGGGACCTCTCTCCAATAGATATTGGTTAATTTTTATTTATTTTATTTTAATTAATTTCCCTATCCACATTTGTTTGCAGGGGATTTACCTACATTTTGCTGCCTTTGGCAGCCCTCTAGCCCTTTCCTGGACTATTTTACAGCCTATTCAGTGGCAAAAAGTTCGGGTCCCCATTGACTTCATACCGGATCCCGAACCCGAACATTTTCGGGAAGTTTGGCCGAACTTCTCGAACCCGAACATCCAGGTGTTCGCTCACTAATGACATAAAAAGGTGATCTGGCAGCCATCAGCAAGGTGAAATAAGTAAAATGAAATAGATGGCCACTAGATGGCGATATGGATCTATACCCAGAGGAAAGTGGTGTTTTAGGGTTACTTCCAATAATGCCTAAGGTTTCAGAAGCCCCACTGATTTTCAAAGTAGTGAGTAACACTGTCAGCTGTCTTCAGTGAAGAACCCCTGTGCACTTATCTATTCCAGGAGCCGGTTTCCTTCAGCAGTGGCTCGGGGTAATAACATAAAAGTCCCGCAGGGGGAACCTGGTAAGGGAGTAGGCCGCATGTCGCCTGTGAAGGATGACCCATTTACCATTTTGGGCAGCACCAGCAGGATTCTCTCTCTTGTAGCACACCACAGGGCTCTCTAGATGTGGGGCCCGGCAAGAATCCCTTCTTCAAGATGGCAGAGGCATAAGAGAGACAGAGGCCGCAGGATCAGGGCCCAAGATGGTGGACAGGAGCGGGCCTCTGTATGCTGGTGCTGGGTACCGCTTCGCAGGAGGGAGGACAGGAGCGACTGGGAATGGTGTCAATGTAAGGGGGGGGAGGACCGCAGGGTAGGATTCGAGGCTGGTGAAAGGGATTGCAGAGGTATGAGTTGGATTGTGGCTATATGTTGCAGGAGCACACAAACCGTGCGTCCGCCACTCTGCTTAGCCAGGCCACGCCCCCTTGCTGGAAGATATCTAGCCGCCATTATTTCTCCAAAAAGTAGCCACACAGGCTAGCAGTTAGTGAAGTACATAAAGCAGCAAACATCCCGCTGACTGTCACCCCTCCGACTCCAACTGGGCAACAGGGTCATCAACAATGGTTGCAACATCCTGGCTGCCCTGAACCTGGGGGAAATAACACATGCTCCCTGCATGGCTCACGTCATCAACATAGTCGTGCAATGCTTTTAAAAAACTAAAAAACCTGTACACTAGCTTGTGCAAGGTGCTGGCAATGTCCAAGAGACTTTCCAAGCATTTCAGCCATTGTGCACTATGAGACATTCAAAACCAGCTTTTATTTGACAGCCAGTAAGCCTCAAAGCTGCTTGATTTAAGTTGGATGGCTTGAGGACACCTGCGCACCTAGATCATTATTATTGGGGTGACAAAAATTTAAAAAAATGCCACTCCTCTTCCCTCACTGCTTAGGAGGGCTGCATAAAAACTTTCAGTTTTCTAATTGTCCTAATATTATATTGAATAACCTTTCTACACTGTTTTGTCATGTAAACTCATTTGCATAAACTTGAATATGGGAAAGACATGCAAATTAGCAGAATCTGCTTTTCAGCTGAAAGACAGGAATAACAGCTTCCTTCTGCAGAGGTTGGGGAGCCCTGACTGCTACCATAAGTGTGGTTTTCCCAGGCCACTTTATAGTGATGCTCCATGTGTTGACCCAGGGCTGTGGTGCCAACATTAGCACCCTGACTGTGCTTCACCTTCTGCCCACATATCCTGCATACGGCCACGCTAACGTTCTCCAGTGACTTTATAAAATTTTTAATTTTTTTTCCTTAAAGTGAGGAAAATTGGGTTGTACCTCACAGGAATTTTTTTGCCTCACTCTGGGTTAACCGGCTGAACTAGGTGGACAGATGTCTTTTTTAAGCCTTATAAACTACGTCACCCTCACCAGTCTTATGGCCACATCCGTGACAGCTCGCAACACATGATTTCACCTGTCATCATTGCTAGTTGCACGACTAAGGGAGGACGAGTGGACCACTCCTCCAAGTCTGTGCTGGCCTGTAGTTGTTGACTGTCCTCACTGAAAAGCGGGGCAGAGCAGACAGCATGCCTAACTTCCGGAGCAGAAGGAGCAGCAAAAAATAGAGGCAGCTGCAGGACAGTTGAGGGCACAGAGGTTGTTCGTAGGCCATGCCAACTAAGTGTGGTATCAGAGGAACCCACCAAGTTCTGGCTGTGTGTTTCTGTTGTCACCTGAGATGATGTTGAAGACCCGAGTCCACTATTCCAGTACAGCTGGATTGTTGGTCAATACACTCCCGACTGCTGGATGACAGTGGCAGCTCAGGCCTGTTGCTGCGGCTCCTGCTACCACCACCCCTTTTTGCCTTCTGCTGCTACTTGTGCTGGCTCCACATTTATTTTGCATATTTACTGTTTTCCAGGGAGGTTTGCACTTTGGATTGCTGTGTTGAGACTCTTAAATGAGGCTCCGCAGTGTTTTCTGTAGCTGGTCTCCCTGAGATCAGTTATTATTTTGTTTGAGTAGTCTCCAAGGCATTGCTCCCGGTTAGCCAGAATCCTACTCCACACTGATGAGGGGCAACACCGCGTAACAGCTGTCTGTAGTTGGATAACTGGCTTAGGTTTTCCCCGTCACATCCTTAAAGCTTAGAAAAAAGCGGGATCTTGACATAGGGGCCACTTAATATGGTGGATTTGGTGATCTCTGTAATGGAGACACCCCTTTGCTCGGTTTTCATTCCTTTGAGGGATATCTGGCTTTCATTGTGCTGTAGACCCAATACTGGGGCTCCACATTTATTTTGCATATTACTGTTTCTCAGGGAGCTTTGCATTTTGGATTGCTGTGTTGAGACTCTTAAATGAGGCTCCGCTGTGTTTTCTGTAGCTGGTCTCCCTGAGATCAGCTATTATTTTGTTTGAGTACTACAGCCAGCTACAGCAACATTTTTGCCACTGCCCGTTTCTTTTGAGGGCCCAGGCAACTATCTGTTAGCTATAGTGTACAGTAACTGAATCAGTAATGTAACAGATGAAGTATGAATGGCGCAGCAGATAGAATGCAAAAACTTATACAAAAGACCCTATGACAGAGAAAATGAAAAGCAGGTCTCAAAACCATATAAAAATATATTCTTCATTGAAGCATATATAAATAAATGCGTAGACATAAATCATAAAGAATGGGGACAAAACATCTAGATATGGAGCAATATCCACAAACGCCACACTGAGTATGTATCCCAAAGCACCCACATAACTCCCACAAGAGATGGAAATACACATATACAACACAAAGGTTTGTAGGCCTATACCAATTCAAGTAATATCAAGAAGTAATGGGGTCAAATCTACATAAGCCTAACACTGCAGAGGGGATGAAGTAACATTCCCAAGCAAAGGGTTAGCCACTCCTAAGTCAATATAGGACCAGGAGAAAAATAAAAGAAAGAACCCCAAATTAATATAACAAAAACCGACGTCAGGACAATAACCAACCCGTTGACACGTTTGAGGTAGCGTGGTGCAAGGAGTCCAGAATCACACCTCGACAAACGTTTCACGTTAGCTTCGTCAGAGGCTCTACTAGACTAGAAAAACACGACTATATATTACACAATTAGTCTGATGCACCGTACGTCTATGTATAACTCAACAGATTAATTATTAATGGTGCAGAAGATTAACTAGGTACACATACCTATATATTCGACCAGCTGTTGAGACTGCACAGTCAGTTTATGTATAACAGAACAGATTAAGTATAAATGGCCCAGCAGATAAACTATATAAAATGTGCCTATATATTATACCACCAGTTGACAATGAGTCTGATGCACAGTACGTCTATGTATAACTGAACAGATTAAAGGGGTTGTCCTAGTTATGAAAAATAAATACAGCACTGTAAATCTGATGGTCAGCAATATATAACTAAGCTAAGCAAGTTTTAGGAAAAACAATTCTATTTCCTCATTTCCCTGGTACTATTTACTCTGGTCCTTTGTTTACCTGCAATAACAACAATCTCTGAGGTTTTCCTCATGAATATTTGTGTCCCTCAGAAGGGGCTCTGCAAATGGAATAAATAAAAGCCCTGAGTGAAATGTCTGCCTGCTAGGAGACTCAGCAGCATGTTGTATGTGTAGGACTACACGTCTCAGCTGTACAATGACATTGCTGATACATGCAGGATCTTCCTCCTACCTGTGCTTGTAGAATGCTCTGAAGAACTCCTCCAGTCTGTCAGCTCTGTCTTCAGGATGAGGAGGGCAGATCCTGTGTCTCTTCACTACCTGCAGCTACTCAGGAAAGCCTCCAGGCCTCATTTGCTGCTGAACGGGTTAAAGTTTCCTGGAGAATCCAGTGAGAGGGTGACACAGGGCAGAAAGCAGCAGCTCCCAGTGCAAGGGGGCATGACCACCTGACGTCTCTTGTACAGACACATATTTGCTCTCTCAGGCTTATGCACGAAACATAATCAGAGCAGGGAGAGAAGCTGACATCACAGGTCATGTGACCCTCAGTGAAATCTGAGAAAGAAGCCACTGCAAATGCAGTAAGTGCATTGTAAAGCTCTTACATTTGCCTAGCTACAAATATACAAAGGACAAAAAATAAATCGGACAACCCCTTTAATTATTAATGGCGCAGCAGATGAACTTGGTACATGCGCCTATATATTAGACTGGCTGTTGAGACCAAGTCGAATGCACAATCAGTCTATGTATAACAAAACAGATTAAGAATGAATGTTACAGCAGTGGAACAAGATGCACAGGGTGATTACACAGAGCCTGCACTGACCCTACAGTCTCCCTATGCTCTTCCTACAGTGTCTGAAAACTTTCTATACAATCTCTCCCTACACTGTCCCTGTCCAATATTCCACAATTAAAAGATTGCTAAAACACTGTCCCTAGCACTTGCCACGTCTCTCCCTATGCAGTAAAATAGTGGAGACTGGGCAGGATTAGGCTTTGTATAGGGCTATGACATCACAGGGGATGGCTATTTGCTGATTGGCTGACTGCATGGCATTATGGGTCATATGCAGTAGCATCCCCTGGCTTCTTACTTTCACTTTGTCCCACATGTAGCTGCCATTTTTTAAATAAAAACAATTCATTACTACGAATCGAGAGGAAATTTGGATTTGTTGGCAAACTGAAGTTTTCTTGAAATTCATTTCACTTTGAATTGCTCAACACTCACTAGCTGTGCTTAATGCTGCATTTTTAGGGAGATATCTCTATCCAGAGTGGAGATATATGTAAACATACCGAACTGTTGTACACATAGAAATAAATAGGAAAAGAAAACTGCAACAAGGAAATAAACACAAACATCCCCACAGAAATGAATGAGAAAACGACCCGGTTTCAAAATTGACTTAGATGTACCTATAGGAATGAATGGCAGAAATCACCCTGCCACGTAGTTGACTTAGAAACTCCATAACTAAATAAATATCTAATGGGTACAAGAAATCAAAAACACCACCAAATGGCAAATACCAATTCGTCTTTATTATCAAAGTAAAAAGGTACACATTTAAAAAAATAAAAACAGGACCTGTTCTCTCCACCTGAATCTCAAACAGATTTACCAAAAGCACAGGAAAAAGTATATATTAAGAGGATAATAATAATAATACAAGAGAATAAACCTTGTGTGATTATTTCCACATCCCATCATAAATTACTATTTTCGCCTAAGAGGGATCACTTTACATTTTTACCAGAGATGACTTGTCACACGGTTCCTCACTAAAATTGAAAAAGAAAAATAAGAAAATCAAAAATATACCAAAATATACCAACATGACACATTTATGTTAGGCGAAAACCAGAATGGCATACTATGGAGGATGACAGATCATTTATGTTATAGATACTACCCACAATATTGTTTTCATATGTTTATGGTGATCAAGATGTGGCTCTTGGTCCTTTTTGTAATTTGTAAATCTGCTGAAAATGCACCTTTATTAAGTAAACAAGGCAAATGCAAACCTCCTTGAAGTCAAATTTTCTCTGCCCTTCCCGCTCCTCCTGTATATTCATCAACGTCTCCAGGGCAGGGAACATCCTGCACTGTTCTCAAGAGATCCACTCAGGCTCCGTTCGCAATCACTTACAGCAAATGACCAGTGACTAGTGCTGTACTAGGACTTCAATGCTTCACTGCACATGCACTGCGGGAAGGGTGTGCTTTCATCTCCACAGCTTCTGTACATCATTATGTACAGTTTTAGGGTAATAGGAGGTGATATATTGCATACACTTTCATGGATATGGAAAACAATTGTATTATAAGGGTATTTTTAAGTACTAATTGGTTCTGTCCCTTTAATTCTGCTCCCTTTTATTATTAAAATTCTGTGTAATGATGTGCCTTTTAAATCTAGTACCCATCCCCCATTGTGCTGATAAGACCACATTCCTGAGTAATCTCAGAGACATGTGTGCTGCACACTGGAGGACTAAGGGGCTAACAGGTTTAAATTCTGTGGCACAGATACATTCAGGGTACTCCATTGAAGACTTCATTCTAGGTAGGATGAAGTATTGATTTGCCCTATCTCTTGTACAATCTCGGGTGTCGTCCGTGTGCTACAACATGGCGACCGGAGTGCCACCCCATATTGCATGGCCAGTGATAATTATTTACTATTACTATTTTGTATATGAGTTCTCTATTTTATCTTCTATTTAATCAAACTTAGTATATATATTTATTCACTTAGTCTGCGTAAATGTATTTACTCTCAAATCTTTTGAGAATTCACGTTACATTACAAAAATATCCTGTAGTGCAACGGGAATCTTGGACAGACGTCTTTATTCAATCAGATAAAATATTGAGCATGGTAGTACAGAGGTATGCTTACATGTTTCAGACCAAATGGTCCTTAGTTAATATGAGCCAATTAAAAACCAGGTGTAGAAGTGACATGCACAGGTAGCACCGTCTTGAGGGTGGTGAGTCAATAAGCACATACTCATATATTAACAATCACCCGCATTAAGGTGATGCTCTCTTTTTAATGGGCTCGTGAATATGTGATGGTTATGCCATGACTAAGGACGATTTGATCATGTAAGTGAACTTCTGTACCACCATGCTGGGTGTTTTATCCTACTGAATAAAGAAGTCAGGATTCTCATTGCAGTACTGGATATTGTTTTCCATATTTCTTCCTGCCTCTGAAGTGGTGAACTGGACTATATTTATTCACTATCATGGATTTACAACACATTTGGAAAGTCTTCAGACCATTTCACTTTTTTTACATTTTGTTATGTTGGGGTCTTGTGCTAATATAAAATAAAAAAAATTACGTTTTCCTCAATATCCCATAATGAGAAAGTGAAAACAGAACTGTAGAAATTTTAGAAAATTTATTTAAACAGAAAAACAAATTTTTTATTTTCCGGTCTAAAGTCACATTCTCCCGATATCAACTTAAAGCGCATAATACTAGCTGGGATTGTGTTTGGAAATCCTCAAGTCGGGATTCCACAAGAAGAAAATTGTCCAATTAAGAAACTATTATCATTTCCTGTTACCTTAGGTAGGCAGATATCTCTGCCATTATCCTTGTGAATAAACAGAGTGTTGATGATATTCCAAATGGGAGATATCAAACTGGTAATGGAAAGTCTATTTCCCTACTTGTACTGTGAACCTGAGGTATTTCCAATGATCCTAATCTATTGGAATGTGAAAGTAAGCATCTTTTAAGTCTTTCATCATCATATTCACATCCATTGCTATTAAAAGAATGGTCAACTTTGTTGACTCCATTTTGAATTTTCTGTAAACAATGAATTTGGTCAGCCTTTTTAGATTTATGTTCCATTTGCTTTTTTGTTTTTGTTTTTTTTAAACTAGGGAGCGAGATAAATAGTGACCCTTGAACTGTGGTTACCAACCAGTGACTCAAGAGCCATATGTGGCTTGCGACTCCCTACTGTGTGGCTTGCCATGGGAGTCCAGAGTTATGACCATACGCAATGTTATTGCTGCGGACCTATCCTAGATTTACCACCAAAGAGTGCTAATTTGGATAGTATAATGCTAGTGTTACTTTTCACACTGAAATATGTAAGCAGCAAATTTTTGCAATTTTATGTTTTTAGTCTCTCCACATTCAAAATTTCTCTCCTCTATTTTTGAATGGCCTGTTGCTCCCGTCCATCACTAAAAATTGAATGTGGCTCACAAAATACAATATGTTGTGAGCCTCTGGTCTAAAGGAACTAGTTGAATCGCTACTAAGTTTAAAAGATCCTAAATACCTTTTCTTGGAATTGGGAAGAGAGAAGATCTGTTACTTTGAACTTGTCTGGGGGATCTTAATGAAACTCATCCTGTACCCTTACCAAAGTATATGAAGGACCCACTGATTTTCTGTAATTTTTTTCCCACTCCTGAACAAAATTTTAAAGCCTCCCCTCTACTCTTCTGGAGTCATTTAGAGGATGGTTAGGATTAAAAAGAAAGAGTCTAGCCTTCCCCTTTCTATTCAGACTAACATTCTGACCTGTAAAAAGAAATCTGACCTCTCTCTTAAGGAAAACCTTTCTTCTTATCCTGAGTCTTCTCTAAAATATTATCTAGATCAGGCCTGAATACATATTTCAAATATTATTCTTAGGAGTAATATCTCCCTTTCAGGAATTCAGCCACAAAACCCTCCTAATAAAGTTAAAAATCCCTGATGTCCTGGCTGCAAGTTTAACAGATTCTGCTAAACAATCATATAAAAATCCTGATGCCATCTTAAACTAGGGCTCCAATAAAATACAAAGGAATCTAGCCACCCAAGTTGCAGAAACTCCTTGCCTAAGTACAGTAAAGCCGATGCTAACTCCCATGCTTTCTTAGTAAAGTATCAGATTTTTTTTATCAACCGAATCTTTTAATAGAGTGGTGTCTTCAAATGATAGGGAAGTATTTTTTATTTTATTACCGAAGCATCAACCATTGGTATGCTGTCCCATTTATCAACCTTGTCATCATTAAGGTACTTTGTGGGACATTTTTGAGCAAGAGGTCAATTTTATGTGCAATTTAAGTGTTTGTAGTACACTTAAAAAGATTAAAATAGACAAATCGCCAGGACAGACATTTATAGGACATTTCATCATTTTCCCAAATTCTTATTAAAATACATTCAGCACATACTGCATTAAACTAACTGTACCAATTTATTATATATTTTTGGAGTCGGTCGATTTTATAATGACTCTGACTCCACCAAAATGGACACCGACTCCACAGCCCTGCTCTCCATAAGTAGCTCAGTTCTTTCACATGGGTGGCTTCTAAACTATCTATGTCTTGCTGCCATTTCACAAAAGATTTGTTAAGTAGGGAATCCTGTTTCGCCAGTAGCGCTGCATAAGGGGTCGATACTGGTTTGGACAATCGAGCTCTCCTCACCACAGACTCAACTGGATCGCATTCCAGTCTCAATTGGCCCTTGCCAATTGAGTAGTACAAGCATGTCGGAGTTGAAAGTATCTAAAAAGACAGTGCTGAGTTGGTTAAAATCCTGCTTCAAACTATTAAAAGATCTAAATAGGCCTCTCTGAGGCGAAAATTCAAAATCCGGCAGAGACAACAACTCCGGTAAATTGCCATTCCTCCAAAGTGGTAGATATGACGACCATCTTTCCCCCTCCCCATTGTCTATATGTACATTCACCCATTTAGCCCAGACCGCCACCGTGGCAGCCATAGTGGGAGTGTAGTGATCTGTTAAGCAAGCCCCTTTCCTATACACCAGATTTGTGAGGGCTTCATATGAGGCCACCAAAGCCGCTTCTGGCATCACGGCTGGATGTCCCGCGTCCGCCCTAATCCACCATGCTACGTAGCTCAATTGTACTTTGGCATAATAAATAACAAGGTTAGGTAATGCCAGGCTTCCCCATACATATGCCGCCGGGAGGGTAGATCTCTCTATTCTAGGACATAGCTTACACAACAGAAATGAGGAGATTAATTTATCCATAGTAGCAAAATGTTTCTGGGGTAATGCTAATGGGTCCACCCTATAGAGATACAACAGCTTTGGCAGGAGGATCATTTTTACAATATTGACACGACCTATCAGGGTCAAAGGGAAATTATCCCATGCCTCAATTCTAGTGATAGATTCTATGGTGGGAACCACATTAAGCTGATAAAACTTTACAGCCTTCCCATGAATAGTGACCCCCAAGTATTTAAACGGTTCTACTACCTGGAGTTTAGATTGCTGAGAAATATGTGCAGGATCAAAGTCATCAATTAAACACAGACTCGAATTAGCCCAATTTACCTGGAGACCAGAGAACCTACCAAAGTCATTCATTTTGTCTAAGTGGGCGTTCAAAGAGTCTCTTGGGTTCGCCAGGTACACCATGTCGTACGCGTATAAAGAAAGTTTATCAGTAATACCCAACACTGTCCAGTCTTCTATGGTTGAATTACTAGAAATGAGTAAAGATAAGGGTTCCATTATCAACACAAATGGGAAAGGGGACATCCCTGTCTGGTCCCCCTGCGCAAAGAAAGGGATCTAAGACATATAGTAACATAGCACATAAGGCCGAAAAAAGACATCTGTCCATCCAGTTCGGCCTGTCATCCTGCTAGATGATCCAGAGGAAGGCAAAAAAAAACGACTCCAATCAGGCAATCAGAATAACTCCCTGGATCAATGACCCATCTCTTGTAGCTATAGCCTGTAATATTATTACACTCCACAAAAACATCCAGGCCCCTCTTGAATTCCTTTATTGTACTCACTATCACCACCTCCTCAGGCACAGAGTTCCATAGTCTCACTGCTCTTACTGTAAAGAATCCTTTTCTATGTTTGTCTACAAACCTTCTTTCCTTCAGACGCAGAGGATGTCCCCTCGTCACAGTCCTGGGATAAATAGATGATGGGAGAGATCTCTGTACTGACCCCTGATATATTTATACATAGTTATTAGATCTCCCCTCAGTCGACTTTTTTCGAATAATGAATAACCCTAATTTCCGGGTACTGTGGTTGCCCCTTTCCAGTTATTACTTTAGTTGCCCTCCTCTGAACCCTCTCCAGCTCTGCTATGTCTGCCTTGTTCACAGGAGCCCAGAACTGTACACAATACTCCATGTGTGGTCTGACTAGCGATTTGTAAAGTGGTAGGACTATTTTCTCTTAACGGGCATCTATGCCCCTTTTGATGCAACCCATTATTATGGGCCTTATTGGCCTTGGCGGTAGCTGCCTGACACTGGTTTTTGCAGCTTAATTTGCTGTTTATAAAAATTCCTAGATCCTTTTCCATGTCAGTGTTACCGAGTATTTTACCATTTAGTATGTACGGGTGACTTGCATTATTCCTTCCCATGTGCATAACTTT
The DNA here is from genome assembly GCA_033119425.1 of Bufotes viridis. Taxonomy (NCBI): domain Eukaryota; kingdom Metazoa; phylum Chordata; class Amphibia; order Anura; family Bufonidae; genus Bufotes; species Bufotes viridis. Next base: position 129,210,414 of record CM065594.1, read on the forward strand.
ACATTTGTCAGTGTTAAACCTCATTTGCCACTTATCTGCCTAAGCCTCCAATATATCCAGATCCCTCTGTAGCAGTATATTATCCTCTTCAGTGTTAATTACTTTACACAGTTTAGTGTCATCTGCAAAAAATAGTATTTTACTATGCAAGCCTTCTACAAGATCATTAATAAATATATTGAAAAGAATAGGGCCCAGTACTGACCCCTGAGGTAACCCACTAGTGACAGTGACCCATTTTGAGTGTGTACCGTTAATAACCACCCCTGTTTTCTCCCAGTCCGAGCATCCTCATTTTATATACTAACCTTTTATGTGGTACAGTGTCAAATGCTTTGGAGAAGTCCAGATATACGACATCCATTGATTCGCCGCTGTCAAGTCTAGAACTTACCTCCTCATAGAAAATGATTAAATTAGTTTGACCTGACCGATCCCTCATGAAGATATACTGATATGGCATTATTTGCTTATTTCCGTTGAGATCCTCTCAGATAGCATCTCTCAGAAAACCTTCAAACAGTTTCCCCACAACAGATGTTAAACTTACCAGCCTATAGTTTCCTGGCTCTGTTTTTGGACCCTTTTTGAATATTGTCACCACATTTGCTGTGCGCCATCCTGTGGAACATTCCCTGTCAGTATAGAGTCCACAAATATCAGAAACAAGGGTCTGCCTATGACATTACTTAATTCCCTTATACATTCACTTTAACTCTAGCTGTCGGGGATCTATAGAGTAGCTGCAGCCAGCAAAGAAACCATTCAGTAAATCTCATCCGTTTAAGTGTCACCCACATAAAATCCCACTCCACCGAGTCAAAAGCTTTTTCATTGTCTAAAGAAGCTAAAACTCTCATACATCAATCACTTCAAAAAGGTGCACCATAATAACATGCAACTGACCATACTGGCCGAACCCTCACACTGATGTTAGAAGCTGAGACTTTCGCCAATATATTTCGGTCAGGAGCCTGTTCGCACCGAGTCAAGGTATCTCAGTGTGGCATGGGACTCTAGCGCTAACCTAGCTGTAGTGTGTGAACACGGTCCGATAGGTGCTAAGGTCCGACTCACAGCCACACTCCAACATACCTCCATAGTAATATCACTAATACAACGCGAGCCCTACCTATAACGGGTCATGTGACACAGGCTACCAGGTGCACCAGACTGTTACCAATGATAAGCATTGACACATTCCATAAATATAAAGAAAAAAATCACAGAATGAAGTGGCCTAAATGGGAGTAACCGTGAGGGTTCCGCCAGTATGGTCAGTTGCAAGTTATTATGGTGCACCTTTTTGCAGCGATTGATGTATATTCTCATCTACACATTATTGTTTAGGATGTTTTGTGGTGAATGTGATCCGCTGCCGCATCCTCCATTGTACGTATTTTTGCTGGGAATTGCTTTTCAGCGGATCACATGCGGAGGAATTGCTCCCCCGGTTATAAACATGCTACAGTGTTTGGGGTTTTAAGCAGTTCCTCCCATTTAGGCCACTTCATTCTGTTATTTTAAAACTCGCATACCCCTATTGTCAAGCCGAACCTGGAGATTAGTGTACAACCGTCTAAAATTTATGTCCGTGGACTTCTCCGGCATAAAACCCGACTGGTCCACCCCACCAATAATAGAATCACATCCCTCAAATATAATGCCAGTATCTTTGCTAGGGTTTTAACATCCAAGTTTTGAAGCAAAATAGGTCTATATGAACTGCACTGGTCCAGAGGTCTGCCCGGCTTGTGGATTACCACAATGGATAGCTCAGAAATCGAGGGAGGCAAGGAGCAATGTTCAAAAGCATATTCAAAAATCCTCCGCAGCATAGCCGCATGGATTTTAGGGCGAATCTTGTACCATTCAGCCGGAAAGCCGTCCAGACCAGGGGCCTACCTCTCCGCCAGATATCCAATAGCTACCTCAATCTCTGCCTCTATAATATCTGCCGCCAAGGCATCCTCATTGACCCGTGCAATAGTAGGAAGTGGGATTTTCTCCAGAAAATGTGCTATATTGGCCTGCGTACAAGCTATTTTAGAGGCATATAGATTGTAGTAGTAGGAGGAAAATTGGTGACACACATCCCTATGCTCAACCAACCGTATATACTGGTCATTCACTACACTAGCTACCACCGTTTGGGGGGTCTCTGATCATTGAGACCCCTGACGTTCCATGACAACAGTTTAACGGATGCCATAAAGCCACCAAAGAAACATAGTCAAGCCCTAGAGTCCCGTGGAGGAGCAGATACTCACACATACCGCCACAAGCAACCATAGAATCGGAACCCACCCACGCCCACACCGCCCAATCCTCCCTAAGATGGTTGAGCCTTAAACCCTAACTAAACCAACTAGGCCTCTCGTGCCCTTAGCAAACCAGGCGCGTATTAACACCACGACCTTTGGTAGGTAATTAGTCAAATAGTAGCCCATTTGGGAGACATCTGTGGGATGACTAGGAGGTGCCATGAAGTGGGGTATCTTTTGACTTGGCTGTCAGTTATAGTGGTGTCGATTTGCTTGTACCTGGTATGGCCACTGATCAGTGATTTAAGTAGACGGTATATCCATATATCAACTTCTCTGTCCGTCTAACCAATACATATGGGATTATGTTGTTCTTCATGAAATATCTTCTGGGCAACATTCACATTGTCTTGCTGCTCTAAAGCAATCCATTCCATGACATCTGTGATAAGTCTCCTATATTATATCAGCTATATCTGTATATGTTGTTGTAGCATTCACCCATGCTATTGACCCCCTGAGGAACCCGATACGTGGGGCAAACGCGTTGGGGTAGAATTTACAGGTTGGGATAGTTGTTCTGATCTGGGACATTAATGATCCAGTCTGGGTCACGCTCTGGGTGTGTGACCTACATGGAGTAATTATCTGGCTGAACATTTTATCAAGAAGATAGAAGACACTTAGGAAGTAAATTTAGATCGAGGGCTGGGAATGTGCCGCAGACCCCGATAGGGCCGTATAAGGTGTACTAGCCCAGGTACAAGGACAGGGAGCCCCACCATAAGGGGTCGTTCCTGGGCTGAGGCTTAGAGTAGGGTCAGTGTAGGGTGAGTGCCTCCATCCCCTTCCACGTCTCCTCCTCCTCCTCCGTCATCTATTTTGTATATGTATGACGTCTTTCACTGTCATTTAACTATAAGTTTGGGAATTAGTTCTTTTAATGTGATATAAATTAAAGTATCGGTTTAAAGGGTTATCTTTATAATTAGCTGGAAGTTAAAAATACTAACTTTACAAATAAGCAGTGCATTCATCACAAAATGCAACCTGCAAATAATGTATAGTCCCAAATTGTAGACAGGACCTGAAAATTAGAATGTTAGTAAAAGAAAACAAGAAGACAAAAGTCTCTCAATGCCACTCAGCCATCCGCAGAGAGTCAGCGGTGGGGTCTCATATCTGGGCGCTAGTCAATCCAATCTGCTGCTCCGTTCAGGGTCTCAAAAAAAAGGACGGTCTCTCCATCTTGCACACGTAGTTGAGAGGGATATATCATAGTATATTTTATATTCCGTTCTCAGAACTGGACTCTAACTGCAGTGAACTGCCTCCTCATCTTCGGGACCTCCGGTGTGAAGTCTGGGTAAAAGGATAACCGTGTGTTTCCATAGGTGATGTTGCCTTTCTGTCGGGCAGCTAGCAATATTGCTCTCTATAATTCAGGACCTTCATAATAAATGGTCTATCCAGGGCCCCCGCCGGTAGCGGCTTAGAGGGGATTTTGTGGGCTCGTTTGAAAACGCAATTGGATAGGACAATCAGTTGTAGAAAATCTCTGATTAGTTGTTCTGCAAAGATTTCCGGTGTAGAGCCTTCAGCACATTCCGGCAGCCCCAGATATTATTCCGTCTGTTACAATTCTCAGCATCTTCAGCTCTATCTAGTAACATTTTACCTATTGCTGCAGTTGTCTAGTATCAGTCTCACTCGCCCAAGCTATATCTTCCACATCACTTAATCTGCGTTCTACCTCAGTGGTTCTTTCCCGGATTGTGCAGGCAGCTGAGGTCGGACTGCATCCTGTATCTGTACCAACTACATCTTTTATAGTCTACTGCTGTGAGGTACGAGGTTTAATGTATACCTTGTAACTCACTTGTCAGTACACTGTTGTACACTGGTGGACTCTATTTACTAATTAGTTAACTTCAAAGGCAATTGTTCACACAATTTTATTTAGGGGTATTGAAGTACAGGCGGCTGAATAGAAATGCACACCACACTTTCCAGATTTCTATTTATAAAAATTTTTGGAAACCATGTATAATTTTCTTTTCATTTCACAAATACTTGCTACTTAGTGTTGGTCAATCACATCACATAATATAATAATACATTTAAGTTTGTGGATTTAAATGAAAAAACTTGGAAAAGTTCAAGGGGTATGAATACTTTTTCTGTGAATTGCTAACTTCTGACCATGAACTTGATCAATTTCCCCCCTAATGCAGACCTGTACTATCATTAACTCCAAATGTGTTATTTAAATGTAAAAATGCACAGGAATATACTAATCATTTGGAAATAAATTATCAATATGGCATTTTGGGGGTAAAATATTTTGGAAGATAATAATGTGGAAAATGAGGAACATAGGAGAAAATAAAATAGAGAGGAAGAATAGTAAACAGAAGAGGAATGCATCAACGGATAAGGAAGGTAGAAAAAGTGGTGAGGCAGGTTATAAGGCTGCAAAAGGAAAAGGAGATATGAAAAGGAGGGAGAAAGGAGAGAAGAATAATAAAAAAAAAAAAACAGTTGATCAGGATTTTTTTCAAAAAAGAAGACGATGACCAAAAGGGGATGTAGAGGGGAGAAAAGGGCAATAAGGAATTTAGGACCAACAACACAGGTAACTACAAGTCAAAAAGTGTTTACTATTAGTAGCTATATGAGGGGCCGGAAAGTGCACATGGAGCAACTGCTCGAGGCCCGGCAGTGCACCATTATTAGGGGGCCCCAGGCGAATTCACCTGGTTTCTGGAGCCTCTGCACTAAATTGTATCTGCATCCACTGAGCGCAGATACAATTGAGCCTCCGGCAGCGCCGTTGGAACAGGGGAACCATTGGTTCTTTGTCCTTCCATTCCTGGCGCTTCTCTGTGATGTAGTGACATGATGAAGAGAATTTGTCTGCATCACTGCATGCTCATCGTGCATTCGTGCCGGGACAGGTGAGTAGAAACCGTTCTTCCCTTTTCTGTCCATGTGCCATAACATTGACCCTAATACTGCCCCCTAACACTGATCCTTGACCCTAATGCTGGCCCCTAACACTGACCATAATACTGGCCCCTAACACTGATCCCTGACCCTAACACTGACCCCTAACACTAATCCTAACCCTAATACTGGCCCTTATCCCCAATACTGACCCTAATCCTAATACTGACCCAAAACCTAATACTGATCTGGACTCTAATATTGACCTAAACAGTAATAGTGACCCTAATCCTAATGCTTGCCCCTTACCCTAAGGGTGCTGGCACACAGTGCAGTTCTGACATGCATTCAGGATGCATTTTTCAATTTAGCCAGTTTAGCAGCCTCATGAAACCCTAGTGTTCTGCACAGTGGAAATTATTTAATTAATTTCAGCTAGCTACAATAACAAACTACATCCTGAATGCATGTCAGAGCTGCACTGTGTGCAAGCACCCTAATACAGACCTTAACCACGTCCCGACCGCCTAACGCAGGGACGCATCCTGCGGGTGGCCGGGATGTTCCTCCTAGACGCATCGGCGCGTCATCTCGTGGGAGGCGAGATTTCCTGTGAACGTGCGCGCTTTCACAGCGCCATGCAGCAGACAAGTTATACTACAGCCTGCCAGTGATGATCATTCGCTGGCAGGCTGTAGATGTAAAATAAATTGCATTAAAAAGGTATATCAGACGCTGTTTTGTTAACAGTGTCTGATATACCTGCTACCTGGTCCTCTGGTGGTCCTATTTACATGGATCGACCACCAGAGGACACAGGCAGCTCTATAAGTAGCACCAAACACCACACCGCCCCCCCCTGTCACTTAATAACCCCTTATTAACCCCTGATCAACCCATATAGACCCCCTGATCACCCCCCTGTCATTGATCACCCCCCTGTAATGCTCCATTCAGACGTCCATATGTGTTTTACGGATCCGCGGATCCACAAAAAACGGACACCGGCAAAGTGCTTTCTGCATTTTGCAGATCCGCACATTGCCAAAACTATATAGAAAATGCCTTTTCTTGTCCGCAATTCGGACAAGAATAGGACATGTTCTATATTTTTGCGGAACAGAAGTGTGGACCCGGAAGTGCAGATCCGTAATTCCGGATCCGAGCAGGACAAAGTCTGTCCTCATAGAAATGAATGGGTCCGCAATTCCGTTCCGCAAAATGCGGAACAGAATTGCGGATGTGTGAATGGGGCCTAAGGGTCCCTTATCGCCCCCAGTTAGTTAGCTACTTGTAAGGTAGTTAGCACCCACAGTACCGCAGTCACTGATTAGTCGCTGATTAGCGCCATTGGTATCGCTAATCAGCACTAGTACTATATAGTATCTGTAAGTGATCAAGACTGATCGCAATCAGATCTATATCAGTACATTACGGTCACCTTAGGCTCTAAAAAAAACGCAGTGTTCGCCCGATCAGGCCTGATCTTGTGCGCACATTTGCGTTCATTCCGCCCCACTGCAGTGTCAGAAATTTTTTTTTTCTGATCACTGCAAAAACACTGTAAAATCGCTGCGGCACTATAAAGATCACTTTTGAGCTTTTTGGATCTTTATTAGCAATCGCAGCTTTACTTCGCAAGCATCCTATGTCCTTTCCCCTCTTTTTTTTTTTTGCACATTTTTTGGCAGAGATTTTTTCATCCACATTGATCGATGCGAATTAAGAAATCTGTGCTGTTCATTTTTTTTTTCAGCCCAGAGGCTGAACGGAAAAAAAAAATCTCATTACCCGTATGCTCAATATAAGGAGAATAGCAGAAACTCCTAATGCTGGCCATACATGTAATGATTGCAGAGGCCCCTGAAATGCCATGGCAGTACAAACACCTCACATGTGACCCCATTTTGGAAAGAAGACACCCCAACATATTCGCTGAGGGGCATACTGAGTCCATGAAAGATTGAACTTTTTGTCACAAGTTAGCGGAAAGGGAGACTTTGTGAGGAAAAAAAAAAAAAGTCAATTTCCGCTAACTTGTGCCAAAAAAAACATCTTCTATGAACTCGCCATGCCCCTCACGGAATACCTTGGAGTGTCTTCTTTCCAAAATGGGGTCACATATGGGGTATTTATACTGCCCTGGCATTTTAGGGGCCCTAAAGCGTGAGAAGAAGTCTGGAATCCAAATGCGTAAAAATGCCCTCCTAAAAGGTACTCATTGGAATCTGGGCCTCTTTGCGCACCTAGGCTGCAAAAAAGTGTCACACATGTGGTATCGCCGTGGATTCCAAACGACTTCTCACGCTTTAGGGGCCCCTAAAATGCCAGGGCAGTGTAAATACCCCACAAGTGACCCCATTTTAGAAAGAAGACACCCCAAGATATTCCGTAAGGGGCATGGCGAGTTCATAGAAGATTTTTTTTTTGGCACAAGTTAGCGGAAATTGATTTATTTATTTTTTTCTTACAAAGTCTCATATTCCACTAACTTGTGACAAAAAATAAAATTTTACATGAACTCACCATACCCCTCACGGAATACATTGGGGTGTCTTCTTTCTAAAATGGGGTCACTTGTGGGGTATTTATACTGCCCTGGCATTTTAGGGGCCCCTAATGCGTGAGAAGTAGTTTGGAAACCAAATGCGTAAAAATGCCCTGTGAAATCCTAAAGGTACTTATTGGAATTTGGGCCCCTTTGCGCATCTTGGCTGCAAAAAAGTGTCAATCATGTGGTATCGCCATACTCAGGAGAAGTAGGGCAATGTGTTTTGGGGTGTATTTTTACATATACCAATGCTGGGTGTGAGAAATATCTCTGTAAATGACAACTTTTTAAAAATTTTATACAAAGTTGTCAATTTACAGAGATGTTTCTCTCACCCAGCATGGGTATATGTAAAAATACACTCCAAAACACATTTCCCTACTTCTTCTTCTGCGATACCACATGTGTGACACTTTTTCGCAGCCTAGGTGTGTAAAGGGGCCGAAAGTCCAATGAGTACCTTTAGGCTTTACAAGGTTGCTCACAATTTAGCCCCGCCCAAAATGCCAGAACAGTAAACACACCACACAAATGACCCCATTTCGGAAAGTAGACACCCCAGTGTATTCACTGAGGGGCATAGTGAGTCCGTGGGAGATTTTTATTTTTTTTGCCAGAAGTTAACAGAAATGGAAACGTTATTCTTTTTTTTTTCCTCAGAAAGTGTCATTTTACGCTAACTTGTGAAAAAAATTAAATCATACATGAACTTACCATGCCCCTCCGCGAATACTTTGGGATGTCTTCTTTCGAAAATGGTGTCATTTGGGGGGTATTTATACTATCCTGACATTCTAACACCTGAAGAAACATGACAGGTGCATAGAAAGTCAGAGCTGCTTCAAAATGCAGAAATTCACTTTTTTGTACCATAGTTTGTAAACGCTATAACTTTTGCGCAAACCAATAAATATACACTTATTGGATTTTTTTTTTATCAAAGACCTGTAGCACAATAAATTCTGACACAAACTTGTATAGAAATGTAATTATATTTGAACAATTTTACCAGAAAGAGTTAAAAATACACTTTTTTTGAGAAAATTGCAGTCTTTTTTGATTAATATCAGAAAAACGAAAAATCTCAGCAGCAATCAAATACAACCAAAATAACTCCCCAAGGAGGTAAAATTCATTTGGGTGATAAGTTGTATGACCGAGCAATAAACCGTCAAAGTAGTATAGTGCAGAATTGTAAAAAGTAGTCTGGTCATTAACCGCTTCAGCCCCCCTAGCTTAAACACCCTTAATGACCAGGCCACTTTTTACAATTCCACACTACACTACTTTCACCATTTATTGCTCCGTCATGCAACTTACCACCCAAATGAATTTTACTTCCTTTTCTTCTCACTAATAGAGCTTTCATTTGGTGGTATTTCATTGCTGCTGACATTTTTACTTTTTGCTATTAATCAAAAATTACCGAAATTTTGCAAAAAAATGACATTTTCACTTTCTGTTGTAAATTTTTTAAAAAAACTACATTTCTATATAAATTTTTCTCTAAATTTATTGTTCTACATGTCTTTGATAAAAAAAGTCCAATAAGTGTATATTTATTGGTTTGGGTAAAAGTTATAGCGTTTACAAACTATGGTGCAAAAAAGTGAATTTCGGCATTTTGAAGCAGCTCTGACTTTCTGAGCACCTGTCATGTTTCTTCAGGTGCTAGAATGTCAGGATAGTATAAATACCCCCAAATCACACCATTTTAGAAAGAAGACACCCCAAAGTATTCACGGAGGGGCATGGTGAGTTCATGTATCATTTCATTTTTTTCACAAGTTAGCGGAAAATGACACTTTCTGAGAAAAAAAAAAAAAAAAGTTTCAATTTCTGATAACTTCTGGCAAAAAAAAAAAATCTCAGACGGACTCACTATGCCCCTCAGTGAATACCTTGGGGTGTCTACTTTCCGAAATGGGGTCATTTGTGGGGTGTGTTTACTGTTCTGGCATTTTGGGCGGGGCTAAATTGTGAGCCGCCATGTAAAACCTAAAGGTACTCGTTGGAATTTGGGCCCCTTTGTGCACCCAGGCTGCAAAAAGTGTCACTCATGTGGTATCGCCGTACTCAGGAGAAGTAGGGCAATGTGTTTTGGGGTGTATTTTTACATATACCCATGTTGGGTGAGAGAAATATCTCTGTAAATTGTCAACTTTGTATAAAAATTTTTAAAAGTTGTCGTTTACAGAGATATTTTTCACACAAAGTATGGGTATATATAAAAATACACCCCAAAACACATTGCCCTACTTCTCCTGAGTACGGCGATACCACATGTGTGCCACTTTTGCAGCCAAGATCGCAAAGGGCCCTAAAACCAATGAGTACCTTTAGGATTTCACAGGGCATTTTTACGCATTTGGATTCCAGACTTCTTCTCACGCTTTAGGGGCCCCTAAAATGCCAGGACAGTATAAATACCCCACATGTGACCCCATTTTGGAAAGAAGACACCCCAAGGTATTCTGTGAGGGGTATGGTGAGTTCATGTAAAATTTTATTTTTTGTCACAAGTTAGTGGAATATGAGACTTTGTAAAAAACAAAATAAAAAAAAAAAAATAATAAATTTCCGCTGACTTGTGCCAAAAAATAAAAATTCTGTGGACTCACCATGCCCCTCACGGAATACGTTGGGGTGTCTTCTTTCCAAAATGGGGTCACATGTGGGGTATTTATACTCACCTGGCATTTTAGGGGCCCCTAAAGTGTGAGAATCCAATTGCATAAAAATGGCCTGTGAAATCCTAAAGGTACTCATTGGTTTTAGGGCCCCTTTGTGCACCCAGGCTGCAAAAAAGTGTCACTCATGTGGTATCGCCGTACTCAGGACAAGTAGGGCAATGTGTTTTGGGGTGTATTTTTACATATACCCATGCTGCGTGTGAGAAATATCGCTGTAAACGACAACTTTTTACATTTTTTTATTCAAAGTTGTCAATTTACAGAGATATTTCTCTCACCCAGCATGGTTATATGTAAAAATACACCCCAAAACACATTGCCCTACTTCTCCTGAGTACGGCGATACCACATGAGTGACACTTTTTTGCAGCCAAGATGCGCAAAGGGGCCCAAATTCCAATGAGTACCTTTTAGGAGGTCATTTTTAAGCATTTTTCTTCTCACGCTTTAGGGCCCCTAAAATGCCAGCGCAGTAGAAATACCCCACATGTGACCCCATTTTGGAAAGAAGACACCCCAAGGTATTCCATGAGGGGCATGGCGAGTTCATAGAAGATTTTTTTTTTGGCACAAGTTAGTGGAAATTGATTTTTTTATTGTTTTTTCTCACAAAGTCTCCCTTTCCGCTAACTTTTGACAAAAAGTTTAATTTTTCATGGACTCATTATGCCCCTCAGCGAATACCTTGGGGTGTCTTCTTTCCAAAATGGGGTCACATGTGGGGTATTTATACTGCCCTGGCATTTTAGGGGCCCTAAAGCGTGAGAAGAAAAATGAGTAAAAATGCCCTCCTAAAAGGTACTCGTTGGAATTTGGGCCCCTTTGCGCATCTTGGCTGCAAAACAGTGTCACACATGTGGCATCGCCGTACTCAGAAGAAGTAGGGCAATGTGTTTTGGGGTGTATTTTTACATATACCCATGCTGGGTGAGAGAAATATCTCTGTAAATTGGCAACTTTGAATAAAAAAATTTAAAAAGTTGTCGTTTACAGCGATATTTCTCACACCCAGCATGGGTATATGTAAAAATACACCCCAAACACATTGCCCCACTTCTTCTGAGTATGGCGATACCACATGAGTGACACTTTTTGCAGCCAAGATGCGCAAAGGGCCCTAAAACCAATGAGTACCTTCAGGATTTCACAGGCCATTTTTACGCATTTGGATTCTCACGCTTTAGGACCCCTAAAATGCCAGGGCAGTATAAATACCCCACAAGTGACCCCATTGTGGAAAGAAGACACCCCAAGGTATTCTGTGAGGGGTATGGCGAGTTCACAGAAAAAAAAAATTGGCACAAGTTAGCGGAAATTGTTTTTTTTTTTTTTTTACAGTCTCATATTCCACTAACTTGTGACAAAAAATAAAATTTTGCATGAACTCACCATACCCCTCACGGAATACCTTGGGGTGTCTTCTTTCTAAAATGGGGTCACATGTGGGGTATTTATACTGTCCTGGCATTTGAAGGTCTCCATAATCATTACACGTATGGCCAGCATTAGGAGTTTCTGCGATTCTCCGTATATTGAGCATACGGGTAATGAGATTTTTTTCCGTTCAGCCTCTGCGCTGAAAAAAAAAAATAAATGAACGGCACTGATTTTTCATTCGCATCGGTCAATGTGGATGAAAAAATCTCTGCCAAATCAGTGACTGCGGTGCGGTGGGCTGGGCGCTAGCTACCTAACAAGTAGCTAACTAACTGGCGGTGATAAGGGACCCTTATGCCCCATTCACACGTCCGAAATTCTGTTTGCGGAGCGGAATTGCGGACCCATTCATTTCTATGGGGACAGACTTTGTCCCGCTCGGATCGGAATTACGGATCCGCGCTTCCCGAGTCTGCACTTCCGTTCCATAAAAATATAGAACATGTCCTATTCTTGTCCGCAATTGCGGACAAGAAAAAGCATTTTCTATATAGTTCTGGCAATGTGCGGATCTGCAAAATGCAGAAAGCACATTGCCGGTGTCCGTGTTTTGAGGATCTGTGGATCCGCGGATCAGATCCGCGGATCCACGGATCCGCAAAACACATATGGACGTCTGAATGGAGCCTTACAAGGGGTTTTATCAATGGCAGGGGGGTGATCAGGGGGTCTAGATTGGGTGATCAAGGGGTTAATTGGTGAGGGGGGTGGGGGGGGGGTTAGTGTAGTGTTTGGTGCACTTTCACATAGTTACCTGGTCCTCTGGTGGTCGATCCCAGCAAATGGGACCACCAGAGGACCAGGTAGCAGGTATATCAGACGCTGTTCACAAAACAGCGTCTGATATACTTGTTTGATGCGATTTATATCGCATCTACAGCCTGCCAGCGATTGATCATCGCCTGATCAGAAGAACAGGACCGCCCGCAGGACGCAATCCTGCGTACGGCGGTCCTGAAGAAGTTAAGGGGGTTTAAGCTAGGGGGGCTGAAGTGGTTAAGCCTAATACTAATCCTAATACTGACCCTAACCGTAATGCTAATCCTTATACAGAGCCTAACCCTAATATTGACCCTAACCTAATACTGACCCTAATGTTATCACTATTCCTAACCCTAATACTGACTACTAACTGTAATACTAACCCTATTAATGACCTTTATCATAGTAATATGGTTCATAAGGCCGAAAAAAGACATCTGTCCATCCAGTTCGGCCTGTCATGCTGCTAGTTGATCCAGAGGAAGGCAAAAAAAAAACCCTGTGAGATAGAAGCCAATTTTCCCCACTTAGAGGGAATAAAAAATTCCTTCCCAACTCCAATCATGCAATCAGAATAACTCCCTGGACCAATGACCCATCTCTAGTAGCTATAACCTGTAATATTATTATACTCCAGAAATACATCCAGGTAGGGTTGTTTCGGGTATCGAAGTTTCGATACGATACCGGGATTTGCCTTTTATCGATACTAGGCTGTGCTACTGAACAGCCCAGTATCAGAGAACGTGGCCAGGCAGCTTTCAGCACGGCCATGTTCCCTCAGCAGCATGGGGAGAAGGAGGCAGTCTCTCCCTCCCCCTCTGCCGCGCTGCCACCAATGAAGAGAGACGTGCCACACCTGAGGGGTTACCTGCCGAGGATCGCAGTGCCCTGTCACAGACAGGTGCCGGCAATGCGTTTCTTCTGCCTACATTTGTATGCGCCCGTCCCCAGTATTAAAGACAGTGGCCAGTGTCCCCCACCCCCCTTTCCCAAGTATTAAAACATTGGTGGCCAGTGCGCCCCCCCCCTTTCCCCAGTATTAAATACATTGGTGGCCAGTGCGCCCCCCTCTTTTCCCCAGTATTAAATACATTGGTGGCCAGTGCGCCCTCCCCATCCCCCTTCCTCCCACCCCCCAGTATTAAAAGAATTGGTGGCAGTGGCCACAGGGTCCGCTCACCTCCTCCTCATTGGTGGCAGTGGTAGTGATCAGAGCCCCAGCATTGTTATGCTGGGGCTCCGATCGGTTACCACGGCAACCAGGACGCTACTGAAGTCCTGGCTGACATGATCGGCTCCCTGCTGCTGTGTGTACTGTGCACAGGACAGCAGGGAGAGTGTGAGCTCTATCAGGGTGAATAGGATGAAAAGATCCCAGGTTCTAGCCCCTAAGGGGAGGAAAAGCTAATAAATAAACTGTAAAAAAAAAAAAAGTTAAAAAAGGACACAAAAATATTAAGTATAAATCACCCCATTCCCAATTTTACATAAAAAAATATAAACAATAAACAAACAAAATATTACATATCGCTAGGTCTCAAAAGTCCAAACTATTAAAAAAATCCTCTTTTAAGCGGTGAACGCCCATAAAAGAAAAAAAAAATAAATGCACAATTCGCCATTTTCTTTTAGTCACCTTGTCCCCCCCCAAAAATAGGATAGGACTGTTGTATTATGGGCCGGACGTTCCATAAAATGCGGAATGCACGCGGCTTTTTTTGGCATTTTATTTTTTTCGCGTGGTATCGAATGGTATCGAGTATCGCAATACTTTTTTATGGTATTATGGTATTGATACCGAATCAAAATTTTGGTACCGAAACAACCCTACATCCAGGCCCCTCTTGAATTCCTTTATTGTACTCACCATCACCACCTAATCCTAATACAAATCTTAATCCTAACCCTAACCCAACTCTAATATGTACCCTAATACTGACCTAACCTTAACTACAACCCCTAATACCTCATGTACCTCACATAGAGACCATAATATATAACTGTCCACGAATATCCACTGCAACTGCTATACCTTGGACCTGACACATAGTATATAGGGCAGTGTACTGAAACATCAGGTACAAGGTATAATACAGTAGATGCAGTGTGTACAGATATATAGTATATACAGCGATGTACTGATATATCTGTACCAAGTACATCTTTTATAGTCTACTGCTGTTAGGTACGAGGTATAATTTATACCTTGTAACTCACTTGTCAGTACACTGCTGTATATACTATATATCTGTACCCACTGGATCTATTATACCTTGTACAGTACCTGACATATTAATACTGTGCTGAATATGCTATATGTCAGGTACCAGGTTTAACAGATGCCATGGGTAAAGATATATAGTATATACAGCAGTTTACTGTTATGTGAGGTACAAGGTATAATAAATACAGTGTGTACAGATACATAGTATATCCAGCAGAGTACTGATATGTGATATATAAGGTGTAATTTATACAAAAACATTGGTCAGTTCTTCAGACAGATAGGGATTTGGCGGCTATTTTACCCCCTATGCCCAGATTACATGGAAGAGGTCACATAATTTGAGACACATCTTGACATAAAAGTCATTATGCGCCTCAGCTAGCAAGGGATATTTTTGGTAGTTGGGGTCTGAAATGGGGTTCTTACTCATGTGGTACATGATTCGTTTCACCACTTTTTGGGACTCCTTTGGACAGAAAGAATACAAGATAGTACACAACGTCACCTTTAACACAGAAGCAGTCATATGCTTTTTCACCTGCCCCTGTGATCTAATCTACATTGGCATGAACACAAGTAGTGTGTGGCTTAGAACACGTCAGTAGGAGCCAATCGGCCTCTAATGTGTCTGATAATGTGGACAGGCTGCAGTCCATTCCACGCCACTTCCATAAGTACCGTGTATGTAACCCTAGGGGTTTGAGAGTGAGAGGCATAAATAGGGGCAGACTGGATGCTAGGGGTGGTGATATCAAATGGGTCGTCCTACAAAATGAGACAAAATGGATAGTTGTGTTGGATACTATGACTTCTAGGCGCCTAAATGAATCCATAAGCTTCAAATCCTTTTTGTAAATGGCACAAATTTTAATTTACAGGGTATATATTTCTGGTCTTAATTAATTTTTGTTGTATTTACGTTTTAGGCTTTCTTTAGTCACCTTCTTTTTCTGATGGTCTGTGAATAGAGCTACTTTCGTATCCCCGCCTTATGACAGTATTATCTGCAAGATCCAGTTGCGGAGTTGGGCCATATAAGATTCTCCTTCCATAGTATGAACGCATAATAGGCCAAGAAAGAGAAGAGAGGAAATTAGATAAAATGAAAAATGGAAATGGAGATAATATGCTATGGAAGAATATTAGTTAGCATATACAGTATATATTTTTGATGTCTCCATACAGTATAGTTCATGCATTTTAGGGATCCCAACCTGCCCACTGCGTGCCCCCCAACGTGTCTCCTTCTTGACATGTTGGTATCCCTCTTTGAAGCTTGCTGTCACGAATACAATACTTGTCATTATGGGAATCTTTTTGGATACCGTCTGCCTAGTATTAGTTTGACCGGCCATAAAAACCCCCTCTTTTCACCTTTTCGGTATACTGTTTTTATATTGGTTTTTGATTGGCATCTTCACTTTGCTCTTTGGTGCAAACGCCAACATTGAATGTTTCTTGGTCACATAACTGCACTGTTGCACTTTGCACCTTTTTTTTTCTTCATAATTTGCATTTGTATATTGTTGCTAGTTTGTTTTCTTGTTGTATGTTTTTTTATGGTTGGCACTGCTGGTACATACAGTATAGTCATGTATTGATCCATGTTTCGTAACTATAGGCACGGTCACTTATGTTTTTTGGGGGGCTTTTTGTTGTATTGTATTTTGTATTACAATGTATATGAATTGCATCCCTTTTATCAGGTAATATCAGCCACTGGTTACCTTGGTTTACAATCTGGCGCATGTGCTGCTGCTCCTCATCCCGGCACGCCCACTTCTGGTGTCGCTCTGCATGCATCGTCATCGCGTGGTGTGCGCATGTGTACAGCCCGGAAGGGCGCACCAGGGATGAAGTGCATCGACACGGCGGAGTTGCAACCACATGAGTGGAAACACAGGTAACATAGGTGACACAGTTTATCTTATCACAGTATATACTCTATAAATACCCTGTTTTTACTAGTCTGTATCACCTCCTGAAGGTGAAATGCGTATCGAGGTGCTTGCACTTGGGGCCTTGTTTCTTCAGTGTATTCGCCATCTCACAGGGTATGTACATACTATTTTTCTAGCAGTAATCATCTACTATTTAGACAATACTTCCATCAGTATGTTGTATCTGGTATGAGCTGTATGGATTTATATGGCATATAGATTTATCAGTATAGCCATATGGTAATATCTATGAATTGTTGCACTACCCCTTGCTATTTCTCTGCATCTGTTTTCCATCTTGCCCGGATCTATAGATCTATTGTACAACTAAAATGTACATTATTTTTATAGAGAAATTAGTCCTATTGTTTGCTTTTTTGGTCTATATATGGTAAATATTTATGGGCTCTGATCTTTTAATGTTTGCTATTTTTGTGGGGTTGTTGTAGGTTATGTGTTATATTTATTTTTTCAGTGCATCATCCCTACCCTGGGTCGGGCAGGGCCATTGTTTTACTGTCGGATAACCCAGCAGACATAAGAGGGGGCTATGACCACTACCACCAGGAATCCCTCCGGCTCCTGAATGATGACGTATGGGTCTAGTTAATTGTATTATTTATTGTATTAAAGGGGTTTTCCCATCTCAGACAATGGGGGCATATCGCTAGGATATGCCCCCATTGTCTGATAGGTGTGGGCACCTACAATGAGAACGGAGCGGGAAAATGAATGGAGGGCGCAGTGCGCATGCACAGACACCCTCCATTCATTTCTATGAGGCCGCCGAAAATAGGCAAGCGCTGGCTCGCTTTTTCCGTCTGCCCCATAGAAACGAATGAGAGCATGGGCCGCGCATGTGCGGTGCGCTCCCATTCACTTATATGGGAGCTGCGCTTAGTGGTGGACAGACTCCAGGAAATCCGGAGTCCTTCAGCCACAGAGCTCCCCGCTTCGTTCTCGTTGTAGGCGTGGGACACGCACCTATCAGACAATCGGGGCATATCCTAGCGATATGCCTGCTTTGTCTGAGATGGGAATACCGCCTTAAGTGCCTGTGTTAAAAAACAAAACACAAAATATATGTGAGGTGGACAAAGCGAACAGATGTTTAAAAGAATAAAAGAACATATCTATAATATTGAACAAAATATGAGGGACACCCACTCTTCAGGCACTACAAACAATATCATAATAGTGAAGAGTATGTGGTATTTAAAGAGTTAAACTGGATGGGCTGGGGCGGGGGGAGTTATATACAGTTGTGTTCAAAATTATTCAACCCCCACTGAAATTGAGTGTTTTGGCCAGTTTGACATTGATTTTGATCATTTCAGTCATCTTGTTTACAATTAAATCAAAGAGGCACTTGTAAGTCAGACAAATATAACATAACATTTATAATGAAATAACCACAAATGTATTTTCTGTGCTCACATCATTATCAGCTTTATTCAACCCCCAAGTGACATTCAATCTTAGTACTTAGTACAACATCCTTTTCCAGTTATAACAGCTTTTAAACGTGAAGCACAGCTTGACACAAGTGTCTTGCAGCGATCTACAGGTATCTTCGCCCATTCTTCATGGGCAAAAGCCTCCAGTTCAGTCACATTCTTAGGCTTGCGCGCTGCAACTGCTTTCTTTAAGTCCCACCAGAGGTTCTCAATCGGATTTAAGTCTGGTGACTGCGATGGCCACTTCAAAATGTTCCAGCCATTAATCTGCAACCATGCTCTAGTGGACTTGGAGGTATGATTGGGATCATTGTCCTGTTGAAAGGTCCAATGTCTCCCAAGCCTCAGGTTTGTGACTGCATCACATTTTCATCCAATATCTCCTGGTACTGAAGAGAATTCATGGTACCTTGCACACGCTGAAGCTTCCCTGTACCTGTAGAAGCAAAACAGCCCCAAAGCATGATTGACCCCCCCACCATGCTTCACAGTAGGCAAGGTGTTCTTTTCTTTATTGGCCTTGTTCTTCCTCCTCCAAACTTAGCGCTGATCCATGGGCCCAAACAGTTCTAATTTTGTTTTATCAGTCCACAGAACACTATCCCAAAACTTTTGTGGTTTGTCCACATGACTTTTGGCATACTGCAGTCTTCTTACTCTTTGGAGACAGCAAGGGGGTGCGCCTGGGAGTTCTGGCATGGAGGCCTTCATTACGCAGTGTGCGCCTTATTGTCTGAGCTGAAACTTTAGTACCCGCATCTGCCAAATCTTTTTTCAGTTCCTCAGCAGTCACACGGGGACTTGTCTCCACTTTGCGCTTCAGGTAGTGCACAGCAGTCAAAGTCAGCATCTTCTTTCTGCCACGACCAGGTAGCGTTTCAACAGTGCCATTTGCCTTGAATTTGCGAATGATGCTTCCTATGGTGTCTCTTGGTATGTTTAACATCTTTGCAATCTTCTTATAGCCATTGCCCTTCCTGTGAAGAGAAATCACCTCTTCTCTTGTCTTCCTGGACCATTCTCTTGACTTCACCATGTTTGTAAACACATCAGTAAATGTCTAGAAGGAGCTGAGTATCACAGTCACTTTAAATCTGCCTAATTGGTGCTTATTACGCTTGATTGCTGCTCCTTGACATCCACAGGTGTTTTCAATACCTGATCGAAAACACTTGAATGAATCGTTAATTTCTAACGATAATTTGTTTTCCCTTAGTCCTAACAGCAGCACAGATGGGGTTAACCACCCCCCGTGGACTGGCAGGACCGGCGGAATGTTTAATGAGCCCAAGACTAATAACTCAATTTAACAATTAAGTATGTCCTTAAAAGGAGGAAGTCAAGCCCCAGCCCACTGTGTTTATAGCAAGAAAAAAACTAGACTTACTAGGGTGGGAAATTTGTGTGCTGCTGTTAGGACTAAGGGAAAACAAATTATCGTTAGAAATTAACGATTCCCTTACGTCCTACCAGCAGCACAGATGGGGAGATAGCAAGAAGAAACCCCTAGGGAGGGCCCTCCTGCCTGGCAGAACTAAGAAAAGTCTGCCCAAAGGCCGAAACTCAGCTAGACTGGCATCTAGTCTATAATGGGAGATGAATGTCGATTCAGAGCTCCAGGAGGCAGCTTTGCAAACCATGTTGAGAGGCAGAAGACTCCTCTCGGCAAAAGAAGTAGCCACAACTCTAGTAGAGTGGGCCTTCACGAATCCCGGAGGGTCCAGATTGTGGACACAAAGGATTCCTTAATAGCCTCCTGAATCCACCGACTGATGGAAGGTTTGGATGCCTTACAGCCTTTAAACTTACCGGCAACAGGATTAGCAGATTCTCATCTTTCCTGAACTCCTTGATCTATCCACATAGATCTGGAGACATCTCGACGTCCAGAGGATGTCTAGCAGGTTCCTAGGAGGAGGTGGTAGATGTCGAGAGAACCGGGAGGAATATCACCTGGTTGATGTTCTGGAAGGAAGGAACTTTAGGCCTACAATACGGGAGGAATCTAAGAAGGTCCCGGTCATGTAAGAATAGGGCTCATGTGCTGAGAGAGCTTGAAGCTCAGAGACCCTCTTGGCCAAAGTCACTGCAAGGAGAAACACAAACTTCCAAGTGACGAACTTGATGTCCACCTCCTCTAATGGTTCAAAGGGGGGAGATGCTAACCCCCTGAGAACTACTGAAAAACCCATTGAAAAAAAGGGGTCTCAGTACTGTAGGCTTTAATCTTTCAGCTCCTTTAAGGAATCGTTTGATCAGCGGGCCCTGAGAGAAAAGCCTGTTAAGGCAAGCTGAGATCGCTGAAACTTGAACCTTCAGAGTAGAAGGGCAAGGGCTTTATCAAGGCCGTCTTGCAGGAACTGAAGGATAGCGGAGAGGGGCGGATCTGCAGACGCCACCTCAGTTGAGGTACAACAGGATGAGAATATCCTCCTAATACAAGAGTAGGCTCTCTTGGTAGAGTCCGCTCTAGAATGAGACAGCGTTCTCAGGACCGACTCTGAAAGCCCTTCTATCCTGGGAAGGGACTGATCAACCTCCAGGCTGTCAGGTTGAATCTGTGCAGATCTGAGCAGAGGTGAGTGTCCCACGACACCAGGGTCTGCTGTGGGGGGAGCCTCCAATATTGTCCTCGACTCAACAGAGTGAGCTAGGTAAACCAGGAATTCTTCAGCCAAAACAGTATGATGGCTATCACTGAGGCCTGATCCTGACGGATTTTCATCAATACCCTCGGTTATTATGGAAAAAGGAGGGAAGATGTAAGCCAGCCTGAACCTCCAGGATATTGACAGAGCGACTAACGCCAGGGGGTTGTCCTCCCTGTAGAGGGAGCAGAACCTCTCCACCTTGGCATTGAACCTTGTTGCCATGAGACCCACCTCTGGCATACCCACTTGAGGACTATCTGATTAATTCTCCGGATGTAAAGACCACTCCACCGACGGAAGACAGCTGCTCAGCCGCTATCATATTGAGGGAGCCTTGGATGTGGATTGCAGATAAGTGGGAAGGTACAACTCTGTCTAATCCAGAATCACCCCGATCTCTGACAAGAGGGAAAGTGATCTCGTGCCTCCCTGCTGGTTGATGTAAAGTACCGCAGTCACATTGTCTGACTGGACTTTCACCGCTTTGCCCCTGATCTGAGGGGCTAAGTGAAGGAGGGCTAGCCGGATAGCTTGAATCTCGCGGAGATTGGATGAAAAAAGCCACTCCTGAGGAAACCAGGTCCCGTGAACTGGAGAGTCGTCTAGGTGAGCGTCCCAGCCTACTTAGGACGCATCCGTAGTCAATATGACCCAGACTGGCTGGGTCATAGACTTCCCGTCTAAAAGTTGGCACCACCATCTGACGGAATACAGAGTTTGCCAAGTCAGGGAGCACAGGGAGTTTAGGCCAGCAGGGCTGCCATTCCATTAGGAGAGGACATCCGACTGTAGAGGACGGAGGTGCCATAGAGCCCAAGGGACTGCTTCCGCAGACGCTGACATGAGCCCCAACATCTTCATGAGAGTCCGGATTGGAACTCGCCGGGGAAAGGAACTTGCCGTGTTCTGAACCCGGAATCTTCTTTCTGGAGTCAACTGGAGCGACATCCCAGTGGAGTCGATTATGAAGCCTAGATATCTTACTGAAGTCGACGGGCTCACGTTCGACTTCTACCAGCTGATGATCCAACCTAGGTGGAACAGAAAGGAGATTGTTACCTGAAGATGTTGGGTTAGGACCGCTAGAGCAGAGGCTTTCAAAGCCAGTCGTCCAGATAAGGAATGATGGTCAGTCCTTGAAGCCTCAAAGCCGCCACCACAGAACCACCACCTTGGTAAAAGTGTGAGGGGCAGAAGAAATGCCAAAGGGAAGGGCAACAAACAGAAGATGCCTGACGACACCGGACACCTGGACCGTGATCCTGATATACTTCCTGGAACCAGGATAGATCGGGATGTGCAGATATGCATTATTGAGGTCCAGGGTTGCCATCACGTCTCCAGGATTGACGACGTGAACTACTGACCTAATGGTTTCTACACGAAACTTCACCTTCCTTATAAATCGATTGAAATATCTCAGATCGATAATCATCAGGAGATCTCCTGAAACCTTGGGAACCAGAAAAACTGGTGAATAGATCCCTAGGCCCCGTTCTCCTGCCGGAACCTCCTCCAGAGCCCCTTTGCAAATGTAGTCCTGAATGTAGGCCTCTAGGATCGCCTCCTTGGCAGTTTGTAGAAGGTTGATCTTGACAAACCTGTCCAGAGGAATAGAGGTGTTGTTGACTAAATAACCGTTGAAAATGATATTCAGGACCCCGGGATCTCTTGGATCCATTCTTCTAAGAAGTGGGAGAGACGACTCCGACGGGTACATGAAGCTTAGGAATGGGGAAGCTTATTGGCAGGACGGCAGGAGTAACGGGAATTAACTAAGAGCCTCGAAGAGGCCCGTAGTCAGGAGGTGGATTTTCCATCTTTGGCTCCTCCATGAGAGCACCTCAAGCCCTTTCGCTGTGCTCTCCAGTCACTCTGTATTTTGAGGAATTGTCAGGGACCCAAGGCTTAAGCCAAAATGGAATATGGGCCGCTGATCCCAGGGCCATGCTATATATAGGCCCCTGATGTTATTTGATAGTATTGTTACAGGGTGCCAAAGGCGCACTTGGTCTCCCATGAGCCAAAGATCTGCTGCTTAGCTTCAATAGCAAGGATCTGTGTTTGGCCTTGTTCCCAGGACTTGCTTTACTAGCAGGGAAGCTCCCTCGCTAGCTTCAACTGGAGCTGTGCGGTATCGCACAAGAAGTCCGTAGCCAGGTTGATGGTCTTGAAAGCAGCCAGTATGTCGTCCTGGAAAAAACCTCTGGTTCACATCAACTTGAATTTGATCCAAGCGAGATCGGAGGAACGTAGGGACTTCAAAAGCCGCTGTGGAAGCGGAAGCCGCAGCTGCCGTAACACCCCGTCTTAGTGTGCACTCTGCAAGGGGGTCCTGCAGCTAGACCCATCGTCTGCAGGAACCAGAGTGCGCTTGGACAACTTGGCAATAGCCATGTCCACCTTGGGAATGGATCCCCACGAATCCACCAAGGGTTAAGCCATCGGGAACATGGATTTAAACTTCTTTGTTAAAACCGGACCTTTTCCAGGTTTTTTCCACTCTATATCATGATAGAGAGGAGGGTCTCATCCGCTAAAGACACGATGTGCCCGAGTAGCGGGAATGGGAGGCTCCCCACAGTCAACATCATGGTCCCCCGACCTGATGGACTTGAGCAACTTCTGTGTCTTTCCAGGGGAGAAAACACAAAGTCAGCTCCTCCTCATCCGAGGAGAGAACCTGGTGTAGGTTAAGTCAACGGACCCAGGGATTCCCAACCGGTCTCCCAAGCTGGTCTTAGCCCAGCCTTAAGCTGTTTAGCTTCTGCGATCTCACGAGTGCAGGTATGATCAGCTTACAATAACCGTTGACTGCTGCAATGGTAGCAGGATCAATGCTTCCTCTTGGAATCCACTTTCCTGCCTTCCGAATCCCACGGAGAAGACATCACTGCGGGAAAAAGGGACAAATAAAACATTTGTAAACCACCTATCTACGCAGGAAAGGTAGAAAAACAGCCCGGAGGCAGCTGAGGAAAAAGACACCACAAGTGGAACAACACCAATTTTAGGACTCTGGGATCTAGCTGAAAAAGCAAATGTAGCCAGAGACTGAACTGGAGCACACAGCCTCCCAAAATAAGGGAAGGGGAGGGATAGCCAATCCACCCTTCCCCAGTAAATCCTCCACAGGAAGATGCATAAAAAAAAAAAAATCGCATCTATGAAAAAAAATCGTGCCTGTGAAAAAATCACGGCCGGATTACCCGGAGGTGATGCAAAAGGAGAGTCCCCGCGTCACCTCCGGAAGATGGCGGCGCACAGGGACCGGGAATCCTGGACCAGGACGCCGACAAAATACCCCAGCCAGGCGCAGCTGCGCGGGCCGGCAGCAAACAAGCTGCCGGCCAAACCGACTAAGGTACCTAGGAAAAAGGGCAGCGCCGTTACCCAAACGAAAAGAAGGCTCCCCGCACTTTCCATAAGAAAGGGGGGAACAAACTGCCTAGTCCACCTGTCCAGGAGGACAGAAAAAAACACAGTGGGCTGGGGGTTGACTTCCTCCTTTTAAGGACATACTTAATTGTTAAATTGAGTTATTAGTCTTGGGCTCATTAAACATTCCGCCGGTCCTGCCAGTCCACGGAGGGTGGTTAACCCCATCTGTGCTGCTGGTAGGACGTAAGGGAACCTCTGTTCTTAAGAGTGGTAGTCTTTAAGGGGTTGAATAATTGTGTCAATGAAGAAATCACAAAAAAAAACATTTAATACTGTATTACAAAAACAATTGATGTCATTTTAGTTGCATTTGGTTCTTTAAAAAGTCCTTGTAAGATTTCATTCTGAACACAATTACAAATGTACACTAAATCCCCAAAAACCCTTTACAGCATTGGGGGTTGAATAATTTTGAACACAACTGTATGTAATATATATCCTTGCACAATACAGGAAAAAGCATCAGCCTACGTGCTAGCGGCGTACATGTGTTTTCATTTTGAAATTGGTGGTTGTAGGTATATGTGTTGTACCTATATTTAGTCCACACACTGTTTTGTAATTGTATACAATGATTTTATCGTGTGGGTCTTGTGTTTTCTAATAAAATATACCTATTTTTATAATAAGAGGTGTAGCCTTGTATGCTGTATTTCTTTTTGTTCATTCTATACGGCTGTGTTTTAATACTGTGGTTCGCACTCTGTTTAGCATATTGGGTGTGCCCACTGAATTAGTTTTTTTTCCACTACTTAAATTTTTGTTCTGCATTGTGTATGACAACAGTTCAGGAAAACCACTATTATACCCTATATTTCCACACACATCACTTTATTCTAGGTATATAATACGTCTTAATAGGTATCCTATTTTCCATGCTCAACTGACTTTAGACCCCGCAACACTCAGCCCTGTAACCACCCACTCCCTAAATATGAGCCTCAGGACTCTTAATAGCTATTAACCTTTGTTCAATAAATGTGCGAGGTCTGAGCTCACCCTTTAAAAGACGTGCTCTGGAGAGAAATCGCCAATATTAAAGCTGATGTGGCTTGCATTCAAGAGACTCACATCAGCTAAAAAAAATCAGCCAAATATCTCCAATCACAGATTTCCCACCATAATCAATTCTTCTTTCTCTCAGAAAAGAAATGGGCTTCTTATAGCATTTAGGAGTTCAATTACTGCTATTGAAAAGCAAATAGCATATAGCAAATACATAATCATCTTATGCACACTCAATAACAAGCCCATCACTCTGGTTAATGCTTATTGCCCAAATACCAGACAGACTAGCTTTCTCAGGAAACTTATGAAAGCGGTAACTAAAATTAAGAAAGGCCATTTTATTCTCCGTGGAGATTTTAAAGGGGTTATCTTACTTCAGTAAGTGGCATTTATCATGTAGATCATAGCAGAAAAAGTGGAAATAAGAACCTTTTTTCTGGCGCTGCCAAGGGTCACGGAAGGATGCGATGTCTTTATAACAAGTATTTTATTCGTCTATGCGTTTCAGGGGTGAAAGACCCCCGTCTTCAGGACAGTAATACAACAGTAATTTATCATGTAGAGAAAGTTAATACAAGACACTTACTAATATATTGTTATTACCCACATTGCTTCCTTTGCTGACTGGATTAATTTTTCCATCACATTATTCACTGCTCGTTTTCATGGTTACAGACCACCCTGTAATCCATCAGTGGTGGTCGTACTTGCACAATACAGGAAAAAGCATCAGCCTATGTGCGCTCCTATGGTCCTGGCCACCAGAAAGGCTGATTCTTTTTCCTATAGTGTGCAAGCACGACCATCACTGATGGATTGCAGGGTTGTCTGTAACCATGGAAATGAGCAGTGTATAATGTGATGGAAAATGAATCCAGCCAGCAAAGGAAGCAATATGGATAGTAACAATACATTACTAAGTGGCTTGTATTAACTTTCTCTACATGATAAATGCAACTTACTGAAGTGAGACGACCCCTTTAACGCCATCCTCGACCCTCACATGGGCTCTTCAATTCCAGTCCAGAAACAGAGACCGTACATTCACCTAATTGATAAACTCTCTGAAACTTTATGACATATGGAGGCTTTAGAACACCTCCCAGCGTGACTATAACTTTTTTTTTGCACATCAGAATTGATTATTTTCTGATAGACAGAACTCTCACTGACATCAAATCCTCCCAAATAGGCAATATTACATAGTCCAACCATGCTCCTATTCTAATCACTCTGACAGATTTATGTGGAACGCACATAAGGCAACAATAAGGGGAACATTTACCAATTTCCGAGCTACAGTAAAAAGAAATAGAAACAGGGACATTGACTCCACAAGCGCAGTAAAGGACGGCTGGAGCGCGGTCCCGGCTCTGGCGCGTACATTGAGCCGGCTTCATTTTTGGCTACAGCGCATGCGCCCGACACCCTGTTCCAATCGCGCTAGATACGCATAGATGCCGGGCGCGGGCGTGATTGGAACAGGGTGTCGGGCGCTGTAACCAAAAAATGAAGCCTGCTCAATGTACGCGCCAGAGCCGGGACCGCGCTCCAGCCGTCCTTTACTGCGCATGCGGGCTTAGAGCACGGTCCCGGCACTGCGATTCGGGATGTCAATCAAGGAGGCAGGAGGCGGGGAGAGACGCCTAGGCCGCTGCCCCCATGACTTCAAGCCTGACTTGAAACACGGGGCGGCAGCTGAATAAAACTTCAATTTCTCTGTCAGGCCAAGTGCTGCAAAAAGAAGAAAAAGTGCATTGGGACACTGTTATCTGGCACTAGAAGGTACTGTTAACAGCTTACTATGCTATTTTTTGCTGACAGGTTCCCTTTAAGAAATCAAAGTTACTCCACTATACTCATGATGATGAGGCAGGCAACCTGTTGGCAAAGAAATTAAGGAAACTAAACAACAAGTATAGGATCCCCCAAATTAGGCACCCTGCTTCAAACAACCTCAAGCAAACTCCCAGAGATATTGCTAATGCTTTCAAAGACTATTACTTGGATTTATACAACTTAACTCAAAGCAAACATATAACCCCTCCCTCTAGGACCCAAATCGACACATTCTTGGAAATAATTAGCCTTCAACAACTCTCCACTGAGGACCTTAATACCTTGAATAACCCTATCACTAGCGAAGAAATAAAATCTGCTATTAAGACATCTCCACTACACAAGTGCCCTGTTCCTGATGGCCTCACCAGTGACTATTATAGGAAGTTTCAATCAGTTCTTGTCCCTTACCTGCAAAAAGTATTTAATATACAGTCGTGGCCAAAAGTTTTGAGAATGACACAAATATTAGTTTTCACAAAGTTTGCTGCTAAACTGCTTTGTTTCAGTTGTTTCTGTGATGTAGTGAAATATAATTACACGCACTTCATACGTTTCAAAGGCTTTTATTGACAATCACATGACATTTATGCAAAGAGTCAGTATTTGCAGTGTTGGCCCTTCTTTTTCAGGACCTCTGCAATTCGACTGGGCATGCTCTCAATCAACTTCTGGGCCAATTCCTGACTGATAGCAACCCATTCTTTCATAATCACTTCTTGGAGTTTGTCAGAATTAGTGGGTTTTTGTTTGTCCACCCGCCTCTTGAGGATTGACCACAAGTTCTTAATGGGATTAAGATCTGGGGAGCGTTTTAAAGTTATTCACACAAAGTGACAATGGTCAGATTTGCAAAAAATGTCCTGGTCCTTAGGCTGAAAATGAGCCCGGTCCCTAAGGGGTTAAATATTCCAGTCCTAAAAAGGTTAACCCCTGCATCCCCAGCGAAGAGTTAACACCCACAGAGGAAGAGCGCAGGCAGCGCTCAAAATGCTGCGCTGGAGAGAACCCCGACCCGCCTCCCAAGCAGAGGAAGGAAGGGGGTCCGCAGCCCCAGACGAGAATCATCCCCTGGAAAACGAGCTACAAGTGGGAATTAACCCCTTGGACGACGAGCCATGCGAGGATCATCTCCTGGGAACAAGCAGCATTAACGCCTGGATGGCTAAGTACCCTATACCACCAACGCATTAACCCCTGCCATTCCTGCCCAGTTAACCCTTGTGGGCCTGCATTACTTCCCTATACTACCACATCATTCCACCAATCCCATTAACCCCTGCATTACCCCACCTGCATTCCTGTAATACCCCCTGCCATCCCAGGTGTTAACCCTTGCCCTGCAGTAATCCTGTTAACCCCTTGCTGGACTGATCCTGCCCAGCAGAGCCCTGTCCTACAGAATTCCTGAACCCCAGAAATCTGCCTTGATTACCTACACCAGGAATTAACCCCTTCACTGCTCCCTGCAGCCACAACCCCTTTTTGGTTATTGTGCTTAACCCCTTGTGCCTTAGGGACAGTGTGTAGATAGGTTGGGGGGTTGCTGATATACAGATCTGTGTATGTGAGTGCATTGTATAGATTTGGGGTGGAATTGGAATTGTATTGTATAGTGTAGTTAGGTGATTGCTGTATTGTAGTGTGTTTAACATATATTACTGTGTGCGACTATAAATAAATATATTGAGATATCTTTAGATATTAATATATATAGTTATAGCAATAAGTAGACTGTATAGCTTGTAATTGTTTAAACAAAACCCTTTATTGTTCATAATACTGTGTATAGTCTTTTGTAGTCGCCGCCGTAGTATAGTGCGTTAAGTCGCATATAGTTCCGTGTAGAGTGAGGCAACAGAGGTAGTTTTATTTAAGGTATAAATAGGCGACTCACACCAATTTATGAATATTAATTATTGATATTAACCCAATGTATTAATAATTTATATTTCCCTTAACAGTGAGGTATAAAAATCTGATCATCTTGATGAGAAATAAACCAAACTTACCTTTTATTTCTCTTAGGCTTGTCAAACTGGAAATCAGATGGATAGAGGTGGGATTTGATTAAATGATTTCTCCGTTCACCAGTTGTTTTGAATTTCTCCATACATCCCTCCACTAAACACTGGAACTGGATTAAACAATGTAGACTTTATTAAACTATTATTTTACAATGTGCATTATTTATACAGCTGGGAATCACAAAATCAGGAGAACAGTTGTCCTGTGTGCTGGCATGATTGAAGCGACAGGTCAAACAAGTGCACTAGAGCTCTAATCATTGTCTAAGGGACTGGCAATAGATACAGAACAGCATTCAGCTATCTCTGGCTGTCTCACAGAAAAACGATTTTGGAGGGAAGATTTCACTGGGATAATTTTAAATAGCCATATGTCATTTAAAGACCCCTCTTTTGCACCCTTAGAGTAGAAACTCAAAAAAGTGACCCCATTTTGGAAATTGACTTTTATTGGTACTATTTTGTGGTATATATGACTTTTGATTGCTTTATATTACGCTTTTTGTGAGGCAAGGTAGCAGAAAAATGGCTGACAGTATTTATTTTTTGTTCTTTACGGTTTTCACCTGACAGGTTAGATCATGTGCTATTTTTATAGAGCAGGTTGTTATGGAGGTGACGATATCAAATATGTTTACTTTTTTTTCATTTGTTTCAGTTTTACATAATAAAGCTTTTTTGAAATAAATCATGTTTTTGTCTCCTTTTTCTGAAAGCAATATTACTTAAAATTTTTGGGCGATTATCTTATGTAGTAAATCAGTTTT
Organism: Bufotes viridis; assembly: GCA_033119425.1. Lineage (NCBI taxonomy): Eukaryota > Metazoa > Chordata > Amphibia > Anura > Bufonidae > Bufotes > Bufotes viridis. The sequence continues at coordinate 129,240,427 of CM065594.1, forward strand.
TGTGGCATGAGGTGAGGGTTTGATTGGTACTATTTAGGGGTACATACTACTTTTTGATCGTTTGGTATTACACTTTTTGTGATGCATGGTGACAAAAAATAAATTTTTTGACATGGTTTAAATAAATCATGTGAAATTTTTATAGATCAGGTTGTTACGGACGTGGCGATACCCAAATTTTTTTTATATTTATTTTGATTTTACACAATAAAAGCATTTTTGAAAGAAAAACAATCATGTTTCTAGGTCTCCATTTTCTGAAAGCAATATTATTTTTAATTTTTTGCGTGATTATTTTATGTAGGGGCACAGTTTTTGCGGCATAAGGTGACTGATTAGTACTATTTTCGGGTACATACTACTTTTTGATAATTTGGTATTACACTTTCTGTGATGTATAGTGACATTTATTTTCTTTTCTTTACGGTGTTCGCCAGACAAGTTAGCTCATGTGATATTTTTAAAGAGCAGGTTGTTACGGACGCCGCGATACCTAATGTATCTGTTTTAAAAAATACATTTTAGTTTTACACAATAAAAGCATTTTTGAAACAAAAAAAATGAAGTTTTTAGGTGTCCATTTTCTGAAAGCCATATCTTTTTTATTTTTTGGCTGATTGTCCTAGTTAGGGTCTCATTTTTTGCGGGATGAGATGAAGGTTTGATTGGTATTATTTTTGGGTACATATTACTTTTTGATCGCTTTGCATTACACTTCTTATTATTAAACGGTGACAAAAAATAGCTTTTTTTAGCAGTTTTTTTTTTCAACCTCTTAGGGACACAGAGCGTTGATGTCCTGGTACTTAAGGACACATAGCATACCTGTACGTCCTGTGTATTTCCGATCACCGCTGTGCAGTGTGCGGTGATCGGAACAAGGTACCTGCTGAAATCATTCAGCAGGTACCTTGGGACAATGTCGAAGGGGGTCCTGTGACCCCCGAACCGGCGATCGCTGCAAACCGCAGGTCAATTCAGACCTGCGGTTTGCAGCGCTTTCTGCAGTTTCTGATCCCCGCGGTCTGTGACCGCGGAGATCAGAAACTTAAAAATTGTGTTTTTTTTACTTTTTATTCCCTCCCCTGCAGCCCTTTTTTGAGATGGCCGCGGGCTGTGCAGGGGGAGGGTGCGGACGGCGCTAAAAGTGTGGCGAGCAGTGTGGGAGGCGGGCGGTGCATATTCATTGGTGGCCAGTGGGTATAGCAGAGTGTCAGCACCTTGCTGACACTCTGCTATAAACGGCTGACATCTGTGCTGTCAGCCGTTTAACCCCTTCCATGGCGTGGTCCGTACGGACCGCTGTATGGAAGAGGTTAACTGGGAGGGGGCTCTTCCATTGGGTGCTGCTGTGCCCTTGCAGTCCCCGATTCTTCACGGGATCACAGAGGGAGGGGGCTCCCCTTCCTCCCCATCACCCGCTGCTCTGTTCTGGCAGCAGGTGATGGTTACCATGGTAACAGTACATCTTCACAGGCGTCCTGCTTACCATGGTAATGGAAAGTCTGATCAGACTCCTGCTAAAGGTGGAAATCTGATCAGACTAAGTGTAGAAGTGAAAATACAGTACACTATAAAAAAAAATGTAAAAAATTGAAAAAAAGGAAAAATAAAAAAAACACATTTGTCACTGAATAAAAATTAAAAAATATAAAATACACTACACATATTAGGTATAGCCGCGTCTGTAAAAACCTGCTCTATAAAAATATCACATGACCTAAGCCCTCAGCTGAACACCATAAAAAAACTAAAAAAGATGGTGTAAAAAAGCAATTTTTTGTCACCTTATATCACAAAAAGTGTAATACCAAGCGATCAAAAAGGCATATGCCTTCTCATTCCGCAAAAAATGAGCCACTACATAGCACAATCGCCAAAAAAAAATAATAATAATATGGCTCTCAGACTATGGAGACAATAAAACATGATTTTTTTTTTCTAAAATGCTGTTATTGTGTTAAGGTAAAATAAATTTTAAAAAGTATACATATTCGGTATCGCCGCATCCGTAAAAACCTGCTCTATAAAAATATCACATGATCTAACCTCTCAGGCAAATACCGTAAAAAAAATAAAACATAAATAAAACAGTGTAAAAAAAACTAACATTTTTTGTCACCTCACATCACAAGAAGTGTGATAGAAAGCGATCAAAACGCTATATGCCTCCCAAAATAGAGCCAAACAGTCATCTAATCCCGCAAAAAATGATACCCTACATAGGACAATCCCCCGAAAAAAAAAAAATATGGCTCTCAGACTATGGAGACATTAAAACATGATTTTTTTTTGTTTCAAAAATGATATTATTGGGTAAAACTTAAATAAATAAAAAGTATACATATTATGTATAGTCGCATCCGTAACAACCTACTCTATAAAACTCACACATGACCTAACCCTTCAGATGAACACAGCAAAAACATAATATAAATACAGTGTCAAAAGCCATTTTTGTCACCTTACATCACAAAAAGTGTAATAGCAAGCGACCAAATGTCATATGCACCTCAAGATAGTGCCAATCAAACCGACATCTCATCCCGCAAAAAATGAGCCCCTACATAAGACACCAATAGAGTGAAGAAAATCTCAGCACTCCAATGTCTTGCAAGAAAAACTCCTTTATTCCACATCAGAGACGCGACGTTTCGACTCACTTGGAGTCTTTATCAAGCATAAAGTGTACATCAAGTAACAAACATATATACCCAGTGCATACAAACAATTGGTCAAGAGGGGGGTCAACCCCTCCCCCTTACTGATGTCATTCACAATGTAATAAAATGTCAATTCAGAGAAGTAATGACTAAAATAGAACACTAGTTGCTTCGCATCTAGAGACCACAAAGGGTCTCGTGTGACTTAGATGGAGCCATACCAGGAAGCAAACCCAAGAAGATATGCTTTTGAGCAATAAGCATACAGTGCCCGTGATATTGTTTGATTGCTATATTTGGAGTATGCTACATCCCGATGGACCCCTTGTCGTGGACGTGCACCTTGTTGTGGACGCTCGCCTTTAGTCAGGCAGTCCACTGTATGCTTATTGCTCAAAAGCATATCTCCTTGGGTTGTAGACCAATTAACCGCTGGTGCATATATGTTTGTTACTGGATGTGCACTTTATGCTTAATAAAGACCCCAAGTGAGTCAAAACGTCACGTCTCTGAGGTGGAATAAAGGAGGTTTCTTTGCAAGACATTGGAGTGCTGAGATTTTCTTCACTCTATTGGTATCCTTCGGGGGTCCGAAGGCCGGGACCTGACATCGCTTTGCACCGCCACTGAATGGACTATTGATCAAAATGATCTTTGATGGTGCTGTCTCACCTTGCTCTGGTTTACCCCTACATAAGACAGTCACCCAAAAAAATAAAAAAAATAAAATATGGCTTTCAGAATGTGGAGACACTAAAAACTAAATAATTTTTTTCAAAAATGCTTTATTATGTAAAACTGAAACTAAAACCACCAGAAAGTAGTCATATTTGGTATTTTCACATCCGTAACAACCTGCTCTACAGAAATAGCAGTTGATCTACTCTGTCAGATCAACGATGTAAATAACAAAAAATAAAAACTGTCCCAACAGCTATTTTTCTGCAAATGTTCCATTTTAATCCATTTTTCCAGTAACCAAGCAAGGGTTAATAGCCAAACAAAACTCAATATTTATTGCCCTGATTCTTCAGTTTGCAGAAACACCCCATATGTGGTTGTAAACTGCTGTAAGGCCAAACGGCAGGGAAAAGAAGGAAGGAACGCCATATGGTTTTTGGAAGGCAGATTTTGATGGACTGTTTTTTTGACACCATATCCCATTTGAAGCCCCCCTGATGCACCCCTAGAGTACAAACTCCCAAAAAGTGACTCCATCTAAGAAAGTACACCCCTCAGGGTATTCAAAACGGATTTTTACAAACTTTGTTAACCCTTTAGGTGTTCCACAAGAATTACTGGCAAATGGAAATTAAATTTTAGAAGTTTTATTTTTTGTTACCTTTCCTCAAAAAAAGTGTAATATAGAGCAACCAAAAATCATATTTACCCTAAAATAGTACCAATAAAACCGCCACCTTATCCCATAGTTTCCAAAATGGGGTCACTTTTTTGAAGTTTCTACTGTAGGGGTGCATCAGGGGGGCTTCAAATGGGACATGGTGTCTAAAAACCAGTCCAGTAAAATCTGCCTTCCAAAAAACATATTGCGTTTCCTTCCTTCTGTGCCCTGCCGTTTGGCCATACAGCAGTTTACGACCACATATGAGGTGTTTCTATAAATTACAGAATCAGGGCAATAAATATTAAGTTTTGTTTGACTGTTAACCCTTGCTTTGTTACTTGAAAAAGTGGATTAAATTTGAAAATTTGCCCAAAAAAAAAAATCTAAACTGAAATTTTATCTCCATTTGCCATTTACTCTTGTGGAACACCTAAAGGGTTAACGAGGTTTGTAAAATCAGTTTTGAATACCTTGAGGGGTGTAGTTTCTAGAATAGTTTCATTTTTGGGTGGTTTTTATTATGTAAGCCTCACAAAGTGACTTCAGACCTTAACTGGTCCTCAAAAAGTGGGTTTTGGAAAAATTAAGGTATTATTATGTATAATAGAAGTAGAGAAATTGAAACTTGGAAATTTGCAAATGTAAAATTTTTTTTTTTGTGAATTTGGTATTTTTATATAAATAAAAATAAACTTTTTTTTACTCAATTTTACCACTGTCATGAAGTACAATATGTGACAAAAAAACAGTCTTAGAATGGCCTCGATAAGTAAAAGCGTTTTAAAGTTATCACCACATAAAGTGATACTAGTCAGATTTGCAAAAAATGGCCTGGTCCTTAGGGTGAAATATGGCTGTGTCCTTAAGGGGTTAAAGGTGTTGATCAGATGGGGTGGATTATGTGATATTTTTATAAAGCAGGTTGTTACGCACGTGGCAATACCTAATATGTCTGTTTTTTATTTTTTTACAATTTTATATGTATTTTTTATTTTTTTATTGTTAAAAACACTTTTATTTGACTTTTTTTTAACTTATTTCCCACTATGGGACTTCAACATTACAGGGTCTGATCCATGTTTCAATGCATCACAATACATCTGTATTGTAGTGTATTGACTATCAGTGTATTACACACTGTAATACACTGATAGTTTGCTATGAGACCCAGCCTAGGGGCTGGGCCTCATAGGCCTCTTTTGCTGCCAGGCCCCAAGGCCTTTGAGAGGCTTGGGGTTGCCATGGCAACCATCTAGTCGCAGTCACCGCAACGCAGGGACCCGATTGATGAGGAGAGGGAGTGGAAATCCACCGGCATTGGTGGTTAATAAGTGATTAATCCACCGGAATCGGCGTTATCACCGATGATGGTGGATGCAGCAGGGGACCGGCTGATTGTAACGGGCAGATCCCTGCTGCTGATCACGGCACTGTACATGGGGGGGGGGGGGGGGACTGCAGGATGAGAATGGGGATTTAGTAGAACACTTACATGGTGCCTTACTATTCATCTATTAGGGTTCATGGGCTCCTCTTCTGTCATCCAAGATAGCACACCACTTCTGAAACCTCATGCTGCACACTGCATCATTAGTTCAAGACACTTTGTGCTTGTCCAGCACTGTTCTTGGACCAGCCAGCACTGCTTACATGAGCAGTGCTGGAGAATCCAAGGGCAGCAGGAAGTGTTTTGGAATACCAAATGCACATTGTGCATCAGGTAGTCTAAGAAGCGGTGCTGCCATCTTGGATAGCAGAAGAGGAGCTCAGGAATTTGTGGATCTGAAGTTGACAAAAGGCACCAGCTAACTTTTCATTACATTCCCCATTTTTTTCTTGATCTGGCAGGTTGCTTTAATCACTTTTTCTAGAGTTCTGCTCGGGCTTTGATAAAAGTCACAAGCAGTTCAGTCCTAGCAGAGCTTGGGCAGCAGGGGGAGGCCCTTTTAACCTCTCATATCTCAGGCTTGGTAACAGATAGATATATGGGACTGGTATTGATTTGGTGTGACAAACTGGACTTTTAAACAAAACTGCAGCATGATCTCCTCTACATTGGGAAATATATCTCTAAAAATTGGTCAGGAGTGATAGCTAGAGATGAGCGAATCGAAGTTTACGAAGTGGAATTCGATCGGGATTTCAGGAAAAATTCGAGTTGCACCGAATCCGAATTTCCTCACGCTTCGTGGTAACGAATCACATTTTTTCCTAAAATGGCTGATGCACGTGTGAGGACATGGAGCAAGAAACTCTGGGAAGGCGGGATCACCCATATTGTCATGCATGCAGCCAATTAGCAGCCAGCCAACCCTGTGATGTCACAGCCCTATAAAAAGCCATCTTGGATTCTGCCATTTTCCAGTGTACTTAGTGCACGGAGAGACGTCAGCAGGTGGTAGGGACAGTGCTAGAAAAAACTTCATTGTGCCAAAAAAAACTATTTACAAGTTCAGGGAAAGATTACTCAAGGTGTAGGGAAAGGATAGGGAGGAATTATTCAACAGCATTTATGTTAAACAGGGTTCAGTAGGGGAGGTTACAGCCTGGGTTATCGGAACAATCCTATTACACCTTGCTGCACTAACTGGGGACCCAAATTGCCATTATACAGCTCTGAAATTCCAGCAAACCATTCTAGTTATTGGGGTGCAAGTGCTGTTTGATACAGCCATTAACAGGGTTTATTACAAGGAAATATTTCAACGTCTTTTTTGCCCTTGTGTGGTGTAGTTATATGTTCTAAAGCATTTTGTGGTGAAGTGCGAATATTGCAGCCCTTTTTGTCGTGTATTAGCGGCAAAATAAAAATATATTTTCCATTTAGCAGTGCAGTTATATATTCTAAAGCATTTTGTGTCATGTATAAGTGGAAAAAATAATAATATATTTGCCGTTCAGCGGTGCAGTTATATATTCTAAAGCCTTTTGTCATGTATAAGTGGAAAAAAGAAAAATATATTTGCTGTTCAGTGGTGCAGTTATATGTTCTAAAGCCCTTTTTGTCATGTATTAGTGGCAAAATAAAAATATATTTGCCATTCAGCAGTGCAGTTATATGTTCTAAAGCCTTTAGTGTCGTGTATAAGTGGAAAAAAAGAAAAATATTTTTGCCATTCAGCGGTGCAGTTATATGTTCTAAAGCTTTTTTTGGAGTATAATAGTGGCAAAATAAAAATATATTTGCCATTCAGTGGTGCAGTTATATGTTCTAAAGCCCTTTTTGTCGTGTATTAGTGGCAAAAGTAAAATATATTTGCCATTCAGCGGTGCAGTTACAGTGCCTTGCAAAAGTATTTTTTCGTGTTTTGTTACATTTTAGCAATAAGTTCAATGTTTTGTTAATCTGAATTTTATGTGATGGATCAAAACACAATAGTCTAAGGCTAGTTTCACACTAGTGGCAAGGAAATCGGGCAGGGGATTTCCTTGGTCTTCATGGCAGTGTTTGGTTAGTGATGCCTCTTGCTTAGGGCAAGGAGGGGCATTAATCAGAGAGGCAGCACAGAGACCTAAGGTAACCCTGGAGGAGCTGCAGAGTTCCACAGCAGAGACTGGAGTATCTGTACCTAGGGCGACAATAAGCTGTACGCGCCATAGAGTGGCTAGAAGAAAGCCATTACTTTCAGCAAAAAACTTCTGTAAATTAAATGATGCAAATCCTTAAACAATCCATGTTAATTCCAGGTTGTGAGGCACCAAAACACAAAAAAAGTCAAAGGGGGCGTTAGCTCTTTCCAATCCGAGGTGGTTATGAGATGGTTATACAATGAGGCATCAGACCTCCACCGGTGAATTATCCCTTTCAGTGAATACTCTCTCCTCCAGCTGGGAGAAATTAACCATTCAGCACTCAAAATGGAATAGTTAAGATCTGAAGTCTTTATTCAATAGTACGTGTATTTATAGGACATTTTGGTCAGAAAAGCCAGAGGAAACTGGAATGAGTCATGTGTTACAGTTTCCTCTGACAATACTGGTGTTTGCTAGATACAATTCATTTAAGGGTTTTTTACATATCAGCTGAGTTAATTTACATGCTAACAAGTTTAACTCGTTACAGCTTGCCGTCATGTACGTGAGGTTCCTGTTATCCATTGTATTTCCAAGTGATAACTGTCTGTAGTTTCTGTAGTGTCAAAGGCTTGTGGGATGGGCTTGTATACCTCTGTAACATTTGTCTCAAGAGTAAATGAACTGTATTGTCTCTAAACTGTGTATAATCAATACAAGGGACAGTCCTTTATAGAAATATAATATATATATATATATATATATATATATATATATATATATAATATACATCTGATAGCAAGGTTAAAAATCCTTTTCAACCCAACCATTGATCCCAACTTTTTATACAAAAAAAACGGGATAATTTTTTATTCTGAGAGCCGCACTGTGTCCTCCTCCAGCTAAAGACCTTGTGTGTATATGTACATAACATATGAAACAAAAGTAGAAATCATAAAGGAAATTAAAAAAAACCTTCTTGTGCAATTGGCGCACAGTAGTAAAAAAAATCTCCTACATAGTGGAAAAGAGAGAAGAAAGAAAAGTAAAAAAGAACACAAAACATAAAATAAGCCTTTGGGATCAGTGTTGTTCTGAGAGTAGCACCATGTTTCTTTTGTGTCTACTAGGCTTGGCGTCAATTGCAGAGTGGAGACGTGAATGTCTCTTGTTTCCTGGGGTTATGAGGGGCATATCGAGGGTAGCTTCTCAGAATGGTGGGCACACATTGCCACTAGCCAAACAGTGGCTGCTAGTGTTGTGTCTGCTACAAAGAATGCCATTGCTGCACGGATGTGAGGTCTTCCAGGGGTAGGGGTGTAGATTGGCATTGTACAGAGCACTGAAGCTTGCTTCTTCATAATGACTGGATCCAACTGGGACTCGTCTGGTTCTGGTCACTCAGGCAGAGGTGAGGCTTCCTTCAAATCGGGATGCATGAATCCAAGTAGGATAGTTGTCTGTTGACACTTTAGTTCTGGTCATGGCCTGGACTGTCACAGGGGTTCCATAGGGTGGGTCCATCGACTTCAACTTCATCAGGACTCTGTCTCCAGGCTTGAATGGGTAGGTAGGTGCAACTGTTGGCAAAGGAAACGAAAGCGAAGTATCACCGTAATCACTGTTTAATTTTCCAATAAGTCCTAAACCATGTATTTGGCGTATAAGAATGGGGGCTGATATTTTGGGAATTCCTACTACTCCTCCCTTTGACCATCGACCGATAGTGTCTCCGGTCAACCCTTGAAGCCCCCAATAAGAGATGTCTGCTGATGTTGCAAATGTTTGGAGCTGGGACAACATTATGTTGTTTTCAAGCGTGAGCGGAACTAGCGTGGGAATTTACAAAAACCTTGGTTGCGCAATTTTGTGTGACACGGGAGGCTGCTTTTGCATGCCTGTCTACTAACCTGTTCCCCTGGGCAACTAGTGTCATTGAAGTTGTGTGTGCCTGACACTTAATGACTCCAATGGCCTCTGGGAATTGAATTGCTGCAAGGAGATTTAAAATGAGTTGTGCATGTGTTACTGGCTTGCCTGTCGCTGTAGAGAACCATCTATGCTGTCATATTACTCCAAAATCATGACACACTGAAAATGTGAATTTAGAGTCTGTGTACACATTCACTCGCCTACCAGCCATAATTTCGCAAGTGCAGCTTGTGCTGATGAGACAGTGGCTAGCATGGCCTCAAGAATAGAGTTGAGTGAACACCTGGATGTTTGGGTTCGAGAAGTTTGGCCGAACTTCTCGAAAATGTTCGGGTTCCGAACTTGACCCCGAACCCCAACCCCATTGAAGTCAATGGGGACCGAACTTTTGGGCACTAAAAAGGCTGCAAAATAGCCCAGGAAAGGGCTAGAGGGCTGCAAAAGTCAGCAAAATGTAGGCAAATCCCCTACAAACAAATGTGGATATGGAAATTACTTAAAATAAAATAAATAAAAATTAACCAATATCAATTGGCAACTTGGAGGAGGAGGAGGTAGAATAGGAGGTTGGGGTGGCATCAGGTGGGAATGCTTTAGAAGTTGAAGTTCTCATCACAGCCAAAAAGGATTCATGTCTGCCTGCAGTGCCACAGGCCTCATTCACAGACTCAGGGCCATGGCACCCACAAAGAGGAGAGCGGTCCCGTAACAGCAACACAGGCCTCAGGTCAACCTGCAATGGAACAGGCCATTATCATTTATGTAGGCCCCTGACACCCAGACAGAGGACACCCAGACAGTAAAAAGAGTTTAATGTCTCTCACCCAGACAGCAAGCAATTAAACGACATATAGAACCCTGACACCCAGACAATGGGGCGGTCATTAGACAGTAAAAAGTGTTAAATGTCTGCCACCAAGACAGCGAGCAAGGACGTGAAATTTAGGACCCTGACACCAAGACAATGGGGCGGTCATGACAGTAAAAAGAATTTAATATCTCCCACCAAGACATCAAATGATTAAACGACATATAGGACCCAGACACCCAGACAATGGGGCGGTCATTAGACAGTAAAAAGTGTTAAATGTCTGTCACCAAGACAGCGAGCAAGGACGTGAAATTTAGGACCCTGACACCAAGACAATGGGGCGGTCATGACAGTAAAAAGAATTTAATATCTCCCACCAAGACAACAAATGATTAAACGACATATAGGACCCAGACACCCAGACAATGGGGCGGTCATTAGACAGTAAAAAGTGTTAAATGTCTGCCACCAACACAGCAAGCAAGCACGTGAAAGTTAGGCCCCTGACACCCAGACAGAGGTCCAATAGCAGCAAAAGAGGCATCATGTCACCCACCAACGGAGAAGGCCACTTTTAGTTATTTAGGCCCCAGGACCCAGACAGAGGAGAGAGGTCCCAAAGCAGAGAATCAGGCTTCATGTCACCCACCAATGGAGAAGGCCACTCTCAGATATTTAGGCCCCTGGCACCCAGACGGAGGAGAGATTCAACTTTGGGTTGCCCCGCAAAATAATGGTAAAATTAAAAAAAGAGGATTCAATAAAGAAGTGCCCTGGAGTACAAGAATATATGGTTAAGGGGAGGTAGTTATAAATGTCTATTCTGCACAAGGGATGGACAGGTCCTGTGGGATCCATGCCTGGTTCATTTTTATGAACGTCAGCTTGTCCACGTTGGCTGTGGACAGACGGCTGCGTTTGTCAGTAATGACGACACCTGCCGTGCTGAATACACGTTCAGACAAAACGCTAGCCGCCAGCCAGGCCAACACCTCTAATGTATAAAAGGCTAGCTCTGGCCACGTGGACAATCTGGAGATCCAGAAGTTGAATGGGGCCAAACCATCAGTCAGTACGTGGAGGGATGTGCACATGTACTGTTCCACCATGTTAGTGAAATGCTTCCTCCTGCTAACACGTTCCGTATCAGGTGGTGGTGCAGTTAGCTGTGGCGTGGTGACAAAACTTTTCCACATCTCTGCCATGCTAACCCTGCCCTCAGAGGAGCTGGCCGTGACACAGCTGCATTGGCGACCTCTCGCTCCTCTGCCGTCTGCCTTGGGCTTCCACTTGCTCCCCTGTGACATTTGGGAATGCTCGTCTACCAACGTGCGCGTGTACTCGCGCATCTTCCTATCACGCTCCAGTGCAGGAAGTTAGGTGGGCACATTGTCTTTGTACCAGTGATCCAGCAGGGTGGCAACCCAGTAGTCCGCACATGTTAAAATGTGGGCAACTCTGCTGTTGTTGCGCAGGCACTGCAGCATGTAGTCACTCATGTGTGCCAGGCTGCCCAGAGGTAAGGACAAGCTGTCCTCTGTGGGAGGCGTATCGTCATCGTCCTCCGTATCCCCCCAGCCACGCACCAGTGATGGGCCTGAGCTGTGTCGGGTGCCACCCCACTGTGAACCTGCTTCATCCTCATCCTCCTCCACCTCCTCCTCATCCTCCAGTAGTGGGCCCTGGCTGGCCACATTTGTACCTGGCCTCTGCTTTTGCAAAAAACCTCCCTCTGAGCCACTTCTAAGAGACTGGCCTGAAAGTGCTAAAAATGACACCTCTTCCTCCTCTTCCTAGGCCACCTCTTCTTCCATCATCGCCCTAAGTGTTTTCTCAAGGAGACATAGAAGTGGTATTGTAACGCTGATAACGGTGTCATCGCCACTGGCCATGTTGGTGGAGTACTCGAAACAGCGCAACAGGGCACAGAGGTCTCGCATGGAGGTCCAGTCATTGGTGGTGAAGTGGTGCTGTTCCGCAGTGCGACTGACCCGTGCGTGCTGCAGCTGAAACTCCACTATGGCTTGCTGCTGCTCGCACAGTCTATCCAGCATGTGCAAGGTGGAGTTCCACCTGGTGGGCACGTGGCATATGAGGCGGTGAGCGGGAAGGCCGAAGTTACGCTGTAGCGCAGACAGGCGAGCAGCAGCAGGATGTGAACGCCGGAAGCGCGCACAGACGGCCCGCACTTTATGAAGCAGCTCTGACATGTCGAGGTAGTTGTGAATGAACTTCTGCACCACCAAATTCAGCACATGCGCCAGGCAAGGGACGTGCGTCAAAAAAGCTAGTCCGAAAGCTGCGACGAGATTTCGCCCATTATCGCACACCACCAAGCCGGGCTTGAGGCCCACTGGCAGCAACCACTCGTCGTTCTGTTGTTCTATACCCCGCCACAACTCCTGCGTGGCGTGGGTCCTGTCCCCCAAACATATGAGTTTCAGAACGGCCTGCTGACGTTTACCCCGGGCTGTGCTGAAGTTGGTGGTGAAGGTGTGTGGCTGACTGGATAAGCAGGTGGAAGAAGAGGAGGAGGAAGCCGAGTAGGAGGAGGAGGCTACAGGAGGCAAAGAATGATGCCCTGCGATCCTTGGCAGCGAAAGGACGTGCGCCAAATAACTCCAGCTGCCACTACATTTACCCAGTGTGCAGTTAGGGAGATATAGCATCCCTGGCCGTGCTTACTGGTCCACGTATCTGTGGTTAGATGGACCTTGCCACAGATGGCGTTGCGCAGTGCACACTTGATTTTATCGGATACTTGGTTGTGCAGGGAAGGCACGGCTCTCTAGGAGAAGTAGTGGCGGCTGGGAACAACATACTGTGGGACAGCCATCGCCATCAGCTGTTTGAAGCTGTCTGTGTCCACCAGCCTGAATGACAGCATTTCAAAGGCCAGTAGTTTAGAAATGCTGGCATTCGGGCCCAGGGCTCGAGTGTGGGTAGGTGGGAATTTACGCTTTCTCTCCAAGGTTTGTGAGATGGAGAGCTGAACGCTGCCGTGTGACATGGTGGAGATGCTTGGTGACAGAGGTGGTGGTGTTGGTGGCACATCCTCTGTTTGGTGGGCGGCAGGTGCCAACATTCCTCCCAAAGCGGAGGAAGAGGCAGAGGCAGCAGCAGAAGAGGGAACAGGGGGAGCCTGAGTGGGTTCCTTGTTTTTAAGGTGTTTACTCCACAGCAGTTCATGCTTTGCATGTAGATGCCTGGTCATGCAGGTTGTGCTAAGGTTCAGAACGTTAATGCCTTGCTTCAGGCTCTGATGGCACAGCGTGCAAACCACTCAGGTCTTATCGTCAGCCCATTGTTTGAATAAGTGCCATGCCAGGGAACTCCTTGAAGCTGCCTTTGGGGTGCTCGGTCCCTGGTGGTGGTGGCCAGTAGCAGGCGAACATTCTTGGCGGCGGCTGTTCTGCTTTTTCCCCCTGCTACCTCTTTTGCTACGCTGTTGGCTCGGTCTCACCACTGCCTCTTCCCCTGAACTATGAAAGTCAGAATCACCCCAGAAAAAAGTGACACAAAAACGCTCTGTGCAGCCTAAATACCAGTGAGCAATTAACTAGCAGAAGTTGAATGATTCACAGCTGTAGATCGATAACTTCATTAGGTGTTTTTGCTGAGTTTTCCCTGCCTAATCTCGCCCTCACAGCAGCTGCATCCTATCCCTACACTAATCACAGCAGAGTGACATGCGGTGCTACGTGACTCAAGCTTAAATAGAGGCTGGGTCACATGCTGCACTTGGCCAATCACAGCCATGCCATTAGTAGGCATGGCTGTGATGGCTTCTTAGGGCAAGAAGTAAAACGCTAGCTGATTGGCTGCTGTGCAGCCCTTCAGAAAGCGGGAAGAAATCGCCAAACAATGGACCCGAACCTTTTTGAAAATGTTCAGGTCCGGGTCCGGAACACCCCAAAATTCGGTACGAACCCGAACTATACAGTTCAGGTTCGCTCAACTCTACTCAAGAACTCTATCGGGCAATTGTACAACTGCATAACCAGCATGAAGCAAGTGATCATCTGGTCAGGTGCAGGAGCCATCTACAAAAACATCTCCTGCAAAGAGAGAAGAAAGAAAAGTAAGAAAGAACACAAAACATAAAATAAGCCTTTGGGATCAGTGTTGTTCTAAGAGTAGCACCATGTGTCCTTTGTGTCTACTAGGCTTGGCGTCAATTGCAGAGTAGAGACGTGAATGTCTCTTGCTTCCTGGGGTGAAGAGGGGCATATTGAGGGTAGTTTCTCGGAGTTGGGGTGAATACTTTTGCAAGGCACTGTATATGTTCTAAAGCCCTTTTTGTTGTGTATTAGTGGCAAAAGTAAAATATATTTGCTGTTCAGCAGTGCAGTTATATGTTCTAAAGCCCCGTGTAATAATGGCAAAATAAAAATATATTTGACGTTAAGCGGTGCAGTTATATATTCTACAGCCTTTTGTGTCGTGTATAAGTGGAAAAAAATAAGGGCCTATTTGCTGTTCAGTTATATGTCCTAAAGCCCTTTTTTGCGTGTATTAGCGGGGAAAAAAGAAAAAGGGCTTATTAGTCGTTTTTGGTGTGTATTAGCAACTAGCAGAGTTTGTCCTGGAAAATCTGTCCTACCTGGGCAGTAGTGTGGCATCAGAGTGGGTGTTTAGTGCTGCGGGGGCCATAGTTACCCCCAAGAAGAACTCGCCTGTCCACCCAAAATGTGGAGAGACTGACCTTTGTCAAGATGAATCAGGCATGGATCAGCCAGGATTTCCACCCACCAATGCCTGATGCGTCAGACTATATCATCCATAGTGCCACACCAACACTGACAAAAGAGACCAGTTTCTTCTGGCTACCTGCCTCAGCTACTATTCTGATGCTGCCAACCGCCTGATGCCACACATCTGATGCCAAGTGCTCCTTCTTTTACCCATCTTCAGCTGGTACTCGTATTGCCACCCACCTCCCCACTCTGTCAGCGGGTCACTCTGTGGCATCCTGATGCTGCTGCCACCTCCTCACTTTTTCCCCTTGCCACTCTGTGGTCTCCTGATGCTGCTTCCACCTCCACACTATGTCACCTTGCCACTCTGTGGTCTCCTGATGCTGCTGCCACCCCCACACTATGTCACCTTGCCACTCTGTGGTCTCCTGATGCTGCTGCTGCCACCTCCACACTATGTCACCTTGCCGCTCTGTGGCCTCCTGATGCTGCTGCCTCCTCCACACTGTCATTGTGCCACTCTGTGGCCTGCTGCTGATGCTGCTGCCACCTCCAGACTCTTTGTGGTCTCCTCATTCAAGTGTCATCTCTGTTTTGGATCCACTCCTGTTTTTTTTTTGGCATAAGCAATACTGATGGATTACTGACCAAATGCTGACCGATTGAAGGAGGATGCACAACAGACAAGATCAGTGTTTTGGGGGTTATTGTTCTGACGGATCAGAAGAAGGGAAAAATAATCAGTGACGTCAACACAAAAACTTACTGCTGACACCCTCTCCACTCTGTCGGGGGCTGTACTTGTATAAGCGTTTAATAGAAAAGGTTCTGTAGATATCTATGTGGAATCAGCCGACGTCGGTCTAAAAGGCGTGAGCTTCTTGGCGCTAACATCGACCTGTAAGGCGGAGTTCATACTGGAGTTATTTGGTCAGGTTTGGCCCTGTGACTGCCCAAATAAGTGAAGTGCGCAGTGATTCTAAGAGCAACGCCTGTCATCTGCATGTCATACTGACTCACAGTATTATTTCACTACCATAGCAAACTACCTATGCGTGTTACTGCAAGGCACAGTGTTCTACACAACTATAAAGGCTCTCTGCAGCCAGGAAATAGCCGTTTTTTAACGCGATTCGCCGCAAATAAATTTGGATCGAACCAAATTTTTTTTTAAAATATGGCGAACTGGCCGAATTGAATTTTTGAAAAATTCACTCATCCCTAGTGATAGCAGCTAAAAGTGAAAGAGGTTAAAAAAAAATGCACTTGTTCGCCAAATAGAGTAATTTCAGACATAAATTTAAAATCTACAATAAAAATTTGACATTTTCAGGAGACTTTTTTCAATGAAGTGAATGGGCAAACAGAATCCGAAGAGGATAAGCTGGAGCTTCACCCTTATGAACAAAGTGAAGAGCGGTAGATATGGCAGCGGTTAGGGCCACATACTGCACACAGGGAGAGAGAGACATGATGGAAGACGCTGGAAATAGCAGCCCTGGCAAAAAATAACATAATTTAAAGTGTTGCTTTGCTTTTAATTTGTTCATTTTGTATTTCAGCTGTTTTTTTATTTTTCCGACCATAAAATACAAGTACGGGTAATGAAAATTCAATGACAAAAATGAAAATTATATGACAAAAGGCTTTTATAATTTTACTTTGGTCACATATTAGCCCTGAGTGAAAAACTAAATTGCAAATTCAGTGATTTAATTTTAATTTTGGCATGAAGTTTTCACACGAGTGGCAAAGGAAATGTAAAAAGGTACGGGTAATTGCATTTTCATTGTATTTTTTCTATTTCTTTTTATTTATGGCCGGACGTGCTTCTCATAGTCTAGATAGCCTGTCTAAACTTACACCATCTTTAGGATTATTACATTTGGGCCACTGTATGCGCAAAAAGAGTTGGAAAACCCCTTTAATATATAAAAATTAAAGGTAAACTGTCACATTGAACATGGTGCCTAAACTGCAAGCAGCATGTTGTAGGGCAGGAGGAGCTGACAGATTGATATAACTATAGTTTTATGGGAAAAGATTCAGTAAAACATGCAATTTATTCTTCCATATCCCTGCTCATTCTGGGCTCTGATGTCAAGGAGGTGATTCTATCAGTGATTGACAGCCTTCCCTCTATGACTGTGTATGCAGAGATAGCTGTCAATCACTGATAGGACCGTCTCTTTGACTTCAAAGCCCAGAATGAGCAGGAATATGAATTAATAAATTACACGTTTTACTGAATCCTTTCTCTTAAAGGGGTTGTCTCACTGGATTAAGTTTCCAATCACATTATACACTGCTCGTTTCCATGGTTACTACCACCCTGTAATCCAGCAGTGGTTGATGTGCTTGTACAATATAGGAAATAGTTCTGGCCTCTCTGGTGGCTTGGACCAAGGGAGTGAACACAGTCCAGCACTTTTTTCTATAGTATGCAAGCATGGCCACCGCTGCTGGATTCCAGGGTGGTTGTAACCATGGAAACGAGCAGTGTATAATCTGATGGAAAAATAAATCCAGCCAGCAAAGGAAGCAAGATGGACAATCACAATATATTAGAAAGTACCTTGTATTAACTTTCTCTACATAATAAATGCCATTTGCTGAAGTGAGACAAACCTTTTAAAACTATATATCTACTCAGCTCCTACTTTTCTATAACATGGTGCCTGTTCATTACACTGCATTTTCATGGAGACAGGTTCCCTTTAACTATTAACACATATTTTTGAAGAAAAGAATACTTACTTTTCTGCATTTTTTCCACCCCTGTCTAAAACTTTTGCAAATAACTACTTCATATACAGGATGATTAAAAGAATGGTGCAAAATTATAGCTACGGTTTTCATAACAGATTTATTTATTAAGATGAAATGACACACTATCTATCCAAGTTTTATTATTAAATTTATTACAAATGTTTCATGTGAGCTCCACTGGTGACACAGCGAATGTCTATTTGTAGCTTAGTTTTGTCCAGACACACTCCAGCATATCCTTGAATATAGACTCTACTGGCTTAACTGGGTGAGAGTCCTAGGTCAGGATTCAGGGAATACTATATCTCCTTACAACCTAGGCCTCTCACCCAGTTAAGCCAGTACTCTCTGTTCTGCACTGATTAAGGGCAATCACCGCAAAACAGCTGTCTGCAGATGAGATGCTGGCTTAATTATTATTCAAGTCATGTCTCAAGGCCTGTTCGAAAGAGAGAACATTGACTTATAAGATAGCTAGTTTACATCTAGGGGCATTAGAGGCAGAGCTTGTTAAGAGTTCATGCATTCCCTCTTCTTGGATGTAACAATGCAGTCTAATGCAAACAACTAGTCAGTACGGGGACAATTGATAGCATGAATGATCGCTCCTCCCTATACTATGGAGGAGATCGCTGCATGTAATAGCAGTGGTCTCCTCCACTAACAAGGAGGTGATTGCCAGGAAGGAACACTTCCTTCCTGACAATCGTCTGCCTGATCTTTTAATGTAATATAGCCCTTAGGTCTAATTCACACATCAGTGTTTTGGTCAGCGGTTTGCATCAGTGATTGTAAGCCAAAACCAGAGAGATTTCTGACCCACGCATGGTTTTGACTTACAGTCACTGCTTGAAATCAGTGATAAAACACAGACTTACATGTCCTTACTGTGTGGGTGAGAATGTGGATCCCATAAGGAAAATCACCTATAATGGGCGCCTCCATGGAGGTTTTGCATTCTTAATAATATGCATGTAAAATTATATATGGAAGTGCATAGTTGAGATGTTAACCCTTTCAGGACCCTGACATTTTTTTATTTTTTAAATTCTTTATTTTGATTTTCAGTTTTATAAACAAAGTACAAGAGCGGACCCATGGGACGCAGCCCAAGAAAGGCCACTCTCAATAAAAGACAATACACACACCATCAAGTATTTCAACTCGAACATGTGATATAGGGTAACATTATCACAAACATGACACCTTTTCAGGTAAACCAATGAATCGTCCCGGGTAGTTCCCGATAAGGGCAACGGAGAGTCTCTTCATAAAAGAACAGCCGTATAATAAACAAGTGTTGGGACAGCAGGTTGCAAAAAGATCAATAGATGAGGGGGAAGGGAAAGAGGGACAGGGGAGAAAGGAGAGGAAAGAGGAGGAGGCAGCATTCAGGTAACGACAAAAAGAATATGGGTTACAAAAGGATCCCCTGGCTGGACGACACGGATATCACTCTGATAAGAGAAGTTTAAATTCCTGTGAATCTTGAAAGGCTATCCAGCTACTCCAAGTTTTGCGAAACTTACTTTCAGTGTTTCTCATAGAAGCCGTGAGATCCTCCATTCTCATAATCTCCTGTACTTTCGCGATCCACATGGCCAGGGTGGGGGCAGCTGTTTGTCTCCCCATACAGGGAATGCAAGCTTGCGCTGCATTTATCAAATGACGAATCACTGATTTTTTGTAAGTAGACATGGACAAAGCGCACTGATGGAGCAGGAAGACCTCCGGTTTCTTCGGCAGGACTATAGAAGTGAATTTTGAGGTAGTACGCCACACCCCTTCCCAGAAACTATGAAGGACTGAGCACTCCCAAAAGGTGTGGAGCATCGTCCCCCTGGCATCGCCACATCGCCAACAGATTGGCAAGACTGTAGGTATGAGAGAGTTCAATTTCGTAGATACCCTGTACCATCTAGAAAGGGTCTTAAAGCCCGCTTCCTGGATGTTGCTAGCTATGGAGGATTTGTGTGAACAGACAGAGTTTGTCTCTCTGTTCCGCTGAGATAGATAGACCCAGGTCCCGCTCCCAGTTAAGTATATAATTTGGAGGTGATTGATTCGAAGGCGAGACCAAGAGATCATACCTGCTGGAAAGGGCGTGTCTCATCGAACCCCTCTGATTGCAGCAAAGTTCAAACTCCGTTTTGGTCTTACGAAAGGTCGTTGGCGGAGGCAGAGTAGAGAAGAAGTGTTGTAATTGTTGTGTCTGCCATGAGGGGAGGATCGGTGGAGCGTCAGGAGTAGTGTCAGGGACAGAGAGGGACCAAGAGTCCGCTAGGATGAAATGATGCGCCCTGAATATGTGTTTCCCGATTAGTTCCTTGAATGGGCCTTGCTCAAGACCTGGAGGGAACTGGGGATTGCCCAGGATCGGAAACATCGGGGATGGTGAGGGAGAAATGTCCAAGTTGGATCTGACGGATGAGAATCACTTCAATGTGGGGCCAATAGTGGGATGTAGACGCGCCTCTAGCGGAACATGGGAATCCAGCCAGGGTGTCAAGGGTAACGAAGCATGGATAAACGATTGTTCTAGCTGCACCCATTGTTTATTGGGTTGGTGCCTACACCAATCTACGATTCTCAGGAGGTGAGAGGCCCTATGATATGAGACGAAGTCCGGTAGGCTCAGACAACCTTTGAGTTTCGGGCGAAAGAGGTCCGACCGCGCAATTCTAGGAGTCTTACCGGCCCACACAAAGTGCGTCAAGGATTTCAAGAGGGAATGAAAGAACAATCTAGGTATATGTATTGGTAATGCTTGAAAAAGGTATAGGACCCTAGGCAGGATATTCATTTTAAATATGGCTATTCTGCCAAACCAGGAGAATGTCCCTAAGCGCCATCGCTCCAGGTCAGACTGTATCCATCGTAGTAGAGGAAGATAGTTAACCGTGTATAGGTCAGATAGGAGTGGTGTCAGGTGTATACCAAGATATTTGAGGGTGGACCGTGCCCACTTAAACGGGAAAGAGTCTCGCAATTCTACAACCGTCTTCGGGGGAACAGTGAGATTCAACGCCTCCGACTTCTGATAGTTTATTTTGAAGTCCGAGAGGCGTGCATAAGTGTTGAGCTCCCGAAGAAGGTTTGGAATGGACACTCGTAGGTTGGTGAGGAAGAATAACAAGTCGTCCGCATAGGCCGCGACTTTGTGGTGGGTACCCTGGATTTGAATGCCTGTGATGTCCTTGTTAGCTCTAATGTGACCTAAGAGAGGTTCTAAACCCGTTGAGTACTGACTGGCTGGATCTGACAGGCTTCCATAGAAGGCAAGCCTGATGCCTATTGAAGGTAGCAGGCTGCCTTCTCTGCCATCGGGTCCCTGTCACTGCAGTGTGGGGACCCGATGGAGATGCGGAGGGCACCCATACCCTCCGCAAACCCTCTGCATGCAGTGGTCAGCTTTGACTGCGGCATACAAGGGATTAAATAGGCTGTCAGTGACTGCCGGGTCCGTGCCGCTGAACAGGCCAGCGTGGGTCCTCTACGGGTTAAAGATATGCTTATTTTCATTGCTTTTACTAACAAGGAAATTATACAGTATGTATGCATGACTGGTATATCTACTATATTTTTATAATCAGGTTACTGTTGCAATTATAAAAAAAAAAATCTAAAAGGAAAAGTGCTCTCGACTAATCTGGCTGAAATATGAATGAACAAAGTCTGAAAACTTAGAATTTTTTTTTTGCCACAGGCAGGGGCTCCATAGAAATGACTAAACATCAGCCCCCTGTCTCACCGGAGGACAGGGGCTGCTGGTAACACACTCTAGACCCCCACCCCCCCCATACTCATCGGGGGAGCCAGAGCACGGCATCTGAAGTGTTAAATGTCCGCAATCAGCATTTCCGCCAGTCACGGACATGAAACAGCAGGCATCCCATGGTTATGACGCCCCCCTCCACTCTGGAGCGGGCGCCATATTTAAAGCCCCGACCGCCGACTTAATAATGGAACTAAATACTTTTTATGTCCAATTTTTGTAATGGCCATTTTGATAAAGAGGATGTATGGGTTATGGTCACTGGGGGTGGGACTGGAAGTTGCAGTGTATTATGTGGTACATGTTGACACTATGAAACGTTGTGCCCCACAAAATGTTATACATGACCCTTGGGGGGCATTGAAGCAATACATTTTTTTATTTCTGATTTCCCTGTAACTAGTAATGATGGCTCATCATAAATCCCTATGAGAATGTGTTGAATTTTTATGTTTTTCTTTTTTTTACTTTTTTATGTTTAACCCCTTAAGGACACGGCCCTATTTCACCTTAAGGACCAGGCCATTTTTTCAAAATCTGACCATTGTCATTTTATGTGGTGATAACTTTAAAACGCTTTTTCTTATCCAGGCCATTCTGAGATTGTTTTTTCGTCACATATTGTACTTCATGAAACTGGTAAAATGAAGTCGAAAAATTTAAATTTTTTTTTATAAAAAAAATACCAAATTTACCAAAAATTTTGAAAAATTTGCAATTTTCCAAGTTTCAATTACTCTACTTCTATAATACATAGTAATACTGCCAAAAAATGTTATTGATTTACATTCCCCATATGTCTACTTCATGTATCGATCATTTTGGGAATGCCATTTTATTTTTTGGGGACGTTACAAGGCTTAGAAGTTTAGAAGCAAATCTTGAAATTTTTCAGAAATTTTCAAAAACCCACTTTTTAGGGACCAGTTCAGGTCTGAAGTCACTTTGTGAGGCTTACATAATAAAACCACCCAAAAATGACCCCATTCTAGAAACTACACCCCTCAAGGTATTCAAAACTGATTTTACAAACGTCATTAACCCTTTAGGTTTTCCACAAGGGTTAATGGCAAATGGAGATAAAATTTCAGAATGTCAATTTTTTGTAAAAATTTTCCATTTTAATCCATTTTTTCCAGTAATAAAGCAAGGGTTAATAGCCAAACAAAACTTAATATTTATTCCCCCGATTCTGCAGTTTGCACGAACACCCAATACGTGGTCGTAAACTGCTGTATGGCCAAACTGCAGGGCGAGGAAGGAAAGGAACGCCATATGGTTTTTGGAAGGCAGATTTCGCTGGACTGGTTTTTTGACACCATGTCCCATTTAAAGCCCCCCGATGCACCCCTAGAGTAGAAACTCCATAAAAGTGACTCCATCTAAGAAACTACACACCTCAAGGTATTCAAAACCAGTTTTACAAACTTTGTTAACCCTTTAGGTGTTCCACAAGAGTTATTGGCAAATGGAGATGAAATTTCAGAATTTCTTTTTTTTGTTACCTTGTCTCAAAAAAAGTGTAATATAGAGCAACTAAAAATCCTATTTACCCAAAAAATAGTACGAACAAAACGGACACCTTATCCCGTAGTTTCCAAAATGGTTCACTTTTTTTGAGTTTCTACTGTAGTGGTGCATCAGGGGGGGCTTCAAATGGGACATAGTGTCAAAAAACCAGTCCAGCAAAATCTGCCTTCCAAAAACCATATGGCGTTCCCTTCCTTCTGTGCCCTGCCGTTTGGCCATACAGCAGTTTACGACCACATATGGGGTGTTTGTGCAAACAAGAGAATCAGGGCAATAAATATTGAGTTTTGTTTGGCTGTTAACCCTTGCTTTGTTACTAGCAAAATTGATTAAAATCAAAAATTAGCAAAAAAATTGCTGTTTTGGGACCGTTTTTATTTTTTGTTATTTACATCGTTGAACTGACAGGTTAGATTAGGTGCTATTTCTATAGAGCAGGTTGTTACGGACGCGACAATACAAAATATGACTACTTTTTGGGGTTTTTTGTTTCAGTTTTACATAATAAAGCATTTTTGAAAAAAAATATTGTTTAGTGTCTCCACATTCTGAAAGCCATAGTTTTTTTTTTTGGGCGATTGTCCTATGTAGGGGCTCATTTTTTGCGTGATGAGATGGCGGTTCGAATGGTACTATCTTGGGGTGCATATGACTTTTTGATTGCTTACTATTACACTTTTTGTGATGTAAGGTGACAAAAAAATGGCTTTTTTGATAACTTTTTATTTTTTATGTTTACGGCGTTTATCTGAGGGGTTAGGTCATATTATATTTTTATAAAGCAGGTCCTTAC
Organism: Bufotes viridis; assembly: GCA_033119425.1. Classification (NCBI taxonomy): domain Eukaryota; kingdom Metazoa; phylum Chordata; class Amphibia; order Anura; family Bufonidae; genus Bufotes; species Bufotes viridis. Next base: position 129,264,255 of record CM065594.1, read on the forward strand.
GGATGCGGCGATACATAATATGTATACCTTTTTTTATTTATTTTGGTTTTACACAATAATATCCTTTTTGAATTAAAAAAAACAAACATGTTTTAGTGTCTCAATAGTCTGAGAGCCATATATTTTTCAGTTTTTAGGCAATTATCTCAGGTTGGGTATAATTTTTGCGGGATGAGATGACGGTTAGATTGGCACTATTTTGGGGGGTCATATGACTTTTTGATCGCTTGTTATTACACTTTTTGTGATGTAAGGTGACAAAAAAATGGCTTTTTGACAATGTTTTTATTTAATTTTTTTTTCAGTGTTTACTTGAGGGGTAAGGTCATGTGATTTTTATAGAGCAGATTCTTACGGACGTGGAGATACCCAATATGTCTACTTTTTAGTATTTTTTTTACATTTAACACTAAAAAGCATTTTTGAAACAAAAAAATCATGTTTTAGTCTGAGAGGCATAGTTTTTTTTATTTTTTGGCCAATTGTTTTAGGTAGGGGCTCATTTTTTGCGGGATGAGATGGCGGTTTGATTGGTACTATTTTGGGAGGCATACGCCTTTTTGATCGCTTTGTATTACACTTTTAGTGATGTAAGGTGCCAAAAAATGGAAACAAACAGAATATGTAAAAAACAAATAAAAGCAGCTAAACTAGAGACTAAGAGATTAATTGCCAAAGAGAGCAAAACTAACCTTCAATTTTATAAATGGTAAAAAGGATAAATCTGAAGGTGTCGGACCTCTACAGAGTAATGAGGGAGGAGTTGCAGAGAGCGAAGAGGAGAAAGCAAAGCTATTAATTTATTCTCAGATGAAATGCAGAATGTAAAAGTAAATTCCCCATTAAAAGGGCCCTGTCTGACCCAGGAAGAAGTACAGCGGCGTCTTAAAAAGATAAAAATAGACAAGTCGCCAGGGCCAGATGGCATACACCCACGTTTTTAAGAGAATTAAGTAATGTCATAGCCAGACCCTTATTTCGGATATTTAAGGACTCTATACTGACAGGGAGTGTTCCACAGGATTGGCGCATAGCAAATATGGTGCCAATATAACAAAAAAAAAAAAAAAGTCCAAAAGCAGAGCCAGGAAACTATAGGCAGGCAATTTTAACATCTGTCGTGGGTACACTGTTAAAAGGTTTTCGAAGAGATGCTATCTTGGAGTACCTCAATGAAAATAAGAAAATAACGCCATATCAGCATGGCTTCATGAGGGATCGGCCAAACGAATTTAATCAGTTTCTATGAGGAGGTGGGTTCTAGACAGCGGCGAATCAATGGATGTCGTATATCTGGACTTCTCCAAAGCATTTGACACTATCACATAAAAGGTTAGTATATAAAATGAGAATGCTTGGACTGGGAGAAAATGTCTGTATGTGGGAAGGTAACTGGCTTAGTGATAGAAAGGGTGGTTATTAACAGTACACACTGAGATCGGGTCACATTGTCACTAGTGGAGTACCTTAGGGGTCAGTATTGGGCCCTATTCTCGTTAATATATTTATTAATGATCTTGAAGAAGGCTTGCACAGTAAAATATCAATTTTTGCAGATGACACTAAACTGTGTAAAGTAATTAACATGGAAGAGGACAGTATACTGCTACAGAGGGATCTGAATAGATTGGAGGTTTCGGCAGATGAGTGGCAGATGAGGTTTAACACTAACAAATTTAAGGTTATGCACATGGGAAGGAATAATGCAAGTCACCTGTACATACTAAATGGTAAAACACTCGGTAACATTGACATGTAAAAGGACCTAGGAATTTTAGTGAACAAACTAAGCTGTAAAAACCAGTGTCAGGTAGCTGCTGCCAAGTCCAATAAGATAATGGGTTGCATCAAAAGGGGCATAGATGACTGTGATGAGAACATAGTCCTACTTTACAAATAACTAGTCAGACGACACATAGAGTACTGTGTACAGTTCTGGACTCCTGTCAACAAGGCAGACATAGCAGAGCTAGAGAGGGTTCAGAGGGCAACTAAAGTAAAAACTGGAATGGGGGGACTACAGTACCATGAAAGATTATCAAAATTAGGGTTATTCACTTCAGAAAAAAGATAACTGAGGGGAGAAGTAATAACTATGTATAAATATATCAGGAGTCAGTACAGAGATCTCCCCCAGCATCTATTTATCCCCAGGACTGTGACTGTGACAAGGGGACATCCTCAGCGTCTGGAGGAAAGAATGTTTGTACACAAACATAGAGGATTCTTTACGGTAAGAGCAGTGAGACTATGGAACTCTCTGCCTGAGGAGGTGGTGATGGTGAGATCACTAAAAGAGTTCAAGAGGGGCTTGGATGTATTTCTGGAGTGTAATAATATTACAGGCTATAGCTACTAGAGAGGGGCTGTTGATCCAGGGAGTTATTCTGATTGACTGTGGAGTCGGGAAAAAATTGGCTTCTACCTCACAGGGTTTTTTTTTTGCCTTGCTCTGGATCAACTTGCATGATAACAGGCTGAACTGGATGGACACAGGTCTTTTTTCGGCCTTATAAACTATGTTACTATGTTACTTTCATAGCACTCTGCTTCCTTAACCGTGTCATCCACAGCACCCTGCCTCCTTGAAGGTGACTTACAGCAATGAAAAAAAATGGCTGGGTTGTTTTGGAAAACTGGTGTGAAAATGTGTGCATGTCGAAACTGAAAGAGCTGCGAGCTTCTATTGGCTTATAAGGGTCATGTGACCGTGTGTATGGCAGTTGGGATATGAGAAGAAAGACCTGCAGGCTCCTATTGGCTAATGCAGGTAATGTGATGTCATATTTGCAGTTTTGGGGAATATTTCAAGAAGGGTAAGTCCTAGAGAGCCGAGACCCAGTCTAAAACCTTCCCGACCACCTGATGTACCTGTGTTTCAACTCTGGTGCAGATCGGTCCAGTCGTTTGGTCACACAAAGAACAGACAGACAGACAAACAAATTTTTATATATATACTAGCAGAAGGACCCGGCTTTGCAAGGGTATATTTCATCTATTTCAATTCATGTTTCCGTGTGTCATAAAAAGATGTGTCGTAAAAGATATCCTTCCTTTGAGGGATATCTGGCTTTCATTGGGTTGTAGACCCAATACTGGGGCTCCACATTTATTTAGCATATTACTGTTTCCCAGGCAGCTTTGCACCTTGGATTGCTGTGTTGAGACTCTTAAATGAGGCTCCGCAGTGTTTTCTGTAGCTGGTCTCCCTGAGATCAGCTATTGTTTTGTTTGAGTAGTCTCCATGGCATTGCTCCCGGTTAGCCAGAATCCTACTCCACACCGATGAGGGGCAATACCCCGAAACAACTGTCTGTGGATGGATAACTGGCTAAGGTTTTCCCCGTCACATCCTTAAAGCTTGTAAAAAAACGGGATCGTGACATAGGGGCCACTTAATATGGTGGATTTGGTGATCTCTGTAATGGAGACACCCCTTTGCTTAGTTTTCCTTCCTTTGAGGGAAATCTGGCTTTCACTGTGTTGTAGACCCAATACTGGGGCTCCACATTTATTTTGCGTAAAAAGATATCAACAGTATCCCCCATAACAGTGACCTCTACAGCACCCCTCCCCACTGTCTGCTGAGTTGTGTATCTAATCCTATCCTGTGTGATACTATCTGCTGAGCTGTGTATCTAATATTATGTTGCATGATACTGTCTGCTAAACTGTGTATCTAATCCTATCGTGCCTGCTGAGCTGTGTACCAAGTAGTTGATTTTTAACTTTATTTTTTCAATTCCTGTTGGCTGAGAGTGGGAGGGGGCGTGGCCTAACTGGATTGGGGCGTGTCCTTTTGAACATCTCACTCTAAGACAGCAGCACTGTCCTCTCTGAGTGTGAGCTGCAAAGAGAAAGTCACCGCCCCTCCCACCTCTGCAGCTGACAGAAGTTGACTTTTAACTTCATTTTGTCAATACTCATTGGCTGCAGAGGAGGAAAGTGTGTGTCCTAAACATATCGGGGGTGTGGCTTAGCGGACCTAAAAGTTGATTTTTAACTTTATTTTTTCAATCCCTGTTTGCTTAGTGGGAGGGGGCGTGGCCTAACAGGATCGGGAGCGTGTCTTTTTAAACAGCAGCACTGTTCTATCTGAATGTGAGCTGCAGGGAGAAAATCACCATCCCTCCCACCTCAGGAGGGGAGGGGGCATGCCCTAACCGAATAAGTCCCTCCCACCTCTGCAGCTGACAAAAGTTGATTTTTAACTTCATTTTGTCAATACTCATTGGCTGGGGAGGGGTGTGTTCTAAATGTATCGGGGGTGTGGCTTAGCGGACCTAAAAGTTGATTTTTTTCAATCCCTGTTCGCTTAGTGGGAGGGGGCGTGACCTAACAGGATTGGGGGCGTGTCCTTTTAAACAGCTCTCTCTAAGACAGCAGCACTGTTTTGTCGGAATGTGAGCTGCAGGGAGAAAATCCCCGTCCCTCCCACCTCAGGAGGGGAGGGGGCATGGCCTAACCGAATGAGAGGTGTGGCTTATCTGGACCTGGGGGCGGGGTTTTAAGGGTGACTTGAATGGTCACACTACTTTTCCCCTGAACTGTGACCTCCATAGCACTCCGCTCCCTTAACAGTGTGATCCACAGCGCCATGCCCTTTTAAAGCTAACCTGCAGCAGGGAAGAGAAATGGCTGAGTTGTTATGGAAACCTCAGGAAATAAGGTACCAAGTGCTATTAGGCCCTGGCTTTACTTCTATAGCGATTATCTTGGTGACAGATTTCCTTTAAACATCATCTAGAGCAGTGAGGAAACATGGCGGGGTTGTTATAGTTACCTGCATGGGCGTAGCTAACGGCTCATGGGCCCTGGTGCAGGAGTTCAGCTTGGGCCCCCCTTCCCTCAGTGCTTTGTGTGTCTTCCTATGCGGCACAAGGGTCTTATGCTCTTGGGCCCCCTTATGCTCTTGGGCCCGGTAGCGACTGCTACCTCGGCATCCCCTATAGCTACGCCCATGGTTACCTGGAGTAAAACTGTGCGTGTGGAGACGGACTGCCAGGGAGCAGTAAATGACAGTTTGGATTTAAGTGAAAGGCTTGCAGGCTTGTATTAGCTATAATGAAGGCCATTTTTTGGGAATTTCTCAGGAACGGTAAGTCCTAGAGAGCTGAGACCTGGTCTAAAACCTTCCCGGACACCTGATGTACCCGTGTGCCAAATTTGGTGAAGATCGGTCCAGTCGTTTGGTCGTGCATAAAGGACGTCTAGACAGACAGAAATTCATTTTTATTTATATATAAGAGATAAATAAGAGATATACACATACACACACACTATTGCAGTCAAAGCAGCACTGTCAATGTGGTTATGGACAGAGTGACAGCAGTTAAGTCTCATTCACACGTCCGTGCTCAAACCTGTAAAAATGTGGTCACTGAAGTATCCGTGAACATGTCCATGAAAGATCCGTGTTTGGTCCATTAATTTTCAAAGCATCTCTTCCTAATGATCCATGAAAGACGCATGGCATCCTGCACACATGCGTGGAACACTGACGTGTGAATGAGGCTTTAGAGAAGAAAAAGAAGCCACAATACATCCAATTTCAGTCAAGAGAGTAGAGTCCTTTATTCACCCATATAGCTGGTGAATAAAGGACACTACTTTCTTTACTGAAGTTGTATGTGCTGCGGCTTCTTTCTCTTAGATCATTTACCATATATATCAAGTTAGTAATACCGTTAAGGGCTAATGCACATGAATTAATTGAAAATAAATTTTAAATGAATATGAATTTTGCAGTCCGCAAAACAAGTATCGGCCAAAAAATTGATGAATGTTTTTTTTTTTCTGGATCCATTGTAACAATGTCTGTTCTTGTCCGCAAAACAGACAAGAATAGAACATATTATATATTATTTTTGACGGAACATACATACACAACATATGCAGACATACAAACACGGAATGCACACAGTCATTTCTGGGTTTTGTTTGCGACCCCATTGAAGTGAATGATTCCGCATAAAGTCCGCCCAAATTTTATTTATTTTTTAAATGGAACAGACACAGACAAAAAATAAGTTTGTGTGCATGAGCCCTAAGTCCCCTTTCACACAAGCGAGTTCCACGCATTGAACTCGGAGGGTGTGCAAGGGTACTTTCACACTTGTGGCAGAGGAATCCTGCAAGCAGTTCCGTCGCCAGAACTGCCTGCCGTATCCGGCAATTTGTACTGAAACGGGCAGAACGGATCAGTCAATGTGGTATTTTTAATGCCTGTCACTAATATATTCCTATGGAAATACAGTGACTGAACTGAAGACATCCTGATGCATCCTGAACAGATTTCTTTTCATTCAAAATGCATTAGGACAGGGCTTGACAAATTTCCTTGGAATCTAGGAGGCAGCTAAAAAAGTTAGGAGCCAGGCGGAGCCGCGTCATAAAGCTCCCAATAGATGCCCCCATAGTGCTCCACCCCCCCCCCACTTCTCCATAGAGCCCCCCAATAATGCATGCCAGTACATAGGACCCCCAGTAGATGCCCCCATAGTGTTCCTTCCCCTGTTCTCCATAGTGCCCCCCATAATGCTTCCCCTCTTCAAAAGGTTATATGACACGTCGGACGCTGCGTCTAAGTGATTGCCACTTGCGGCCGCCATGACATGTGGAAACTCTTACAAGGATTACAGGGTCCGGAGCGGGGGGCAGAGGGGTCCGGAGGAGAGGGCAGAGGGGTCCGGAGGAGAGGGCAGAGGGGTCCGGAGGGGAGGGCGGGGAGGGCAGAGGGGTCCGGAGGGGAGGGCAGAGGGGTCCGGAGGGGAGGGCAGAGGGGTCCGGAGGGGAGGGCAGAGGGGTCCGTAAGAGAGGGCAGAGGGGTCCGTAAGAGAGGGCAGAGGGGTCCGTAAGAGAGGGCAGAGGGGTCCGTAAGAGAGGGCAGAGGGGTCCGTAAGAGAGGGCAGAGGGGTCCGTAAGAGAGGCAGAGGGGTCCGTAAGAGAGGCAGAGGGTCCGTAGAGAGGGCAGAGGGTCCGTAAGAGAGGGCAGAGGGGTCCGTAAGAGAGGGCAGAGGGGTCCGTAAGAGAGGGCAGAGGGGTCCGTAAGAGAGGGCAGAGGGGTCCGTAAGAGAGGGCAGAGGGGTCCGTAAGAGAGGGCAGAGGGGTCCATAAGAGAGGGCAGAGGGGTCCGGAGGGGAGGGCAGAGGGGTCCGGAGGGGAGGGCAGAGGGGTCCGGAGGGGAGGGCAGAGGGGTCCGGAGGGAACAAACACAGCAGGCACCATGACATTTTACTAAGCACTACAACCCCCAGGTGGCGCTCAGTCCCCGCATCACTACAATGCCCAGCTCTTTCCCCCTCTTGTCATTCACTTCCCCCCTTGTCAATCTCTTTCCCCCTCTTGTCATTCACTTTCCCCCCTTGTCATTCACTTTCTCCCCCCCCCCCTTGTCATTCACTTCCCCCCCTTGTGATTCACTTTATCCCCCTGTCATTCACTTTCTCCCGCCCCCTTGTCATTCTCTTTCCCCCTCGTCTAGTCATTCTCTTTCCCCCTCGTCTTGTCAATCTCTTTCCCCCCTTGTCTCATTCACTTTCTCCCCCTTGTCATTCACTTTCTCCCCCCCCCCTTGTCATTCACTTTCTCCCCCTTGTCATTCACTTCTCCCCCTTGTCATTCACTTTCTCCCCCCTTGTCATTCACTTTCTCCCCCTTGTCATACTCTCCCTCCCTTGTCATTCACTTTCCCCCCTTGTAATCATCATTCCCCCTCTTGTCATTTTCTCCCCTCCCTCCCCCGCCTGTAATGTAGCGTGGCCGAGCTTTGTATGGTCCCACGGGTACAGGAGCTTTAGTTTCCTGTACCCGGGCGGACTGACAGGAAGTGCACACTGTGTGCGCACTTCTTGTCAGTCCGGCCGGGTACAGGAGACGGATGCTCCTGTACCGCGGACCATACAGGGCTCGGCCACGCTACAATGAGGAACTGACAGGAGGGAGCGCTGAGCGTTTCCCTCCTGTCAGTCCCTCTCTTCATGCTGCGCCCGGGAGGTGCGCCCTCATGGACGCGCCAGCCCGGGCAGTGCTGCAGCCGCCTGAGGCTCTATATAGAGCGCTCGGGCGGCTGCAGCATGGCCGGCGCTCCTAGTCCGCATATAGGACGCGCCGGCCCTGCGCCCTGGCACCTGAGAGAACGGGCTGACAAATACCCAGGCACCAGGACCAAATTCCTGGTCGCCATGGCGACCTGGCGCCTGGGATTTGTCGAGCCCTGCATTAGGATAAAACTGAAGCATTTTTTTCCGGTATTGAGCCCCGACAACGGAACTCAATGTCGGAAAAGAAAAACGCTAGTGTGAAAGTACCCTTAGTGAGAGCTCCCATCCTGACCTCCCAGCACTGATGGGGTCACATAGCGTTATATTGATTTATTATGCTATGTAACCCTTACAGATCTGGATAGTATTGTATAACACTGACATGAGGCTGGGATATGTGGATGACACTTGGGGGGGTGGATCTGTGGATGACACTTGGGGGGATCTGTGGATGACACTTAGAGGGGGTCTGTAGATGACACTTAGGGGGTCTGTAGATGACACTTAGGGGGTCTGTAGATGACACTTAGGGGGATCTATGGATGACACTTAGGGGGATCTGTGGATGACACTTGGGGGATCTGTGGATGACACTTGGGGGATCTGTGGATGACACTTGGGGGGGGGATCTGTGGATGACACTTAGGGGGGGGATCTGTGGATGACACAGTTTAAAAAGTCATCTATTTAGAGCTAATTAGGTTTGAAGGGGGGGGGGGTCACATAAGTATAGCTACGGCGCGGTGTTCACCCGGTGCCCGGGTGACTATGTCTGCTCAAAACGGCAGGCAATGATCTTGCCTAGGGGTACAGGGAGGCTTTTCTGCCCACCTGTAACATCGATTGCTGCGATTGGCCTATTTCTGAAGACCAGCCAATCGCAGCTCCTAGTGATTTTTCATTCATCCAGGAAGCTGCAGGGGGTGGGACAGGGTTTGTACAGGGGTGACTGGTGCTGAACTCGTCAGCACCTGTCCCCCTTGGGTCAGGCAGGGGACACCAGTGTTTGGCGTCCCCTGCCAGCGCTGCTATTGGCTGGGACAATGCTCCAGCCAATGGCAACGCTATAGCTACACAGGAAAAAACTGAACAGTTCCTGTAAAGAAGAAGAAAGAAGAAAAGAAGAACATCTGGAACTGCTGCAGTGATTTTTTTCCATTTGCAGCAGTTCTAGATACCTAAACCACCCTCCGTCCCTGTCCCTTCCCCCCGTCCTTTTTTACTGTTCAGTGCATACCTGGCTGATCAGCACCTGGGGATTATTTTTTGCGTATCCTCTTTTTTTTTTGGTCAAAAAGAAGAAACTGTAGTTAGGGTTTTATATAAATATATATAGAGCTCTATATTTCTATATGTATAGATATAAGTTAAATTTTTAGCCAGCGTTCAGTTTTTAACCACAGCAGTGAATTTTTAATACTACAGTTTGTGCACGCACGCACGATCTGTGTGTGTGCAAGCTGAAGAGTACCGATAACTAGTGTGCTCATTTACATCTGCACATTTTATTTTTTTCTGTAAAAAAAGACCTGCAGATATATATATATATATATATACCAATTTCAGTTAGTGTCAGTTTAGTATTTTGCACTAACGCACCATCTGCGTGCGTGCATTTTGCAACCACTGAGCACCAATCAGTAGTGTCCATTACTGATCGTGTCTGCTCAGTTTTAACCACTGTGTGCAGAAGAGACTTTTTTTTGCAGAAAAGAAATGTTTTTTTGCTAATTTTTGTTCTCTTTTTATCCTAAATTTATTTTCCAATTTATTACAAGCACCTTCATCACGGCCTCTGTTGTGTGCGCCATGACACGGTTGCCTTGTATGTGGTTGCCACCGACAACCTGTTGTTGCAGTGTGTAGTTGGCTCCTCCTTTCCCCTGGGTACTTCCCCGTCTGGTGCCGGAGGGGTTAATTATCTGGCTGGTGTTAAATTAGGTGTGTCTTGGGTGTGGCCTCTTGGCTCTTTATATGTGGTGTTGTGAGCCTGAGGTCAGTTGCCATTCTGCCTTTGTGTGTGCAGGAGTGTTGCTCCTTTCCTGGATATACCATCTGTCCAGTGGGAGGGCCTCCAAGCTAGACATACAGTCACGATGGGGAGGGGGGAGGGGCGGGGTTGAGATCCCCACCATATAGAGTAGGAAAACAAGGAAGCAGCTAGGCCTGAACACCAAGAAAAGGGAGCAGGTAAACTCCTAGTCTTCCCTCAACCTATCCCTGACCTCCTAACTGCATGAGCCGCCCTCGATGGTAGCGGGGGCTCATACTCACGAACCTGGGCCCTGCAGACCCTATCGGTCCATGCAATATGGTCAGGAATGAGAGACGACTGGTTCATCCCAACCACGGATAAACCAGAGTCTCCCACAGGCCTAGCAAAAGAAGGAGCAGACAGTAGCAAAAACCAGGGTGGCAGGTAAGCATCCAGCGCAAGCAACACACACTGGAAATCAGCACTTACCTGCCACGACGACTAGGAGGAGGAACAACTGCTACTGACTTGAGGTTCACCCCTCCGGGAAACAAAGGAGCCCACTTCCGCAGGCACAACAAACAGGGTACGACTCTCATACATGCCGGACATAAAACACTAACTTACCAGACATGTACAACAACAAGACGAGACACCACACCCTGAACGTAAACCCGCACCAAACAAAGATACAAGGGAAGGTAAAGACATAGGGAAAATATGGGAGACATCAAGGTGACATTGATGTCTAGCTAGGAGGCCATCCCACTTGACAGATGGTATATCCAGGAGCACACCTAAAAAAGACACACCTAATTCCACACCAGCCAGATAATTAACCCCTCTGGCACCAGACAGGGAAGTACCCAGGGGAAAGGAGGAGCCACCTACATGCTGCAACAACAAGTTGCCGCCGGAAACCGCATGCACGGCAACTATGTCACAGCATGCACAACAGAGGCCGTGACAACTTCCTACACACCCCACAATAAATAAAGTTTTACAAATTTCACAGATTACACCCCAATAAATAAAAATGGCCTGTCCGCCCTAAAGAGTTTACTCAGCTGAACAGGCATACGCATATCTTGCCTCTGATACTGAGTCAGCCAGTAAAGGAGGGTGCCACTTTCTTCTACTCCTCTACCCCCTCAACATCATCTGGTGATGAGGGACCCTCTAGAAGGCGCTCCAGGGTAGCAGCGGAGACATCCCCCCAGTGACTCCATATGGACCCCACCCCCTGAAAACTATTAGCCCCAAATTTTATCAGCCCTGAATTCCTGAGTTTGTGGTCAGCTCAGTAATTCAGATAGATTGTGCGGGCTTCACTGAAATAGAATTTTTTTAAATCTTTTTCTCTGAAGATTTAATAAATTTGATGGTAACCCAAACAAATTTATACGCCCAGCAATTCATTCCCCAGAACCCCACATTGCCCTACACTAGACCCCTAGGTTGGACCCCAGTAAATGCAGCAGAGATGATGACCTTTTGGGGGCTCTTGCTGCATATGGGCGTTGTTAAAAAACAAAACAAAGATTACTTAGTATTGGAGTGTGGATGTCTTCCACCATACTCCAATTTACAGTAGTGCCATGGCCCGTAATCAATTCCAAGCAATCCTGAAATTTTTGCATTACCACAATAATGCACAGTGCCCACCCCTGGATGACCCTGCATTTGACCGTCTGTACAAAAATAGGCCCCTCCTTAACTACTTCAACTCAAAGTTTTCCGAAGTGTACACCTCAGAAAAAAATGTCTGCGTAGACAAATCCCTATTACTTTTCAAAGGGAGGATAAGATTCCGCCAGTACCGGGCAAGGTATGGCATACAAATGTATAAAATCTCACAAGTTCCAGATTTACGAAGGGAGGGACACCCGGATTGAACCCCCGAATGCCCCCCCCCCCATCCTAGGAGTTAGTGGGAAGATAGTGTGGTACTTACTGGACCCACTGGTTACCATCTCTACGTCGTTAATAACTACACGAGTCTACCACTGTTCCAGTCTCTAGTTTCCAGAGGTATACTGTGGCGTGTGGCACAGTACACAAAAGTCAGAGAGGCCTCCCTAGAATCCAGGTAGGGCAACCACTAAGAAAAGGGGAAAGCGGTGCTCTCCTCAATGAGAACATGTTGGTGGCTAAGTACTGTAAGAGGGTGCAAGGTACCGTGGTCGATGGCAGGTACGTGTCACCGAGGTTGCTGGCCTCGGTGAGGTAAGAGCCGGATTTTCGTGTGTCAGCAGCAGCTAGTGCTGTTTGACACCTTGTTTTTAGTTTGGCTGCAAAGCCAATCCGGGCCGGCTCTTACTGGGAGTAGGCAAAGAGTTGGGTGGGTGCCTACTCCCCACGGTCCAGGCCGGACTTTATCCAGGCCTTTAAAAGGCAGCCTCCTCAGCAGCTGAGTGTGATTGTCCTGGAGCTGCTGTTAGGCTGTGGTATCACTTGAGTTTGGGAGTGCTGATCCATGCTGTGCTGTGTGGAGTTCTCTGGGCTGGAAACAAGACCCCAAGCAAGGAGGAGTGCAGACGGCCTGGAAGCCGGAGGTCGATCGCCTTGCGGCTGGACTGACAGCCAGGTGCGAACCTGCACCTAAAGCCTCCCAGGTGACTGGAACCTGTTTTGGACTATTTTGTTTTGCTGCACGTTTTCTGATGGGTGTGAATTAACACCAAGTGACTGTTTGCTGTGTATTTGCTACAAGTGTGAATTAAACACTGTTTGCTACACTTTCTGGACTCCGTTTTGCCTCTATACTGCACCCGCACTGCTATCTACCAGAGCGACTCCCCACAGTACGTACAAGGACAAAAGGGTTGTCCTTTTACTGACCACCATTCACACTAACACCAGCTCCCCAGCCACTGTACGAGGTACCACAACCACTGTCCCCAAGCAAGACTGCATCCTGGACTACAATAAACACATTGGGGGGGTTGATCTTTCAGATCAAGTTCTGAAGCCCTACAATGCCACACGAATAACAAAAGTGTGGTACAAAAAGCTGGCCGTGCACCTCGTACAGAAGGCACTGTACAATGCGTTTGTGCTTTTTAAATCTAGGGGCCATCCAAGAACATTCCTACAGTTTCAAGAGGTGGTAATGAAGGCCCTAATTTTTTCTAACCAAGCAATCAAGGGCCTCAGGAATTTTTTAACAAGCGACATGTCACCTAAAATCCATGTCTGTTTATGCAGACCTGCAAAATCCATATTTTGCACTTTGCCTCTAGAGCCCTGATGTGCACCCATACAGCAGGCTATAAGCCCTGATGTGCTTTGAAATCCTTTAACAAGTGTTTCTGCCTTCTGTGAGACACCTGTTTGCTAAAAGGTACCCTTTCCACCACTTTAAATGTTCGTACGGGGGTGCTTTTTCCCAAATGGGGCCACTTCTTGGGGTTTTTAATTTCTGGGGACCTCAGGAATTATTTAAATGCGACATGGCACCTAAAATCCATGTCTGTTTATTCATACCTGCAAAAACCATTTTTTGCTGTTTGCCTCTGTGTGCCCATACATCAGGCTGAAAGCACACATAGGGTGTCTCCTGAATGAGGAACACATACTGGGGTGCACTTTCATAAGGGGTTAAAGGAGAAAGTGAAAAATTGGGGTCTGCTAGTAATTTTTCATTTTTACAAATGTGTTCTTTGAAATGCTTTCTCTAGTATTTCTGCCTTCTGTGAGTCACCCATTTGCTGAAAAATACCCTTTCTACCACTTAAAATGTTCGTACGGGGTTGCTCTTTCCGAAATGGGGTCACTTTTTTGGGTTTTTTATTTCTGGGGACCTCAAATTTATTGAATTCGAAATGGCACCTACAATAAATGTCTGCCAATTCAGATCAGCAAAATCAATATTTAGCAGTTTGACTCTAGAGCCCTGCTGTACGCCCATACATCAGTTTTTGAGCACATATAGGGTGTTGACGTAGTCGGGGGAAATGGGGAACAAAATGTGGTGTGCATTTTGTCCTGTTACCCCTTGTGAAAGTGAAAAATGTGGGAGTAAAGCAACGTTTCCTGGAAAAAAATTTAATTTTTCATTTTCACAGTCAAGCGTTTCCTAATTTTGTTAAACGCCTGATGGGTCAAAGTGCTCACTACACACCTTAAAAAATTCCCTGAGGGGTGTAGTTTCCAGAATGGGGTCACTTTTTGAGGGCTTCCACTGTAGGGCTACCTCAGGGTGTCTTCATGTACGACATAGCTCCCAATTACCATTCCATCTAAATCCACTCTCCAAAGGCAATATGGTGCACCTTTAACTCTAAAGCATGCTGTGCGCCCATACATCAGTTTCTGAGCACACATGGGGTGTTTCTGTAAACTCCAGATACATGGTAATAGATTTTGGGCTTTGTTTGGCGGTTAACTATTGATGTGTTGCAGAAAAAATAGATAAAAATTTTAAATCTGCTAAAAAAAGTGACATTTTTAAATTTCATTCTCATTTTCATTTAATTCTTGTGGGGCACCTAAAGGGTTAACAAAGTATGTAAAATCAGTTTCGAATAGCTTGAGGGGGTGTAGTTTCTAAAATGGGGTGATTTATGGGCGGTTTCTAATATGTAAGCCCCAGGAAGTGACTTCATAACTGAACTGGGCCTGAAAAAAATTGGGGTTTAGAAATGTTCTTAAAAATTTTAAGATTTGCTTCTAAGCTTCTAAGCCTTCTAACGTCCCAAAAACATAAAATGTAATTTTCAAAATGATTCAAACATGAAGTAGACATATGGGGAATGTAAAGTAAGAACTATATTTGGAGTTATTACTATCTATTATAAAAGTAGAGAAATTGAAATTTGAAAATTGAAAATTCCATTGGATGTCACTTGATTTGACCCACTACAGTTTTTTAGCTGTTTGTAACGAATTTTCACACAAATATATGATGCTAGATATCACGTCAATACACGTAATCTTGAATATCAGCCTATTGAGACGTGTTAAAATACAAAATAATAAATCTCTTTATTTGTAAATCTCAGATAAAATTGACTGGGTATAAAGTATATGTCTCCAGGCAAAAGTGCATGTCTAGACCAGAGCGGGATTGTATTAAACCTTCTGGTATCGACATGCACCACAAATCAATCACTCCTGTCCAGGAAAAGATTTGTTGTAATCAGGTATTGACCTGACCACCTGAACAGTGAGGTGTAGATCGTGAATAGACCAGCCGGTCAGTAATCAGTGAGCACTGTGAGTGTTACACTTGAATCAAGTTGATATAATGGAGGAATCTAGTGTAGCAGCTTGTATAAAATTGTGCAACAAGCTCCCACTAGTTTTGAGTATATGACCGCTCAAATTGCAGTACACCTCTCACTCCCCCACTATCGTACACGGAGTATAGTGATAAAAATGCTCCGATGTATACCTGTTATGCCTACTATAGGTAGTCTGCCTGCATGCTATCTAGTGGTGATGTATAATAGAACGATACATAACCACTCATTCCACCATAACATCCATTGGGATAGAGAAATCGGGTGTGGTGGTTGTATCCCTATTGATCACAAGGTACTGGCAGCAGGACGACATTCACACAGGCATGCATACAAGACCTAAAGCTGGCTAATCAGCAAGGCCGAGTTTGACTATCTTCTTCCCAAATATCCCTTGCTAGCTACCTTCTATAGCTTACCCAAGCTACATAAACAAGGGGACCAACTTAAGGGTAGGCCCATTGTCTCGGGCATAGGAAGCCTTACCTCATTCGTCAGTACGTATGTGGACCTCAATCTACGTCCATTTGTTGAGGAGTTACCTTCCTATGCCCGAGACACAATGGATGTACTCCAACGCATTGAGGGCATTGTATGTGAGGCAGATACTTGGTTGGCAAGTCTTGATGTTGAGGCTCTCTACAGCTCGATACCGCACGAAAGTGGGTGTCGGGCTGTGGAGGCCTTTCTTAAACAAAGGGGAGGACAATACCATCGCCATAATGTGCTATTGATGGACCTCCTTAGCTTTGTACTAATGCACAACATCTTCATTTTTGACGGACACCTCTTCCACCAGCTCAGGGGAGTTGCTATGGGTAGCCCCTGTGCCCCTACTTTTGCAAATCTCTACCTGGGCTGGTGGGAGAGAGAAGTCGTCTTTGGGGACTCAATGGAACAATATGCATCGTCTATCCAGTTATGGATACGTTTTATCGATGATATCCTGATTTTATGGAAAGGAACCAGAGAACAATTCAATGAGTTTGTGACAAGATTGAATGTGAATGAGCTGGGACTATATTTTACATCAGAGATAGACGCAGCACATATCACATTCTTGGACCTGACAATTTCGATGGGAACGGATGGAAGACTCCATACGGAACTATTCAGGAAAAAAACGGCCACAAACAATTTACTGCACTTTGAGAGTGGACATCCCCTGGCCCTCAAGAGAGGTATTCCAAAAGGACAATACCTGAGGGCTAGGAGGAATTGTTCCTCTATTGGTTCATTCAAGGCGGCTGCACTTGATTTAAGAACCCGGTTCAGAATCAGGGGATATCCAGAAAGATCTCTAAAGGAAGCATACCATCATGCCCTTAATCAAAATAGGGCCCAACTGTTAGTCCCTAAATGTAAACCAACGTCAGAAGGCATGCCACGTATCATAGCCACCTTTGACAAGGCCTGCCCACAGATTCGTCAAATTCTTGCCAACCATTGGCCGGTTTTACAATCAGACCCTGATATAGGCCCAACATTGCCACCGCGTCCTGCTATTTCATATCGTCGTAATGCAAATTTACGTGATCGCCTGGTGCATAGTTTTTACGAACGACCAGCACCAGATACATGGCTCAGGTCGACCGCAAGGGGTACCTTTCCATGTGGGTCCTGTATCATTTGTGCACAAATCCAGAGGGGGCGGTACTTCAACAGCTCAATTACGGGTGAGAGATTTTGGATAAATACATTCATCAGATGTACGTCTACCTGTGTCATCTATTTGCTCACGTGTTGCTGTGGCAAACAATACGTGGGCAAAACCAAACGTGAGCTGAGAAGAAGGATTGGCGAACATTTCCTGGATGTGCGTCACAATCGTGATACATCGGTGGCACGGCACATCAATACCTGCCACGGTGGTGACTGTACAGTCCTAAGAGTACAGGGCATTTACATGTTACAAAGATCAGCACGAGGAGGTGATGTTGATACACCTCTGTTACTGAAGGAGGCCAATTGGATCTATAGACTCCAAACGGTCCAACCACAGGGACTTAATGAGACTATATCGTATGCATGCTTTCTATAATGATATAGTCAACATGCAGGTTGGACCTAATCCCTTGATGGTTCAGTGACCTCCTAATGACGTATCTGTAGCCATGCAGACTATTACTGCTGTATGTTATTGATTCACCTACTTAGTTATAAGTGTATGTTCACATCAATCGTACATCTTTACATCTTTAAATTGTCTAGAGTGATTGTCTGCGTGGTCGGCCCCTTTTCAAGCGCAGGACAGTGTAACTGATCACTGATTCTTATTCCAACAGTTGTATGATTTATTAATGAGCTGATCATACACAATGGAATAAATGTGATGCGATCATTTGATTTATAGGACACAACCATGATGACAAATACAGTTTTTTAGTGTTGGAATGTTTGTCCTTCGGAGATAGTTCCTATATAACTCCCACCACTGACAATGAGCTAATATACAGGGACACATTATGTACCGCTAGAAGCATCCCCTCAGACATACAGTGCTTTTCCCACGGAGGCATATTTAAATATTGGATGCGTACCTGACCGGTGGGCGTTAACAGGCAGTTACGCCTTCATGCACCGAATGGTGACGCACTATCGCACACGCCCCCTCCAGTGGGCGGGGTATAGGTTACAAATATCCGGCGTGTAAGCGGCCGCGTACGGCCGACATAGCGCCGGAGCTCTGGCACTAGACGGTGCAGAGCATATTCTGGTTAGGCAGAATTACCTGCTACACATTTCTAGTGAAGCTCCTGAGGAAATGTGGCTGTTATCATGCTGCATAGAAACGCGTCGAGCTGCTAAACTATAGGTAGATTGTGATTAGCCAGCTTTAGGTCTTGTATGCATGCCTGTGTGAATGTCGTCCTGCAGGGCTAATTGCCGTTGGTACCTTGTGATTAATAGGGATACAACCACTACACCCGATTTCTCTATCCCAATGGATGTTATGGTGGAATGAGTGGATATGTATCGTTCTATTATATATCACCACTAGATAGCATGCAGGCAGACTACCTATAGTAGGCATAACAGGTATACATCGGAGCATTTTTATCACTATACTCCGTGTACGATAGTGGGGGAGTGAGAGGTGTACTGCAATTTGAGCGGTCATATACTCAAAACTAGTGGGAGCTTGTTGCACAATTTTATACAAGCTGCTACACTAGATTCCTCCATTATATCAACTTGATTCAAGTGTAACACTCACAGTGCTCACTGATTACTGACCGGCTGGTCTATTCACGATCTACACCTCACTGTTCAGGTGGTCAGGTCAATACCTGATTACAACAAATCTTTTCCTGGACAGGAGTGATTGATTTGTGGTGCATGTCGATACCAGAAGGTTTAATACAATCCCGCTCTGGTCTAGACATGCACTTTTGCCTGGAGACATATACTTTATACCCAGTCAATTTTATCTGAGATTTACAAATAAAGAGATTTATTATTTTGTATTTTAACACGTCTCAATAGGCTGATATTCAAGCTGTTTGTAACGGACAACCTTTTTGTAAGAGACACATTTATATGGTGCTCAATATCTCTAAAAAAACAATGGACAATGGACACCCACAAATGTGGATGAAATGAAATAATTTCTAGCCTTAAGCAATGGGTATTTAAAAAAAAAAAAACTACAATAAAGGTCTTATTGGGAGGCAAGCCCCATCCATAGCACCCAAAGTGAAAAAATGCATTTTTTTAATGTTATGTTCCATCTTCCAACAAAAAGTGTAAAAAAATGGAAAATGTTAATTTACAATGAACCCCTTGTTGAATATGTTACAGTGACTATTTTACTTGGTAGTGTCCTTTTTAGGTGATTTTTAACATTTCTGCTGCATAGGGCCTTTGCAAAGACAGTATGCTGGTATATCTAAGCTGAAAGGTATGCCTTTACTTCTGGGCACCATAAAATGCCCTGGTAGTGGGTAATGTACACAACTGGGGTGTCTTTTTGGCAGGAGTGTTTCCCGCATACATATTGGGGTGCTTTTTCTTGATCGCTTGCAGCATGTTTGCAGTAATTTGAGCTACATTAGCAGCAAAGTAAAAAAATTCTTTTTTTAAATGTTGTTCTATCTTCCAACAAAAAGTGGAAAAAAAAAAAGGAAAATTATGATTTTACAATATACTCCTCATTGAATATTTTAGGGTGTCTATTTTACTCAGTAGTGTCCTTTATAGATGACTTTTTTGACGTTTCTGCTGCATGGGGCCGTTTCAAAGACAGCATGCTACGGTTTAATGGCCTATGGAATAAATGCCACTTTAAAGCTGAAAGATATGCCTTTAATTCTGGGCACCATAAAATGCCCTGGGAGTGGGTAATTCTCTGAGTTGATAGCAGTAACGCAATATATTTTTGTATAAATATTTACATTTGTACTACTAATCAAGGGAGTGCAGTGGCCAAATGAACAGTCATTTATTAAATTAGTCAAGAAAATAAAAACTATATGTGTCTTGGAAAAAATAGTTATGACAAGCAAAGCACTTGTAAAGATATTATTTAAAGGGGTTATGCGAACCCTGAAATGCCCTCCATATGCCTGGGCCACTCGCACACAATATACTTACCTTGCTCCCCGACACCCACATTGCTCCTGGCCACCGCTGCTTCTCCACGTGCGCGTAGTGGCTGAACCAGCAGACCACTCTTCCCCCGACAACGGATGTTTTCATCCACGCAAGGAGAGAAGCAGCGGCGGCTGTGCGGAGAACAGGACAGATGCTGGTGCCAGGGAGCAAGGTAAGTATATTGTGTGTGAGGGGCCCGAGCATATGGGGGGCATTTCAGGGGTCAGATAACCCCTTTAAAAAAAAGGGTATAGCAGAACTGTAAATTTTGACATGGACATGAGGGCATCAATGACCCTTGGTCATGAAAGGGTTAAAATATCATATGACCCTATCCCACTGGAAAAACTTAAGCTGAATTCAGTATGGCAAATTTCAAAATGCTAGATCAGCTGATTTATGGATTCACCCTAAAAAAGGAAGCAAGATAGTCTGCAGACACAATAAAAGTAAAGGCTGTAGAACAGAAACTGCAGAAAATTTGTATAAAAAAAACAATTTCACTTTTTTTTCAAATGAGTAAAATACAATAGTAGAAAAAGCCCCAAAGGTGTTCATAGCCTTTAAAGGAGTAAAGTTGTCTGAACTTATCCCCTAGCCACACATTAGATCGGTGGGATTCCCTCTGCTGGAATCCCTACCTTTCACAAGAACAGAGGCGTTATACCCCCTGCAGCCTCCTGAGATGAACGGTGCTGCCGCTGTATTGATTTCTATGGGAATTCCAGAGATAGCCAATGTACTTGGCTAACTCTGGAACTCACAGAAATGAATGGAGCACCTACACACATGTGCAACCAGTCGGTCCATTCATTACATTGGGCTTGCAGGGGTTACAGGGCCCCTGTTCTTGTGACTGGTGGGGATCCCAGTAGTAGGATCCCACCAATCTAATAGTTAACATATATCCTGTTGATAGGGGATAACTTCAAACAACCGGAATAACCCTTTAATGTCAGCCTCGAAAAGAGCAGTTAACTGTTAAGGGCTCTTTCACACTTGCGTTTTTGCTTTCCGTCCTAGAGTTCCATCCTCGGGGCTTTAGGGCAGAAAGAAACTGATCAGGATTATCCTAATGCATTCTGAATAAAGAAAAATCAGTTCAGGAAGCATCAGGATGTCTTCTGTTCAGTATGTGAACGTTTTCTGGACGTTGACAAAACCGCAGCATGCTGCGGATTTGTCTCCGTCCAAAAATCCGGAAGACATGCCGGATCTGGAATTAATGCCCATTGAAGTGCATTAATCCACCCATCCTCAAAAAGCCTTAACTTGACCCATCTTCTTTGTCCAGTTATCGCCCCTTATCCCTTCTTCCATAAGCCTCAAAGCTACTTGAGCAACATGTCCATTCTGAACTGTCCTCTCACCTCTCCTCCTGCTCCCTCTTTGACCGGCTACAATCTGGCTTCCGACCCCACCACTCAACCGAAACTGCCCTCACTAAAGTCATCAATGACCTACTACTTGCCAAAACCAAAAAACATTACTCTGTCCTCCTTCTCCTTGACTTGTCCTCTGCCTTTAACACTGTCGACCACTCCCTTCTATTGCAAACTCTCTCATCTCTTGGCATCACTGACCTGGCCCTCTCTTGGATCACATGATACCTCACAGACCGGACATTTAGCGTCTCCTACTCTCACACCACCTCCTCGCCCCATTCCCTCTCTTTTGGCGTCCCACAAGGCTCCGTCCTAGGCAGGGCTGTGGAGTCGGAGTCAAGGAGTCGGAGGCAATTTTGGGTACCTGGAGTCGGAGTCGGCAAAAAATGGACCGACTCCTACTAGATTTAAATTGGAATAAAAAAAAATTGGAATAAAAAAAAAAGCAAGTTTAAATGTCCCAATTCAGATAAAGTTATAATTAATTACTTCTCTACTGTAAGAATAAAGGCCAATGCATGCAGTGCGTCACGTTACCGCTAAACAAAGACGTTAAGTGACCGTGAAGAAGCATGCTTTTCATATGCTTTACTATGCAGTTAAAGGGACACTGACAGGCTGATTTACCGGCTAAAGATATATCTGCTGGTATTCATCAGAGGATTAGGAATACAACTAGACGACTGTTACCCACAGTTGAGGTTTACTTGTGTTTAAAAACTCTACCTTTGTGCCCAAGGGGGCAGGCGCACATGTAGAGTACTGGCAGCACTAGACAGGACTAGGTAGCGAGGAGGAAGAGAGAAAGCTGGCACAGCCTCAACATAGCCAGACGAGGCTGCTGCCAGCACTCTACACGTGCGCCTGCGCAGGAATTCAGCGTTCGGCTAGCCTGAAAAAAAAGGCCAGTGCAGTGAATAATAACGAGGGGAACAGCGCTGGGAAGCTGTACTTCGGGCGCGGCTGGGCGCAAAGCCGCAGGAGACGCTGCCCCATTGGGCACAAAGATAGTGAATTTGCATACAGATTAAAATGTTTTTTAAACACAAGTACAGCTTAACTGGGGGTAACATTAGTATAGTTTTATTCCTAATTCTCTGATGAATACCAGTATATATATATCTTTAGCTGGAAAATCAGCCTGTCAGTGTCCCTTTAAGGAGCGGCAATACTTACACTTTCCATTGTCTTGTGGTCTGCTGTTACAGGGAACCCATGGTTATCCTAGCCTCTCACTGATAAGTGATTAAGGACTGGAGACACTTCTATAAGTGAAGGGAATGGATAGTCAATAGTTCAAGACTGAAGCTGTAAACCATTTGAAAAACTGCTATCATTCAGCTAAGGCTATAAAACATGTAAACTCAGATTGTTAGCTTAAATTTTAAACATGACTATGGGATTCTACTAGGAAAATCATGTTTTAAAATAAATGCCCCTTCCCCTGCCCCTTCCTGGATCCTCCCACTGCTCTATCTTCAGCAGAAGATCAGCACACAAAGGAGAAGGCAGCAGCTTCTGCTCAACTACCTCTCTGTGCTAGAGAAGATTAGAAGAACTTGGTGGAACAGCTTCGTATTTGCATATTAAATACAGAGGAGTCGGAGTCGAGGAGTCGGAAGCAGTGGCGTGCCCAGGGGGGGGGGGGGGCGGTCCGCCCCAGGTACCAGCGACATGGGGGGTGCCGCTGCGCTGCCACTAACACAGAACAGCAGTGCGCAGCCGCACAGCAGCCAGCCAGCAGGAGGATCGGGACCCGGCCGCCGCGGCCAGGACAGAGAGCGTCGGGGAGACAGTGAAGAGATGGAGGGGGGCGTGGCGCTGGGCGGGCCAGCCGGGACGGACGTCACGGTCTTACTGTGAGTGATGGAATCTGGATGGAGCCATGGAGGAGGGGCAGCCCGGCCCTTATGCAGGAGGAGCCTGAGGGAGTGGAGGGGGCGGCACGAGTAACGCACATTTCGCCGGCGGGAAAGGCAGCCATTGTCCTCTGTGACTGGTGGTGACTGCAGTGCTGCCTCGTCAGTCTTGCTCAGCCAGCCCAGCGCCCAGCAAGCATTTTCCTCCTCCTGCCTGGTCTCCTGCTGTGCTGTGTGTGTGTGTGTGACGTGACCCCCTTCTGCCTAGAGCAGACACACACAGTGAGTCACAAAACAAGTCCTGTCCTGTCCAAGTGTCCATCCATGATCCAGTGATCCACAGAACAGGGCCAGTTCATTCAGGCTCACTACTGCCTAGTGTGTGGGTATTTTTTTAGTAGATGATAAGGGCCTTGCTATGCTTACATTGCCTTGATATTGAAAAATGGGGCCCATGGGGTGGGGGGAATGTTTTGAGGAGTCAGTGAGTCACAAGGCTGTGGCCAGAGCCAGGGCAGAAATGTGCAAAGGTGTCTAAATAGATGGGAAAATAGGACCACTACCAGGCCCAGCCAGGCCTATTAACTCCAGCCTGCTCTATAAAAATATAACATGATCTGACGATAACCTGCCATCAGGTCAACCTGTAAAAAAAGAGTGTAATACCAAGCAACCAAAAAGCCATATGTACCCCTAAATGGTAGAAAAACCGTCACAGCAAAAAAAGAGACATATCACTGTGTCCGTTATGATGGGCCACATGAAAATATGACACGATCTACCCCCCAAGGTGAATTCAGCAAAAAACTAAAATAGAAATTGTGCTGAAAATGCCATATTTGGGTCACCTTCCTTGTCTTACAAATAGTGCAATACCAAGCGACAAAAAAGCCATATGTACCCCTAAATGGTAGAAAAAACGTCACAGCAAAAAAAGAGACATATCGCTGTGTCTGTTATGATGGGCCACATGAAAATATGACACGATCTACCCCCCAAGGTGAATTCAGCAAAAAACTAAAATAGAAATTGTGCTGAAAATGCCATATTTGGGTCACCTTCCTTGTCTCACAAATAGTGCAATACCAAGCGACCAAAAAGCCATATGTACCCCTAAATGTTATAAATCAAACCGTACCCTATACCGCAAAAAACATCTGCACAGGACAATTTGCAGAAAAATAAAAAAATATGGAATTCAAAAAATGTAGAGACACCATCACAATTGCAGTGGTGATGGTGAGTAGGTGTATTTAAAACTAGGGTGTGATGTCTTCATTCACTCGAACAGGGAGGAGCTGTCCCATAGAAATGAATGTGATGGCTGCAGTGTAATTATTTCTGCTCATTACTGTGTGATGGCGAGAAAGTGAATAGAGCAGAGATGGCTGTGTGTGCTAGTGAGCACAGCCTTTTCTTCAAACAGCTGAACTGATCAATGGGGGTGGGGGGATCTTGACCCCATGTGATCTGATATTGATAATCTGTCCTTGTTCTTTCACAACATGCATTAATAGTGTATTCTATGTCTGTAGGTACTATTTATAGGGTCAAGCAAGTCAGCACAAAGACTAGGAAAGACCTTCAGTGCTTGTGTGTAGTAAGACAGCCAAAATAATAAGAAAAAGTAAGTAAAATAGATCAATACAAAGAAGAGAAATAATAGTGTAAGGAGTCGGCTTGGACCAATCTTACAGAAGAGCTAGTATAGAGCAAACTGCTGAAAATGTTCATGATGGCTATGATAGAAAGGTGTCAGGAAACACAGCAGGTTGTTGTGCATGGGGCAGTGCTTTTTTTTTTTATATATTTTTATTGGGGGAAAAATATAAAATTTACAGCTCATTTAATAATATCTGACTAATATCCCATACATCAATTATTATATAGATTATCAGACCGACAATTTTTTTTATAATATTCCCAATTCACACACACCCACGACCCACCCCTGCATCATCATCAAATGACCCCACAAATTGGGCAGCTAATCCATGTGGTTAATTTATTCATAATCATCTAATCTATAAATTAAAGTTTTCCATTCCATAACCTCATATCCTCAGGTTTTTAATTTGATCCCCACTGATTAACTAGAAGGACTCTTGCTATTTGGAATCACGTTAGCCACCTGTGTTTCGCTTTTTTAGTTCTGAAGTTATTATGGACTAGACCAAAGATTACTTGTTCTATATGTGGAGCCAGTTCCTGAGTAGTGGTTCTTGAGCAATACAGCATCCATAGAAATGCTTCAAAAGCATACCAGACAAAATGGATATGGGCAGAACCCATATTTTGTTCCCATATTTCTGCAATCTCTCTCTCCCTAGGTTGTCTTGATCACCTATGACCTGAATCCAATGTGAATAATATAAATAATCAAACTGCTTTAATCATACCCGGCATTTCAAATGAGAGTAGGATCGGAGAGTGATCAGAAATACCATGGGCTTCAGAGCTCATCTTTGGAATCATGTCTAAGTGCTTGCTAAGGCCAGAACTATCTAGAACACCCTATCTTTATCTTTATTTAAACACAGTTGAAATCCCCCATGACCAAAACTGGGCTAATTTAATAAGGACATATGAGGAAAATGGGGGAGGTATGAATAGAAAAGCAAGGATACTTATTATTTGTTTCCACCGGCCATATAAAAAAACAAATCTACCTTCCTGGTCTACCAATTGATCAAAGGGTTCATACTCAACCTTTATATAGAGATACACGCTAACCACACATTAGTAAGATGAATAACACGAATGGTATTCAAACTGGGCCCAAGATAGATTTTTCAGGAGTAGAATACGTTTCAAGCAACCGGACTATTGCAGTGAGGTGTGCCATGACTAAATAAAAGACTACTCTTTTCTCTACCTTATCATCTAACCCCTGCAGATTCCACGTTATAACTCTATGAGACATATAGGTTAAGTGATAAAATCCTATCCTGACCCACACAGTAGACCCCATAACCAGAACCCCCAGCCACATCAGAAAAAAGGTAGAAATCAAAAGCGTCCACCACCTAGTCCATAAACATTGACCTCCCATTGTAATTGTCCAGAAACGCATCCCACACCCCTACATCCGCCTTTAATTGCTGGCCTAATCTAATATAAAGGTGAGGCTTCTCAACACACGCCCTTGCCCCCACTAACCTCCTGCAAAAAATCCTTCCCATGGGCATGATCCGGCAAGCAAAATGAAGCTTTCACAGGAGAGACTGATACTCGCGCAATTTTATCTTCTGCAACCTCCTCGCCCTAGCAACTTCCCATTTCAGATTCTCCAGCTTATCGAGGGGGAGCAGACATTCCATATGTGCTGAGTCAATAACTATTCCCAGAAAACTCAATTTCATTGTTGGGCCAACCTTCTTACCCTCTGCCAATGGAACCCCGAACGATTCAAACAAAACACTCAACGTGTGCAACAACAAGGAACAAATTCTGGAATCCGGGGGGCCAATGCACAGAAAATCATCCAGTTAGTGAATAATAGATTCACAACCGGACACATCCACCACCGCCCATTAATTAATCCAAATGCTTTGTTTGTGCCCTCGGCAAATCATTCTCTGAACCTTTGTGGAGTGCACTCATTTGGAAGCACTTCTTCATGTGTGACTTTTTTTGGAACCTTGGAGAGAGTCTATTCCTTCTTTTCAGTCTCCCCTTATCAATGGGAAATGCTTATAGAAAATGTAGGTGTGAAAGTCAAAAGACTTTGCCAGACAAGATGGAGTGCCTATTATCAGGCTGTGAAACCAGTGATTTCACAACCGGACACATCCACCAATGCCCATTCCAAAAACGAGCTAAACTTCTCAAAATACGAACAAGATAAGGAACACCCCATCGGCAGACACCGATCCACAAAAAAAAAACCCTCCCCAAAAACAACACAACAGATGCAAGTTGTCAGGATGCACCAGCAACAGCTGAAATGCCACCTCAGTATCTGTCTTTGCCAATAACACCCCCTGCCCAAACCGCCTAAGCCACGCCACTGCTGCGTCAATTGACGTATAGACCACTGAACATGTAGCAGGATCAATAATATTTACCAATGAACCCTTTGGGAAAGACAGATGATGTATAAGCCAAAGCTTGTTCGCCTCCCTTCTCTGAACCGCCCCCAACGGGGACAAACGCAAATCCGGTAGTGGCGTTTCTGAAAAGCGGCCCGCCATCCTACCCAGCCGCACCTCCTTAGCCAATTATTC
Source organism: Bufotes viridis (assembly GCA_033119425.1). Lineage (NCBI taxonomy): Eukaryota > Metazoa > Chordata > Amphibia > Anura > Bufonidae > Bufotes > Bufotes viridis. The sequence goes on from CM065594.1 coordinate 129,291,578, forward strand.
CCTGACCACCCCTGGGTGTTCTATCGCTGCATGCACTCAACTGAAGTCCATACTTCCATGTGCCTCTGTATGTGGCCATCAGAGCCCGCCCCCTAGTCCCAAAATAGGGTGAAGGTGTTTGGCCATGGGGAAAAACTGTTTTACCAGTAAGCCATCTGCAGACCAAAAGGTGTCATAAAAGTCTACAATCTCCTGTCATCTGTCTCCTCTGTCCTGTTTACTTAATGTGCTCAATAAAACATGCAAATAGCCTAATAGTACTACTTGTAAAGTTGTATCTAAGGAAATAATCAGATTGCATTTAATAGTAATCAATGCAGTTAACTTATTTTTCCTTGCAAATGAAGATACATTTGTGAAGTGGATATCACAAACTATGATATCGACTTTTTTCAGAGAAAGTCAATATGAAGCGAAATCGACCCAGTGGATTCCAACAAAGACAAATGAAGAAGGCAAGAGAAAAAGTGGCTCAGGCAATGTCTGGAGCAATTTTAAAGTATGTGACACCTTCAACATCAAGTGAAATGGAAGAAAGTTCTTTAGATATCCACCCTGGTGAATCTGAAGTGGAAATACAAGAACCTTCACAAGAGGATTCAAATGAGAGAGAGCGAGAATTGGAGGATGGCAATCCATCTACTAAATGCAATGAAACTGAAAACAAGGAACAAGGTGTTTTCAGAAGACCACAACTACAGGAGGAAAACTTTGATGATGAAGAAGAGACAGATAGACTTTCAGTTTATTTGGATGTTGCTAATTGGCCAATCCCAGTTCCAGATGACTTGAGGGTTGATCTAATCAAGAGGGGAAGTGAACCTTTCCAAAACACTAAAGGTCCTTTCAGTGTAGTTCAAAGAAAAGGAGAAAAGTCCAAGGGGGAAAGGCGGCAGCTAACTACAGCATGGTTCTATAAAACTTTGCCAAATGGTGATAAACTTTTAAGAACATGGATGGTTTATTCACCATCCAAAGAAAGTTTGTTTTGTTTTTGCTGCAGGCTGTTTGCTCTAGATGACAAAACAACTACTGGAACATCCAGCTTTATTATCGGGTTTCAAACATGGTGGAAGCTAAATCCAAAAGTGTCTGAGCATGAGGCTTCAGAGATACATCTCACATGCCTGGAGAAATGGAAGACCCTGGGAGCAGGATTGAAGCTTCAAAGAACCATTGATCATGTCCATCAGGCAGCAGTGGAGAAGGAGAAAAAAAAAATGGAGAGATATTTTACACCGCCTCTTAGACATAACCTTGTTTCTTGCTCAACACAATCTTCCTTTTCGTGGTCACAAAGAGGACATGACATCAGCAAACAAAGGAAATTTCATGGAATTAGTAGAGCTGCTTTCAAATTATGATCCAGTTTTAAAAGAACATTTTGTTAGAATTAAGCATTCTGCTACATCTGGGACAAGAGTGAATTCATACTTATCTTCAAAGATTCAAAATGAATTCATTTACCTTTTGGGCAATCATGTCAAAGAAAAAATAGTGGCTGATATCAAGAAAGCAAAGTATTTTGGGATTCTTTTTGACAGCACTCCCGACGTGTCCCATATGAACAGATGTGTGAAGTAATCCGATATGTCCATATTGAAGGCAACAAAGTTGAAGTAAGAGAATCTTTCTTAAGATTCTTGCCAATTGCTGGAAAGACTGCTGCTGCACTCACAGAGAACATCCTGGAAGATCTGGAGAGCGATAGATTGGACATAAACCTGTGCCGTGGGCAAGGGTATGATAATGCGGCAACAATGGCTGGAATTCATGGTGGTGTTCAGTCAAAGATCCGAGAAATAAATCCAAAGGCTTTGTTTGTGCCCTGTGCAAATCATTCTCTGAACCTTTGTGGAGTGCACTCATTTGGAAGCACTTCTTCGTGTGTCACTTTTTTTGGAACCTTGGAGAGAGTCTATTCCTTCTTTTCTGTCTCACCTCATCGATGGGAAACGCTTATAGAGAATGTAGGAGTGACAGTCAAAAGACTTTGCCAGACAAGATGGAGTGCCCATTATCAGGCTGTGAAACCGGTGATGCAAAATTTTGAAAAGTTGGCCTCAACACTTGAAACACTGTGTGATCCAAAAGAAAATTTAGACACAAGAGGATCATCCCAGATTTTGCTATCTGCTGTATGTGACTTTTCATTTTTGAGCTACCTTTCTTTCTGGTGTGAAGTTCTGGAAGAAATTAATCTTACACAAAAGTACTTGCAAAAGGTTGGAATCAGCCTAGATATGTGCATTGTGAAGATTAAGGCTTTAAAACATTTTCTGGAAGATCACAGAAATGATATTGTGGAAAGGGCCATTCATTATGCAACTGTTAAGTGTGAGAAAATGGAAATTTCTATGGAGAGAAGAGGGAGGGTAAAAGAAAGAATGCCAGGATAGATTGCAACAGATACAGTTCTTACATTGCCTGAGGAGGTAAAAAGAGCTATGTTGGAATGTCTTGATCGCTTTAGTCAAGAGTTGGAGATTCGTTCTAAAGCAATGGATGAAATTGCATCAATCTTTGCAGTTCTTCAGCCAAACACATTGCTTATTGCACCCCAAGAAGAAGTTAGAAAGTATATTCCACAACTGACTCAGATTTTTGATGAATTCTGTGATGAAGATATCGCTGTGGAAATTGGACGATTGCGGAGGCATTTGGAGGCTGCCAACATCAGCATTGAAGAGGCAAAGAAATGGTCAGGATTGCAGTTTTTGGAGTTTATTGTGAAATGGGATTTTTGTGAATCTCTACCAAACTTGTCACTGTGTTTAAGATTCTTTTTGACTGTCTGTGTATCTATTGCTTCATGTGAAAGAAGTTTTTCAAAATTAAAATTGATAAAAAATTACTTACGCTCAACTATGAGCCAGATAAGATTGACAAATCTGGCTTTACTTTCAATGGAACATGAATATGCAAGAAAGGTGAATTTTGATAAGGTCATTGATCGTTTTGCAGAAATTAAGGCACGACAGAAGAGACTGTAAAGGTTGAACGTTGAGTTGGGGTTTTGCATTTTTCCCCCCATCAAACTATATATCAGTCTGATCTGCTCCTCCTGTCTGCTCTATAACATCCTGCCTGTAGCTTACATTGTATTTTCATGGTTACAGATTCCCTTTTAATTGTTATTTAACAGCAAGTTTCTGTTTACTTGCCATAAAAAATGTTATTTAAAAAAATAAATAAATATTTCATTATATTTAGTAAAAATGAAGTTTCTTATGGTTTAGGCATGGGGAAGGGGGGTGCCAGAGAAAGTTCCCGCCCCGGGTGTCAAATACCCTGGGCACGCCACTGGTCGGAAGTTTCAAAATCTGAGGAGTCAGAGTCGGAAAGTTTATCTACCGACTCCACAGCCCTGGTCCTAGGACCCCTGCTCTTCTCTATCTACACCTTCGGCCTGGGACAGCTTATAGAGTCCCATGGCTTTAAGTATCACTTTTATGCTGATGACACACAAATCTACCTCTCTGGTCCAGACATCACCACCTTACTATCCAGAATCCCACAATGCCTAGCTCGCATATCCTCCTCCTTCTCCTCTCGTTTTCTAAAACTTAACATGGATAAAACAGGATTCATCATCTTTCCCCCATCTTGCTCACCCCCCCCCTTCCCAACAGACCTATCCATCACAATCAATGACTGCACACTCTCCCCGGTTAACCAAGTCCGCTGCCTTGGAGTGACCTTGGATTCTGCCCTCTCCTTCCGACCACACATCCAAGCCCTTTCCACCACCTGCCGCTTCCAACTCAAAAACATCTACCGCATCCGCCCTTTCCTCAACTTTGAATCGGTAAAAATGCTTGTACATTCCCTCATCTTCTCCCGCCTAGACTACTGCAACATTCTCCTCTGTGGCCTTCCATCTAGCTCTCCCGCACGCCTACAATCTATCCTCAACTCTGCTGCCCGACTAATCCACCTCTCCCCCCGTTACTCCTCTGCCTCTTCCCTCTGCCAGTCCCTGCACTGGCTCCCCATTGCCCAGCGAATTCAGTTTAAAATACTAACCAACACATACAAGGCCGTCCACAACCGGTCCCCTCCGTACATCTCTGAGCTACTTTCCCGATACATCCCCACACGCAATCTTCGATCCTCACAGGACCTCCTTCTCTCCTCTTATGACCTCTTCCCACACTCGCCTCCAAGATTTCTCCCGGGCATCCCCTATACTCTGGAACTCGCTACCCCAACATATCAGACTCTCACCTACAGTTGAATCCTTCAAAAGAAACCTGAAAACCCACCTCTTCAGACAAGCCTACGACCAGTGACACTGCTGCCTCTATACCGCCATTACCAGCTTTACCCTCGCCTACTGTCTCCTTCCCCCATACCATGTAGATTGTAAGCCCTCACGGGCAGGGCACTCTATCTTTCTGTACCAGTCTGTAACTTGTCTCGTTCATACTTAAGGCAATTGCCTGTATTATGTATGTGCACCGCTTAGGATATGTACAGCGCTATGGAATGAATGGCGCTCTAAAAATAAATAAAAATAATAATAATAATAATAATAATAATAATAATAATAATAATAATAATCCGGATCCGGCATTAAGCTAAACGTCGTTTCGGATCGCCGGATCCGAAGCTTAGCTCTGCGCATGTGCAGCAGTAGTTCCGATCGGTTACCATGGCAGCCAGGGCGCTACTGAATTCCTGGCTGCCATGGTATGTACTTAAGTCCTGGCTGCCATGGTATGTACTCCGGGCGGCGCATTAATCTATGCGCCGCGGGGACCCGTGACGTCATGAAGGAGCGCCGGCGGCCGCAGCGCAGATAAGTACACTGCTGTGGAGTACCATGGCAGCCAGGACTTCAGTAGCGTCCTGGCTGCCATGGTAGCCTGAAAGCATTTCAAAGACTGATCAGGATCCTGATCAGCCTTCAAATGCTTTCAGGCGACTTGCGTTCTGACGGATCCAGCAGGACGGAAGTGCCCGCCAGATCCTCAGAACGCAAGTGTGAAAGAGCCCTAAGGCCAGTTATTTTATTGTAGCGCTTTGGAAACCAGAAAACCCCTTTAACAAGCTCATAATTATCCAAGTAATCACCTACCATATTGGTGTTTTCTGTCATAATCTGGAATAGAGAGTCATGCCACTCAAAAATATGAATGTCCAAAAGCCTGACTGATGGAAAAGATCTTTTGCAGATGGAACAAACATTTCTATGCAATGTGTTGTAGTGATGTTCATATAACTTCAAAGTGTCAAAGAGCTGGTCACAGTCTGCCACTTCACAAGCAAATTCCGATATACTGGAAAAAAATAAATACATACACTTATTTACAAAAATAACAAAGCTCCGAAAGTTGGCTTTGAAGAAAAGAAAAATTGTAGGAGTTTTATGCATGCACTACATCAATATATGAAAGTACTCGCTGCAATCGTCTGTGTTCACATTTATTTACAATTTTGGTTAAAACGTAAAAGCCCCCAATTGATAGAAAAACAGGTTAGGCTACTTTTACACTAGCATTTTCAATTCCACTATTGAGATCAGTCATAGGATCTTAATAGCGGAAGAAAACGCTTCAGTTTTGTCGCCATTCATTGTCAATGGGGACAAAATTGAACTGAACGAAACAGAATGCACGGATCCATCATAGCTATATAAGACATAATACAACCAGATCCGTTCATGACAGATGCATGTGGTTGTATTATTGTAACGGAAGCTTTTTTGCAGATCCATGACGGATATGCAAAAAATGCTAGTGTGAAAGTAGCCTTGAAGAAATTTGAATAAGGCACTTTGTTTTAGAAAATAAACATTCCAATAAATGATAGATACATAAGATACAATGATAGATAAGGCATCCTCATAAAGTTAAATACAAACATGCAAAATATTTTCAGGGTGGATTTAGAAGCTAATCCACTGCAAAACCCAAAACCCACAGCAGAATTACCATTGCACTGCAAAAGATAAAGCATGCTGTACAATCTGTGTGACTTTATTTCTACTGCATGTTAAGGGGAGGGAGAGGCAATACCAAATGTATTGGCATTGTGCTGTCAATTATTGTGGATTCCACACCAAAAATCTGCACCATATCCAATATGTTACACATAACTGCAGTAAATATCATATTATTCAATCTGATAATAGGTAAAAAAAACAAAAAACAAAACATATAACTCTTGTTTCTCTGCAACTTCTGTTGAACCTGATGGAATTATGTCTTTTTTTCAATCGTATTAACTATGTAAAAATAAAATTTAAAGCGAACCTGTCACCTAGAATTGACTTCATAAACCATGAACAGTACCTGATAGTGCCCCACAAGACGTTTCCAACAGTGTTTCCTGCGCTTTGCCTGTATTTAAAATCTAAAAAAAAAAAAAAAAAAAAAAAAATCGCCTTTTAAAATCCTTGCAGAAGTCAAGATAGAAGTAAAGGGGGCAGCGGCCTCCTTGACTCCAGGTCTGCCTTCCCTGCCCTAACCCTGTCCCTCTGCTGCATAACTGACATTAGATAAAGTTGTCGGGACCGCGCTCGTACAGCCCGCGCATGCACGGTATGCCTCCTTTAGCAGCGCGATCCCGGCTCTCCCGCTGTAACTTGCATGCCTCCTTTAGCAGAGCGATCCCGGCTCTCCCACTGTGACTTTGGCGTCTCCTGTACACTATGGGCGCATGCGCCGATAGTGTACAGGAGATGCGCAAGTCACAGTGGGAGAGCCGAAGACGAAGGGGTTCTGATAAGTCATTAACTATGCAGTGTAAAACAATGTATGGCACTAGCAAGAGACAAGCGCCCATGTTTCTAGAAAGATATTAACAGCACTTGTGTTAAAGGTTCAGAGATGAAATGGTTAAAGGGAGCCAGGCACCTCATTTTCACCAATATAACAGAATTGTCCCACAGAAGATTGCAAATGCATTCCAAACTTGTGTGTGCTTTGTGTCTATTCCGTATCCAGGAAAAGCACTTTTAGGCCCTATTCACACGTCCGCAATTTTCGTGTGGAACGGGTGCGGACCCATTCATTTTGAATGGGGACGTGATGGATGCGGAGGGCACACACTGTCTCTCCGCATCCGCATTTGCGGAACGCGCCGCCGATCTTTCAACCGGCAGCTCCGCAATAATATAGAGCATGTCCTATTCTTGCCCGCAATTGCGGACAAGTATAGGCACCTCTATAGGGCTGGTGGCAAGGTTTGTTGCGGATCCGCAACACACTACGGACGTGTGAATTAGGCCTTATTCAGCAGAAAAACGGCTTCCAAGAGCCCAGATGTACGGGCTTTTCTTTGCCTTTGGCACTTGGAACAGCAGAGCCCGCCTAGCTGGGCACTTGGGAGCAGTTTTTAGCAGAAAAAAAAAACTGATCCACAAAAAATACGGATGACATCCTAATAATACAAAAAACTGAAACAGAATGCACACGGTGTAACTTCCTTTTTTAGTTTTTTATTCCTGGACATGGAATAAGACACAAAGAACAAAAAGGTATGTTTGGAATGCATTGTCAATCTTCTGTGGAGCAATGCTGTTAGTTTTATTGGTGAAAATTATGTGACAGAGTACCTTGAAGCATTTGTTACCTTAACCCCTTGAATACCGAAGGTTTTTTCATTTTTGTGTTTTTATTATTCTTCTGCCTTCATGGAGCAATAACTATTTTTCCATTCACATAGCTTGTTTTATGGGGAACAAGTTCTGCTTTCTAAGGCCACTATTTAATAGAGCATAAAATGTAGTGGAAAGATGGGGAAGAAAATTCCAAATGTGGTGGAAATAAAATAAAAAAAAGCCAGAGTTTTACGGGTTTTATCCCTACAGCGTTCCCCATGTAGTAAAACTGACATATGCCCTTTATTCTCTGAGTCAGTAGAATTACAAAGATACCAATTTGTATAGCTTTTCTTGTGTTTGAACACTGAAGAAAATTTTTTTTTTTATATTGCCATATTCTGACTCCCATATTTTTTTTTATAGTTTTGTCTACAGAGCTGTGTGGAGGCTTATTTTTTGCAGAACTATTTGTATTTTTTTTATTGATACTATTTTGGAGTCTGTGTAACTTTGTGATCACATTTTATTCAAATTTTGTGCGTAAGTGAATTGAAGAAAAAAAGGCGAATGAGCCATTTGGAATATTTTTTTTCATTACACCATTCGCCATATTTTTATATTTTATTGTAGTATAAACATTTGCGGACACAGAAATGCCCATGATGTTTTTTTTTATTGTTTATATGCAGTACAGAATTATTTTGGCTCCATAAAACTGCCATAGAACTACAGTCTAACCTCTATTTGTGGTTATCCTATGGAGGCCTGCCACCTCAGCCCTTATACGCTGGGTCTCTTTCACACGGGCGTCACATTTGACACCCGGATCAGAGGCGGGTGCGTTGCGGGAAAATGCGCGATTTTCCCGCGCGAGTGCAAAGCGTTTTAATGGGTTTTGCACGCGCGTGGGAAAAATCGGCATGTTTGGTACCCAGATCCGAACCTGGACTTCATCACTGTAGTCCGGTTTCAGGTTGAGTATTCTGTAGATTTCATTATTTTCCCTTATAACATGGTTATAAGGGAAAATAATAGCATTCTCAATACATAATGCTTTGTAAAATGTGGATGGAGATGTTAAAAATAAAAAAATTAACTCCCCATATCCACTTGATCGCGTAGTTGAGATCTCTTCTTCATTCATTAGCTGCCGTCTAAAGGACCTGTGATGAAGTCACTGAGCTTATCACATGATCCAATCACATGGTCCATCACCATGGTGATTGACCATGTGATTGGACCATGTGATGTAACGGCAGCTAATGCTTGAAGAGAGAAGAGATCGGCAACTACGGGATCAAGTGGCTAAGGTGAGTTAATTTTTTTATTTTTAACCCCTTAATCCACATTTTACTAAGCATTCTGTATTGAGAATGCTATTATTTTCCCTTATAACCCAGTTATAAGGGAAAATAATAAAGATCAGGTCCCGTCTCTTAGCAACCCTGTGGGAAAATCGCACTGCATCCGCACTTGATTGCGATTTTCCCGCAGCCCCATTAACTTCTATGGGGCCTGCGTTGCGTGAAAAACGCACAATATAGAGCATGCTGCGATTTTCACGCAACGCAGAAGTGATGCGTGAAAATCACCGCTCATGTGCATAGCCCCATAGAAATGAATGGGTCCGGATTCAGTGCAGGTGCCATGCGTTCACATCACGCATTGCACCCACACGGAAATCATGCCCGTGTGAAAGGGGCCTTAAAGCAGTAGAACGAAGGAATGGCCCAGGGTAGCCCGTCCTAACCCGCAAGCGCACCCTTCCAGGTTTTTCGCCATTTAGATGCCATGGTAACGCTTGAATAGATGTATGGTTAACACTAGGAACATGAAGATGTTGGAATTAATATCTTTGTTGAAACCATTCTGTTTTCAGAACTATTAGGGACTGTTGAAGCGATGTGACACACAGACAGGAGTCTGATCAGATAGATTAGTGAGAAAGAACGGAAAAAAAAAATCTCATTACCTCATCAAAAATCTCATTACTCATTATGCTCAATATAGGGAGAATAGCAGAAACTCCAAATGCTGGGCATAAATGTAATGATTGCGGAGACCCTCAAATGCCAGGGCAGTACAAATACCTCACATGTGACCCCATTTTTGAAAGAAGACACCCCAAGCTATTCGCTGAGGGGCATATTGAGTCTATGAAAGATTGAATTTTTTGTCACAAGTTAGCGGAAAGAGAGAATTTGTGAGAGAGAAAAAAAAAAAAAATAGGCAATTTCCGCTAACTTGTGCCAAAACAAAAATCTTCTATGAAGTCACCATGCCCCTCATGGAATACCATGGGTGTGTCTTCTTTCCAAAATGGGGTCACATGTGGGGCATTTATACTGCCCTGGCATTTTAGGGGCCCTAAAGTGTGAGAAGAAGTCTGGAATCCAAATGCCTAAAAATGCCCTCCTAAAAGGTACTCATTGGAATTTGGGCCCCTTTGCACATCTCGGCTGCAAAAAAGTGGCACACATGTGGTATCGCCGTACTCAGGAGAAGTAGGGCAATGTGTTTTGGGGTGTATTTTTACATATACCCATGCTGGGTAAGAGAAATATCTCTGTAAATTGACAACTTTGTATAAAAAAAAAAAAAATGGAAAAAGTTGTCCTTTACAGAGATATTTTTCACACACAGTATGGGTATATGTAAAAATACACCCCAAAACACATTGCCCTACTTCTCCTGAGTACGGCGCTATCATGTGTGCCACTTTTTTGCAGCCTAGGTGCGTAAAGGGGCCCTAATTCCAATCAGTACCTTTAGGATTTCACAGGGCATTTTTACACATTTGGATTCCAGACTTCTTGTCACGCTTTAGAGACCCCTAAAATGCCAGGGCAGTATAAATACCCCACAAGTGACCCCATTTTAGAAAGTAGACACCCCAAGGTATTCCGTGAGAGGCATGGTGAGTTCATGTAAAATTTTATTTTTTGTCACAAGTTAGTGAAATATGAGACTTTGTAAAAAAACAAAAATAAAAAATTAAAATATATCAATTTCCGCTAACTTGTGCAAAAAAAAAAAAAAAAATCTTCTATGAACTCGCCATGCCCCTCATGGAAGACCTTGGGGTGTCTTCTTTCTAAAATGGGGTCACTTGTGGGGTATTTATACTGCCCTGGCATTTTAGGGGCCCCTAATGCGTGAGAAGTCGTTTGGAATCCAAATGCGTAAAAATGCCCTGTGAAATCCTAAAGGTACTCATTGGAATTCGGGCCCCTTTGCGCATCTTGGCTGCAAAAAAGTGTCACTCATGTGGTATCGCCGTACTCAGGAGAAGTAGGGCATTGTGTTTTGGGGTGTATTTTTACATATACCCATGCTAGATGAGAGAGATATCTCTGTAAATTGACAACTTTTTTTTTTTTTTTATACAAAGTTGTCAATTTACAGAGACATTTCTCTCACCCAGAATGGGTATATGTAAAAATACACCCCAAAACACATTGCCCTACTTCTCCTGAGTACAGCTATACCACATGTGTGCCACTTTTTTGCAGCCTAGGTGCGTAAAGGGGCGTAAAGTCCAATGAGTACCTTTAGGCTTTACAGAGTTGCTCACAATTTAGCCCCGCCCCAAAATGCCAGAACAGTAAACACACCCCACAAATGACCCTATTTCGGAAAGTAGACACCCCAAGGTATTCACTGACTGGCATAGTGAGTCTGTGGGAGATTTTTTTTTTTTTGCCAGAAGTTAGCAGAAGTGGAAACTTTATTATTATTTTTTTTCCTCAGAAAGTGTAATTTTCTGCTAACTTGTGAAAAAAAATGAAATGATACATGAACTCACAATGCCCCTCTGAGAATACTTATTTCTAAAATGGTGTCATTTGGGGGGTATTTATACTATCCTGACATTCTAGCACCTGAAGAAATATGACAGGTGCTCAGAAAGTTAGAGCTGCTTCAAAATGCGGAAATTCACTTTTTTGTATTAAACATAGTTTGTAAACGCTATAACTTTTGCGCAAACCAATAAATATACACTTATTGGATTTTTTTTTTATAAAAGACATGTAGCACAATAAATTCTGACACAAACTTAGAAATGTAATTATATTTGAACAATTTTACCAGAAAAAGTTAAAAATACACTTTTTTTGAGAAAATTGTGGTCTTTTTTGATTAATATCAGAAAAACGAAAAATCTCAACAGCAATGAAATACCACCAAAATAAAGCTGTATTTGTGAGAAGAAAAGGAGGTAAAATTCATTCAGGTGCCAAGTTTCATGACCGAGCAATAAACCGTTAAAGTTGTAAAGTGCCGATTTGTAAAAAAGGGCCTGGTCACTAGGGGGGTATAAAACTGTGGTCCTTATGTGGTTAAAGCGCTGATTGAACGTTTATATATGTGCTATCTGCAAGGGGTATGTGCAGATAGGACGAATATATCCAGTGGGCAGTCGGTAAGAGGTTAAACACACAAGATGTTATGGGGAGAAAAAAAAAACCTGTCTTGGCAGGGTTGAATGAGCCTATAAAAATGTTCCCTTTTAATTGGAGCAGCACAGTGTGGATGTGGAAAGGGTAGGGTATTAGAGGAACGTGGCCACAATAGTAGCGCCAGCAGTAGTAGCATAGCTTGGAACATACAAGGCAGTAGATCGGCTGCCTATGGGTGGTGGTAGTAGAAGTGGTAGTAGTAGTGGCAGATGTGTACATGTTGCTGCTGCTGGCAGTGGCATGATGGAGGCAGCAGCGATCGCACAGATCATGATAACAGCAGGCAACATGATGGTGGTCAGGAAGGTGGGCAGGCAGACGGCAACAGTGGCAAGATGGGGAACTGTCAGCAAGGCCAGATCTGTTCATTAGTCTCAATGTGAAAATCCTCCCGAATCCAGCCTTGGTTCATTTTGAAAAAAAGTGATGTTTTGGACACTTGCAGCTGGGCCAGTTCAGGTCATTGTTCCAGTCTGCCTGCCCAGAAATTCATGGGCTCAAGGAACAGGCCAGAGTGTAGGTAGGCCTGAACCTGGGTGTTGAGGCAGGAGGTTTCAGCTTGCTGATTTGCCTCAGCTTGGAGTGGCATGTGAAAAAACTGCTCCATCATGTTGATGAGACTTAACTGCTTTCTGCTGTTTGTGGTGGTGGGAAGTGGGTGACTCTGCCAGGGGTGGAGGGCAGCCTCCCTTTCAGACATATTGGCAGCAGAAATCTGCTCGCCAGGGGCTGGCTGGCAAATTTTAGCCTGGGGAACAAGCACACAACACTGGCCCATGTGTAGCGGCCCGTCCTTAACCTGTTTCACTCCACCTACCATATAAAAGACGGTATAGGTAAATGGGCTTTAAATCATTAAACCGCGGCAGCTGGTCGTGTTTTTATGTTGGGATTGTACACACATGTGCAGTCCAAGATACAGTACAGGATTGAGCTGAAGAGACTCCATTGACTATACAGGGATCTGCTCAGGAAGTTGCTTCTTTGCTAGACAAAAATGTCTTGCATGCAGGACTGTTTTGTCCGGTCTTTTTGACAGAATCTCTGACAGTGGGCCGAACTCAGATGCGAATGGATAGTATTAGATCAAAAGTATAGCATCAGCTGCACCAAGATAACTACATACATACAGCACCAGAATCAAGCCTATAAGTCAAATACAGCAACTGAACCATGTTCACTGCATGAATACAGAACCAAACCCATAAGTCAAATACAGCACCAAAACAAAAGTTCACTACAAAAATATAGCACCAGAACTGTGTGCAGTACATATATACCTCACCAGATTTTAAAAGTTTAATACTGATGCCATATAAGCTTATACGGTGTGAAACTACAGTTTCCAGTATGGCCTGAACAGCAGTAAAGGGATGCTGGGAGTTGTTGTTTCACAAAACAGCATGCTACCTCCCAACATCCAGGTGACTACAGCACTCATCAAAAAAAACAGTCAGTCACTAAATGGAAATGATTATTCTGCCACTTACAGGTGACATCTCCTCCTGAGTTTTTTTTCCATCTGGTTCCAGCCACCATGATCACATTTCCCGGCCACAATTCGGCTCTGCAGATTTTGCCTAGATGATGTCTTCAGCTTCTCTCTTTACTAACACATTGGCACCCTGCATACTAACACAAACTCCTCTTAGTGCCACATGCTGTGCCCTGAATATAACAGTAGCAAGGGCCCCCAATGGTAGTGCCACATACTCTGTGCCCTCCGTATATGGTGCCATATGCCCTGTGCCCTCCGTATATAGTGCCACACGCTGTGCCCTCCGTATATAGTGCCACACGCTCTCTGCCTCCTGTATATAGTACCACACGCTCTCTGCCCTCCGTAGATAGTCATATTATCAGAGGGTCTACTGACCCAAAAATCCCTTTAGGGGTTCTAACACAATATATTGTACAAAACTACATCTTTATTTGGCAAGCCTTAAAACCTTCTACATGTGCAATGGGAAAAATAATGTGTAATTAAAACAATCAGAGGACAGTGGACCAGGGTCACCAATAGTTCTTATTTATAGGTGAAAAGAGGGACTTATGTGTGTATGGACCCTTTTTTTTGTTTAAATGAACAAAGTCTCACACATTATTTTTCCCTATTGCACATGTAGAAGGTTTTAAGACTTACCAAATAAAGATATAGTTTTAATTTGTACAATATATTATGTTGAGACCCCTAAAAGGGATTTTTTTTGGTCAGTAGACCCTCGATGCTCCGTATATAGTGCCACACTCTCTGTGCCCTCTGTATATAGTGCCGCATGCTCTGTGCCCTCTGTTTAGTGCCACACACAGTGCCCCTAATGCTAGTGCTACAAGCTTTGAGCCCATGCCCCTTATAAATTGTGCCTCTTCTATGTGCCCCCTAAATGTACAGTGCCTCTTCTATGTGCCCCTTTATGTATAGTGCCTCTTCTATGTGCCCCATTTATGTATAGTGCCTCTCATATGTGCCCCCTTTAGGTGAAGTGTTTCTCATGTGTCCCCTTTATGTATAGTGCCTCTCATGTGCCCCCTTTATGTATAGTGCCTCTTTGATGTATCCCCTGAACACACAATATTATAATTCTCGGTAGAAGCTAGAATGCAGTGGGTAATCAAAGGTGTGACATTATAATAGATTCAGCAGGAATATATAGTATATACAGCAGTGCGCCAATATGTGCGGTACTAGGTAAGAGTTACACCTTGTATTTCAAATATCAGTACACTGCTATAAATAATATAATATATATATATATATATATATATATATATATATATACACACACACACACCTGTAAATAGTGCATCTATTATACCTCACATATCAGTACACTACTGTGTATACTATATATCTGTACACACTAAATCCATTATACTTTTATAATACATGCAGTTTCTACAGATATATATTATACACAACAGTGTATGGGTATGTTAGGTATGAGGTATAATGGATGCAGTGTGTACAGATATATAGCATATATGGCAGTGTACTGATATGTGAGGAATGAAGTATAAATTACACATAGTATCACACGAGTACACAGCTTTGTAAACTATATACCTGTACACACTGCATGTATTATTCCTCGTACCCGACAGTACATTGCTGTATATACTATGTATCTGTACCCATTTTATCTTTTATTCCTTATGCCTGACATATGAGTACACTGCTTTGTATGCTATATACTGTATCTGTACAAACGACATCTATTATACCTCGTACCTGGCGTATCAGTACTCTGTGTGTATACTATGTGTCAGGTGCGAGGCATAAAAGATGCAGCGAGTACAGATATATGTGGACAGTCATATATTATGGTCACTTGTGAGGTATGATGGGGTATTGGCGGTTGTAGTTAAGGTTAGTATTAGTTAGTATTAAGGTTAGTATATTTAGAGCAGGTATTAGTGTTAGGCGTAGTATTGGCAATAGGGCCAATAAATTCGAGTAAGGAGAAAGTATTGGGGTTAGAGACAGTACTAGGGTTAGGGGCCAGTATTAGAGTTAGGCATACCATTAGAGTTAGGGGCCAGTATTAGGGTCTGGTGTAGTATTAGCATAAGGCTGCATTCAGACGACTGTAAGTGTTTTGTGGTCCGCAAAATGCGGAACGCACACAGCCAGCCTTATGTAGAAATGCCTATACATGTCTGCAATTGTAGACAAGAATAGGACATGCTCTATATTTTTTGCGGGCCACGGAATGGAACTACAGATGTTAACAGCACCTGAAATGAATATGTCTGCAAAATTGCAGAACGGATGCGGCCCCAGAAAGATGTTCATCTGAATGAACCCTTAGGGCCAGTATTAGGGTCAGTTTTAGAGTTAGGGTCCAGTATTGGGGTTAGAGTCAGCACTAGGGTACATTCACATGACCGTATTTCTATTAATTTCAGTGGGGTCACAAAAGTTGCGGACGGCACACAGTGTGCTGTCCACATCCGTAGTTCCATTTCGCGGACCTGCAAAAAATATAGAGCAGGTCCTATTCTTGTCCGCAATCGCATTTCATATGGCTGGCTTTGTGTTCCACAAAATGGGGAAAGCATGCGGCCAGCATCCGTGTTTTGCGGATAGATTTGCGGAACGCAAAACACATACGGTCGTGTGACTGCAGCCTTAGAGTTAGGTGTCATTTTTTGGCGTTAGGGGTCAGTATGGTGTAGTATTAGCATTGGGGGCCAGTATTAGGGGATCAGTAATGTTCGGGGGTCAGAATTAGGGTTAGGGCACATTAGGTGAGGCAGTCCAACCATGCAGGATGCAGACCCGGCCTTTTCTGGCGGTTCTGTTCCAGAGGAACGTCGCAGGCAGCACGATGATATCATCTGGCCGCCTATGTCACTTCAGTACGTCACGGAATAGCTAGGCAGGGACTCAACTGTATGTGCATCCACTGGATAGCAGCCCGGGGGAGGGGGGGGGGGTTGACCTCCTACCCCCAGCCAAGCCTGCCTCTACTGGAATGCTGCAGCAAGCTGCATACACAGTGTTTCCCGGTACTAATATAATCCCTTTCTGAGCAATCTTGTTCACTAGCTAGTCTAGTCCCTTGTGTGAAGGTGCTTGGAAGTTTTTTCCTTTTCTGTGTACTGGACCCTGCTTCTCGATTTAACGGATTTTGCTCCATTGCTGCTTGCCTATGACCATGGACTTCGATTATGGACTTTGCCTGATCGCTGCCTGCCCTGATCCGGACTTCCAGACAATGTCTTTCCCCTCAGCGCTTGCACAGTTATCGCTGACCCCCTAGTCAGCTGCCACTAACTGCTCTGGAGTGGTACCTGGTAACTATCCCAATGGCCCGAGCCTATCCTCACCATCAGAGGCTCTATTGTACACCAGGCAGTTACTTAGCCACTCCCCTCCAGAGTACAAAAGGTCAGTGGCACAGTGGGTCCACACCCGTTTGCATGACAATTTGCTCAGGCTATGGACCCCGCTAATCATAACTCTCCAAGCTCACTGAACTGTACCATGAGATGGCTCAGCAGAGAAAACATCAGGATGAGATTCTGGCCTATTAACTCAACGTGAACATGCGTTTAAGTGACCTGATGTCCACCAACCCTGCAGCACCCACTTCAGCTGCTAATGTGGCACCTGCTACGCCAATTCCCTATGTGCCAGGATCAAGCCCTCACCTGTCAGTTCCGCCACGCTTTGATGGAGAGCCTAAACAGTGCAGGGGGTTCATAATTCAGTGCACTCTGCACGGTTGCCGCATCAGTTCATCTCTGACCAAGCCACGGTTGCTTTTTTATTTTTTAATGTCGCACCTTACAGGAAAAGCACTGGCATGGATAAACCCACTCTGGAAGAGGAGTAACCCAGTTGTTATGAATCTACAGGCATTCCATAGGGTGTTTGATGAGTCAGGACGCACCACCTCAGCGGCTTCTTCTATACTGCGGCTGCACCAAGTAAGTCAGTACATGGGCAAGTATGAAGCTCAGTTCCAGACCCTTGCCTCTGAATTGGGCTGGAATAATGAGGCCTTAGTGGCTGCCTTCTGGGAGGGTCTTTCGGGGAAAATTAAGGATGAACTGGCCAGGCCCTCTACCCTGGATGACTTTATATCCCTGGCCACCTGGATTGATCTGCACTTTCAGGAACGTGTTAGGGAGGTAGCACTAGAGAGAAAACAGTATTGTCCATTGTCTTCTTTCTAGTGGTCGTCAATCCCTTAACCTTCCACGTCAGCTGCTGTGCTTGAACCCATGCAGGTTGACTGAGTCGCACTGACTAAACAAGAACGTGATCAATGTTTCACAAGAGGACTTTGCTTCTACTGTGGCGGTGCTGGACATCGTCTGAATCTGGGAAACGCCTGAGGCTAGGATCTGTTGAGGGGGGAGACCCTACAATTACAGATGGGATCGCTTCAAACTGAAGAAATTTCGTTCCTGGTCCTCTTAAGTCGGTCTCAGCCTCTCCTCCTGGAACTTCCATGGCTTTGTGTTCATGAACCTGTTATTGACTAAAGGTCCGGAAAGATGCTTCGTTGGGGACAGTCCTGACTTGGGAGGTGTCTTTCTTCTGTTCAGCTGGCTCGGTCACCTTGGGTACCACCCAATCTCCAGGTTCTGCCAGCAGCCTATCATGCTTACGTGGATATTTTTGACAATAGGCTGAGACGCTACCTCTGCACAAGCCGTATGACTGCCCTATTGACTTGGTTCCGGGTTCCTCGCTTCATCGTGGATGTATCTATCCCTTGCAAAAAAGGTAGTCAGTCAGCACATCCCAATGTGCAGCTGCACGCTGCCATGGCTAGAAACACAAAGAAAAAAAAAAAAAAAAAAGGACAATGCAACAGCACTCTGCAGACACAAATAAAGTACAATAATGCCATAATAATAGAAAATATTCTGGTGCTAATGCTACGCAAATTTGAGATTCTTGGCAAATACATTATGTACAAAATTATTTGGGCCCCTCTGCCAAACGTCAAGGCGATCTCTATCAGATGGGAACCGAACACTAAATACTACCTGTAATGTGCAGGTTCCACATGCATGCTAGGTCCACTCTGCTTTTTACCATTTTTGGTGCAATAACAGCCTCCATTAAATCCAGGGATGCATGTACTAACATGCATGTCGAGCCAACTCTATACTTATCCTGGTGCCAAATGGCTTCCAATAAATACAATAAGAGCAGGCTACAGCTTTATACTTACTCTAATTAAAATCAGCCTATGGGGCAGACAGGCTAGTCAGGGGTTCAAGACCAACTGGAGTCAGCCACACCTCCAACTCTAGTACAACGGCAAAAAAGGGGTCAGTCAGCACATCCCAATGTGCAGGTGTACGCTGCCATGGCTAGAAACACAAAGAAAAAAAAAGGACAATGCAACAGCACTCTGCAAACACAAATAAAGTACAAAAATGCCATAATGATAGAAAATATTCTGGTGCTAATGCTACTCTTATTTTGCAAATTTGAGATTCTTGGCAAATACATTATGTACAAAATTATTTGGGCCCGTCTGCCAAACATCAAGGCGATCTCTATCAGATGGGAACCTAACACTAAAAACTACCTGTAATGTGCTAAAATGGCCACCATAAAATTCAGGGAGTGCAGGTACCAACATGCATGCTGAGCCCACTCAGAAGTAGTATAGAGTGGGCTCAGCATGCATGTTGGTACCTGCATCCCTGGATTTAACGGAAGCCGTTCTCGCACCAAAAAGCAGAGTGGACCTAGCATGCATGTGGAGCCTGCTCTTCCTGAATTTTATGGTGGCTATTTTGGCACATTACAGGTAGTGAATAAAATTGCACTAGATGGGAATAGCTCACTCTCTGGTGTCTATGGGGAAGGTGCTCAGGTCTATAGGCTGTTTCACCCCTACAGAAACAAAGGTAATATATTCAAAAATTAGACTGGCACTCTGTGTGTGAAGCCATAGATCACTTAATGGCCAACATTGTCATAAAAAATATAAAATTTATTACACAGCAATTAATATAAATACGATGACAATAAAAAGTAAAAAGTAATAGAGCGTAGATGGCTACACTGTCAGGTGTATTTAAGTTATACACATGACATTTAATGATACACAATGATATATTAATCATTGTGTATCATTAAATGTCATGTGTATAACTTAAATACACCTGACAGTGTAGTCATCTATGCTCTATTACTTTTTATTGTCATCGTATTTATATTAATTGCTGTGTAATAAATTTTATGTTTTTTATGACAATGTTGGCGATTAAGTGATCTATGGGTTAACACACAGATAGAGTGCTGGTCTAATTTTTGAATACATTACAGGTAGTGTTTAGTGCTAGGTTCCCATCTGATAGAGATCGCCTTGACGTTTGGCAGACGGGCCCAAATAATTTTGTACAAAATGTATTTGCCACAAATCTCAAATTTGCTAAATAAGCGTAGCATTAGCACCAGAATGTTTTCTATAATTATGACATTGTTGTACTTTGTGTCTGCAAAGTGCTGTTGCATTGTCCTTTTTTTCTTTGTACATCTATCCCCTGTCACCAGCAGAGACTCAGTCCATATCAAAGTATATCAAGGAGAACCTCGACGGAGGATTTATCCACAAATCTTCCTCTCTGGCTGGTGCAGGTTTCTTCTTTGTTAAGAAGATAGATGGCTCCCTATGTCTATACATCGACTAGAGGGATCTTAACAAGATCACCGTAAAAAATAAGTACCCTCTTCCCCTATGATGAATTGTTTGACCGCATCAGGGGCCTACAACATGATCACAATTCGCCAGAGGGATGAGTGGAAGACAACTTTAACACCCACGAGGATCACTACGAGTGCCTGGTGATGCCGATTGCAGTGGCATTGCTTAGCCCAGTGTTCCAATAATTCGTAAATGACATCTTCAGAGACTTTCTCTATTCCTGTATTGTGTTGTACCTTGATGATATCCTTGTTTTATCTCCAGATTAGGCTACTCCTTGGAGGCAGGTTCATTAAAGGTTAAGTGAAAATCGTCTGTATTCCAAGTTCGAGAAATGTTCCTTTGAGCAGTCTTCTCTTCCATTCCTATTATACATAATATCAGATACTGGTCTGCAGATGGATCCAGAAAAACTCAGCGATCTTAAAGTGGCCTATATATCGAGCAATATAAAAAAGAGAAATTTTCTGTGGCACTCTGAAACGCTCCCAATGTGCAGCCATGTCCTCTTCAGCAACTCCCTCACTCCCTAACTTGCCATGTAGAACCGCATACAGTGGTGCTCAGTCCCGATAGAAATTACAATTCATGTGATGCATAGATACAGGGAAGAAAGAATAGCCGGGACGGCACTCACCATTCAACGCACTTTATTCAGATAAGCTTGCAAGTTTTCGGCAGTATGGGGCAGACCGCCTTAGCGTGGACGCCCGCAACAGGCGACGGCCGTTTCGCGCAACCGCGCTTCCTCAGGCATTGACCAGGAAATTCATCAGTGTCGACTGGGTTGGAAACAGTTAACTATAGTCCCTTTTCCATGTTTTTTGGAAGGGGAGTGAACTAACACCTGAGCACAGTTACCCACAAGACTATTTATACCTGGGAACACCAGACACATACTACTGTTACGAATAAGAAGTTTTTCGAAACGCATCAACAGTCAATACACCCAAAGAGATATTGTGTCCTATATGTCTGTGAAACGTTGCCAATAAAGTACGGAGGAAAAGACACTTCAACAAAGTGAGTGCTGGAGCCTTTATTCCACTATTTGCTGTTCCTTTCAAAGAAGGTTGAAAAAAACCTGGCACCGTGCACACGGGTTCATCCGAACTGCAGACAAATTGAGCTGGTATACGTATTGCACATCTCTAAACCTGCACAGGATTGCTTTTTTCCGTGTCTCTCTAACCCGCTTAGAAGCAAGTCTACTCCAAAAGCAAAGAGTTTCAAATTGGCAGCCTAAAAGGACTTCTCTTACTATACTAAATACTCAGGTGTGGCTGATTTGTGTGAACTCTGTTATGGCTTTCTGTTTGTCACTGGAGCGAAGATCTAAAGCTGATCGGGTATTCTCTGACACTGACAAAAATGTACTGGAGGAGCTGACCAATGTTAATGATATGTTCCATTTGGAAAAATTACTCAGTCAAGAGACAAGATTATGGTGGGATCATACAACACTGGTCAAATACCTGGAAAAAAAATATGATTCCAAGGGGATTACGTATAAAAAAAAAATCCCAACTACGATTTTTTCGGAAAAATTTGTGCTGGAGTGGAACCAAATACTCTCGGAATGTTCTATGAACCTCATGACACACATTGTCAAATATGAGGGGGAAAAATTACAAGACCTACAAAAGGATATTAAGGCATTGAAACAGAAAATGAATGGGTCCGAAAATATGCCCGACTTTGAAACCTTACAAAATAATATGAATGCTAACATCAAAGAAATGGAGGAATATATCATAGAAATAAAACACAAAAGTTTCAAAGAGACTTATATGATTACAAAACATGACCAAATATATGAATGGGGCAGAAGAGAAAATCCATTCACTACCCCAAAATCCATCTTAAAAAAGAAACGAAGTAACAAAAAAAGCAAGGGAATAAGAAACCAACCCAAAGTGAGCTTCTCATCTGAATTGGACACTATGGAACTAAGTGATTTATCCCAGGAGTCTACACAGGAACCTTATCAACAAGATAGAACCAACGAGACAACAAGACCTAAAACCTCATACTACAAAAAGAATAAACAAAGCAGGAATTACTCAAATCCAGCAAAAAACGAGAGCGGGACGCAAACACAGAAAAAGGACATATTATGTCAACCCGACAGAAGAGGAGGTAATGTACACTCCCTTAAAGGGAAAGACTAATGACGTGATTAACTTGTCCAAAGAGACTTTGACTCAAGAACAAATACATGTATTAAGATTGGGATTGAACTTTGTGCCAAGTGGGAACTTTGACTTGTTTATGACACTGTTGGATATAAACAGGTTCATTAGACAATTAACAGTAGCTAGACATTTCTTTGGTGTTGACCCCCCTGAACATCCTACCAATGCATTAGATACTATAAATGTGTATAACCCATATGTAAATATGGACTTTCAGCAGCAATTAGCCCTAAAGTGCCTGGAGGATCTTCAGGGGGATAATGAATGGGACCAAAGCCATATGACCATGAAGAGATTTAATATCTCCAACCCCCACTTTTATCCACTTATGTCTCGTACTGTAAATATGGACCTATTCCAGGACCTGGTAGAAAAAGAGCTCAAACAGGTGTCCGACTCTGTCAGGGACGACAGCATCTTCCATAATGTCTTCAGAAATCAGAGACAAGCCTTAAAAGCTCTGGCAGACAACAAAAAAATAATAATTAAAATGGCAGACAAGGGGGGATCTGTTGTCGTCCTTGACAGAGATGTATACTATCACCAAATGATGGAAGTCTTGGACGATGCCACAACATATACAAGACTTGTATCAAATCCAACAGTGAAATATCTGGGTGAATGTTCCCAAATACTTAAAAAAGGATTGGATTATGGATTTATAACACAGAGAGAACATGATTATATGAATGTGGATTATCCTGTTATCCCAATTATGCATGCACTCGCTAAGGTCCATAAAGGCCAAAACCCGCCACCCTTACGCCGCATCATTAGTGGCATAGGGTCTCTCACAGAAAGACTTGGCAATTGGCTGGATTGTGTGATCCAACCTATGGTCAAGAGAACACCAGGTTAAATCAGGGACACGTCAGAAGTCTTGAGGTCATTCTATAGTAAAAAATGGAAAGCTGAATACAGATGGCTTACAATAGATGTGGTGGCACTCTATCCTTCAATACCACACAATATTGCAGTGGAAGCTCTTGAGTTCCATCTCCACAAATATAGTGGATATGAGGAAGACTTTATAGACTATGTCCTTGATGTGACTATGTTTCTCATGTCCCATAATTATTTTTCCTTTGATAATGTGTTTTATCTCCAATCAAAAGGAGTTTCAATGGGGGCTAAATACTCCCCAGCCTTAGCTAACCTTACTATGGCCTACTGGGAAGAAAATACATATACAGTACTAATAATCCCTTTACTGACTGTCTGAACTGGTACGGCAGGTACATCGACGACCTGCTCATTGTGTGGCGCGGCGATGTGCCTGCCGTACAAGAGTTCATACAGTATCTTCAAAATAACACCTATAACCTAAGGTTCACATATAATGAGGATGCCAAGGTGATGAATTTCTTAGACTTAAAGCTGACAGGTATACCAGATAAAGCTATACAAACAGAAACATATAGAAGCCAATTACAGGTAATATGATTTTACTAGCAGTCACCATTCACATCATACTATTAAATCGATCCCAGTAGGGGAATTTATACGGGCCAGAAGAAACTGTAACACAATTGAAGCATTCAAACGAGAAAGCTACCTAATATGGTTGCGATTATCAGAAAGGAAATATCCAGATTGGATGATAAGAAGAGGTCTTCATATAGCTAAAAATAAAACCAGAGAACAACTACTGTTTAAAAATACCTTTAAAAATACCAGTAAAAACAACTTTCAAAGAATAAAAGTAAAAAAATGTCCAACACAAGAAAATAAAATCAGAGATAGGTGTAAAAATGAGGATATTAAACAAAAGGAAACTATTAACATCAAAGCCAAACAACCTACCCTCGTTTTAACGTATAGCAGGCAATTTAATGCAATCCAGGATATAATAAGAAAATATTTGCCTGTACTTTATGAGGACAATATACTGGATACAATACTAAAGCAAGGATGTAGAATAGTCCCAAGAAAACCCCCTACTATAGGGAATTCTCTGTCCCCATCCATGTTTGCTCGAGAAACATATCCGCAAACGGACACATGGCTATCCTACAAAGGGTTCACACGCTGCAGTAGTCAGTGGTGCCGCACTTGTAATTATGTGAAAAATACCAAAACTTTTTCCAATACAGATCACACACAAACACATAAACATTAAGTCCTATATTAACTGCAATACAAAAGCAGTAGTTTATGTGATCTGCTGTGAACAATGTGACAAAATGTATGTAGGATGTACTATAAGGAGATTCAAGAATAGAATATTGGAACACCTCAATTATATAGACAATCCATCATATACTAACATATGAAATGCCGCAAGGCATTTTATAGATCAACATAATCGCAGTGTAAAGCACCTCAAAGCATATGCCATCGAACATGTTAAGACCCCTACCAGAGGAGGGGATATTAGACACCTGGTGAATCTCAGAGAGGCTTTTTGGATATTTAAATTGGAAACAAGGTTTCCAAAGGGAATGAATAGGAGGAGGGAGATTATGCATTTTATTAGATGTCTCCCCTCCCGCATCCACACATATCCATATGCTTAAGAAATAGTACCGGGACTCTTTAAAGCACCTCCAGAACGAATTTTGGTCCAGTTCAGTTTAAAAATAACAAACCTACCAGTGTTGCTACTGATGCAATATAGTAAGCTAACAAACTGGAAATACAAACCGCAACACTAGTGTGAACAGGTACCTACTAACTATAGCAATACATAGCAGAGTTCCTCTCTCCTTTTCTTTTATCTGTATGTCTTATTGTGTTTTTATATTAATAGTATAGGAGTTGTTGGTATGCGGCACATGCATTAATTTGCCGCATTCCCACTCTATATGTTTTTTAATGTGAACTTTATCCACTTGAAGACCACAGGTTTATACCCCCCTAGTGACCAGGCCCTTTTTTACAATTCCGCACTACACTACTTTCACCGTTTATTGCTCCGTCTCACAACTTACTCACCCAACTCACCCAAATGAATTTTACCTCCTTTTCTTCTCACTAATAGAGCTTTCATTTGGTGGTATTTCATTCTTGCTGACATTGTAACTTTTTTTGACGAAATTTTGGCAAAAAAATGACATTTTTCGCTTTCTGTTGTAAACATTTTCAAATAACACTACATTTCAATTTAAATTTTTCTCTAAATTTATTGTTCTACATGTCTTTGATAAAAAATAAAAAAAAAATGCACTAAGTGTATATTTATTGGTTTGGGTAACAGTTATAGCGTTTACAAACTATGGTGCAAAAAAGTGAGTTTCCGCACTTTGATTTTCTGAGCACCTGTCCTGTTTCCTGACTCACTACAATGCCTAGACAGTAGAAACACCCCATAAATGACCCCATTTCGGAAAGTAGACACCCTAAGGTATTCGCTAAGGGGCATAGTGAGTTCATGGAATTTTTTATTTTTTGTCACAAGTTAGCGGAAATGGAATTTTTTATTTTTTTTCAAAAAATTTCATTTTCCGCTAACTTGTGTCAAAAAATAAAAACTTCCATGAACTCACTATGCCCCTTAGCGAATACCTTGGGGTGTCTACTTTCTAAAATGGGGTCACTTGTGAGGTTTTTCCACTGCCCTGGCATTTGAGGGTCTCCGCAATCATTACCTGTATGGCCAGAATTAGGAGTTTCTGCTATTCTCCTTATATTGACCATACGGGTAATGAGATTTTTTTTTCCGTTCAGCCGCTGGGCTGAATTGAAAGAAAAAAAAATGAACGGCACAGATTTCTTCATTCACATTGATCAATGTGGATGAAAAAATCTCAAAAAAATGTGCAAAAAAAAAAAAAAAAAAAAAAAGAGGGGAAAGCTGTAAAGCTGCGATCGCTAAGGGACCCTTAGGCCTCATTCACACGTCCGCAATTCTGTTCCGCAAAATTTTGCGGAACGGAATTGTAGATACATTCAATTCTATGGGGACAGACTTTGTCCCACTCGGATCCGGAATTGCGGATCTGCACTTCCGGATCCGCAAAAATATAGAACATGTCCTATTCTTGTCCGCAATTGCGGACAAGAAAAGGCATTTTCTATATAGCTCTGGCAATGTGCGGATCCGCAAAATGCGGAAAGCACATTGCCGGTGTCCGTATTTTGCGGATCCGCAAATCCATGGATCCTCAAAACACATATGGACGTCTGAATGAGCCTTACAGGGTGGTGATTAGTGACAGGGGGGGTGACATGGGTGATCAGGGGTTAATCAGTGATGGGGGGTGAGGGGGTGTTTGTAGTGATTGGTACACTTTACTTATGTTTGCCCTGGTGGTCCCAGACAAATGGACCACCAGAGGAGCAAACAGCAGGCATATCAGACGCTGTTTACAAAACAGCGTCTGATATGCGTTTTAAATGCGCTTTTATTCGCATCTATAGCCTGCCAGCGCATGATCAGCGCTGGCAGGCTGTAGTTTCAGTTGTCCCGAGTACGATCCCATGAACGCGAACGTGCGCCGATAGGCGGCAGTGAGACCTGAGAGAGTCGCCGCGCTGACGCCCATCGGCGTTAGCATGGCGGCAAGAGGTTAAATAAGCTTGTGTATAAACAGATATTGAGCTGGAGTGACACTGGTGTTCCAGGTAGAGTTGTTTCGGTACCAAAATTTTGATTCGGTATCGATACCATAAAAAAGTATTGCGATACTGGATACCATGCGAAAAAAATAAAAACGCCCAAAAAATCCGCGTGCATTCCACATTTTATGAAACCGCCGGCTCATAATACAACAGTCCTATCCTACTTTTTTGTGGGGACAAGGCGACTAAAGGAAAATGGCGAATCGTGCATTTTTTCTTTTCTTTTACGGCGTTCACCGCCTAAAAGTGGATTTTTTAATAGTTTGGACTTTTGAGACGCGGCGATATGTAATATTTTATTTATGTATTGTTTATATATTTTATATGTAAAATTGGGAAAGGGGGTGATTTATAATTAATATTTTGGTGTACTTCGTTAACTTTTTTTTTTTTTTTTACGGTTTATTTATTAACTATTTCCCCCTTAGGGGCTAGAACCTGGAATCATTTTCATCCTATTCACCCTGATACAGCTCTATCAGGGTGAATAGGATCTCACCCTCTCCCTGCTACCCTGTGCACAGTACACACAGCAGCAGGGAGTTGACCAAGGCAGCCAGGACTTCAAGAGTGTCCTGGTTGCCATGGTAACCGATTGGAGCCCCAGCATTACACTGCTGGGGCTCCGATCACTGCCACTGCCACCAATGAAGAGGAGGTGAGGGGACCCTGTGGCCACTGCCACCAATGCTTTTATTACTGGGGGAGGGAGGGCGCACTGGCCACCAATACTGTATTTATTACTGGGGACAGGGGGGGCACACTGCCCACTAATGTTTTAATACTGGGGACAGGGCGGGTATACTGCCCACCAATGTTTTAATACTAGGGAGGGGGGGCGGAGCACTGGCCACCAATGCCTAGTAACATTTCATATATAAATGCAGGCAGAAGACACATGCTGCCGGCACCTGCCTGTGACAGAGCGCTGCGATCAGAGGCTATTAACCCCTCAGGTGCCGCACCTGAGGGGTTAATTGCCTCTGATCGCAGCGCTCGGTCACAGGCAGGTGCCGGCAGCATGTGTCTTCTGCCTGCATTTATATATGAAACATTACTAGGCATTGGTGGCCAGTGCGGCCGCTCTGCCCCTCTCCCTCTATTGGTTGCAGCGGCAGCACAGGGGGCGGGAGACACTGCCTCCTTCTCCCTGTGCTGCCGAGGAGAACATGGCCGCGCTGAGAGCGGCGCAGCCACGTTCTCTGATACTGGGCTGTGCAGTAGCGCAGCCCAGTATCGATATCATACTAATCCTGGTATTGAGCTTGATACCAGAGAAAAGTATCGATTGGGTATCGAAACTTCGATACCCGAAACAACCCTAGTTCCAGGTGAAATTCATCAGTGTCGACTGGGTTGGAAACAGTTAACTATAGTCCACACCCCTTTTCCATGTTTTTTGGAAGGGGAGTGAACACCTGAGCACAGTTACCCACAAGACTATTTATATCTGGGAACACCAGACACATACTACTGTTACGAATAAGAAGTTTTCGAAACGCGTCAACAGCCAATACACCTAAAGAGATATTGTGTCCTATATGTCTGTGAAACGTTGCCAATAAAGTACGGAGGAAAAGACACTTCAACAAAGTGAGTGCTGGAGCCTTTATTCCATTATTTGTTGTTCCATTCATTTCTCCACACTGCTCGTTTCCATGGTTACATCCACCCTGCAATCCAGCAGCAGTGGCCGTGCTTGCACACTATAGGAAAAAGCACCAGCCTATGTCTGCTCCCGAGGTCTAGGCCACCAGACAGGCCAGCACTTTTAGCTATAGTGTGCAAGCATGACCACCACTGATAGATTGCAGGGTTGTCTGTAACCATGGAAATGAGCAGTGTTTAATGTGATGGGAAAATGAATCCAGCCAGCATGTACGTCTCCCCATGTTTGCATAGGTTTTACTCCAGGTACTCAGATTTATTCCAAAGACATACTAATAGGGGATGTACAGTGCCTTTCAAAAGTATTCACCACCTTGACTTTTTTTTCGTGTTTTGGTGCCTCACAACCTGGAATTAACATGGATTGTTTGAGGATTTGTATCATTTAATTTACAGAACATGCCCACAACTTTTAATATGTTTTTTATTTATTTTTTTATTGTGAAGCAAACAACAAATAGGACAATATAACAGAAAAAGTCAATGTGCATAACTATTCACCCCACTAACTCCTTAAGGACACATGACGTATGGGTACGTCATGTGTTCAGTCCCTGAAGATGGCGCCCGCTCCTGCTTGCTGCGGGCACCATCGCTGCGGGGGTCCGGCTGATTCCTGTAGCTGACCCCCGCAGCTGATGATCGCGGTCGGCAGCGCTGCCGATCGCGATCATTTAACCTCGCAGATGCCGTGATCAATCCTGATCACGGCATCTGCATCGCGCTAAACCGAAAGTAAATCTCGGCAGCGCTCCGGCTCCCTAGTGGTGATCGGGAGAATCGGAGCACTGTAAGGGATAGCCTTAAGCCTTTCATTCAGCTTAAGGCTATCACTTACAATTTCCTATGGAGCCCTTGTTAGCAATAGGGCTTCATAGGAAAGTAGTAAAATGCTCATAAACTCCAATACAAGTGTATTGGAGTTTATGATAGAAGCAATCAGGTAACTGATTTATATAGGTCCCAATGGGACCTATATAAAAGTGTAAAAAAAAAAAAAAATTAAATCACCCCCCTTTCCCCAAAATTAAAATAAAATAAAAAAAATACACATCATGGGTGTCGCAATGTGTGAAAACGCCCATAGTATAAAAATATATTTCCCATACGGTAAACAGAAAACGGAAAAAGCGCCCAAATGGCCGATTTGCCGCTTTTGGACGCTTCATTTCCTCAAAAATTTTAATAAAAAGCGATCAAAAAGTCCTACACACCCCATAATGGTATCAACTAAAAGTTAAGATCGCCCCGCAAAAAATAAGCCCCCATACAACGCCATACACTTATTTACAAATACGTTATAGCGGTCAAAACATGGCGACAAAAAAAAAAATTCCCACTTTTGAATTTTTTTTCACTATCAAGACGCAAGAAAAGCTATACATATTGGGTATCGCCGGATTCGTACTGACCTGTAGAATAAAACTAAATGGTCAGTTTTATCGCAAATCAAACGTCGTAATTTAGAAACCCGTAAAACTGTGGTGAAATTGCTTTTTATTTGCAATTTCACCCATTTGGAATTTTTTTCCCGCTTCCCACTACACCGTATGCATTATTAAATAATGGCATTGGAAAGTACAACTTGTCCCGCAAAAAATAAGCCCTCATATGGCCATGTGAACGGAAAAATAAAAAAGTTATGGCTCTTGGAAGGCATAGAGCGTAAAACGAAAACGGAAAAATGAAAAAAACCCTGTGTCCTTAACCCCTTAAGGACACGGCCCTATTTCACCTTAAGGACCAGGCCATTTTTTCAAAATCTGACCAGTGTCACTTTATCTGGTGATAACTTTAAAACGCTCTTTCTTATCCAGGCCATTCTGAGATTGTTTTTTCGTCACATATTGTACTTCATGACACTGGTAAAATGAAGTCGAAAAATTTCATTTTTATTTATAAAAAAATACCAAATTTACCAAAAATTTTGAAAAATTTGCAATTTTCCAAGTTTCAATTACTCTACTTCTATAATACATAGTAATACTCCCAAAAAAAAGTTATTGATTTACATTCCCCATATGTCTACTTCATGTATCGATCATTTTGGGAATGCCATTTTATTTTTTGGGGACTTTACAAGGCTTAGAAGTTTAGAAGCAAATCTTGAAATTTTTCAGAAATTTTCAAAAACCCACTTTTTAGGGACCAGTTCAGTTCTGAAGTCACTTTGTGAGGCTTACATAATAAAACCACCCAAAAATGACCCCATTCTAGAAACTACACCCCTCAAGGTATTCAAAACTGATTTTACAAACATCATTAACCCTTTAGGTTTTCCACAAGAGTTAATGGCAAATGGAGATAAAATTTCAGAATTTCAATTTTTTGTAAAATTTTCCATTTTAATCCATTTTTTCCAGTAACAAAGCAAGGGTTAATAGCCAAACAAAACTTAATATTTATTCCCCCGATTCTGCAGTTTGCAAGAACACCCTATATGTGGTCGTAAACTGCTGTATGGCCAAACTGCAGGGCGCAGAAGGAAAGGAGCGCCATATGGTTTTTGGAAAGCGGATTTTGCTGGGCTGGTTTTTTTTACACCATGTCCCATTTGAAGCCCCCCGATGCACCCCTAGAGTAGAAACTCCATAAAAGTGACTCCATCTAAGAAACTACACCCCTCAAGGTATTCAAAACCAGTTTTACAAAATTTGTTAACTCTTTAGGTGTTCCACAAGAGTTATTGGCAAATGGAGATGAAATTTCAGAATTTCTATTTTTTGTTACCTTGTCTCAAAAAAAGTGTAATATAGAGCAACCAAAAATCATGTTTACCCTAGAATAGTACCAACAAAACTGACACCTTATCCCGTAGTTTCCAAAATGGGGTCACTTTTTGGAGTTTCTACTGTAGGGGTGCATCAGGGGACTTCAAATGGGACATAGTGTCAAAAACCAGTCCAGCAAAATCTGCCTTCCAAAACCATATGGCGTTCCCTTCCTTCTGTGCCCTGCCGTTTGGCCATACAGTAGTTTACGACCACATATGGGGTGTTTGTGCAAACAAGAGAATCAGGGCAATAAATATTGAGTTTTGTTTGGCTGTTAACCCTTGCTTTGTTACTGGAAAAATTGAGTAAAATGGAAAATTTGCAAAAAAATAGCTGTTTTGGGACTGTTTTTATTTTTTGTTATTTACATAGTTGAACTGACAGGTTAGATTGTGTGCTATTTCTATAGAGCAGGTTGTTACGGACGCGACAATACCAAATATGACTACTTTTTGGGGTTTTTGTGTCAGTTTTACATAATAAAGAATTTTTGAAAAAATTTTTTTAGTGTCTCCACATTCTGAAAGCCATAGTTTTATTTTATTTTTTGGGCGACTGTCTTATGTAGGGGCTCATTTTTTGCGGGATGAGATGGCGGTTTGATTGGCACTATCTTGGGGTGCATATGACATTTTGGTCGCTTGCTATTACACTTTTTGTGATGTAAGGTGACAAAAATGGCTTTTGACACCGTATTTTATTTTTTATTTTTGCGGTGTTCAGCTGATGGGTTAGGTCATGTGTTATTTTTATAGATCAGGATGTGACGGACGCGGCGATACATAATATGTATACTTTTTTATTTATTTATATAAGTTTTACACAATAATATCATTTTTTAAAACAAAAAAAAATCATGTTTTAGTGTCTCCATAGAGCCATATTTTTTTTTTTTTTTGGGCGATTGTCCTATGTAGGGGCTCATTTTTTGCGGGATGAGATGGCGGTTCGAATGGTACTATCTTGGGGTGCATATGACATTTTGATCGCTTACTATTACACTTTTTTTGATGTAAGGTGACAAAAAAATGGCTTGTTTGACAACATTTTTATTTTTTATGTTTACGGCGTTCATCTGAGGGGTTAGGTCATGATATATTTTTATAGAGCAGGTCCTTACGGACGCGGCGATACATAATATGTATACTTTTTTTTACTTATTTTGGTTTTACACAATAATATCCTTTTTGAATGAAAAAAAAACATGTTTTAGTATCTCCATAGTCTGAGAGCCATATATTTTTCAGTTTTTAGGCAATTGTCTCAGGTTGGGTATCATTTTTGGATGAGGTGACGGTTAGATTGGCACTATTTGGGGGGTCATATGACTTTTTGATCGCTTGCATAGTTTTTTTATTTTTTGGCCAATTGTTTTAGGTAGGGGCTCGTTTTTTGCGGGATGAGATGACGGTTTGATTGGTACTATTTTGGGAGGCAAACACCTTTTTGATCGCTTTGTATTACACTTTTAGTGATGTAAGGTGCCAAAAAATGGCTTATTTACACCATTTTTTTTTTTTTTTTTTTTTATGGCGTTCACCTGAGGAGTTCAGTCATGTGATATTTTTATAAAGCAGGTTTTTACGGACGCGGCGATACCTAATATGTGTAGTGTATTTTTTTTTTTTTTTTATTCAGTGATATGTGTTTTTTTAATTTTTACTTTTTTTTCACTTTTTTACATTTTTTTTGACCCAGACCCACTTGGTTCTGAAAGATCCAGTGTATCTGGTGTCTGTATAATACAGTACAGTACACTATATAGTGCACTGTGCTGTATTTTGTACTTTAGAAAGTCTGAATAGACCTTTAGCAGGTCTATTCAGACTTTCAGCACCATGGAGAGCAGAACGCTTCTGAAAGCGTCCTGTCTCCATGGCAACCATCACCCGCTGCCATAACTGGGCAGGGGGTGATGGATGGGGAGGGAGTGGAGCTCCCTTCCTCTGTGATCCCATACTGTTGGGGGGCTGCAAAGGCACAGCAGCCCACCGATGGGAGAGGGAGGGAGCTCCCTCCCTGTTAACCCTTCCATACCGCGGTCCGTACGGACCGCGGTACGGAAGGGGTTAAACGGCTGGCATCTGATCAAGCACAGATGCCAGCCGTTTCTATCAGAGTGTCAGCAATGTGCTGACACTCTGATAGACCCACTAGACACCAGGGAAACTTATCAGAGGAGGCGGGCGGGGGATCGCAATCGCGATCCCGCCCGCCGCAGCACCCGCCTCCCGCACCGCCTCCGGCCGCCCGCAACCACCACCCCTGCACCCCCGCAGCCACAATATGATTGCGGGCTGCAGGGGGGGTTAAAAATAAACAGTTTGGGGGCATTAACTCTCTGATCAGAGATCGCACAGAAGCGCTGCAAACCGCAGGTCTGAATTGACCTGCGGTTTACAGCGATCGCCCATATGGGGAGGTCACAGGACCCCCCTGGGCATTGTAGCAAGGTACCTGCTGAATGATTTCAGCAGGTACCTTGTTCCGATCACTGCCAGCTGAGCAGCAGTGATCGGAACAACTCATGACGTACCGGTACGTCATGTGTCCTTAAGGACTCGGAAAACATGCCGTACCGGTACGTCATGTGTCCTAAAGGGGTTAAGGGGCTAAAGTCAATACTTTGTAGAGCCACCTTTTGCGGCAATCACAGCTCCAAGTCGCTTTGGATAAGTCTCTATGAGCTTGCCACATCTTACTACTGGGATTTTTGCCCATTCCTCCTTGCAAAACTGCTCCAGCTCCTTCAAATTGGATGGTGGGCGCTTGTGAACAATCTTCAAGCGTGATCACATTTTCTATTGGATTGACATCTGGGCTTTAACTATGCCATTCCAACACATACGCACAATTTTCAGTTTTCTATTTCTAAACAATAGTTTTATTTATTTTTTTCATTTCACTTCAGCAACTTAGACTATTGTGTTCAGACCCATCACATATAATTCAGATTAACAAAACATTGAATTTACTTTCACACTCACGTTTTTCACACATCCAGTTGTATTATCTGTAACATAGCCAAGACCCCTCATTAACTCCATTCATTCTTCATGAAAGTCATTAAAGTGCTACTAAATTAAAGTGCTAACCCTAAGGCTACTTTCACACCTGTGTTAGGTGCGGATCTGTCTGTTATTTGCACAGACGGATCCGCACCTATAATGCAAACGTTTGTATCCATTCAGAACGGATCTGTTTGCATTAGCTTTTAAAAATGATGTCTAAGTCGAAAACGGATTCGTTTTGACTTACACTGAAGTCAATGGGGGACGAATCTGTTTTCAAATGCACCATATTGTGTCAGTGAAAACAGACTTACATTGTGTGCCAGGACAGATCAGTTTGGCTCAGTTTCATCAGACGGACACCAAAACGCTGCAAGCACAGTTTTGGCGTCTGCCTCCAGAACGGAATGGAGACAGAACGGATGCATTCTGAGCGGATCCTTATCCATTCAGAATGCGTTGGGGCAAAACTGATCAGTTTTGGACTGTTTGTGAGAGATACATGTGGAAGCGTGACCCTATAGTGTGATGCTGTCAGGTATGCTTATGGATACATGTGGGAGCGTGCCCCTATAGTGTCACACTGTACTGAATGCTTATGGATACAAGTGGGAGCGTGCCCCTATAGTGTGATGCTGTCCGATATGCTTATGGATACAAGTCGGAGTGTACCCCTATAGTGTGATGCTGTCCCGTAAGCTTATGGATACATGTGGGAGCGTGCCCCTATAGTGTGATGCTGTCCCGTATGCTTATGGATACATGTGGGAGCGTGACCCTATAGTGTGATGCTGTCAGGTATGTTAGTATTTTATGTTAGTTCACTGTCTGCCCTTATTGCGTCTGGCTCTGCAAACACTGATCACATGACATTGGCCTGAGACGGAGCTAGGAGGAATATGAGGCAAGAGGATGCATATGTATGAGGGGGGCAGATCTATGAAGGAGTGGATGATGTGCAGGAGGCATAAATATGTATGAGGGGGGTGGGGCCAGGGACAGGATGTTACACTGTAGAAACCAGGAGATGCTGTGCCCCACAGTACAGTGCGGCAGGAAGTGATGGCACAGATAAACAGATATGTAAACAATCTGTTGGGGACTGTAGGAGCCATGCTCAAGTGTGAAATACATAATTACTCTTACCGGTAATTGGTTTTTCCAATAGCCTCCACAGCGGCACTTACAGGAGGGTGTCCCCGCCCCCAGGACAGGAAACAACGACGTAGAAGCAAAAGATTTAAGGCCTCCTCCCCCTTACCTATTCAGTCAATAAGAGAGGACACGGAAGTGATGCAATAACACAAAATGTATTAGTAGATAGCAAAACTCGCTATCTCAAGAAAACAAAATAACATGGAAGAATTACAAAATATATAATAAGGAGGGATCCCAGTGCCGCTGTGGAGGCTATTGGAAAAACCAATTACCGGTAAGAGTAATTATGTATTTTCCCTTGCGCCTCCACAGCGGCACTTACAGGAGGATTAACAGAGTAATAATTCCCTAGGGTGGGACGGCAGCAGAAAGCACTCTGCGTCCGAAGGACAAGTCCTGATGTTTAAGGACGTCCAGCTTATAATGATTGAAAAAAGTCATGGGATTTGCCCACGTTGCGGCTCTACATATCTGTTCTAGTGACACAGATGCCGCTTCAGCCCAAGATGAGGATACCGCCCTGGTGGAGTGAGCTCTTAGTCCCTGCGGGGGCTGGAGATCTTTCTGTAAGTAGGCAGTTTTTATCACATCTCTTATCCATCTGGATATTGTGGGCCTGCTAGCTCCACGACCTTTGTTAGGCCCCTGGAATTGCAGGAACAGTTGATCCGTCTGTCTGAAGGAAGAAGTCCTGTTGAGGTAGCAGATTATTACTCTTCTAACGTCTAAGTTATGATACTTCTCTTCTTTATCTGAAGCGGGAGAAGGACAGAATGAAGGCAACGATACTTCCTGGTCGCAGTGAAATCTTGTTACCACTTTTGGTAGGAAGGCTGGGCAATGCCTTAAGACAATGCGGTCATCGTGGATCGTCAGATAAGGAGGTTTCTGCGAGAAAGCTTGTATCTCTCCGACTCTTCTAGCCGAAGCGATGGCTGTAAGAAACACAGTTTTGAATGTTAGTAGTTTCAGAGATATGTCTTCAATAGGTTCAAATGGGGGACCCATTAAAACTGACAATACTAGGTTAAGATCCCATGGAGCCACAACAGAACGGGCTATCGGTGCTTTTCTCATAGCACCTTTAAGGAATCTCTTTACTAGAGAGCATTCTGATAACTTAATGTCCAGGAACGCACTCAAAGCCGAGACTTGTACCTTAAGAGTAGCCGGTCTGAGGCCCTTATCAAGTCCCGTCTGGAGGAAGTGTAGAATGTGAGGAATATCTAGAGAGGCTACCTCACCTGAGAATTTTTGGAAGGCCTTCCAGGTACGTAAATAGATGTTTGATGTTACGGGCTTCCGACTAAGCATAAGTGTAGATATGACGGAATCCGAAAGACCCCTTTTCTTTAAGGTGTTGCGCTCAGTCTCCAGGCCGTCAAACTTAGATGTTTGATGTTGGGATGATTTACTGGGCCCTGATGGAGGAGATCCGGAGTGAAGGGAAGGGTCCAGGACCTCCCTGCAGATAGATGGAGTAACAGGGGGAACCAGGATCTTCTCGGCCAGTGAGGAGCTATAAAGATCACCTCGGCTCTTTGCTCCTGAATCTTTATCAGGGTCTTGGGAATTAAGGAGAAGGGAGGGAAGGCGTATAGGAGACAGTCTGGCCATGGTCGAGATAGCGCGTCTATCCACAGAGGATGACCCTCTTGGGAGAGAGAACAGAATTGTTGGGTCTGTTTGTTGTGTTTTGTTGCAAACAGGTCTAGATCTGCCTTTCCCCATTTGAGGCACAACTGATGAAAAATCTAAAGGTTTAATGACCATTCTCCTTCCTTACAGGGTCTGACGGCTGAGGAAATCGGCCACACAATTCTCTGTTCCCCTGACATGTAATGCCGTGAGAGAGACAAGGTTTTTTTCTTGCCCAGGAAAAAATCTTCTCGCTTACTGCTGCAAGACTGCGACTTCTGGTTCCACCCTGTTTGTTTAGATAGGCGACTGTGGTAGTGTTGTCTGAAAAAATTCTTATACTTTTTAGAGATGCGGGCGTAAAGAGGGCGACCATGACCCTGTATACGGCTAATAGTTCTTTTAAGTTTGAAGAGGCTTGTAGCAGATCTTTCCCCCAGGTTCCTTGGACAACTCTTCCGTCCGAATGACCTCCCCAGCCTGTACTGCTGGCGTCTGTGGTTATAATCATCTGATTTGTTTGTCTCCAAAAGACCCCAGTCTGAAGGTGCCTCCGGATTCTCCACCACTGAAGAGATCTTTTTACTGACTTTGGAATCAAAACACGCTTCCCGAGGGCTGAGGGGGAACCGTTCCAAGAAGCCAGGAGAAATGACTGAAGTGTTCTTGTGTGGTGTTGGGCCCACCTTACTGACTGGATTGTAGAAGTAAGAAGCCCTAAGATGGTCATGAGGTCTCGTACCGTAGTAACTGACTTGCTGCAAAAAACCGAGACCCTTTGTTGAAGCTCGGCCTGCTTGTTCTCTGGAAGAAAGGCCATTAAACGATGGGAATCTAGCAAGACTCCTAGAAAAACCTTCCTTTGTTCTGGACGGAGGTCTGACTTTTTGAAATTTATGAACCACCCTAGAGAGGAAAGGTCTTCTAAAACGACTGTGAGATGGGACATAAGGATGTCTGCGGAAGAGGCGGCTACAAGGAAATCGTCCAGGTACGGAATGATCTGGATGCCTTTTATGTGAAGGGTCTTTATGACATCGCCCATAACTTTTGAGAAAACCCTTGGTGCCGAGGACAGGCCGAAGGGGAGAGCTGTGAATTGGAAGTGACAAAGTTGGTCTTTTATGTAGACTGCGACCCTTAAATACTTTTGATGAGCCGTAAGGATCGGGACGTGGTAATAGGCGTCCTGAAGATCTATAGTTGCCATGAAGCAATCGTGGGGCAGAACATTTATGGCTGACTTTATTGATTCCATCTTGAAACGCTTGTATATGATGAATTTGTTTAGGTATTTTAGATTTAGAATTAATCGATAACTTCCGTTTGGCTTGCGGACTAGAAAGACAGGGGAGTAAAATCCTCTTTTTTCTTCTTCTACTGGCACATGGCGGATTACTCCCTTCTGAATTAAGGTCAAGATCTCTGATTCTAGACAACTCTGTTTCTCTCTCTGAGGCAGGATATTGTTGACCATGAACCGATCTGATGGTATGGAAAGGAATTCTAGTCTTAGGCCATGGCTTAAGGTATCCATCACCCAAGGGGAGGCTCCCATTTTTTTCCAGATCTGGGCAAAGTGGATTAATCTGCCTCCCACCTGATCTCTGGCGTCATTGTTTGGAAGATGATGTGTTCTCGGGAT
This sequence comes from Bufotes viridis, assembly GCA_033119425.1. Lineage (NCBI taxonomy): Eukaryota > Metazoa > Chordata > Amphibia > Anura > Bufonidae > Bufotes > Bufotes viridis. The sequence goes on from CM065594.1 coordinate 129,330,416, forward strand.
TGAAGAGAAACCCTTTGCCTCTTCCCCTGGAGGGCTGCCATCTCTTAGTATTTTCTCTTTTCTTGTTATCTCCCCTGGGCTTCCTTTGATTTCGAAAGGACCGTCTCTGGTGAAAATACCGGTTCTCCATGGGAAAACCTTTTTTCTTGTCTGCCGCCTTGTCTAGTATATCGTCTAGGGCGGACCCGAATAATCTATCACCTTCACACGGGATGGAACAGAGACGGTTCTTTGAACTTGCATCTCCAGACCAGGTACGGAGCCATACGGCTCTCCTCGTGGCGTTAGATAAGGCTGCCGATCTGACACTAGGTCTGCAGAAGCGTCCGCTAAAAAATTAGATGCTTTTTTGAGTGTTGGTAGGGAAGCAAGAATTTCCTCTCGCGGAGTACCAGACGCCAGATGATCCTCTAGCTTGCCTAACCAAACAGAAAGGCTTCTGGCAGTACATGTGGAGGCTATACTCGGGCGTAGCATAGCCGTATTGGTCTCCCAAGATTTTTTCAAGAGGCCTTCACATTTTTTGTCCATGGGATCCCTGAGGAGTCCCGAATCTTCAAATGGAAGAGAGGTCCTTTTGGAGATCCGGGCAACAGGTGCATCCACCTTCGGAGTTTTTTCCCATAGGCGAGAGTCAGACTCATCAAACGGGTATTTGCATTTAAAAGAGTTAGATACAGAGACCCTCTTCTCTGGATCTTTCCATTCTTTCATAATAAGGGATTTTACGTTATTATGAATGGGAAAGGTTCTCTTTTTTCTTTCACCTAATCCCTGGAACATTTGATCCTGCGTAGAATGAGTCTCCTTCACCTCTTCAATATTCATAGTTGCCCTGATAGTTTTTAGTAGTCCATCCGTCTCTTCTGGTAAAAAGAGAGGTTTTCCAGAGTCGTCTTCGGAAAAAGACGAGTCGGATTCAGAGAGAACTTCGCCCTCATCTAATTCAAAGGCAGAATTGGAGATAAAGGATCTCTGAGAAGTGGAAGGCCTCGGAGAGGATGGCCTTTTTAAATCCACTGCTGCATTGACCTCTTCTTTAATGATAGACCTCATGGACTCAAGAAGTGTAGGAGATTCCTCAGAAACAATTTTTTCTGTACATTTGGCACATAACGGCTTCTTGGCTTTTGAGGAGAGGACCTTGCGACAAATAGCGCATTTCTTTCGTGCTACTTCTCCACCAGACGGCTTCGGGTTCTGGTTCTCTCTTGTCTAACAAGGTAATAAAGAAAAAGGGGGGGAAACCCCGTAAGTGTCATTTTTTTTTTTTTTTTTTTTAAAGTCAGACCCCTCACCGGTGGTGGAATAGTAGTAGACACCTCAAGTGTGTAGCACATAATGAGTTACCATCACACTCTCCTCAGGGAGGAGGCTTACCGGGCTCAGGGCTCAGGGCTGGCGCAGAGGGATCCACGGGCTTCTTGGCGGATTCCATGACTAGCAATCCTAGGCAGCTTCAGGAAGACAAAGAAACTGCAGGGTAAGACAGCTGATGCTCCAACTACTGCACTAGGACGCCAAGTAAGGCAGATTTTTAAATCTCCCGCCGGAACTCCGCTTTCTCGCGAGATTCCCTTGCCCAAGGGGAATCTCGCCCGTACTGACGTCATACGCCGGATCCCGCGATATCCCCGCCGGGATAATCGTGCGCACGCCCGGGGATGCCTGCCAGTAGGTCTTACTCCTAGAAGACCGGAAGGGAGGACATGCGTCCCCGAGACCCCGACTCCCTGCTCCAGCCCTCCCACGCAAGTGTGGGAAGGGTCCCACCGACTGAGGCTGGGCGATGAAGATTTATTTCTGGTGCCTGTCAGCAAGATGCTGCAGGAGCGGCTTCCACGCACATCCGAGGACAGGAAACAACGACTGAATAGGTAAGGGGGAGGAGGCCTTAAATCTTCTGCTTCTACGTCGTTGTTTTCTGTCCTGGGGGCGGGGACACCCTCCTGTAAGTGCCGCTGTGGAGGCGCTAGGGAAAATCCATCCAAAACCATCTTGGGAACATAGACTTGGCTACTAAAGGTGAGTAAGATGTTTTTTAAAAAATAAGTTTGATCCCGGACAACCCCTTTAACCACCTTAGCCCCCCTTAGCTTAAACACCCTTAATGACCAGGCCACTTTTTACAATTCTGCACTACACTACTTTCACCGTTTATTGCTCCGTCATGCAACTTACCACCCAAATAAATTTTACCTCATTTTCTTCTGACTAATAGAGATTTTATTTGGTGGTATTTCATTGTTGCTGACATTTTTACTTTTTTTGCTATTAATAAAAATGTTACGACATTTTTGCCAAAAAATGACATTTTTCAATTTCTGTTGTAAAATTTTTCATAAAAAACTACATTTCTATATAAATTTTTCTCTAAATTTATTGTTCTACATGTCTTTGAAACAAAAAATCCAATAAGTGTATATTTAGTGGTTTGGGTAAAAGTTATAGCGTTTACAAACTATGGTGCAAAAAAGTGAATTTCGGCATTTTGAAGCAGCTCTGACTTTCTGAGCACCTGTCATGTTTCTTCAGGTGCTAGAATACCAGGATAGTATAAATACCGCCAAAATGACACCATTTTAGAAAGAAGAAACCAGAAACCACAAAGTATTCGTGGAGGGGCATGGTGAGTTCATGTATCATTTCATTTTTTTTTCACAAGTTAGCGGAAAATGACACTTTCTGAGGAAAAAAATTAAATAATAAAGTTTCCATTTCTAAAAATCTCTAAAATCTCCCACGACTCACTATGCCCCTCAGTGAATACCTTTGGGTGTCTACTTTCCAAAATGGGGTCATTTGTGGGGTGTGTTTACTGTTCTGGCATATTGGGCGGAGCTAAATTGTGAGCAGCCATGTAAAACCTAAAGGTACTCGTTGGAATTTGGGCCCCTTTGCGCACCCAGGCTGCAAAAAAGTGTCACACGTGGTATCGCCGTACTCGGGAGAAGTAAATTGACAACTTTGTATAAAAAAAAAAAAAAATGGAAAAAAGTTCTCATTTACAGAGATATTTCTCACACCCAGCAGGGGTATATGTAAAAATACACCCCAAAACACATTGCCCTACTTCTCCTGAGTACGGCGATACCACATGTGTGACACTTTTTTAGCAGCCTGGGTGCGCAAAGGGGCCCAAATTCCAATGAGTACCTTTAGGATTTCACAGGGCATTTTTACGCATTTAGATTCCAGACTTCTTCTCACGCTTTAGAGACCCCTAAAATACCAGGGCAGTATAAATACCCCACAAGTGACCCCATTTTAGAAAGAAGACACCCCAAGGTATTCCGCGAGGGGTATGGTGAGTTCATGTAAAATTTTATTTTTTGTCACAAGTTAGTGGAATATGAGACTTTGTAAAAAACAAAAATAAAATATCAATTTCCGCTAACTTGTGCCCAAAATTTTTTTTTTCTGTAAACTCGACATGCCCCTCACGGAATACCTTGGGGTGTCTTCTTTCCAAAATGGGGTCACTTGTAGGGTATTTATACTGCCCTGGCATTTAGGGGCCCTAAAGCGTGAGAATCAAATGCGTAAAAATGCCCTGTGAAATCTAAAGGTACTCATTGGAATTAGGGCCCTTTGGCATCTTGGCTGCAAAAAGTGTCACACATGTGGTATCGCCGTACTCAGGAGAAGTAGGGCAATGTGTTTTGGGTGTATTTACATATGCCCATCCTGGGTGTGAGAAATATCTCTGTAAATGACAACTTTTTAAAAAATGTTATACAAAGTTGTCAATTTACAGAGATATTTCTCTCACCCAGCATGGGTATATGTAAAAATACACCCCAAAACACATTTCCCTACTTCTCCTGAGTACGGCGATACCACATGTGTGACACTTTTTTGCAGCCCAGATGCGCAAAGGGGCCCAAATTCCAATGAGTACCTTTTAGGAGGGCATTTTTACGCATTTTTCTTCTCACACTTTAGGGCCCCTAAAATGCCAGGGCAGTATAAATACCCCACATATGACCCCATTTTGGAAAGAAGACACCCCAATGTATTCCGTGAGGGGCATGGCGAGTTCATAGAAGATTTATTTTTTGGCACATGTTAGCGGAAATTGATTTTTTATTGTTTTTTCTCACAAAGTCTCCCTTTCAGCTAACTTTTGACAAAAAGTCCAATTTTTCATGGACTCACTATGCCCCTCAGCGAATACTTTGGGGTGTCTTCTTTCCAAAATGGGGTCATTTGTGGGGTGTTTGTACTGTTCTGGCATTTTGGGTGGGGCTAAATTGTGAGCAGCCATGTAAAACCTAAAAGGTACTCGTTGGAATTTGGACCCCTTTGCGCACCCAGGCTGCAAAAAAGTGTCACTTATGTGGTATCGCCGTACTCAGGAGAAGTAGGGCAATACGTTTTGGGGTGTATTTTTACATATACCCATGTTGGGTGAGAGAAATATCTCTGTAAATTGACAACTTTGTATAAAAAAATTTAAAAAGTTGTCGTTTACAGCGATATTTCTCACACAAAAGTATGGGTATATATAAAAATACACCCCAAAACTCATTGCCCTACTTCTCCTGAGTATGGCGATACCACATGTGTGACACTTTTTTGCAGCCAAGATGCGCAAAGGGGCCCTAATTCCCATGAGTTCCTTTAGGATTTCACAGGGCATTTTTACGCATTTGGATTCGCACGCTTTAGGACCCCTAAAATGCCAGGGCAGTATAAATGCCCCACAAGTGACCCTATTTTGGAAAGAAGACACCCCAAAGTATTCCGTGAGGGGCATGGTGAGTTCACAGAAAAAAAAAAAATTTTGGTACAAGTTAGCGGAAATTGATATTTTTGTTTTTACAAAGTCTCATATTCCACTAACTTGTCACAAAAAATAAAATTTTGCATGAACTCACCATACCCCTCAAGGAATACCTTGGGGTGTCTTCTTTCTAAAATGGGGTCACATGTGGGGTGTTTGTACTGCCCTGGCATTTGAGGGTCTCCGCAATCATTACACGTATGGCCAGCATTAGGAGTTTCTGCTATTCTCCTTATATTGAGCATAAGGGTAATGAGTATTTTTTTCCGTTCAGCATCTGGGCTGAAAAAAATAAAATAAATGAATGGCACAGATTTTTTCATTCGTATCGATCATCGTGGATGAAAAAAATCTCTGCCAAAATCAGTGAATGCGGTGCGGTGGGCTGGGCGCTAGCTACCTAACAAGTAACTAACTAACTGGCGGTGATAAGGGACCCTTATGCCCCATTCACACGTCCGCAATTCTGTTTGCGGAACGGAATTGCAGACCCATTCATTTCTATTGCGGACAAGAAAAGGCATTTTCTATATAGTTCTGGCAATGTGCGGATCTGCAAAATGCGGAAAGCACATTGCCGGTGTCCGCGGATCCGTAAAACACATATGGACATGCGAATGGAGCCTTACAGGGGGGTGATCAGGGAGTCTATTTGGGGTGATCGAGGGGTTAATAAGTGACGGGGGGGGGGTAGTGTAGTGTGGTGCAACTTTACATAGTGTGGCAATGTGAATAACAAGGGGTGTTGTTTGCACCAGGAGCGTGTCACCAAGGGGCCCGGCCTTGGTGAAGTAAAGGCCCTAGTCTAGAGATGGGTGGCCACTAAGTTAGTTGGTGGTCACCAAGATAACTAGCTTAGCTGGCTCCAGCTAGTCCAGGGCGGGCTTTTACTGGGAACAGGCAATGTGCTGGGTGGGTGCCTGTTCCCCATGCTCCAGTCCGGGGTTTTTGACAACGCCCATGTCCAGGGATGCTATTTAATCCTCTTGCTGGACATGGGTGGGGCCCCACTCTGGAGAGAGTTTTGGAGACAGAGTTTGGCAGAGGCTCTGTGTGAGTAGTCTCGGCCGAGTTGGCTGAGGGGCCACAGGGCTAAGCGATAGCCTGGAATTGGGGGACACAGCGACGCCTGGAAGGGTCGCAGGGCCACAGTCAGGAGGACTGGTGAGCCTGAATTCCCCAACGGACATTGAACTGAGACTGTGTGTGAACAGTGCTCTGAACAGCCAGGAGGCTGTGGGACATTGGGCTGGAGAAAGCCGCATCAGTTCACAGGGTGTGAACTGTACCCACTAGGTGAGTGAGGGATTAAAATAATATGTTTAGTTAGAGCCTAGCCGGGCCAGTGTTTATTGTTTTGTACCTGTTGTTTTGTTTGAAAAGACTGCCAAATAAATGCACTGTTTGGACATGAAATCCGTTGTCCGGAAGGAAGTTTGTGTGAATGATCCCCGAGACCAGAGCTAACCCCCCACAATAGCTACCTGGTCCTCTGGTGGTCGATCCCAGCAAATGGGACCACCAGAGGACCAGGTAGCAGGTAGATCGGACGCTGTTAACAAAACAGCATCTGATATAGATCTTTGATGCGATTTATTTCGCATCTACAGCCAGCCAGCGATTGATCATCGCTGGCAGGCTGCAGTATAACTGCCAAGATGCGTGCCGCTGTGAACGCATGCGTGCGCGTTCACAGCTATTTTCGCGCCTCGCGAGATGACGCGCCGATGTGTCCACCCAGAGTAAGAGGACCGCCCGCCGGACGCATCCGTGCGTTAGGCGGTCCTCAGGTGGTTAAGTTAATGCAACTGCTTGCATGTACGAGGAGGTGTATAAAGAAATAGCTGCGCATGGAAAAGCCAAGAATGAATTAAAATCAAGAAAAATGGAGGTTCAGTTCAAAAGCTTTTTAAATAAGTTGGAGAAACGACTTATCACTATCAGAAATTAAGGAGAAAAAAACAAAAAAAAAAAAAAAAGATATGTTTTTAAAGGGACAAAATGGACTTTGAACGGGACAAACTTTTTGATTGGGCTATTCAGTAGTGCTCTCAGAGAAGGAAGCGGAATGTGAATCGACGTCCCAAGGAATATTGGATAACTGACTCCGATTCAAGCGCCTCTGAGGAGGTGTGTAATAAATCTCAGCAGCAGAAAGGAGACATCACAGATATCAGAGAGAACCATCCGAGGTTGGAGAACCTTTAGGAGCTGCTCGAGGAGAGGGAGACCTAAGAGGAAGACCTCAGCGAGGTGGTTACAAAAGGAAACGGGTGGGGTGGAGGAGTTAGGTTTGCAAGCTGGCCCCATACAGGAGTTAACACCGGGCTCCCTTACGTCCTACCAGCAGCACAGATGGGGGTTAACTGCCCCCTGTGGACTGCTAGGACCGATGGAAATTTTAATGAGCCGTAGAACCAATAAGCAATGCTCTGCTCCCTCAAAGGGAGGGGATGACCCCCCCAGCCCACCGTGTTTTTTTCTGTCAGGTGCTCCCCCCGTCTTTGGGGGAGCAGGAGATTGTCTGTATTATGATGTGTTTTTTTTTGTATATATCCCCCCCCCCACACACACTTTGTCTCTTTTTTGATGCTTGCGCTTATATTCCTGCACCTTTATTTGCCTTCTATCTATTGTACCTGGGGGTGCCGTTCTTTCTTCCCCCAGTTGCGCGCTGGGGATTGCTTCCTTTCCATCTGTGTTGGTAGCCGCAGCAGTGCCGCGGCCGCTCGTGCCGCTCTAGTGTTGGCGGCCGTGGGCGCGCCATCTTCCGGAAGTGTTGCGCATTGTGCAACGTCACTTCCGGTTCCTCCATTCTTCGACCGGCGGCGCGATCTCTCCGCTGCCGGCCGGCTACTGTTGAACAGATGGGGCATGAATAATTAGGAATTTATTAATATTTATTAATAAAGCCCATTAAATTATAGTTACATCCTATCCCAATTGGGTAGGTGTCTTTCAGGTAGTCCTGCCCACTGGGCGGAGCCTTTCCCTTCTTAAGCTCCCAGAGCCTGTCATTCAGTCTCTGGTTGCGTCGCTTTGCCAAGCTAGCTCCAGAGTCCCTTGTGCTGTGAGAGAGTGGTACTCTTCTTGATTGTGGATTCTTTTTCTGGCTTTATTTTTCTCCAGTGTTGGTGGGCATCCTGCATGGTGTTTTTTGTCCTTGAGGGATTTTAAATTTATCTTTTTCGTTACAGTGATGGCTTCCCCTAGAGAATCGGATTAGCAGTGTAAGTCTGCGGCCAAAAGAAAACATCTGGCCTGCTACGACTCTAACACACCCTTGGACGACAATTGCCCTTACTCCAAGTGTGACAGTTGTCGTTCACGTACCACCACCGAACCCACAATGCAAGAGATGTTCCAGTGGACGAAGCCTTACGTGGACGACTCTATCAAGGGGGTAGTGCGACTACTCAACGAGAGGCTACCGGCATGGGCGTAGCTATAGGGGGTGCAGAGGTAGCAGTCGCTACCGGGCCCAGGAGCCTGAGGGGGCCCAGAGACCTTGTGCCACATAGGAAGACACACAAAGCACTGAGGGAAGGGGGCCCAAGCTGAACTCTTGCACCAGGGCCCATGAGCCGTTAGCTACACCCCTGGCTACCGGTACCCTCCCAAACTCCTATGGAGGTCACCGCACCTGTCGAGAGACCCACACCCTTCTCGGTGGGGTCATCTTCTTCCGAGGAGGAAGAACTAAATTCTTGCTTTTTCCCACCCGAAAAGACGCAGAAGATATTGAAGTCCGTTAGGTCGGGGGACCACGATGTTGACGTTGGGGAGTCCTCCAATCTAGCCCTTCGAACACAGCGTTTCTTTAAGGCAGATGAAACCCTTCTTTCTGTGATGAGCACAGAGTGGAAAAAAAAAATGGAAAAAGGTCTAGTCCTCACCAGAACATTTAAACAAATGTTTTTGATGGCTAAACCCTTGGTGGAATCCTGGGGTTCCATTCCCAAGGTGGACATAGCGATAGCCAAACTGTCCAGGCGCACTCTGGTCCCTGCGGACGATGGGTCTAGTCTGCAGGACCCTCTAGAGTGCACCATGAGAAGGGGTTACTCGGCGGCCGCAGCCTCCGCCTCAACATCTATTGCGGCTACTGAGGTCGCCTCCTTTTTACGCTCAAAGCTGAATCAGATCCAAACTGATGTCAACCAGAGTGTTTCCGAGGACGATATCCTGGCCGCATTCAAATCTGTCAATTTGGCCATGGATTTCCTGTGCGACACTTCAGATTTAATTGAAGTTGGCAGCCAAGACAATGGCCCTTGTTTCGGCTGCCCGCAGGCCCTTATGGTTGAAACCCTGGAATGCGGACAACACCTTCAAATATAATTTGTGCGGGCTACCCTTCGAGCCGGACCATCTGATCTGTTCGGCTCCGAGTTGGACAAGATTATGGAGGGACTTTCCGACAAAAAAGGGAAGAGAGTCTCCCCCAACAGCCCTTTCGAGGTCGCAGCAGGCAGGATCTCGGAGGCAGATGGGGACAGCAGGCTAGGGCACGTAGAGATGGGGGGGCAGTCTCGAAGATCCTCGAGACGCTCCCGCAGACCCACCAAGGAAGCTAAACCCTCCTGACTATGGGCCTCTCAGAGGCTCCTGGTTAAACCCTGCAGGAAATCTCAGACTCCTGGGTTCAAGGTATAGTCTCCGCCGGTTATCCGATAGATCTCGTCTCTCCCCCCAGAGAGGTTTATCGCCACTCGAAATTTTTTGCCTGCCAAACAGAGGATTCTAGAGTCCTATATCCAGGACTACATTTCCAAGGAAGCCCTGGAGGAGGTACCGGCAGGGGAGAAGGGTCTAGGGATTTATTCTCCAATGTTCCTGGTTCCCAAGAAGGAGATCTCCGGATGATTATCGATTTGAGATTCCTCAATTGTTTCGTAAGGAGAACGAAGTTACGGATGGAAACCATAAGGTCAGTCAGCCACATCCTCAACCCTGGAGACGTGATGGCTACTCTGGACCTCAAAGATGCTTACCTCCACATCCCGATCCATCCCGCTTCTCAGGATCGCGGTCCAGATCTCAGGGGTTCGCAAGCATCTTCAGTTTGCCGCTCTTCCCTTCGGAATCTCATCTGCCCCTCTTATCTTCACCAAGGTGGTGGCAGCTCTGAGACTTCAGGGACTGACCATTGTTTCTTATTTGGACGATTGGCTTCTCCTAGCCTCTTCAGTTCCAATACTTACCCACCATCTTCATGTCGCAATTTCCTTTTTTCTCCGCCTAGGGTCGATCATCAACTGGCAGAAGTCGAACGTGAGCCCATCGACTTCAATTCATTATTTAGGATTCGTAGTAGACTCTGTGGAGATGTCCCTCCAGTTGACTCCAGAAAGGAGAGCGCGGATTCAGGACCTGGCAAGGGTCCTCTCTGTCCCACGTCAAGTCTCCATTCGGACTCTCATGAAGATGCTGGGGCTCATGTCAGCGGCTGCAGTCCCTTGGGCTTTATGGCACCTCCGTCCTCTTCAGTTGGAGGTCTTAGACAAATGGAACGGCAGCCCTACTGGGCTAGATTGCCTGTGCTCCCTATCCAACCAAACCCGGAATTCCCTCAGGTGGTGGTTCCATCTGCCAGCGGGAAAGTCTATGACCCAACCGGATTGGCTCATATTGACAACAGACGCGTCCCTTGTAGGCTGGGGCGCCCATCTAGACAGGTCCCCAGTTCGGTGATTTTGGTCTCCTCAGGAGAGGCGTCTCTCTTCCAATCTCCGCGAGATGAGAGCTATCCGGCTAGCCCTCCTCCACTTCGCCTCTCAGGTCCGGAGCAAGGCAGTGAAAGTCCAGTCAGACAACATGACTGCGGTTCTTTACATAAACAAGCAAGGAGGCACAAGATCCTTACCCCTTCTTTCAGAGATCGGGGTAATTCTACGGTGGGCAGAACTGAACCTCTCCCATCTATCTGCCACTCGCATTCGAGGCTCCCTCAACATGATTGCAGACCGCCTAAGTCGCGGATTACCGACCATGGAGTGGTCTCTGCACCCGGAGATCTTCAGGCAGTTAGTTCACAGATGGGGCATGCCAGAGGTGGATCTCATGGCAACCAGGTTCAACGCCAAGGTGCAGGGGTTCTGTTCCCTATACAGGGAAGACAACCCCCTGGCGATAGACGCTCTTTCGATACCGTGGAGGTTCAGGCCGGCTTACATCTTCCCTCCTTTTTCCATGATACCGAGGGTATTGATGAAAATCCGTCAGGATCAGGCCTCGGTAATAGCCATCATACCGTTCTGGCCCAGGAGATCCTGGTTTACCCAGCTCATTCAGATGAGTCAGAGACAATACTGGAGACTCCCCCTGGAGCAGACCCTGGTGTCGTGGGACACTCACCTCTGCCCAGATTTAACCAGACAGCCTGGAGTTTGATCAGTCTCTTCCCAGAGTAGGAGGGCTCTCTGAGTCGGTCCTGAGAACTTGGTCGCATTCCAGAGCAGAGTCTACGAATAAGGCCTACTCCAGAATCATGAGAATCTTCGAGTCATGGTGTGATTCCAACCAGGTGGCGTCTGCAGATCCGCCCCTTCCTGCGATATTACAATTCCTTCAGGACGGACTAGATAAAGGTCTCTCCCCATCTACCTTGAAGGTTCAGATCTTTGCTATTTCGGCCTGTCTTAACAGACTATTTTCTCGGGACCCGCTCATCAAATGCTTGCTTAAGGGGGCTGAAAGACTGAAGCCTACAATACTGAAACCCATCCCTCAGTGGGACCTATCAGTAGTTCGCAGGGGGCTAGCATCCCCCCCCCCCCTGTTGAGCCATTGGAGGAGGTAGATTTAAAATTTTTGACTTTAAAATTGGTCTTCCTTCTGGCTGTAACCTCAGCCAAAAGGATCTCTGAACTGCATGCTTTCTCTGCAATGCACCCTTATACCATTTTTTTGCAGGACAGAGTTCTCCTGAAGTTCTTACCTTACTTCAGGCCTAAGGTTCCAACCTTTCAAAATATTAACCAGGTAATTTCTTTACGGGTTTTGTTTTCTGCCTCCTCCTCTGATGCTCTGGCCAGACACCCGCTGGATATCTATGTGGATAGATTCAAGGAGTTCATGATAGACGAGAATCTCTTCATCCTGTTTGCCGGTAAGTCTAAAGGCTGTAAAGCGTCTAAATCTACCATTAGTCGCTGGATCAGGGAAGCCATTAGGGAGGCCTTTGTGTCCCAATCTCTAGATCCTCCGGAGTTTGTGAGGGCCCATATCAACCTCTGTTGTGGAGAGAAGACTTCTCCCTTTAGAGTTGATCTGTAAAGCAGCTTCCTGGAGCTCTGAATCAACCTTCATCTCCCATTATAGGATAGATGCTAAGGTGGCAGAGTTTTTGGCTTTTGGGCAGACTATCCTTAGTTCTGCCAGGCATGAGGACCCTCCCTAGGGGATTCTTCTTGCTATCTCCCCATCTGTGCTGCTGGTAGGAAGGGAATCGTTAATTTCTAACGATAATTTGTTTTCCCTTAGTCCTAACAGCAGCACACAAATTTCCCACCCTAAGTACATTATTCTTGTTATAGACACGGTGGGCTGGGGGGTGATCCCCTCCCTTTGAGGGAGCAGAAGATTGCTTATTGGTTCTTGGGCTCATTAAAATTTCTGCCGGTCTTACCAGTCTACAGGGGGCAGTTAACCCTCATCTGTGCTGCTGTTAGGACTAAGGGAAAACAAATTATCGTTAGAAATGAACGATTATAATGTCATCAATTTGACCACTGAGATGTTGGAATCAGATTGCTTATCTCTGTTATCCAAAGGCCTGAACTTCAGTTTGGTGAGTGAATTTAATGACGTGAACTTCATGGAAAAGACTTACAGCCACGGACTCCAAAAGGCCTGGAGACTCCGATTCATATTGGCCCATTGGGTTTCAAGATTAAAGACAATATGGACCAGACGGTTAAGCAGATTTTTGAGACTCTGTTGGAGCTACAGGAATGTGAACTGGGTCTTACATCTGAAGCTCGGAGACAGCAACATGGGTTCAAGAAAGGACTCATCCACTTTTTTTCCACCCTTGCCGGCCGGGAGTAGCTTGGATTTATATTGGGAAAACTTATAGATCACTCTTTGTACATTTTAGGGAGTACAAGAGATCTCTAGAAACAGGCATTGGAGCAACGCGTTTGATTGGTCACATGCGCGAGATGCACCAGAACCAGCAAGAATGTTTGTGGTGTGCTAGTTTGGAGATAGGAAAAAGGATCCTACTGCAAAGAGAAGCAGTTTGGATCATAAAAACTGGAGCTATGGGGCCCATTTGGTTTCAATGATAAAAATGATCTTGCTGTCTTTGTTTGATTTTTCCATTTTGTTTTTAAATGTTGTTGATATCTCTATGGGACAGGATGGGTTAATACTGCACCTGCCCTATCGTGACAGGGGGTGGTGGAATGGGGTTGATATATTCAGGTATCCTCCTCTTCCTCCCTGTCACGAAGGGCTTGATGAAGCGCTTGTAGCGTGAAACAGCTGTTCCCTTTTTGGTACCTATGCAGTATCCCACAATTGCCTTGGTTCAACACTGACTAAACCTGAAGAATTTGCAAGAAGTGGGTGAGTGCCGCCTGTTTCGCTCTCTTACCACAAGACTTACATTGTGTGCCAGGACAGATCTGTTTGGCTCAGTTTCGTTAAGTGGACAGCAAAACGCTGCAGGCAGCGTTTTGGTGTCCGCCTCCAGAGCGGAATGGAGACTGATGGGAGGCAAACTGATGCATTCTGAGCGGATCCTTTTCCATTCAGAATGCATTAGGAAAAAACGAATCCATTTTGGACCACTTGTGACAGCCCATGACGGATCTCACAAACGGAAAGCCAAAACGTAAGTGTGAAAGTAGCCTAAGGCTGTAATGTAACAAAACATGAAAAAAGTCAAGGGGGTGAATACTTTTGCAAGGCGCTGTAGATCTTATGCGCCACCTCTTTTGCCTTAAATCCCACTTCTAGATGCATTAAACGCAGCCAAATTTGTGCCACTTTTAAACTCGTGAAGTGTAACAAGAAGGCATGAGGTAATATTCATAAGTGGTTGTGGATCCCACACAGGGGACATGATACAATCAAGAGTGATCTACATTTGACATACATGAAGCGTATATAATCCAATATCCATCAGGACATAGTATTGAATAAGTCCCACAATAAAGAGCTGTTTCCTGGAGCATGAGAGTTTGAGTATCAATGTGCAACAATCAAGTTATCGTCAAAGAAGACTAGCACCACTCTCCCCAGATCCTGTAGAATTTCTGCGGGCATTTCCTATGCTTCTACACAATGTTTTCCATAGCCACAGCGTGATTAACTAAAGATTTCCACTGACTTAGCGTGGGTGCAAGGCAATGGCCTTTTTAGCAAGGGATAGGGTCTCAACCAGAAACACTATGGTAGTGCGCCCATATCTCCTCATCCAGCACACAAATTTTGGGGCATACCGGTACCGCAGATGGGACTATAGTCAACAATACGTCCACCACTTCTTTCCCAAAACTCCGCAAGTAGTCACAGTCCCACATCAGGTGCCAGAAATCAGCATTGTCTGCCAGGCATCTGTGACATCTGCTGTGGGACAGCCTGCCCATCCTACACAACTTAGTGGGCTTGAGATAGCTTCTGTGCAATATAAACAGCTGGATCAATCTGTTGTTAATCAAAGGAGATACTTTCAAAGGAGCCATCAAGGCCTCATTCCAATCATCTGCTGTCAATGATGGTATTGATTCCTTCCACCTGCTCTCTACAGTGAGGGGCTGAAGCTACATGCGGCTATTAAGCAGATGCGTATATAGCACAGAAATGATGCCTCTCGGACCCTGGGATTTTAGTATTCCGATTAGGGGATAATTGGAAATTAGAGATGAGCGAACATTAAAAAAAAGTCCGTTGTTCGGCGTTCGGGTGGTGGTAAGTCGCGCATCCCGTTATGGATTCCACTATCGCGGCATATGGAATCCATAAGGGGCGGCTGCCACCAACCCAAACTTTTGCACAGCCGAAGGACCTGGGGTGACGTCACTGTCATGTGATCAGTGCAGGGGGCGTGGCTCAGCACGGGATCAAATCCATAACTTTTTTTTAATGTTCGCTCATCTCTATTGGGAATGTTACGTCCCCCCTCCCCAAATTGGGCTTTGAGCGCATGTCGCAACTGCAGGTACCGGTTATAAAAAAAAAAAAAGTACGGGGCACCTCAAATTTCTCCTGCACCTGTAGAAGGGATCGTAAGCTCTCTCTATCATATAGATCCTTTAGCATAAGGACTCTGTGGTTCCTTCACTCTAAGGTGAGAGAACATGGCCAGAGCGGAATGGAGTCTGGGAGGTCCCTGAATGATTGCATTTGGGCAGCATTCCACACTTAGTGGGCTAGTTTATGTATAGGAATTAGACGCATGAGAACAGGGCGCATTTTTTCTAGTATAGGCCACAGAGTGGACATGTTAAGGTACTCCTGAAGATAATATTCCGCATTTGGCAGGTCTATTGCCGAAATCCATGAGAATCGAAATTTCAGCTGGCTGGATATGTAATATAGAAAGAAATCAGGCAGGGCAGCCCCCCTTGCAGTTTGAATCTCTGTAACACGCTAAGGGAGGGTTTCCTCCTAGACTCCCCCCTGACAAAGGCAGCGGTAAGAGTGTATAGGCGATCCAAAAAAAACGCCTTATGGGTGCACAGTCGTGTGCCAGGAGGTACAGACCCTTAGGCAATAGAATCATCTTTACTAAATTTAATCTCCCCATAACAGATAGAGGAAGGGACTAAGTTTTAAACTTATCAGCAAATAGGGTTTCAAGGGTTCTATATTCTTGGAGAACGACATATAGGGGTCTCTGGTTATTACCAGGTTAATTCCCAGGTATTTGAAATGATCAGCAACTGGTAGGTTGCAAAATTGAGGCAGCCAAGTATGAGGCCAAAGAGGAATAATTGCAGATTTCGTTCAATTCATGTGCAAACCGGAGTAATCACCAAATCTCTCAATTATCTCAATCGCTTTAGGAAGCATGCTTTCAGGCTTGTCCATAAAGAGGAGGAGATCATTGGCATACAAGCCCACTTTATTTACCCTGCTCCCCATGGTGACTCTCAGATAGGCCCGGTTCTGTTTTATCCTTGAGGCTAGATGTTCCATCGCCACAGCAAAAAGCAATGGTGACAGGGGGCATCCCTGCCTAGTACCTCTGTGGAGTCAAAACAAATCCGACTGAGTCCCGTTCACTAGTATATTAGCCATAGAGCGCTGATATAGTATTTTCCTCCATCTGATAAATTTAGGACCAAAGCCCAAGCTCCCCATAACTGCCAGTAGGAATAGCCACTCTACTGAATCGAAAGCCGAGCTCTGCAACACCTATCTGTGCCCTTCTAATATTATCAAAGGTCGACCTGCCAGGGATGAAGCCCGATTGATCCTTGTGTACTATAGTGGTTATTACCTTGTTTAGTCGGGTAGCCAGGAACCTAGTAAGAATCTTATAATCTTTATCAGGCTTCAGGATAACGACTATAGTAGCATAGTACAAGGACTCCAGTAGCTGACGTTGCTGGTGGGCTGCTAGGTAAAGTTTAAGAAGCTGAGACCCTAGTATGTCCGCATACTTGGAGTATACTTCAACTGGGATCCTGTCAGGACTGGGCGCTTTCCCAGTGGGAAGTTCCTTGATAGCTAATTGAATTTCTTCCAGCGTAATATCAGCGTCTAACAAATCCCTATCCCCCACACTAAGCTGAGGGTGGGACACCTCCGAAAGATACTCCTGCAGGTCTTGTGGGGAGTACTGAACTGCAGACCCATACAGACCTGGATAAAAACTCCTGAAACATCTCAGAATGCCCTCCACCGACTACCACCTGGCCCTCTGTATACGCAATACCGGGGGGCACATACAGTTATTTCTCACAATGTGAGCAAGCAGTTTACCGGCCTGATTACCTGTTTCAAAGGATTGCTGTTTTAGGAAAAACAACTTGCGCTCACTTTTCTCTTTAGGATGCATCATATATAGTCTGCCTCTAGACATCCACTCCCATCTATTCACCTCAGATGGATCAGATCTAAATGAACGTTTAGCTTCCTTACACCTGACATGTAGCTCTAGTTCTTTGCGCATAGAATATTTTTTAATGTAGCAGATGGATGATTTTAAACAGCCCCTCAAGTAGGCATTCATTATTTTCCAGAGTAACATCTCATTTGTTGTCTCATCATGTACCTCTAGAAACATCTGAAGCTGATCAGGGACCCCATCATTCGAGGTCAGAAGGGAAAACCAAAATGGGTGGATGCGCAGCTTACTGCCTTGCCGGGGAGTGTCAGATAGCCTCAAGTTTGCCAAAACGGGAGCATGATCCGAGGGGCCCTGCAGCTCGTAACTTACATCCTCAAGGTCTGTATAAGCGGCAGCATTGCCAAGGAGATAGTCAATCCTAGACAAGGCACCCCTGGCAGGGGTGAAACAGGAGTATTCCCGCTGAAGCGGATGCCGAAGTCTCCACATATCCAGCCAGACCATTTCTGCAGATACCATGGATAGGTTGGTGACAGAGAAAGGGCCATCACCCCCCCCCCCTTCCACCCCACTGGATGGAACCTAAAGCCTGAATCTAAATACTCAAGCATCACCATGTATAGCTTGGAAGTAAGAAGAGACAGAGGGGATATGATAGAAACTTTTAAATACATAAAGGGAAGCATCACGGTAAAAGAGGAGAGAATATTTAACCCCTTAAGGACCGGGGGTTTTGGGATTTTTGCGTTTTTGTTTTGCGCTCCCTGCCTTCCAAAAGCCATAACATTTTTATATTTCCGCTCACATAGCCATATGACGGCTTATTTTTTGCGGGACAAGTTGTACTTTTTAACGCTACCATTTATTTTTGCATGTGATGTAGTGGGAAACGGGAAAAAAATTCCAAATGGGGTGAAATTGCAAAAAAAGCAATTTCACCACAGTTTTACGGGTTTTTAAATTACAACGTTCGATTTGCGATAAAACTGACTGGTTAATTTTATTCTTCAGGTCAGTACGAATCCGGCAATACCTAATATGTATAGTTTTTCTTGCGTTTTGATAGTGAAAAAAAATTAAAAGTGGGAATTTTTTTATTTTATTTTTGTCGCCATGTTTTGACCCCTATAACTTTTTTGTAATTATGCGTGCGGAGCAGTGTAGGGGCTCATTTTTTGCGGGGCAATCTGAACTTTTAATTGATACCATTATGGGTGCGTATGATGTTTTGATCACTTTTTATTCATTTTTTTAGGAAATGAAGCGTCCAAAAATAGCGAATTAGTTTTATGTTTACCGTATGGTGAATATTTTTAATATTATTATAGTATGGGCGTTTTCGACATTGCGACACCCATTATGTGTAATTTTTTATTTATTTTATTTTCATTTTGGGGAAAGGGGGTGATTTGAATTTTTATATTTTTTATTTAATTTTTATTTTTAAACTTTTTTTTTTTTTTTACCACTTTCTTATAGTTAATGCAATCATCAGATTGCTATTCTCATATATTCAATGCAATAGCATTGGAATATATGAAAAATCACATATTTCCTATGGAGCCTATTACAGTCATAGGCTCCATAGGAATACTGTAGTAACCTAGGTTTCATTCACAGAAACCTAGGGTACTACATGCATGCTCCGGCTCCCCTTGTGGCCATCAGGGGAGCCAGGGCAAAAACCGAAAGTGAAACTTTCGGTTTTTGCGCGATCAGATGCCGTGGTCAGGATTGACCACGGCATCTGAGGGGTTAAATGTCCGCGATCGGCATCGCTCCGTGCGGGAGCGGGCACCATCTTTAAAGTGCGGACGAAGGGCGTACATGTACGCCCTTCGTCCTTAAGGGGTTAAAAGAAGAAAAACTGCTACAAGAGGACATAGTTTTAAATTAGAGAGGCAAAGGTTTAAAAGTAACATCAGGAAGAATTACTTTACTGAGAGAGTAGTGGACGCATGGAATAGCCTTCCTGCAGAAGTGGTAGCTGCAAATACAGTGAAGGAGTTTAAGCATGCATGGGATAGGCATAAGGCCATCCTTCATATAAGATAGGGCCTGGAGCTGTTCATAGTATTCAGTATATTGGGCAGACTAGATGGGCCAAATGGTTCTTATCTGCAGACACACTCTATGTTTCTATGTTAAAGTGAACATACAAAGTAGTTTAGCATTAGGGTACTGCGCAACTAAGCTCATCCCACCTGAAATAAGGAGATATTGGCAGAGGGGGGGGGGGGGGGGAATTGTAGATGTTAACTATTACATAGGGAGCGTTATTAATAAAACGCATACACAAAGACATACTGTCCCTCCGGATCAGCCACTGAGTGTTGTATTTCCCATTTGAGATTCCTGTGCTCCAGCAGAGCAACCCCTCTAGAGCAACCTCTCTAGAATGCGAGGTGCCCCCCCCCCCCGGACGTCCCGGTCGCCTGGAGACCCAATCCTCTGCCACCCGAAGACATGCTGGATAGGCCATGGAATACTGCAGGTTTAGGTCTTGAAGGCGTCGCTTGACCGAAATAAAGGTGGCCCTCTTTCTCTGCAGCTCGGCGGAGAAGTCAGGGAAAAAATGATATATTCACATTGTCGTGCTTAATGTCCCTCTTATTTCTTGCTCGACTCAGGATGCGATCCCTGTCCTTCCAGTTAGGCATGCGTGCAAGCAGGGGCCTCGGTGGAGACCCGGGTGGAGGAGGCCTAGCAGGGACTCTGTGTGCCAGTTCAACAGTATAAGCAGCAAAGAACGGTGCATTAGGGAATTGCGCTTTGAGCCACAGTTCTAAGAAGGAGGCTGGGTCCTGTCCCTCTGCGCTCTCCGGCAGACCCAGTATCCTCACATTGTTGAGCCGGGCCCTGTTCTCCAGATCATCAAACTTCTGTTGCCATAGACTAACAGATTTCTCCACATCTTGCAGTCTCCCCTCTAGCGGTCTGGTGTAGTCCTTTAGTGCAGCGACCCTGTCCTCGGTTTGGCGCACTCTCCCTGAGCTGCTGCACATCATGCCTCAGCAGCCCCAGGTCCACCCGCACCTCTTCAATCTTACAGGTAAGGGAGGACTGACACGAGGATATCGCCGTTAGGAGTTGATGAGAGACGGCGTTTAGGGCGAATTCGGGCTCCTCCGTACCTCCAGCATCAGAATCAGAAAAAGTGTCACACGTGGTATCGCCGTACTCAGAAGAAGTAGGGCAATGTGTTTTGGGGTGTATTTTTACATATACCCATGCTGGGTGAGAGAAATATCTCTGTAAATTGACA
Organism: Bufotes viridis; assembly: GCA_033119425.1. Lineage (NCBI taxonomy): Eukaryota > Metazoa > Chordata > Amphibia > Anura > Bufonidae > Bufotes > Bufotes viridis. The sequence goes on from CM065594.1 coordinate 129,350,495, forward strand.
ACTTTGTATAAATTTTTTTTTAAAAATTTGTCATTTACAGAGATATTTTTGACACACAGTATGGGCATATGTAAAAATACACCCCAAAACACATTGCCCTACTTCTCCTGAGTACGTCGATACCACATGTGACACTTTTTTGCAGATTAGGTGCGCAAAGGGGCCAAAATTCCAATGAGTACCTTTTAGGAGGACATTTTTAGGAATTTGGATTCCAGACTTCTTCTCATGCTTTAGGGCCCCTAAACTGCCAGGGAAGTATAAATACCCCCACATGTGACCCCATTTTGGAAAGAAGACACCCCAAGGTATTCCGTGAGGGGCATGGCGAGTTCATAGAAGATTTTTATTTTGGCACAAGTTAGCTGAAATTTACTTTTTTTTTTTTTATTCTCACAAAGTCTCCCTTTCCGCTAACTTGTGACAAAAAGTTCAATCATTTATGGACTCAATATGCCGCTCAGAGAATACTTTGGGGTGTCTTATTTCCAAAATGGGGTCATTTGTGGGGTGTGTTTACTGTTCTGGCATTTTGGGCGGGGCAAAATTGTGAGCAACCTTGTAAAGCCTAAAAGTACTCGTTGGACTTTCGGCCCCTTTAAGCACCTTGGCTGCAAAAAAGTGTCACACATGTGGTATCGCCGTACTCAGGAGAAGTAAATTGACAACTTTGTATTAAAAAAAAATGGAAAAAAGTTGTCATTTACAGAGATATTTCTCACACACAATATGGGTATATGTAAAAATACACCCCAAAACAAATTGCCCTACTTCTCCTGAGTACGGCGATACCACATGAATGACACTTTTTTGCAGCCAAGATGTGCAAATTCCAATGAGTACCTTTAGGATTTCACAGGGCATTTTTACGCATTTGGATTCCAAACTACTTCTCACGCTTTAGGGGGCCCTAAAATGCTAGGGCAGTATAAATACCCCACCAGTAACCCCATTTTAGAAAGAAGACACCCCAAGGTATTCGGTGAGGGGTATGGTGAGTTCATGTAAAATTTTATTTTTTGTCACAAGTTAGTGGAATATGAGACTTTGTAAGAAAAAAAATAAAAAAAAATCCATTCCCGCCAACTTGTGACAAAAAAAAAAAAAAAAAAAAATCTTCAATGAACTCGCCATGCCCCTCACGGAATACCTTGGGGTGTCTTTCTAAAATGTGGGGTATTTATACTTCCCTGGCATTTGAGGGTCTCCGCAATCAACAAAAAAAAATGAACGGCACAGATGTGGATGAAAAAATCTCTGCCAAAAAATGTGCAAAAAAAAAAAATAAGAGGGAAAGGGACATAGGAGTGCTTGCGAAGTAAAGCTGCGATTGATAATAAAGATCCAAAAAGCTCAAAGGTGATTTTTATAGCGCTGCAGCGATTTTACAGTGTTTTTGCAGTGGTCAGAAAAAAAAAATAAATAAAAAATGACACTGCGGTGGGGCGGATTGAACGCAAATGTGCGCACAAGATCAGGCCTGATCGGGCGAACACTGCGTTTTTTGTAGAGCCTAAGGTGACCGTAATGTACTGATATAGATCTGATTGCGATCAGTCTTGATTACTTACAGATACTATATAGTACTAGTGCTGATTAGCGACAGCGATGACGCTAATCAGCGACTAATCAATGACTGTAGTGCGATGGGCGCTAACTACCTAACAAGTAGCTAACTAACTGGCTGTGATAAGGGACCCTTAGGCCCCATTCACACGTCCGCAATTATGTTTCGCAGTTTGCGGAACGGAATTGCGGCCCCATTCATTTCTATGGGTACAGACTTTGTCCTGCTCAGATCCGGAATTGCGGATCCGCACTTCCGGGTCTGCACTTCTGTTCCGCAAAAATATAGAACATTTCCTATTCTTGTCCGCAATTGCGGACAAGAAAAGGCATTTTCTATATAGTTCTGGCAATGTGCGGATCCGCAAAATGCGGAAAGCACATTGCGGTGTCCGTGTTTTGCGGATCTGTGGATCCGCAAAACACATATGGACGTCTGAATAAAGCCTTACAGAGGGGTGATCAATGACAGGGGGGTGATCAGGGAGTCTATATGGGGTGATCAGGGGTTAAAGGATAACTGTAATTTTTAACATTTTTTTTTTCAATATCTTAATAGAGACCATCTTCATGACATTAGTGGCCATCTTAATTTTTTTTTCATTATCCCTGAACCCCCTATAAAACTCTCATTTTCCCCCCCTCAGCGCCTATTTTTACCTTAGCCAAAAAACAGGTTGCTATGTGAGGTCCGTCTATCTCCTGGAGGATGGGAGACGCACAGTAACTTGTGCGTGCGCGCTCCCGGAAGTGAGAGCTCTCTAAAATGCTGTTTTCAGGCTGAGATCTCCACTCTGGAGACTGCAGTCTGAAATCGCGTTATTGCCCCAGTCTGCTGCCGTGCCCCCAGAGCCTTTTTATAAATAAATGCCCCCACTGCCCACCACATGCGGTCATCATTGCCCCCATATGTCCCCCGCTGCCCCCTCCATTCCTCCTCCTGGTTGTTCCCCCCCCCCTCTGCTCCGCTCCTACTGCTGCCGGCTGTATTCAGCAGCGAGTGTTATCTGTGACTTACAGGTAACACTCTGCTGCTACACCCCAGATCGGTGCTGACACTGATCCGGGGCGTTTAACCCCATAGATGCCGCGGTCAGCAGCTGCCCGCGGCATCCATTGGGTTAAGAGGGATGGAGCTCCCTCTCTCTTCTATCGCACTGTTGCTGCTGCGATCACATCGGCGTGATGGTTGCCATGGCAACCGGACGCCTTACAAACGCATCCTGGTTGCCAAGTTACCTAAGGCTGATGAGACCCTGAGGGTCTGATCAGCCTTAGTGTAAATGTAGCACTGACTATACAGTGCATTGCAATAGATGACTATTGCAATGCACTGTACAGTGATCAGGCCCACTGGATCTTCAGGATCCAGATGGGTCTTGACAAGGTAAAAAAAAAAAAAAAAATTGCCATTTTTTGTCACCTTATGACAAAAATTCTAACACAAAGCGATCAAAAAGGCGTACGCCGCCCAAAACAGTACCAATAAAACCGTCACCTCATCCTGCAAAAAATGAGCCCCTACCAAAAACAATCGCCCTAAAAATTAAAAAAACTATGGCTAAAACATGATTTCTTTTGTTTCAAAAATGCTTTTTCGTGTTAAATGTAAACATTTTTTTAAAAAAGTAGACATTATGTATCGTCACGTCCGTAAGGACCTGCTCTATAAAAATACCACATGACCTAACCCCTCAAGTGAACACTGTAAAAAAAAAAGCCATTTTTTGGTCACCTTACATCACAAAAAGTGTAATAGCAAGCGATCAAAAAGTCATATGACCCCAAAAATAGTACCAATCTAACCGTCACCTCATCCCGCAAAAATGATACCCAACCTAAGACAATCGCTTAAAAACTGAAAAACCTATGGCTCTCAGACTATGGAGACACTAAAACATGTTTAAAAAAATGATTGTGCAAAACCTAAATAAATAAAAAAAGTATACATATTGGGGATCGCCGCATCCGTAAGGACCTGTTCTATAAAAATATCACATCATCTAACCCCTCAGCTGAACACCATAAAAAAATAAAAATAAAAAAAACAGTGCCAAAAAAAGCCATTTTTGTCAACTTACATCACAAAAATTGCAACACCAAGCGATCAAAAAGGCGTATGCCCCCCCCAACATAGTATCAATCAAACCGACACCTCATCCCGCAAAAACTGAGACCATAACTAAAACAATCAGTCAAAAAATAAAAAAGCTATAGCTCTCAGAATATGGAGACACTAAAACATCATTTTTTTTTTTTTAAATGCTATTATTGTGTAAAACTTAAATAAATAAGAAAAAGTATACATATTGGGTATTGCCACGTCCGTAACGATCTGTTCTATAAAAATAACACATGATCTACCCTGTCAGATGAAACTTGTAAGAAAAAAAAAAAAAAAAAAAAAAAAAGTGCCAAAACAGCCCTTTTTTGGTTACCTTGCCTCACAAAAAAATGTAATATAGAGCAATTAAAAATCATATTTACCCCAAAATAGTACCAATAAAACTGGCACCTTATCCCCTAGTTTCCAAAATGGGGTAAATTTTTGTGAGTTTCTACTGTAAAGGTGCATCAGGGGGGCTTCAAATGGGACACGGCATCTAAAAATCAGTCCAGCAAAATATTCCTTCCAAAAACCATATGGCGCTCCTTTCCTTCTGTGCCTTGCCGCCTGTCCTTACATCAGTTTACGACCACATGTGGGGTGTTCCTGTAAACCGTAGAATCGGGGCAATAAATATAGAGTTTTGTTTGGCTGTTAACCCTCGATGTGTCCCCATGACAGTAATTCTGCCGCCCATGTATGTCCCCCTATCACAGCAGTGATACAGCACAGATGTGTCCCCATGACAGTAATTCTGCAGCCCGTGTATGTCCCCCCTATCACAGCAGTGATACAGCACATATGTGTCCCCATGAAAGAATATATATAGTGTAAGGCAGTGCTATTATATTATAAAGACTAGTTTACCATTAGTTTTCTTTGTCCACGCAACAGAGAATGTTCACACAGTTCTACCACTTGTGTATGTGATAGCAGGAGGGAGGCGTGTTTCAGTGTGAAGAGCACCTATTGGTTGAGGTGCAGAAACTAGTGCACGAGGAGCTCAATGCATTGTGGGTAGTGAGGGCAGGCGGGATTAGCCTCAGGGTGAGGGCAGCAGCAACCGCCATCTCAACTGAATAAGGAAATTGCAGTTTTGTGCAGACTGGTTGCTAAGGGCTGGATCTTATGAAATATGGGGCGAGTAAGTCTAATAGTTATTGATTCTGGAATATCATGTTATTGGTAACTACACATATATGAACATTGAAATTTGGGTCTAAATGTGACAGTTATCCTTTAATAAGTAATAAGTGTAAGTGACGGGGGGGGGGGGGGTGTAGTGTAGTGTAGTGTGGTGCTACTTACAGAGCTGCCTGTGTCCTCTGGATCCAAGTAAATGGGACCACCAGAGGACCAGGTAGCAGGTATATCAGACGCTGTTAACAAAACAGCGTCTGATATACCTATTTGATGCGATTTATTTTACATCTACAGCCTGCCAGCGAATGATCATCGCTGGCAGGCTGTAGTATAACTTCATAGCTGCACGCCGTTGTGAACGCACGCACGCGTTCACAGGAAACCTTGCGTCTCGCAAAATGATGCATAGATACGTCAAAGAGGAATAACCCGACCGCCCACAGGAGGCATCCCTGCGTTAGGCGGTCGGGAAGCGTTTAAGGAAAGGGAGAGAGAGTCCTTCTTCATTTTTACATAGATACTGTAGTTTAATTCTGACCCGTTTGCAGCCCAATATTAGCTCATTAAAGAGACTCTTAAGTTTATTAAAGAACATATCTTTAATCATATAGGAGATTTTTTTTATATTTTAATAGTTCGCACTTTTCCAGGCGTGTCGATACTGTATGTAATATATATTTTTTTATTATTTATATATTTTATAATGTAAAACTGGGAAAGGGGGCAACTGTAGATGGGATACGTGTGTATATAAAACATACAAAAGCGCAGAGCTGTGTACGTCCAAAACATACAGTGTAGAGCTGTGCATGTATAAAACAAAGCGCAGAACTGTGTGTCATGCATACAGTGTGGAACTGTACATGTCGTGTACAACTGTGCATTGTGTGTAAAAAGCACACAGAGCGCAGAGCTATATACTGACGAGCAAAAGGGTAATAATGTTTTGAACTTTTGACTTTCAGGCTCCATATCTCACCATATCTTAATGAGACTAACATCATTTTATAGACAATCATCTTGGCTATCTCATACATAAATTGGGCTTGCAACTATTTAGCTTATGATTAGTTATGCATATTCTTGTCATGTAACTGCATCTTTACTGTTTTGCTCTTAAAATTCTAAATTTTCAGTTTTTTAATAGCCTTTTGTAAATCCAGTGCCTGAATCCTTCTGGGAATGCTCTCAACCAGATTCAGGCATGTCTCAACCGAAATCCGTTCCCAGGACTCTTCTACACATTCCCAATGTTGGTGCATACTACGTAGTCGACTCACTTGGGTACGAATACAGCTTTATTTTCAACTCTACACACAAGTGTTCAATTGGGTTGAGGTCTGGTGACAGTGGGGGCCAATCCAGCACCTCTACTTCATGGTCATTGAACCATTTCTTCGACAATCTTGACGTATGCTTTGAGTAGTTGTCCTGCTGGAACACCATCTCTTCCTTTTCATACCCATATATAAGAAGTACAGAAGTAACTCGTCTTGTAGGATAGTCACATATAGCTCAGCATTGAGACCATCATCGATCCTGGTCAAGTATCCTTTGGTTGTTTAACAACCCCATATCATCAGGCTTCCTGCACTGAACTTGAGAGTTCCTTCAATTTCTCGATCCGTTAGCCTCTTTTTTCCTTGTTTCTTCCAGACCCATTTGCACTCAGAGCCCAGTCTATTGACTTTCACCTAATTGCTCCAAATCAGCTGTTTCCAATCTTCTACTATCCACTGTTCATACTTTTTTGCAAACTCAAGCCGACGCTTATTATTGAAGTCGAGGTTTCTTCACCTTGTTTTCAGGCCACCAATCCAGACTTGTGTAATGCGCATTGCATGGTGCTTGCATGGACACCTGTGATCTCATTATTACGAAGCATACAAGCCACTTCCTTTCCCATGTTTGTCATGCCAGAACCGATAGACCTTGTGATGAGCAAACTTGTTGACTCCAATATTTTGCCTGGACGTCCACCTCTTGGCTTTGGAATGGATGGACGGGCTTCATTTCATATTCTTCCAAATCTCATGGCACTCACATAATGCAGTTTCTTGGCCAAGATGCTGCTATCGATGAGCTGGATGATGCGGTTTCTTTTTTCTTGGGAAATCTTCATGGTTGCTCCTAAATTCGAACCAGTGATCTTTCACTTGGGGATCAACCTAATAACACACTGAGCTATTAGGGAATGTGAAAACAAATTGTAATATGTAGTATACAAGAAGAAAAAGATTGTTCCGCCACCAGGAGCAAAACAGTAACAATGCGGTCACATGACAAGAATCTGCATAAATAATCATATGCTAAATAGCTGCAAATCCAATTTATGTATGAGATAGCCAAGAGCATTGTCTATAAAATGATGGCAGTCTCACGTTTGAAGCTGTGGATGGTGAGATATAGAGCCTGAAAGGCAAAAGTTCAAAACATCGTTACCCTTTTGCTCGTCATACACCCCAGAAATGTATATGTAGGAATATAAAGCATTCAATGTGTATTTCTAAGGCTCACGAAGCACACACTCCTCTGTAACCTGCTCATGAAGACAAGTCATACATAAAACTCCTCAAGCAGCACTCCCACACATATGGCTGATCACACGGTCATGACATCAAAAGTCCTTTAACCCAGTAGGTTCTAGCATCTACCTAGGGCTGTGATGGCTAACCTTCGGCACTCCAACTGTGGTAAAACTACGACTCCCAAGATGCCCCCTTGCTTGGCTGTTCTCAGAACTCCATAGTAATTAATGGAGCATGTTGGGAGTCATAGTTTCACCACAGCTGGAGTGCCGGAGATTAGCCATAACTGACCTAGGGGGAAGCATAGGTAGGTCTGACACTGTGGCTGCCATTTGGTAGGGATGCAAATAGAGAAGAAGAAAAGCAGCTTTCATAAGAAAGCTATGTGTACTATATACTGGCTATGGTACATAGTTACATAGTTAAGGGTACTTTTACACTAGCGTTAAAGTTTTCCGGGGCTCACTACCGGAAAAAAATGCATCAGTTTGTCCTAATGCATTCTGAACGGAAAGCAATCCATTCAGTATACGTCAGGATGTCTTCCGTTCCATCCCTTTTTTCGTATTGCCTGCCGGATTCTTCCAACGCCAGTGTGAAAGTACGGTAATACGGTTGAAAAAAAAGACATAAGTCCCTCATGTTCAACCAAGGGATAGGTGGGGACGCGAATCCCAGAAGTCAATTTTTTTATTTTTATTGGAAGGACACACAGTAATAGTACACTCTCAGATTTTATATACCTGGACTTGGCCTCTACTTCTGCAATGCTGGTGAACACATCTTGGAGGTACAAATGGCGATGTACATCTCCATCCTGCACAAAGGAAATTGTATATGTTATATATAGGAGAAACGTTATGTTTGTGTGAAAATGGTCAGGCAACAATATTATTAGCACAATAGAATATAGGGTGCTCAGCCCACTATAACCACTTACCTAAAATAATAAAAAAATACGTTGAATACTCTTACTGGTAATCCGTTTTCCATGAGCCACTGACAGCACCTGTGAGAGATCCTCCCCCTTCCGGAAAGGAAACAGGAACTTCCCAGATCTTTAAAAGGGTCCTCCATACTCCATTCCTCAGTTTGTGACAAGATCCATAGGACTGACAAATCCCCGGTGGGCTCCTGTCTAGTTACAGTCTACATATTAATCAGCAGCGGAAGGCAGCCCCAGGTTTCTGCTGGCAAGCATCGATGCAATAGGAAAAGCAGAGCTACACAGACATACAGATCTTGATCATCTCGCCACTTAACTTGCCCTGAAGTGATGCTGGCGCTGCCATCTTTCAGTGGGCAGGACCCACCTCTTGATACATATGGTGCGGTGTCTGCGCTCCCTTCTTACTCCCTGTGCTGCATGCACTCTGCATCCTCAGAGAGCCCTGCCGCCCACCCATATTCTAGAGTCTGCAGAGCACGGCAGCAGACTTTTACTGTGCTCCTGAGTGTGCAGACGTGCTGGTGGTGCTGCTGTGTCCCCCATGAAACAGAAGCTGCCTGTGACTCAGTGGTGGACATCACAGGCTGCCGCTGGTCCCCCAAGACAGTATAAAAGATAGATAAATCTATAGTTTAATAAAAATATAATTTCACATTTTACTGCATTCCCCTCTGGAAATTACAACTCCTAGCATGTCCTGTGACATTCAACCCTTCAGGACCTGCAACATGCTGTAATTTTATACCATAATTATGACTGCATGCTGCAAAAATTTTAATAAACATTGCTAAAAAAGTCATACACACTCCAACATACAGTATCAAAATAGTACAGATCGGCCCCTCAAAAAAAAAAAAAAAAAAAAAAAGGGGTCCTTACACAGCTCCGTAGACGTAAATGTAAAAAAACAAAACAGTATTTTTTGTTTCATTTCCTGCTTTAGTTTTTTTTTTTAGCATTAACCTGTAGGATACAGTACCTAGGTTTCAAGTAAAAAAATAAAAATAAGCAGCTTTCCCATAATAGTCATATAAAATTATACATAACAGAAAAAAAAAAAAAAAGACGCATATTAGGTATCGCTGCATCTGTAACGACCTGCTCTATAAAAATATGGCACGATCTATCCCCTCATGCCATAAAAAAATAAATAAATAAATAAATAAAAACGGAAGCCCCTACACAAGATCATTGGCAGAAAAATAAAAAATATATGGCTTTCAGAAATAGACACAGGATAAAAAAAATTAATTGTAGACATATTGTCGCAGTGTAGTTCACCGTGTGGCTCGCTTTAGTAGCTCTTGGGCGTAATGGCTGCAGTGAATGCCGTGTAGGCCGATTACCTGATGAACGAACAAAAAGCTCACTCATTGGGTACCGTAATTCGATCGTTTGTGACCATATAAAAATGATCATTTACTGGAAGTAGATTGTGCTGTGTAATCATGATCTGCTGCGGGCAAACAACTAGTCAGTATGGGGAAGATTGACAGTAGTGTTCACTGCACCCCATACAATGGTGATCACTGCACGTAAATACAGTGTTCTGCTCCGTTAAAGAGCAGGCAATTGTCGGGAAGGAACGTTTCCTTCCCAACAATCTCATGCTCTGTTGCCCTGTGTAAAGGGACCTTAACAGATTAGGTTATCAACTACAATGAGCTGCTTAATGAGAAAAAAATTGATATAGAGCAGTGCACAATACTGTTCTGGTTTGCACACTGTATTGTGTGCAAATATTCATGTGCATGAGCCCGAAAAATGAACAAGTCATATTTATTTTTGGTAGCTGTAGGGTGGGCTCCTAGAATAATTTCCACTGGTGGGCCCTAGGCACCCCAGTCCGACACAGATATACAGTGAAACCTTAACATACCATACATACAAAATCACCTTAAATATATATCTACAGGCATATTTCTTCTTTAAGATTACTTTTACATATATAACTTCACCATAGTTTTTATCCCAGCCCCAAATTATCTCTTCAACCTATCACTAACCTCTGGTGTATTTCCATCTGGTTTTAAATATGCTACCATTACACCCATCCTCAAAAAGACTTCACTTGACCCATCTTCTTTGTCCAGTTATCGCCCCATATCACTTCTTCCGTATGCCTCAAAGCTACTTGAGCAACATGTCCATTCTGAACTGTCCTCTCACCTCTCTTCCATCTTTGACCGGCTACAATCTGGCTTCTGACCCCACCACTCAACTGAGACTGCCCTCACAAAGTAACCAAAACCAAAAAAACATTACTCTGTCCTCCGCCTTTGACACCATTGACCACTCCCTTCTGTTGCAAACTCTCATCTCTTGGCATCACTGACCTGGCCCTCTCCTGGATCTCATCATACCTCACAGACCGGACATTTAGCATCTCCCACCCTCACACCACCTCCTCGTCTTATTCCCTCTCTGTTGGTGTCCCACAAGGCTCTGTCCTAGGAGCCCTGCTCTTCTCTATATACACTTTCGGCCTGGGACAGCTTAGAGAGTCCCATGGCTTTTAGTATCACTTTTATGATGATCAAAGGCTGCACACTCTCCCCAGTCAACCAATTCCGCTGTCTTGGCGTGACCTTGGATTCTGCCCTCTCCTTCCGACCGCACATCCAAGCCCTTTCCACCACCTGCCCCTCCAACTCAAAAACATCTCACGCATCCGCTCTTTCCTCAACTTTGAGTCTGCGAAAATGCTTGTACATGCCCCCATCATCTCCTGCCTAGACTACTGCAACATTCTCCTCTGTGGCCTTCCATCTAGCACTCTCGCACCCCTGCAATCTATCCTCAACTCTGCTGCCCAACTAATCCACCTCTCAACCTTTAACTCCTCTGCCTCTCCCCTCTGCCAATCACTTGGCTGGCTCCCCACTGCCCAGCGAATTCAGTTCAAAATACTTACAAATACATACAAGGCTGTTCACAACCTGTCCCCTCCCTACATCTCTGAGCTACACGAAATCTTTGATCCTCACAAGACCTCCTTCTCTCCTCTCCTCTTATCACCTCTTCCCACAATCACCTCCAAGATTTCTCCCGTGCATCCTCCATCCTCTGGAACTTGCTACCCCAGCATATCAGACTCCCACCTACAGTGGAATCCTTCAAAAGAAACCTTAAAAACCCACCTCTTCAGACAAGCCTACAACCGGTGACCCTGCTGCCTCTATACCGCCATGGCCAGCTTCACTCTCACCTACTGGGTCCTTCTCCCATACTATGTAGATTGTAAGCCCTCATGGGCAGGGACCTCTCTTCTTCTGTACCAGTTTGCAACCCGTCTTGTTCATGCTTATTGCAATTGTCTGTATTATGTATGTATACCCCTTTTCATATGTACAGCGCTATGGAATAAATGGCGCTTTAATAAATAATAATCATAATAATAATTCATGGGCTCGTGGAAAACCGATAAGAGATATCAGTGTATTTAAAAAAAAAAAATGAAAATAATGCAAGACATATGGACTAAGCCCTCACTCTTGATAAAAAACAGACACTTGGTCAATACGTTTTGATCAAAATACATCTAAGCCCAACTACCGGCGACAAGGTGGTCTCAGTTCAGGCGGGTTCCTATGCTAACCCATTCATGCTGTGGCGCATTTTTCAGAGGCACAGTCCCCGCACATATGGTGTGCTGCCCCTAGTTACCTCCATGTGCATCAGCAACCGGTGGGGTCACCTATCAGTGTATTTCCATTACGCCCCATGACAGCATCTGGCCAAGTCTTGAACAGAAGATAGATCCAATCTATAATGTTTGTAAAAGGTGTTTTGAGAGCTCCAGGTAACAGCTCTACAAATTTTGTCAAAGGTGGCACAGCCTTTCTCTGCCCAGTAAGAAGCTACAGCTCTCGGAGTGGGCCGAGAACCCCATAGGAGTCTGAAGAACCGCCGAAGAATAGGCTAAACCTATTGTTCTCATTATCCACCTGGCCATAGTATGACTTGTAACCTTTAGACCCCTGTTAGGACCCTGGAATTGAATAAATAACAGAGGCTTTTCTCCATTGTTTGGTTGACTAAGTACCTACATACACTTCTCCTTACATCTAGTGTATGGAACCTCTCTTTCTCTTAGTTTTTGGCAGAAAGAGGCAAAATGATTTCCTGAGACCTATGACCTGTCTTTAAAGACAGAGGTATAAGGGGAGGAAGCAGACAAGGCATAAATCTCCCCTACCTGTCTGGCCGACGTAATGGCCACCAGGAATGCTGTCTCATAAGACAACATCTTCATAGCGATTGAATCTAAAGGTTCAAATGGACTTTTGGTTAGCCTAGAAAGTACAACATTTACCGTATTTTGACACCATATCCCATTTGAAGCCCCCCTGATTCACCCCTAGAGTAGAAACTCCAAAAAAGTGACCCCATTTAACTACGGGATAGGGTGGCAGTTTTGTTGGTATTATTTTAGGATACATATGATTTATGGTTGCTCTATATTACACTTTTTGTGAAGCAAGGTAACAAGAAATAGCTGTTTTGGCACCATTTTTATTTTTTGTTATTTACAACATTCATCTGACAGGTTAGATCATGTTGTATTTTTATAGAGCAGGTTGTCACGGACGCGACAATACCAAATATGACTACTTTTTTTGGTTGTTTGTTTCAGTTTTACATAACAAAGCATTTTTTTTTTTTTAAATGATTCTTTAGTGTAGTGAAAGCCATAGTTTTATTTATTTTTTGGGCGACTTGTGTAGGGGCTCATTTTTTTCGGGATGAGATAACGGTTTGTATGGCAATATTTTGGGGTGCATATGACTTTGATCGCTTGCTATTACACTTTTTGTGATGTAAGGTGACAAAAAATAGCTTCATTTATTTATGTAAGTTTTACCCAATGATTTTATTTTTGAAACAAAAAAAATAAAAAATCATGTTTTCGTGTCTCCATAGTCTCAGAGCCATAGTTTTTTCAGTTTTTGGGCGATTATCTTGGGGTAGGGTATGATTTTTTCGGGATGAGATGGCGGTTTGATTGACACTATTTTGGGGTGTGTATGACTTTTTGATCGCTTGGTATTACACTTTTTGTGATGTAAAGTGACAAAAAATGACTTTACACCGTTTTTTTTTTTTTACGGTGTTCATCTGAGGGGTTAGGTCATGTGATATTTTTATAGAGCAGATTATTACGGACGTGGCGATACCCAATATGTATACTTTTTTTAATTTACATAAGTTTTACACAATAACAGCTTTTTAAAAACCCCAAAAATTATGTTTTAGTGTCTCCATATTCTGAGCCATAGTTTTTTTTATTTTTTGTGCGCTTGTCTTAGATAGGGGCTCATTTTTTGGGGGATGAGGCGACGGTTAGATTGGTACCATTTTCGTGGGCATACGCCTTTTTGATCACTTGCTGTTGTACTTTTAGTGATGTAAGATTTAACCTATTTTTTACCAATTTTTTTTTAACTTTATTTGGGGAAAATGACGTTTTTTTTTTTTTTTACTTGAAACTTGAGGGGAAACTTTATTTTTTCACTTGTATTACTCACACAACTTCCTGCCTGTGAGATCAAGGGGGCTGGATCTCACAGGCTCATCACCGGAAGGCAGCTCCGATGCTAAGGTAAGCATCGGGTCCCTCCCACTGCATCACGGGGACCAGATAGCCCCTGCCGCCCGATTATATGGAAAAGCCGCAAACCGCAGGTCTTGCCGATGCGGGGGGGGGGGGGGAAAACGGGGTCACAGGACCCTCCCCGCGCGCATTGACACAGGGTGTCTGCTCAATGATTTGAGCAGTCACTTCTTTCCGATCGCTGCCCGCCGGTGATCGGAAATACATAGGGCATACAGGTACGCCCTGTGTCCTTAAGTACCAGGACATTAGGGCATACCTGTACGCCCTGTGTCATAAAGAGGTTAAAATGCTAGGTTTTAATTTTTTTATTGAGACCTGCAAAAATTGTAAAATTAATGGAACATCCGGAGGGGGTGACAGAGCTGAGCCAGCAAAAAGAATAAATGTTTTCCAGATCCTCATATAAATATCAGAGGTAACCTTTTTGCTTCTGGCTAGGAGAGTTTCTACTACCTGCTCTGACAAACCCCTGGACTTAAGGGATTCCCTCTCAATATCTAGGCTGCTAAATGTAATTTCCCTATTTACCCTGGGTTCAGACCTGAGCGTTCTTGAAACGCGCGTTTTATGTGCGTTTTTGTCGCGCGTATTTCAGCGCGTTTTTGCAAATAGGAAACGCGCGTTCGTACGCGCGTTCTTGTGATTGACTACTGTGGTGTCAATCACAAAACGCGCGACAAATGCCCCAAAAAAAGCTCAAGTACTTGTTTATGCGTCGGGCGTTTTACAGCGCGTTCAAACGCGCTGTAAAACGCTCAAGTGAGAACCAGGGCCATAGGAAAGCATTGGTTTTCATGTGTTGAGCGTTTTACAGCGCGTTTGAACGCGCTGTAAAACGCTCAGGTGTGAACTTACAGTTAGTGATGACGAAGGGTTCCCTGGAACAACAAATCCTCCCTCTCTGGAAGTAGCCAGGGATCTGAAAGAGACAGCTTCCTTAACCCTTAGGATACCGGAGTTTTTTTTTGTTTTTGGGTTTTCATTTTTTCTCGAGCCATAACTTTTTTATATTTCCGGTCACATAGCTGTACGAGGGCTTATTTTTTGCGGGACAAGTTGTACTTTCTAATGCCACCATTAAGGCATAAAATGTAGTAGGAAGCGGAAAAAAATTCCAAATGGGGTGGAATTGAAAAAAAAAAAATATGCAATTCCTCCACCACTTTATGGGTTTTGTTCCCACGGCATTTCGTTTACGGCATAGCTGCGCCATATGTATAAGTTCTTCATGTCTAAATGGTGTAAAAATAAATGTAAACTTTGATAATTTTTTTTTTTTTTTTTTACATCACCATATTCTGACCCCATAACTTTTTTATACTTATGTCTACTGAGCTGTTTAGGGGCTAATTTTTTTCAGAACAATCTGTCGTTTTTATTGATACCATTTTGGAGTGTGCGTGCCTTTTTGATCACATTTTATTAAATTTTTAGCAATGAAGAATGGCAAATCGGCCATTTTGACCCTTTTTCCGTTACGCCATTCACCGTATCGGAATTTATTTTTTCTATTTGAATAGTATGGGCGTTGTCAGTCGCGGTGATACCCATGATGCTAATATTTATTGTTATTTAGGTTTTAATATTTTAATTATACGGAAAGGGGGTGATTTAAACTTTTATATATTTTTTTACTTTTTTGTGTGATGATTTTGTGGCTCATATATGAGCCTATAAATTATGATTTTTAATTTTGGTCTATTAGGGATTTTTAGAATGCCATTTAAACTCGATTTTGCTTATTTTCATTTCTTATCCTGGCCTGCCATCTGGTGGCCAAAATAAGGATTGCAGCATGAACACTTTCAGTCTCATTAGCGAAGCTGAAAGTGTTCAGCCCAAGTACCGATGCCCCATTTAGCCACACAGCTTCCGGGTTTTGGAGCATTTATATGCCGTGACCTCACTTGGTCACGGCATCTAAAGCATTTAATTACCGCGATCGGCATTATTGCTCGTCTCGGTAATTAGCTGCAGGTCTCTGCTGTTTGAAACAGCAGAGATCTGCCGACAATGGCGCCCACTGCACGTGCGAGTGGGCGCCATGTTTACACATTACTCCATGTAGCAAACAGGCTAAAGGGAACCTGTCAACTCAAAAACGCATATAAAACCGCCAGCATTACCTGATAGTAGCCCCAGTCTGTTATTAATCATGTGTTTGATCCGGTAATGTGATGCTCCATACATGACAAAAACTATGTTTTAAGCGCCATCAGCGCTATCTTGCCGGTCAGCCTGAAGTCAAGGGGGTAGCGGCCTCCTTGTTTCAAGTCAACATAAGCAGGCCCCCTAACCATCCCTTGTGTTTGTTTGATATTCTGCAGTGCGGCCTGGGGTCGCGTTAGTCTCTCGCATGCGCGGTGCACTCCTTGTTGCTGCACAATTCCGGCTCTGGCAGGTTTCAACAGCACACAGTGCATGCGCGAGACTTGCGCGATCCCATGTCGTACTGCAGGATGTCAATCACACACAAGAGGGGAAGGTTAGGGGGTAGTGCTTATCTTTACTTGAAGCTGCTGACCGGCAAGATAGCGCTGATGGTGCATCAGATTACCGGATCAAACACATGATTTACAGACTGGGGGCTACAATAAGGTAATGCTGATGGTTTTCATATACGGTTTTGAGGCGACAGGTTCTCTTTAACCAAGTAAACCACACTATTTTGGGCCAATAGGGAGCTATTAGGAATACTGTTGCCTCCTCGCCCCTTATTTACTGGATTACCCTGGGCAAAAGAGGTGGAAATGCATAAAAAAGATCCTTGTCCCAAGGTTAAGATAGAGCATCTATCCCCTGAGACTGATCCCCTGGGCTGAGAGGAAAAAATAAAAAAAAAAAAATAAAAAAAAAACTCTTCAACTTTTTGTTTTTTCTGGAAGCAAAAAGGTCTATTGATGGGGTCCCCCACCTGATCGAACACTTCTTGGCAAAGGCACCATTCGCCCTGACTGGTCTTGTGCCTGCTCAGAAAGCCTGCCTGACAGTTCTCCAAGCCTTTTAGGTGCACTGCTGAAAGAGAAAGCACTCTCCCTTCTAGTATTTGGAAAATCTTGGATGTCAGATCCAGTAACGAAGGGGATCTCGTCCCCGTCCCCCCTGCCTGTTGACATAGGCTACCGCTGTCTCACTGTCTGACAGAATCCTGACATGTCGGTCTATTAGGGAGGGAGACCATTCTTTTAAAGCACAATATATTGCCCTCAGCTCTCTGCAATTCTGGGACTGTTGGCTTTGAAACACTGACCTTAGGAAAACCCCAAAACTAATTGTGCCCCCCACCCATGTGGGTTGGCATCTGTTGTGATTATTAAAGGATTGTCCTTTATCCATTTCACTCCCTGACTCAGGTTTTCGGTCCGTGTCCACCACAAAAGGGAATCCCTTACTAACATGGGAATGTACTATGTTACCATGTTAGTTTGCTATCCAACCCAAGCCCATCAAATTTTTTTTTAACACTTCCTGAATTTGGGCTGAAAAGGAACTCGGAGACTGCCCTACCACAAGAAGGTCGTTTAACCGCTACAGGACCACCGCACGCAGGATTGCGTCCTGGCGGCGGCCCTGTAGCTCTGATCGGACGCATCTAGGCGTCATCTCGCGAGACGCGAGATGACGCGAGGACGCGCCCGCACATGCGCAATGCGCGCCATCGGCGAGCTCGCATGTAGTTATACTACAGCCTGCCAGCGCCGATCGTGCGCTGGCAGGCTGTATATGGCAGAAAAAAATCGCAGATCAGACGTTGTTCTGTGAACAGCGTCTGATCTGCTTGTTGCCCGCTTCTCTGGTGGTCCCTTTGCTTGGGACCACCAGAGAAAAATATCAAAGTGCACCAATCACCACACAACCCCCCACCCACCCCCCTGTCACTGATTAACCCCTGATCTCCCATGTCACCCCCTTGATCACCCCCTGTCACTGATCACCCCTGTAAGGCTCATTCAGATGTCCGCATGTGTTTTGCGGATCCACGGATCCGCAAATCCGCGGATCCGCAAAACACGGACACCAGCAATGTGCTTTCCGCATTTTGCGGATCCGCACATTGCCAGAACTATATAGAAAATGCCTTTTCTTGTCCGCAATTGCGGACAAGAATAGGACATGTTCTATACTTTTGCGGATCTTCAATTACGGATCCGCAATTACGGATCCGAGCGGGACAAAGTCTGTCCCCATAGAATTGAATGTATCCACAATTCTGTTCCACAAAATTTTACGGAACAGAATTGCGGACGCTTGAATGAGGCCTTAGGGTCCCTTAGCGATCGCAGCTTTATAGCTTTTCCCACTTTTTTTTGCACATTTTTTTAGAGATTTTTTCATCCACATTGATCAATGTGAATGGAAAAATCTATGACGTTCATTTTTTTCTTTCAGCGCAGAGGCTGAACGGAAAAAATTTCATTACCCGTATGGTCAATATAAGGAGAATCGCAAAACTCCTAATTCTGGCCATACGTGTAATGATTGCGGAGACCCCTAAAATGCCAGGGCAGTACAAAAACCTCACAAGTGACCCCATTTTAGAAAGAAGACACCCCAAGGTATTCCGTGAGGGGTATGGTGAGTTCATGTAAAATTTTATTTTTGTCACAAGTTAGTGGAATGTGAGACTGTAAAAAAAAAAAAAATACCATTTCCGCTAACTTGTGCCAAATTTTTTTTCTGTAAACTCGCCATGCCCTCACGGAATACCTAGGGTGTCTTCTTTCCACAATGGGGTCACATGTGGGTATTTATACTGCCCTGGCATTTTAGGGGTCCTAAAGCGTGAGAATCCAAATGCGTAAAAATGGCCTATGAAATCCTAAAGGTACTCATTGGTTTAGGGCTTTGCGCATTTGGCTGCAAAAGTGTCACACATGTGGTATCGCCGTACTCAGGAGAAGTAGGGCAATGTGTTTTGGGGTGTATTTTTATATATACCCATTACTTTGTGTGAGAAATATCGCTGTAAACGACAACTTTTTAATTTTTTTATTCAAAGTTGTCAATTTACAGAGATATTTCTCTCACCCAGCATGGGTATATGTAAAAATACACCCTAAAACACATCGCCCTACTTCTCCTGAGTACGGCGATACCACATGAGTGACACTTTTTTGCAGCCAAGATGCGCAAAGGGGCCCAAATTCCAATTAGTACCTTTTAGGATGGCATTTTTACGCATTTTTCTTCTGACGCTTTAGGGCCCCTAAAATGCCAGGGCAGTATAAATACCCCACATGTGACCCCATTTTGGAAAGAAGACACCTCAAGGTATTCGCTGAGGGGCATAATGAGTCCATGAAAATTAAACTTTTTGTCAAAAGTTAGCGGAAAGGGAGACTTTGTGAGAAAAACAATAAAAATCAATTTCCACTAACTTGTGCCAAAAAAAATCTTCTATGAACTCGCCATGCCCCTCACGGATTACCTTGGGGTGTCTTCTTTCCAAAATGGGGTCACATGTGGGGTATTTATACTGCTCTGGCATTTTAGGGGCTCTAAAGCGTGAGAAGAAAAATGCGTAAAATGCCCTCCTAAAAGGTACTCATTGAATTTGGGCCCTTTAGCATCTTGGCTGCAAAGTGTCACACATGGGTATCGCCGTACTCAGGAGAAGTAGGGCGATGTGTTTGGGGTGTATTTTTACATATACCCATGCTGGGTGAGAGAAATATCTCTGTAAATTGACAACTTTGAATAAAAAATGTAAAAAGTTGTCGTTTTCAGCGATATTTCTCACACACAGTATGGGTATATATAAAAATACACCCCAAAACTTATTGCCCTACTTCTCCCGGGTACGGCGATACCACATGTGTGACAATTTTTTGCAGCCAAGATGCGCAAAGGGGCCCTAAAACCAATGAGTACCTTTAGGATTTCACAGGCCATTTTACGCATTTGGATTCTCACGCTTTAGGGGCCCCTAAAATGCCAGGGCAGTATAAATACCTCACAAGTGACCCCATTTTGGAAAGAAGACACCCCAAGGTATTCTGTGAGGGGCATGACGAGTTCACTAGAATTTTTATTTTTGGCACAAGTTAGCGGAAATTGATATTTTTTTTTTGTTTTTACAAAGTCTCATATTCCACTAACTTGTGACAAAAATAAAATTTTACATGAACTCACCATACCCCTCACGGAATACCTTGGGGTGTCTTCTTTCCAAAATGGGGTCACATGTGGGGTATTTATACTGTCCTGGCATTTTAGGGGCCCCTAAAGCGTGAGAAGAAGTCTGGAATCCAAATGTGTAAAAATGCCCTGTGAAATCCTAAAGGTACTCATTGGTTTAGGGCCCTTTGCGCATCCAGGCTGCAAAAGTGGCACACATGTGGTATCGCCGTACTCAGGAGAAGTAGGACAATGTGTTTTGGGGTGTATTTTTATATATACCCATACTTTGTGTGAGAAATATCTCTGTAAACGACAACTTTTAAAAATTTTTATACAAAGTTGACAATTTACAGAGATATTTCTCTCACCCAACATGGATATATGTAAAAATACACCCCAAAACACATTGCCCTACTTCTCCTGAGTACGGCGATACCACATAAGTGACACTTTTTTGCAGCCAAGATGCGCAAAGGGGCCCAAATTCCAATTAGTACCTTTTAGGATGGCATTTTTACGCATTTTTCTTCTCACGCTTTAGGGCCCCTAAAATGCCAGGGCAGTATAAATACCCCACATGTGACCCCATTTTGGAAAGAAGACACCCCAAGGTATTCGCTGAGGGGCATAATGAGTCCATGAAAAATTAAACTTTTTGTCAAAAGTTAGCGGAAAGGGAGACTTTGTGAGAAAAAACAATAAAAAATCAATTTCCACTAACTTGTGCCAAAAAAAAAATCTTCTATGAACTCGCCATGCCCCTCACGGATTACCTTGGGGTGTCTTCTTTCCAAAATGGGGTCACATGTGGGGTATTTATACTGCTCTGGCATTTTAGGGGCTCTAAAGCGTGAGAAGAAAAATGCGTAAAATGCCCTCCTAAAGGTACTCATTGGAATTTGGGCCCCTTCGCATCTTGGCTGCAAAAAGTGTCACACATGTGGTATCGCCGTACTCAGGAGAAGTAGGCGATGTGTTTGGGGTGTATTTTTACATATACCCATGCTGGGTGAGAGAAATATCTCTGTAAATTGACAACTTTGAATAAAAAATGTAAAAAGTTGTCGTTTTCAGCGATATTTCTCACACACAGTATGGGTATATATAAAAATACACCCCAAAACTTATTGCCCTACTTCTCCCGGGTACGGCGATACCACATGTGTGACAATTTTTGCAGCCAAGATGCGCAAAGGGGCCCTAAAACCAATGAGTACCTTTAGGATTTCACAGGCCATTTTTACGCATTTGGATTCTCACGCTTTAGGGGCCCCTAAAATGCCAGGGCAGTATAAATACCCCACAAGTGACCCCATTTTGGAAAGAAGACACCCCAAGGTATTCTGTGAGGGGCATGACGAGTTCACAGAATTTTTATTTTTGGCACAAGTTAGCGGAAATTGATATTTTTTTTTGTTTTTTACAAAGTCTCATATTCCACTAACTTGTGACAAAAATAAAATTTTACATGAACTCACCATACCCCTCACGGAATACCTTGGGGTGTCTTCTTTCCAAAATGGGGTCACATGTGGGGTATTTATACTGTCCTGGCATTTTAGGGGCCCCTAAAGCGTGAGAAGAAGTCTGGAATCCAAATGTGTAAAAATGCCCTAGAAATCTTAAAGGTACTCATTGGTTTTAGGGCCCTTTGCGCATCCAGGCTGCAAAAAGTGGCACACATGTGGTATCGCCGTACTCAGGAGAAGTAGGACAATGTGTTTGGGGTGTATTTTTATATATACCCATACTTTGTGTGAGAAATATCTCTGTAAACGACAACTTTTAAAAATTTTTATACAAAGTTGACAATTTACAGAGATATTTCTCTCACCCAACATGGATATATGTAAAAATACACCCCAAAACACATTGCCCTACTTCTCCTGAGTACGGCGATACCACATAAGTGACACTTTTTTGCAGCCTGGGTGCGCAAAGGGGCCCAAATTCCAACGAGTACCTTTAGCTTTTACATGGCGGCTCACAATTTAGCCCCGCCCAAAATGCCAGAACAGTAAACACACCCCACAAATGACCCCATTTCGGAAAGTAGACACCCCAAGGTATTCACTGAGGGGCATAGTGAGTCCGTCTGAGATTTTTTTTTTTTTTGCCAGAAGTTAACAGAAATTGAAACTTTTTTTTTTTTTTTTTCTCAGAAAGTGTCATTTTCCGCTAACTTGTGAAAAAAAATAAAATGATACATGAACTCGCCAAGCCCCTCCGTGAATACTTTGGGGTGTCTTCTTTCTAAAATGGTGTCATTTGGGGGGTATTTATACTTTTCTGACATTCTAGCACCTGAAGAAACATGACAGGCGCTCAGAAAGTCAGAGCTGCTTCAAAATGCGGAAATTCACTTTTTTGCACCATAGTTTGTAAACGCTATAACTTTTACCCAAACCAATAAATATACACTTATTGGACTTTTTTTTATCAAAGACATGTAGAACAATAAATTTAGAGAAAAATTTATATAGAAATGTATTTTTTTTTGAAAAATTTTACAACAGAAAGTGAAAAATGTCATTTTTTTGCAAAAAGTTCGGTAATTTTTGATTAATAGCAAAAAAAGTAAAAATGTCAGCAGCAATGAAATACCACCAAATGAAAGCTCTATTAGTGAGAAGAAAAGGAGGTAAAATTCATTTGGGTGGTAAGTTGCATGACGGAGCAATAAACGGGTAAAGTAGTGTAGTGCAGAATTGTAAAAAGTGGCCTGGTCATTAAGGGTGTTTAAGCTAGGGGGGCTGAAGTGGTTAAGCACAGTATAACTATAATGTCCGATTTCCTTATTTGTGCCATCACCTCTGAAATCAGTTTTGTGAAAATTCTCGGTGCCTGAGATATTCCAAAGGGGAGAGCTCTGAACTGTAGATGAAGAATTGACTTCTATCCGCACTGCTACCCTGAGGAATTTCTGAGACGAGGTATGTATGGGCACGTAGTAATAGGTGTCCTTGATATCTATTGAAGCCATCACGCAATTGGCAAATAGATGAAAAATTGTTGATGACATTGATTCCATCTGAAATTCCTGACACGTTAGATCTAAATTTAGGTCCTTCAGTTTTATTATTGTCCGATAAGACCCATTCAGCTTGGGGACAATTAAGAGAGTTGAATAAAACTCCTCCCCCATTTCTTCTGTAGGAACTGGGACTAGAATTGACTTGTTTAGGAGATTTCTCATTTCTCCTAATAACGCGGCCTGTTTTGGAGAGCGCTGGTCTAAAGTCATAATTTTTTACCTTCCCGGTGGGGGCCTTTTGAACTCTTCCTTTATTATATCTTTTACCCAGGCACTTGATGTGATATTTTGCCAGGCTTGAAAGAATAAAGACAGTCGACCCCCCACGTGAGACCTGGCGTCATTGCTGAGAAATGCTGGAAATCTGGGGCTTGGACTTAAACAAAAGTCCATTTGAGTTATCTCTTCTCCACTCATTGCCTTTCTTTTGGACTCTAGCCTCCTCCTTTTTATCTCTAAACCGAAATGGCTTTCTCTGCTTAGGAAAGGAGGGCACCGGGAATCTCTTCTTCCTATCAGATGCTTTGTCCAATATGTCATCTATAAACAAATGTCTCTGGCAAGGAAGGGCACACAACTTGGACTTAGAAGCAACATCTCCCTTCCATCCCTTCAGCCAAAGGGATCTTTTAGTAGAGTTTGACAATTCCGCCGCTCTGGCCGATAACCTTAGAGTAGAGTTGTTTCGGTACCAAAATTTTGATTCAGTATCAATACCATAAAAAAGTATTGCGATACTCAATACCATTCGATACCATGCAAAAAAAAATATAAAAATGCCAAAAAATGCTGCGTGCATTCCTCATTTTACGGAACGTCCGGCCAATAATACAACAGTCCGATCCTATTTTTTGGGGGGACAAGGCAACTAAAATAAAATGGCGAATTGTGCAGTTTTTCTTTTCTTTTATGGGCGTTCACCGCCTAAAAGAGGATTTTTTAAATAGTTTGGACTTGAGAAGTAGCGATATGTAATATTTTATTTATTGTTTATATATTTTATATGTAAAATTGGGAAAGGGGGTGATTTATACTTAATATTTTGGTGTACTTTTTTACAGTTTATTAACTATTTCCCCCTTAGGGGCTAGAACCTGGGATCTTTTCATCCTATTCACCCTAATAGAGCTCTACTAGGGTGAATAGGATCTCACCCTCTCCCTGCTGCCCTGTGCTTTGTGTACACAGCAGCAGGGAGCTGACCAAGGCAGCCAGGACTTCAGTAGCGGAACAAGGATGGGGATTCCTCCGCTACCACTCAATCCAGGCAGGGCTGACAACAGGCTTTGGGGTAAGATAGAATTTGCTTCTTTCTGCAAATCCCACACTCTCTGCCTTTCGTCTTGTGGGCAGCTTGCCTGGGGGCCTCCTTAACCTGCATGCTGGGTACATAGCCCACAATAAATCACCAGAAATAGATAAAATAATCTCCCATATAGGAGGCCATGCTGGGTTTGGAATGTTGCTTCAGTCTTTCAGTGCGCTGTGGTGTCTCCACTTCCTCCTACATGCTGTTAGTACACCAAAGGGGAATCTGGAAGGAAAATTAGCAGTTCTCCTGAACTTGCCACACTACTGCTTCTGCTGCTTCTTCCCTTCATGACAGCTGTCCGGTGTCCCCTTTATAAAGGCCACGCATCACCCACCATGTTTCTTTGGCCCCTTCCCTGTTCCATGTGGAACGCACGCGTCACATCCGGCGCGCATTGAGCACAGGAACAGGGCCTGCAACAACGTGCCGTAGTGGCGATCCAGGAGAGGACGCATCCCCCTCCTTACCGGAACTTCGCCCGGCCGCAGGTAGAAGAGAACGAGGTGATAGTCAGGGATTCCCCCTATGGCAAAAGGGGACAAAAAAAAAAAAAACCCACTTTCACAGAGGCTCCTAGTGGAGTCTTACGCCGCCAGGGACCTCCACTAGGTATGTAGCAAAAACCCTAGAGGCCCCCTAACTGACCCGGGAATGGAGTATGGAAGACCCTTATAAAGATCTGGAAAGTTCCTGTTTCCTGTTCGGAAGGAGGAGGATCTCTCACAGGTGCTGTCATGGGGCGTAATGGAAATATACATATAAATGGCTGGCGCACAGCAGAAATAACATTCAATAATTTTTTTAATTATTCATCAACATAAAATACATGTATTAGTTATTTTTTTATTTCATTTTGGGGAAAGAGGGGAGATTTGAATTTTTATATTTTTTTTTTATTTATAAAAACTTTTTTTTTTTCTTACAATAGGAACTACCATTGGATTGCTATTTTCATAGACTCAAGTGCATTAGCATTGGAATTTGAGAGCTGAACTTAGCCATCACCAGCCACATATTATGTGGACTCCATACATTCCTCATGCACCGTTACATTCAGGTATGCAAACGGGTTCAAATATAAGTACGCACAATAGTAATTATCTGAACATTTTTTTTGTTTAAAAAGTGATTATTAAATATTAATATTTTAAAAAGGCTGGCATATTATTCACAATACAAGAGAAATTTGTATAAATTAGGGTACTTTCACACTAGCGTTTTTCTTTTCCGGCATATAGTTCTGTCGTTGTGGCTTTATGCCAGAAAAAAACTGATCAGTATTATCCCCATGCATTCTGAACGGAGAGAAATCCATTCAGTATGCACCAGGATGTCTTCAGTTCAGTATGTAAACATTTTTTTAGACAGGGAAAATACCGCAGCATGCTGCGGTATTATCTCCGTCTAAAATTCCGAAACACATGTCGGTATGCCGGATTTGGCATTAATTCCCATTGACTTGTATTAGTGCCGGATCCAGCATTACAAATACCGCAACGACGGATCCATCCTTCCGGTCTGCGCGCAGACCTTTAAAACTGTGAAAAAAAAATCAAGACTGATTCGTCTCTCCGTCTGAAATGCAATGCATTTGTGAGATGGATCCGCATCCAGATCCGTCTCCAAATGCTTTTAGTTGCCATGCGGTATGACGGATCCCGGAACTACCTGCCAAATCCTCACACTGAAAACTTTTTGTACCCCAAACTGCACAGATAAAAAAATAAAAATAACCAAAACAATTTCTCATGTATATAAAATGTACAAAAAATAATAATAATAATAGCTGCTGGGTGGATATGATGTATGTATTTCTAGAGATATACAAAGTACAGTAGAGGTCACTGCAGACAACAGTGAGCTCACAACAGTACTACAGACAACCAGCGTGAAATGGACGATAGCAGATGTTGATGATAACAAATTTAAATACGATGACTAAAGAGTATCATTTTTTTCCCACCTCGAAAAACTCGTGTTTTCTTCTAAACCCAACTCTGCTCGAAATAGCACTAGCAGACTCTACTAAATTCTTCATCAGTAAACCCGGGAATTGCCTGATATCCAGCAACACCTGCTCAGACAACAAGGAGATTAATTCGTTGGGAACCATGTCAAACTGTAAGCATTTGCGTTCCAAATGTTGGTTCCATTCTGTGCCTGTGCGTTCCAAATCACGCAGATATCATTTTGGCAAACACAAGAGGACGCTACTTGCGGTATGGTATTACCTCCGATAAGTATGAAAAAAACGGAAGACCAGCCATGTTCAAGAAGCCCACAAAGCAGGGGGCGATTGCAAGTTACCATGACTGTCAGCGAGACAGTAATAACGACATTTTAACCCCCTAGCTTTCTGCGTTCCATGACTCGTTGTAGTTCCCCGCGCTCGGTTCGCGGTGTGTAGTTGTTATGGGCGTCTTTTGTGTCAGTTTCCGGTTATATTAGTACGAAACGCTTTGAACACAGTAACCCCTTAATCACCTACACTATCCTAAAGCTTTGGAAGAAGACTGCAGCAGAGGTGGGAGTCTGTGGATGAAACATTGATTGCGCTCCTGTGAGGTTATTCTCCATTTCTATTCTTTTCTCTGCCCAATATCGCTTCATTAGTTTATCACAAATCTTTTATTGTCTGGTGCATTTTTTAGTTTCTTTTGTCAATGCTGAGGCCAGTCTTTGGCTACAGTGGCACACATAACCCTGTCCATGCTGTAAACTGGTGGATCCAGGATCCAGAACTCAGCAGGGAGTAGGTAAGGCTACTTTAACATTAGTGTTTTTTGCGGATCCATCCGTCACGTTATTCTGTCTGTGATGGGAGCGCAACCAAACGGAACAAAATGCATTTTAGTGCATTCTGTTTAGTTCAGTTTTGTCCCCATTGACAATGAATGGGGACAAAACTGAATCGTTTTCATCCGCTATGGAGATCCTATGACTGATCTCAATAGCGTAATTGAAAATGCTAGTGTGAAAGTAGCCTCAGTATGTTTTCCATCACAGGCTTAGGGGTGTTTAAAAACAAAAATAGGGGTATAAAAAAAAAAATACATTTGATCCAGGGGTATGCTATCTGGATGAGGATAGATGCTCTCATTTACATAAACCACATTTACGTAGATCCTCTGCATAGGTCATCAGTATCTGTTCGGTGGGTGTCTGACACCTGGGACCCCCGCCAATCAGTTGTTTGAGAAGGCACCAATGCTCCTGTGAGTGCTGCGGCCTGCTTACCAAGCACAGTGCTGTACATTCACTTCTATGGGGCTGAGTGTGATACCAAGCAAAGCCACTATGCAATGTACGGCGCTGTGCTTGGTAAGCACAAAGAACACCGTGGAGGTCAAAGGAGCGCTAGTGCCTTGTTAACCAGTTTGCTACCAGCGCCGTAGCTGTAGGTACAAAATACCAGCTCAGTAGAGCTACGGCGCACTGTTCGGGCGGGTGCAGGAGCTGCGCATGCTCGATCCGCGGCAGGCGTCCGGCAGTCACTGATAGCCTTGCCCCAGCTGTATGCGCCGGCAGCGGTGAAATCACATATGCTGGCGCATTACCCCCTGCATCGCTGACCGAGGCTGCGGGGTGGCCATCGGGTCCCCACGCTGTTGTGATGGGGACCTGATGGCAGGGAAGGCAGCGCAATGCCTTTCTTTCTCATTGTGGCTGCCTTCCGGAGGAGAGTCTGCGAGATCCAGCCCCCTGGATCTCACAGGCAGGAAGCTATAGGTGTAATACATACCATATTACACTTAAAGCCAATGCATTCCAATACAGAAGTATTGCAATTAATTGTAAAGGGGATCAGACCCCAAAGTTGAAGTCCCAGAGAGGGACAAAAGATAAAGTGAAAACAAAGTTGAAGAAATAAAGTCGTCGTCCCCCCCCCCCCCCAAAAAAAAAAAATGTAAAGTTTCAAGTAAAAAAAAAAGGGGCCTTTTCCCAAAATAAAGTAAAAAAAAATTGTAAAAAAAAGAAAAGTATATATGTTCGGTATCGCCGTGTCCGTAACCTGTTGTATAAAAATATCACATGACCTAAGCCCTCAGGTGGACATCGTAAAAAAAAAAAGAAAGGTGTAAAAAAAAGCTATTTTTTTTTGTCACCTTACAGCACAAAAAGTGTGATAGCAAGTGATCAAAAAGTCATACGCACCCCAAAATTATACCACACAAACCGTCATCTCATCCTGCAAAAAATTAAACCCTACATAAGACAATCGCCCCCCCCAAAAAAACTATGGCTCTCAGAATATGGAGACATTTTTCAAAAATGCGTTATTATGTAAAACTGAAACAAACAACTAAAAACAGTTCTATAAAAGCTCTATAAAAATACCACATGATCTAACCTGTAAAATGAACATTGTAAATAAAAAAAAATAAAAAAACGGTGCTAAAACGGCTAGTTTTTGTTATCTTGCCTCACAAAAAGTGTAATATAGAGCAACTAAAAATCGTATATACCCTAAAATAGTACCAACAAAACTGCGACCTTATCCCGTAGTTTCCAAAATGTTATTTTTTTTTTTTTTTTTGGAGTTTCTACTTTAAGGGTGAATCAGTGGGTCTTCAAATGTGACATGGCCCTCCAAAAACCATATAGCGTTCCTTGTTGTTGTTTGGCTGTTAAACCTGGCTTTGTTAATTGAAAAAATGGATTAAAATGGAAAATCTGCCAAAAAATGAAATTCTGAAATTACATCTCCATTTTCTATTAATTCTTGTGTAACACCTAAAGGGTTAACAAAGTTTGTAACATCAGTTTAGGATACCTTGAGGGGTGTAGTTTTTAAAATGGGGTCATTTTTGGATGGTTTCTATTATGTAAGCCTCACAAAGTGACTTCAGACCTGAACTGGTCCTTAACCGCTTCAGCCCCCCTAGCTTAAACACCCTTAATGACCAGGCCACTTTTTACAATTCCGCACTACACTACTTTCACCGTTTATTGCTCCGTCATACAACTTACCACCCAAATGAATTTTACCTCCTTTTCTTCTCACTAATAGAGCTTTCATTTGGTGGTATTTCATTGTTGCTGACATTTTTCCTTTTTTTTGCTATTAATAAAAATGTAACGACATTTTTGCAAAAAAAATGACATTTTTCACTTTCTGTTGTAAATTTTTTTTTAAAAAACTACATTTCTATATAAATTTTCCGCAAAATTTATTGTTCTACATGTCTGATAAAAAAAAATCCAATAAGTTTATATGTATTGGTTTGGGTAAATGTTATAGCGTTTAGAAACTATGGTGCAAAAAAGTGAATTTCTGCATTTTGAAGCAGCTCTGACTTTCTGAGCACCTGTCATGTTTCTTCAGGTGCTAGAATGGCAGGATAGTATAAATACCCCCCAAATGACACCATTTTAGAAAGAAGACACCCCAAGTATTCACGGAGGGGCATGGTGAGCGGAAAGTTAGCGGAAAATGACAGTTTCTGAGGAAAAAAAAAAAAAGAATAAAGTTTCCATTTCTGCTAACTTCTGGCAAAAAAAAAAAAAATCTCAGACGGACTCACTATGCCCCTCAGTGAATACCTTGGGGTGTCTACTTTCTGAAATGGGGTCATTTGTGGGGTGTGTTTACTGTTCTGGCATTTTGGGCGGGGCTAAATTGTGAGCAGCCATGTAAAAGCTAAAGGTACTCGTTGGAATTTGGGCCCCTTTGCGCACCCAGGCTGCAAAAAAGTGTTACTCATGTTGTATCGCCGTACTCAGGAGAAGTAGGGCAATGTGTTTTGGGGTGTATTTTTACATATACCCATGCTGGGTAAGAGAAATATCTCTGTAAATTGTCAACTTTGTATAAATTTTTTTTTAAAAAGTTGTCGTTTACAGAGATATTTCTCACACAAATTATGGGTATATATAAAAAATTCACCCCAAAACACATTGCCCTACTTCTCCTGAGTACGGCGATACCACATGTATGCCACTTTTTTGCAGCCAAGATTCGCAAAGGGGCCCTAAAACCAATGAGTACCTTTAGGATTTCACAGGGCATTTTTACGCATTTGGATTCTCACGCTTTAGGGCCCCTAAAATGCCAGGGCAGTATAAATACCCCACATGTGACCCCATTTTGGAAAGAAGACATCCCAAGGTATTCTGTAGGGCAATGTGTTTTGGGGTGTATTTTTTAGGGGTCGACCGATATTGATTTTTTTAGAGCCGATACCGATATTCTGTGAACTTTCAGGCCGATAGCCGATATTTTATACCGATATTTTGCGCATTTTAATTTTTGGATTTTTTTTTTTCTGTTACAGCGTCCAACACTTTTTAAAAAAAAATATTTTAATAGTTTGGACTTTTTGGGCACGGCGATATGTTTTTTTATTTATTGTTTATATATTTTATATGTGAAATTGGAAAAGAGTTAATTTATACTTAATATTTTGGTGTTTTTTTACTATTTTAGATTTTCGTTACTTTTTATTTTATTACTATTTCCCCCCTTAGGGGTAGAACCTGGGCTCTTTACATCCCTTGTCCTATTCACCCTAATAGAGATCTATCATGTGCTATGGGCACACAGCAGCAGGAACCGACCATGACAGCCAGGGCTTCAGTAGCGTCCTGGCTGCCATGGTAACCGATCGGAGCCCCAGCATTACACTGCTGGGACTCCGATCAGAAGAGAGAGAGATGGTGGGGGACCCTGTGGCCACTGCCACCAATGATATTAATACTGAAGGGATAGGGGGGTGGGGAGGAGGGAGGATGGGGGAGGACGCACTGGCCACCAATGTTTTTTATACTGTGGACAGGGGGGGCTGAGGGTGCACTGGCCACCAATGATAATAAGGTTTGATATTACAAACGCAGGAATTAGAAACACATTGCCCAGACCCTGCCTCTGATAGAGCGCTGCGATCCGCGGCAATTAACACCTCAGGTGCGGCACGCCCCTCATGGAATACCTTGGGCTGTCTTCTTTCCAAAATGGGGTCACATGTGGGGTATATATACTGCCCTGGCATTTTAGGGGCCCTACAGCGTGAGAAGAAAAATGCGTAAAAATGCCCTCCTAAAAGGTACTCATTGGAATTTGGGCCCCTTTGCGCATCTTGGCTGCAAAAAAGTGGCACAACATGTGGTATCGCCGTACTCAGGAGAAGTAGGGCAATGTGTTTTGGGGTGTATTTTTACATATACCCATGCTGGGTGAGAGAAATATCTCTGTAAATTGACCACTTTGAATAAAAATATTTAAAAAGTTGTCGTTTACAGCGATATTTCTCACACAAAGTATGGGTATATGTAAAAATACACCACAAAACACATTGCCCTACTTCTCCTGAGTACGGCGATACCACATGTGTGCCACTTTTTTGCAGCCAAGATGCGCAAAGGGGCCCAAATTCCAATGAGTACCTTTTAGGAGGGCATTTTTCTTCTCACGCTTTAGGGCCCCTAAAATGCCAGGGCAGTATAAATACCCCACATGTGACCCTATTTTGGAAAGAAGACACCCCAAGGTATTCTGTGAGGGGCATGGCGAGTTCACAGAATTATTTTTTTTTTTGGCACAAGTTAGCGGAAATTGATATTTTATTTTTTTTTTATTTTGTTTTTTACAGTCTCATATTCCACTAACTTTTGACAAAAAATAAAATTTTTATGAACTCACCATACCCGTCACGGAATACCTTGGGGTGTCTTCTTTCTAAAATGGGGTCACATGTGGGGTATTTATACTGTCCTGGCATTTTAGGGGCCCCTAAAGCGTGAGAAGAAGTCTGGAATCCAAATGCTTAAATATGCCCTGTGAAATCCTAAAGGTACTCATTGGAATTAGGGCCCCTTTGCGCACTCAGGCTGCAAAAAAGTGTCACACATGTGGTATCGCCGTACTCAGGAGAAGTAGGGCAATGTGTTTTGCTGTGTATTTATATATACCCATACTTTGTGTGAAAAATATCTCTGTAAACGACAACTTTAAAAAATGTTTTATACAAAGTTGTCAGTTTACAGAGATATTTCTCTCACCCAACATGGGTATATGTAAAAATACACCCCATAACACATTGCCCTACTTCTCCTGAGTACGGCGATACCACATGTGTGCCACTTTTTTGCAGCCTGGGTGCGCAAAGGGGCCCAAATTCCAACGAGTACCTTTAGCTTTTACATGGCTGCTCACAATTTAGCCCCGCCCAAAATGCCAGAACTGTAAACACACCCCACAAATGACCCCATTTCAGAAAGTAGACACCCCAAGGTATTCACTGAGGGGCATAGTGAGTCCGTCTGAGATTTTTTTTTTTTCTTGCCAGAAGTTTGCAGAAATGGAAACTTTATTTATTTTTTCCTCAGAAAGTGTCATTTTCCGCTAACTTGTGGAAAAAAATGAAATGATACATGAACTCACCATGCCCCTCCGAATACTTTGGGGTGTCTTCTTTCTAAAATGGTGTCATTTGGGGGGTATTTATACTATCCTGCCATTCTAGCACCTGAAGAAACATGACAGGTGCTCAGAAAGTCAGAGCTGCTTCAAAATGCGGAAATTCACTTTTTTGCACCATAGTTTGTAAACGCTATAACTTTTACCCAAACCAATAAATATACACTTATTGGATTTTTTTTTTATCAAAGACATGTAGAGCAATAAATTTAGAGAAAAATTTATATAGAAATGTAGTTTTTTTTAAAAAAAAATTACAACAGAAAGTGAAAAATGTCCTTTTTTTGCAAAAATGTCGTAAAATTTTTATTAATAGCAAAAAATGTAAAAATGTCAGCAACAATGAAATACCACCAAATGAAAGCTCTATTAGTGAGAAGAAAAGGAGGTAAAATTCATTTGGGTGGTAAGTTGCATGACGGAGCAATAAACGGTGAAAGTAGTGTAGTGCAGAATTGTAAAAAGTGGCCTGGTCATTAAGGGTGTTTAAGCTAGGGGGGCTGAAGTGGTTAATCGATAATGTATATGTACCCTGTATGTATGTAACTTACATTGTGAGCTCCAATAGAGACTGCAAGCAATGGTAGTGTCTGTAAAGCACTGCGGAATATGTCTGCGCTATATAAGTAATAAATATAAATCCTTAAAGTACAGTTATGTCCACAAAAAAAGTTAAATGTCTTATTGTTTACTCCTTATAGTCTAAGAATACTCCTCAGAGCGTTAAGAGAAGTATTTTTACGGTGGCAGAAAAAAATTTCTACTTCCGTCCATCTGCTACTCAAACTCTCCCTGCCCCCACAGTAACAAAATCACAGGATGCCTAGGAGTTGTCATGGCAGAGGTCAAACCTGGTTCTACCATCTGTTGAAGCCTGTTAGGCCCTGCCAGAATTAGAGCCTAAGGGTATGTTTATTATATTAAAATAAATTATTTAATTGGTATTGGTCTCATCATTAACCCCTTCGCGTATTTGGACATAGCTGTATGTCCAAATCGCAAGTAATTTAGTGCATTTGGACGTACAGTCACGTCCAAACTGCTTAGAGCAGGCACACCAGAGAAGCCGGCAAGGGACCAATCAGAGTGGTCCCTTGCCGGCAAGCGCTCCGATTGGTTAGTCTCTGCAGACTAACCAATCAGAGCACTTCAGTATAAAAATGCCGATTTTGTGTCTAAAAAATGTACCTAGGAGTAGAGTTGAGCAAATCCGAACTGTATAGTTCAGGTTCGTACCAAATTTTGGGGTGTTCGGGACACGGACCCGGACCTGAACATTTTTAAAAAAGTTTGGGTTCGGGACCATTGTTCGGCGATTTCTTCCCGCTTTCTGAAGGGCTGCACAGCCAATCGGCTAGCGTTTTACTTCTTGCCCTAAGAAGCCATCACAGCCATGCCTACTAATGGCATGGCTGTGATTGGCCAAGTGCAGCATGTAACCCAGCCTCTATTTAAGCTGGAGTCACGTAGCGCCGCACGTCACTCTGCTCTGATTAGTGTAGGGATAGGGTGAGATAATTTTCTGGGGTAAAATTCAATTGCCAAAATAGCAATCCCCTAAATCTGGTGTTCCAGCAGAGGCTGGCCAAGTTTAATAGTGTCCGGCAAAGGATATATTTTGTTCTGGGGTGAAATTCAATTGCCAAAATAGCAATCCCCTAAATCTTGTGTCCCAGCAGTGGCTGGCCAAGTTTAATAGTGTCCGGCAAAGGATATATTTTGTTTTGGGGTAAAATTCAATAGCAAAAATAGAAATACTGTAAATCTGGTGTTCCAGCTGTGACTGGACAAGTTTCCTAGTGTCCGTCAAAGGATATATTATTTTCAGGGGTGAAATTCAGTTGCAAAAATAGAAATACAGTAAATCTGGTGTTCTAGCTGTGGCTGAACAAGTAGTTTAATAGTATCCGTCAAAGGATATATTTTGTTCTGGGGTGAAATTCAATTGCCAAAATAGCAATACCCAAAATCTGGTGTTCCAGCTGTTGCAGGCCAAGTATAAATCTGTCCGTAAAAGGGTATATTATACTCAGCGTGCATCTCCAAGTGTATTTCTTTCCGTTAAAGGGTATATTACACAAAGTGTTAAAATACAAATGCTGAAAGCATAATCCTATATATTTTTTCACACGCTACTGTGCATCTCAAAGTGTAAATCTGTCCGTAAAAGGATACCTTTCATCCAGGGCCTAAATACTAGGCCTACAATTGATATTAAATCTGTGGTTACTGCTGTGCCTGGATTAGTGTAATACGGTACATAAATAGATAGCCAGATAGTGTTAGGTGTCTGTAATAAAAAAAAAAAAAAAAAAAAGCCTGAATTTGAATTCAATACATTGGGCCAAATATTTATTTTTTTATTGTGGTGCTTGGTAAACGGTAACAATGAGAAAAACCTCTAGTAAGGGACGCGGACATGGTCATGGTGTTGTTAGTGGACCCTCTGGTGCTGGGAGAGGACGTGGCCATTCTGCCACAACCACACGTCCTAGTGAACCAACTTCCTCAGGTTCCAGAATCCGCTAGAATTTACAGCGATATTTGGTGGGGCCCAATGCCGTTCTAAGGATGGTAAGGCCTGAGCAAGTACAGGCGTTAGTCAGTTGGGTGGCCGACAGTGGATCCAGCATGTTCACAACATTATCTCCCACCCAGTCTTCTGCAGAAAGCGCACAGGTGGCACCTGAAAACCATGCCCATCAGTCTGTCACATCACCCCCATGCATATCAGGGAAACTGTCTGAGCCTCAAGTTATGCAGAAGTCTCTTATGCTGTTTGAAGACTCTGCTGGCAGGGTTTCCCAAGGAAATCCACCTAGCCCTTCCCCAGTGGTGGAAGACATGGAATGCATTGACGCACAACCACTTATGTTTCCTGATGATGAGAACATGGGAATACCACCTCATCAGAGTCTGCACGTCTCTGATGATGACGAAACATGGGTGCCAACTGCTGCGTCTTTCTGCAGTGTGCAGACCGAACAGGAGGTCAGGGAAGAAGACTGTGTGGAAGATTATGCAGGGGACGATGAGGTCCTAGACCCCACAAGGCCATCAAAGCCTGAATCAGGGCATTAACATTCTGAACCTTAGCACAACCTGCATGACCAGGAATCTACATGCAACATGAATTGCAGTGTAAACACCTTAACCGCCTGCCGACCGCCTAATGCAGGGATGCGTCCAGGCGGCAGGTATATTCCTCTTTGACGCAGCGGGGCGTCATCTCGCGAGAGGCACGATTTGCTATGAACGTGTGCGCGTTCACAGCAGATCGCGTCTCAGAAGTTATACTACAGCCTGCCAGCGATGATCAATCGCTGGCAGGCTGTAGATCTAAAATAAAAGGCATCAAACAGGTATATTAGACGCTGTTTTGTTAACAGCGTCTGATATACCTGCTACCTGTTCCTCTGGTGGTCCCATTTGCTGGGATCGACCACCAGAGGACCAGGTAGCTATGTAAAGTAGCACCACACTACACCCCCCCCCCCCCTGTCACTTATTAACCCCTTGTTAACCCCTTGTCACCCCATTTAGACTCCCTGATCACGCCTGTCACTGATCACCCCCCTGTAAGACTCCATTCATATGTCTATATGTGTGTTGCGGATCCACTGATTTGCGGATCCGCAAAACACTGACAACGGCAATGTGCTTTCCGCATTTTGCAGATCCGCACATTTCCAGAACTATATAGAAAATGCCTTTTCTTGTTCCGCAATTGTGGACAAGAATAGGACATGTTCTATATTTTTGCAGAACGGAAGTGCAGACCTGGAAGTGCGGATCCGCAATTCCGGATCCGAGCGGGACAAAGTCTGTCCCCTTAGAAATAAATGGGTCTGCAATTCTGTTCCGCAAACAGAATTGCGGACGTGTGAATGGGGCATAAGGGTCCCTTATCACCGCCAGTTAGTTAGCTACTTGTTAGGTAGTTAGCGCCCAGCCGCCGCACCGCAGTCACTGATTTTGGCAGAGATTTTTCATCCACATTGATCGATGCGAATGAAAAAATCTGTGCCGTTCATTTATTTTATTTTTTTCAGCCCAGAGGCTGAACGGAAAAAAAAAATCTCATTAGCCGTATGCTCAATATAAGGAGAATAGCAGAAACTCCTAATGCTGGCCATGCGTGTAATGATTGCGGAGACCCTCAAATGCCAGAGCAGTACAAAAACCTCACATGTGACCCCATTTTAGAAAGAAGAAACCCCAAGGTATTCCGTGAGGGGTATGGCGAGTTCATGCAAAATTTTCTTTTTTGTCACAAGTTAGTGAAAAAAAAAATCAATTTCCGCTAACCTTGGGGTGTCTTCTTTCCAAAATGGGGTCACATGTGGGGTATTTATACTGCCCTGGCATTTTAGGGGTCCTAAAGCGTGAGAATCCAAATGCGTAAAAATGCCCTGTGAAATCCTAAATTGTGAGCAGCCATGTAAAAGCTAAAGGTACTCATTGGAATTAGGGCCTCTTTGCGCATCTTGGCTGCAAAAAAGTGTCACTCATGTGGTATCGCCGTACTCAGGAGAAGTAGCGCAATGTGTTTTGCTGTGTATTTTTATATATACCCATGCTGGGTGTGAGAAATATCGCTGTAAACGACAACTTTTTAATTTTTTTTTTTTATACAAAGTTGTCAATTTACAGAGATATTTCTGTCACCCAACATGGGTATATGTAAAAATACACCGCAAAACACATTGCCCTACTTCTCCTGAGTACGGCGATACCACATGTGTGACACTTTTTTTGCAGCCTGGGTGCGCAAACGGGCCCAAATTCCAACGAGTACCTTTAGGTTTTACTGGGCTGCTCACAATTTAGCCCAGCCCAAAATGCCAGAACAGTACAAACACCCCACAAATGACCCCATTTTGGAAAGAAGACACCCCAAGGTATTCGCTGAGGGGCATAGTGAGTCCATGAAAAATTGAACTTTTTGTCACAAGTTAGCGGAAAGGAAGACTTTGTGAGAAAAAACAATAAAAAATCAATTTCCGCTAACTTGTGCCAAAATAAAAATCTTCTATGTACTCACCATGCCTCTCACGGAATACCTTGGGGTGTCTTCTTTCCAAAATGGGGTCACTTGTGGGGTATTTATACTGCCCTGGCATTTTAGGGGCCTTAAAGCGTGAGAAGAAAAATGCGTAAAAATGCTTTCCTAAAATCTACTCATTGGAATTTGGGCCCCTTTGCGCATCTTGGCTGCAACAAAGTGTCACACATGTGGTATCACCGTACTCAGGAGAAATAGGGCAATGTGTTTTGGGGTGTATTTTTCATATACCCATGCTGGGTGAGAGAAATATCTCTGTAAATTGACAACTTTGTATAAATTTTTTTAAAAAGTTGTCATTTACAGTGATATTTCTCACACACAGTTTGGGTATATGTAAAAATACACCCCAAAACACATTTTTACGCATTTGGATTCTCACGCTTTAGGACCCCTAAAATGCCAGGGCAGTATAAATACCCCACATGTGACCCCATTTTGGAAAGAAGACACCCCAAGGTATTCCGTGAGGGGCATGTCGAGTTCACAGAAATTTTTTATTTTTTTTTGCTGAAATTGATATTGTTTTTTTTATTTTTGTTTTTCACAAAGTCTCATATTCCACTAACTTGTGACAAAAAATAAAATTTTACATGAACTCACCATAACCCTCACGGAATACCTTGGGGTGTCTTCTTTCTAAAATGGGGTCACATGTGGGGTATTTATACTGTCCTGGCATTTTAAGGGCCCCTAAAGCGTGAGAAGAAGTCTGGAATCTAAATGCGTAAAAATGCCCTGTGAAATCCTAAAGGTACTCATTGGAATTTGGGCCCCTTTGCGCACCCAGGCTGCAAAAAAGTGTCGCGCATGTGGAATCGCTGTACTCAGGAGAAGTAGGGCAATGTGTTTTGGGGTGTTTTTTTACAGGGTGTGAGAAATATCTCTGTAAATGACAAAAAAATTTTTATACAAAAAAACCTTTAGGTTTTACTGGGCTGCTCACAATTTAGCCCCGCCCAAAATGCCAGAACAGTAAACACACCCCACAAATTACCCCATTTCGGAAAGTAGACACCCCAAGGTATTCACTGAGGGGCATAGTGAGTCCGTGGGAGATTTTTTTTTTTTTTTTTTTTTTGCCAGAAGTTAGCAGAAATGGAAACTTTATTATTATTATTATTTTTTTTTCCTCAGAAAGTGTCATTTTCCGCTAACTTGTGAAAAAAAATGAAATGATACATGAACTCATTATGCCCCTCCGCGAATACTTTGTGGTGTCTTCTTTCTAAAATGGTGTAATTTGGGGGGTATTTATACTTTCCTGGCATTCTAGTACCTGAAGAAACATGACAGGTGCTCAGAAAGTCAGAGCTGCTTCAAAATGTGGAAATTCATTTTTTTGCACCATAGTTTGTAAACGCTATAACTTTTGACCAAACACATAAATAAACACTTATTGGATTTTTTTTTTATATAAAAGACATGTAGAACAATTAAAAAAAAATAAAATTTACAACAGAAAGTGAAAAATGTCATTTTTTTTTTGGCAAAAATTTCGGTCATTTTTGATTAATAGCAAAAAAAGTTAAAATGTCAGCAGCAATAATATACCACCGAATGAAAGCTCTATTAGTAAGAAGAAAAGGAGGTAAAATTCATTTGGGTGGTAAGATGTATGACGGAGCAATAAACAGTGAAAATAGCGTAGTGCAAAAAGTGGCCTGGTCATTAAGGGTGTTTAAGCTAGGGGGGCTGAGGTGGTTAAAAACAAGGAACTCACTCAGGCTCCCCCTGCTCCCTCTTCTGCTGCTGCTTTGGCCTCTTCCTCCGCCTCGGTCGAAATGTTGGCACCTGCCGCCCACCAAACAGAGGATGTGCCACCAACACCTCCGTCACCAAGCATCTCCACCATGTCACACGGCAGCGTAACAAACCTTGGAGAGAAAGCGTAAATTCCCACCTACCCGCCCTGGGCCTGAATGCCAGCATTTCTAAACTACTGGCCTTTGAAATGCTGTCATTCAGGCTGGTGGACACAGACAGCTTCAAACAGCTGATGGCGATGGCTGTCCCACAGTATGTTGTTCCCAGCCGCCACTACTTCTCCAAGAGATCCGTGCCTTCCCTGTACAACCAAGTATCCGATAAAATCAAGTGTGCACTGCGCAACGCCATCTGTGGCAAGGTCCACCTAACCACAAATACGTGGACTAGTAAGCACGCCCAGGGACGCTATATCTCACTAACTGCACACTGGGTAAATGTAGTGGCGGCTGGGCCCCAGGCGGAGAGTTCTTTGGCGCACGTCCTTCCGCTGCCAAGGATCGCAGGGCATCATTCTTTGCCTCCTGTAGCCGCCTCCTCCTACTTGGCTTCCTCCTCCTCTTCTTCCACCTGCTCATCCAGCCAGCTACACACCTTCACCACCAACTTCAGCACAGCCCGGAGTAAACGTCAGCAGGCCGTTCTGAAACTCAAATGTTTGGGGGACAGGCCCAACACCATGCAGAAGTTGTGGCGTGGTATTGAACAACAGACCGACGAGTGGTTGCTGCCGGTGGGCCTCAAGCCCGGCTTGCTGGTGTGCGATAATGGGCGAAATCTCGTCGCAGCTCTGGGACTAGCTGGTTTGACGCACATCCCTTGCCTGGTGCATGTGCTGAATTTGGTGGTGCAGAAGTTCATTCACAACTACCCCGACATGTCAGAGCTGCTGCATAAAGGGCGGGCCGTATGTGCGCGCTTCCAGCGTTCACATCCTGCCGCTGCTCGCCTGTCTGCGCTACAGCGTAACTTCGGCCTTCCCGCTCACCGCCTCACATGTAACGTGCCCACCAGGTGGAACTCCACCTTGCACATGCTGGAGAGACTGCGAGCAGCAGCAGGCCATAGTGGAATTTCAGCTGCAGCACGCATGGTTCAGTCGCACTGCGGAACAGCACCACTTCACCACCAATGTCTGGGCCTCCATGCGAGACCTGTGTGCGCTGTTGCGCTGTTTCGAGTACTCCACCAACATGGCCAGTGGCGATGACGCCGTTATCAGCATTAAAATACCACTTCTATGTCTCCTTGAGAAAACACTTAGGGCGATGATGGAAGAGGAGGTGGCCCAGGAGGAGGAAGAGTGGTCATTTTTAGCACTTCCAGGCCAGTCTCTTAGAAGTGGCTCAGAGGTAGTTTTTTTGCAAAAGCAGAGGCCAGGTACAAATGTGGCCAGCCAGAGCCCACTACTGGAGGACGAGGTGGAGGAGGAGGATGAGGATGAAGCATGTTCACAGCGGGGTGGCACCCAACGCAGCTTGGGCCCATCACTGGTGCGTGGCTGGGGGGAAACGGAGGACGATGACGATACGCCTCCCACAGAGGAAAGCTTGTCCTTACCTCTGGGCAGCCTGGCACACATGAGCGACTACATGCTGCAGAGTTGCCAACGACATCAGAGTTGCCCACATTTTAACGTGTGCGAACTACTTGGTTGCCACCCTGCTGGATCCCCGGTACAAAGACAATGTGCCCACTTTACTTAATGCACTGGAGCGTGATAGGAAGATGCGCGAGTACAAGCGCACGTTGGTAGACGCGCTACTGAGAGCATTCCCAAATGTCACAGGGGAACAAGTGGAAGCTCAAGGCAGAGGATGGAGAAGCGAGAGGTCGCCAACTCGGCTGTGTCATGGTTAGCTCCTCTGAGGGCAGGGTTAGCATGGCAGAGATGTGGAAAAGTTTTGTCACCACGCCACAACTAACTGCACCACCACCTGACACGGAACGTGCATTTCATTTACATGGTGGAACAGTCGTGTGCACACCCCTCCACGTACTGACTGATGGTTTGGCCCCATTCAACTTCTGGGTCTCCAAATTGTCCAAGTGGCCAGAGCTAGCTGACGTTCATAAAATGAACAGGCATGGATCCCACAGGACCTGTCCATCCCTTGTGCAGAGTAGACATTTATAACTACCTCGCCTTAACCATATATTCTTGTACTCCAGGGCACTTCTTTATTGAATCCTCTTTTTTTAATTTTACCATTTTATTTTGCGGGGCAACCCAAAGTTGAGTGAACTTCTCCTCCGTCTGGGTGCCTGCGGCCTAAATATCTGAAAGTTGCCCTCTCCATTGGTGGGTGACATGAAGCCTGATTCTCTGCTTTGGGACCTCTCTCCTCTAATTTTCACGTACTTGCTTGCTGTCTTGGTGGCAGACATTTAACACTTTTTACTGTCTAATGACCGCCCCATTGTCTGGGTGTCAGTGGCCTATATTTCGTTTAATTGCTTGCTGTCTGGTTGAGAGACATTAAAATCTTTTTACTGTCAAATTGCCTCTCCTTTGTCTGGGTGTCAGGGGCCTACATAAATAATAATGGCTTGTTCCATTGCAGGTTGACCTGAGGCCTGTGTTGCTGTTATGGGACCGCTCTCCTCTTTGCGGGTGCCATGGCCCGGAGTCTGTGAATAAGGCCTGTGGCACTGCAGGCAGACCTAAATCCTTTTTGGCTGTGATGAGAACATCAACTCCCATAGCATTCCCACCTGATGCCACCCCAACCCTCTTATTCCACCTCCTCCTCCTCCAAGTTGCCAATTGATATTGGTTAATTTTTATTTATTTTATTTTAAGTCATTTGTTTGCAGGGGATTTACCTATATTTTGCTGCCTTTTGCAGCCCTCTAGCTCTTTCCTGTGCTATTTTACAGCCTTTTTAGTGTCCAAAAGTTCGGGTCCCCATTGACTTCAATAGGGTTCGGCCAAACTTCTCGAAACCGAACGTCCAGGTGTTCGCTCAACTGTACTTGGGAGCCAAATAAAATTTTTAGTCGCCAAATTTAAATTCATATATAAATATTCTATAAAAAATTGCCTCATTCACACATCGTTGTTTGGTCAGTGATTTCCATCAGTGATTTCTGAGGCAAAACCAGGTTCGGCTCTAAACACAGAACAGGTGCAGATCTTTCCCTTATACCTTATGTATGTGTAGCATACACTCCTGGCTTTTGCTCACAATCGCTGATAGAAATCACTGACCAAACACCATCAGCGACTGTGAGCCAAAGCCAGGAGTGTATGCTACACATACATAAGGTATAAGGGAAAGATCTGCACCTGTTCTGTGTTTAGAGCCGAACCTGGTTTTGGCTCAGAAATCACTGATTGAAATCACTGACCGAACACTGATTCGGTCAGTGATTTCCATTAGTAATTTTTGAGCCAAACTCTGGTGCAGCTCTAAACACAGAACAGGTGCAGATCTTTCCCTTATACCTTATGTCCGTGGAGGCTCCAATCCTGGTATGGAATCAAAATCGCTGACCAAACACTGATATGTTAATGAGTGCTGACTGTGTGTGAATAAGGCTTCGTGCACGGAACGTGGTATCCCGGCCTGGAATCCAGCTGACAGCAGGAGCGCACGGCCTCA
Source organism: Bufotes viridis (assembly GCA_033119425.1). Classification (NCBI taxonomy): domain Eukaryota; kingdom Metazoa; phylum Chordata; class Amphibia; order Anura; family Bufonidae; genus Bufotes; species Bufotes viridis. Next base: position 129,393,724 of record CM065594.1, read on the forward strand.
TTGGTTGCTATGACGCCGTGCTCCTCATGTTGCCGCTGGACTACAGTAATACAATTGTACGGGTGTATTGCTGTAGTCCAGCGGCAGCATGAAGCGCACGGCGTCATAGCAACCAATGATGCCGTGCGCTCCTGCTGTCAGCTGGATTTCAGGCCGGGATACCACGGTCCTCGCATGGCCGTGTGCATGAGGCCTAAGGCTAGTTTCACACTTGCGGCAGGACGCCGGACTAAAACTACGACATGTCCGACTTTTTAGTCCGGCGGCCTCTGCTATGCCCTGCCGTGCTGATCCGGAACTCCGCCCCCTCTATGGTAAATGGGGACGGAGCAGCAGTCCGGCAACGCGGCATAATCGCGGCAGGACGGATCAGACAGGGTGAACGGCCTGTTTGATCCGTCCTGCCTCGTGTGAAAGTACCCTAAGGCAGTGGTCAGCAAAGCGCGGCTCGCGAGCCACAAGCTGCTCTTTAGACCCTTGAATGCGGCTCTTTGATGTGGGTTCCCACAGCGAAACTTACCCATCCTGCACTACAGACTTCTTGCCTGGGGGACGCATTTGCGTTCCGCAAAGCAAGAGAGGGCGTGTCACTAGTACTAACTAGTATTAGCGCACGCGCATCATCACAGTAAGCGCCTTCACTTGTAGTACGCACCGCCTTCCAGACGTCGGAACGTGCTGCGTCACAGGAGGAAGTGACGAGGGGTAGTGAAAGTTCCCGGGCAGTGAAATTTGCCAGAGCCAGAACACTGCTGTATAGAGGCATAGTGTTAGTCACTGTACCTCCTTCTACAGATGATTACATTTTTTGGGATCAACATTTACTTGGCATGTAAATAATTTAAACAGCAAGAGTAATGTCTGCAGACAAGTTTAATAAAAGTAAAAAATGATAAAGATAAATTGAAATAATAATCAAGATCCAAATAAGAAAGTACATGTAAAAGTATGTAAGAACACACTCTAAGGGTCCATTCACACGTCCGTTGTTTAGTTCCGCATCTGATCCCGATTTTTCGGAATAGTCGCGGACAGAATTCGGACCCATTGATTTTCAATGGGTCTATAAAATATGCGGACAGCACAAAGTGTGCTGTCCGCATAATTTTCTCAGTACATAGTGTCCGTCAAAAAATAAAACATGTCCTATTCTAATCCGAAAATTGCGGATAAAACTTTATTGGAATAGGAAAATGTATTCTTCTATCCGTTTTTTTTTGCGGATCCGCAAAAAACGGATGACAAACGGAAGGAATTCTTGGAAAATAGGATCCGCAAAAAACGGACGTGTGAATGGACCCTAATAGTCCTTACTGGTACTGTTGACGCTATAATAATATAGAATCTGTATTATTATTGCGTCAACAGTACCATTGAGGACAATTAGGGCTCATGCACACAACCACATACGGCGGGTCCGCAATACATGGGCACTGGCTGTGTGCAGCCCGCATTACGGACCCATTCACTTCAACGGGTCAAGGATATGGGATATAAGTGCTACAAAGTGCTTCCGTACTGCTTCTGGCTGTACCTCCGCACCGCAAAGAAGTAGAGTTGTTTTGGTCAAAAACATAACCATAGCAAAAGCAGGTGCACTCTGCGGCAATACTAAACCCTCACACTGATAAAATTGAGGGGTTAGTTCGACATATCCTACTAGGAGGACATGTCTTAAGCTCGGACACCACCGCAAGGTCCCTCAAGTAGCCCGAGGCCCTACCACTCAACCTACCTGAGCCGTATGGGCGATACCAGGAGCCGTTGGGCATTACGGGAGCATAAGGCCTGACTCACAGACAGCTCACTAGTGACCTCCAGCATGTAACCATGCTTGCAATGGGAGGTGAGAGGTGCCTGTGAGCCCCACCCGAGACCATCCTACATACGATAGCGATAATGTGGATGTGAAGAACAATCAAAAACATAACCATAGCAAAAGCAGGTGCACTCTGCGGCAATACTAAACCCTCACACTGATAAAATTGAGGGGTTAGTTCGACATATCCTACTAGGAGGACATATCCTAGTAGGATATGTCGAACTAACCCCTCAATTTTATCCGTATGAGGGTTTAGTATTGCCGCAGAGTGCACCTGCCTTTGCTATGGTTATGTTTTTGATTGTTCGCCACATCCACATTATCGTTATCGTATGTAGGATGGTTATTGTGGTACTTGTAGTCCGTTGCTGGCATCTTCCATTGTATGCATTTTTTGCTGTTGATTGCCCCTAGCAACGGACTACAAGTGCAGGATGTGCTCCCCTAGATACATGCACAACTGCATATGGGTTGAGCATATCCTGCTTGTTAAACACCACACCACGATTTCTAAAGAGTTGTTTTGGTACCAAAATTTTGATTCGGTATCGATACCATAAAAAAGTATTGCTAAACTCGGAAAAAAAATGCCAAAAAAAGCTGCATGCATTCCTCATTTGATGGAACGTCCGGCCAATAATACAACAGTCCAATCCTATTTTTTGGGAGGACAAGGCGACTAAAATAAAATGGCGAATTGTGCAGTTTTTCTTTCTTTTTTTTTTTTTTTTTTTTTCTTTTATGGGCGTTTACCGCTTAAGAGGATTTTTTTAATAGTTTGGACTTGAGACGTAGTGATATGTAATATTTTATTTATTGTTTATATATTTTATATGTAAAATTGCGAAAGGGGGTGATTTATACTTAATATTTTGGTGTACTTTTTTAACTTTTTTAACTTTTTTTTTTTTTTTTTACAGTTTATTTATTAACTATTTCCCCCTTAGGGGCTAGAACCTGGGATCTTCTCATCCTATTCACTCTGATAGAGCTCTATTAGGGTAAATAGGACTTAACCCTCTCCCTGCTGCCCTGTGCTCTGTGCACACAGCAGCAGGGAGCAGACTATGTCAGCCTGGACTTCAGTAGCGTCCTGGTTGCCATGGTAACCCATCGGAGCCCCAGCATTACACTGCTGGGGCTCCGATCACTGCCACCAATGAGGAGGAGGTGAGGGGACCCTGTGGCCACTGCCACCAATGCTTTTATTACTGGGGGGAGGGAGGAATGGGGGCGCACTGGCCACCAATGTATTTAATAATGGGGAAAGGGGGGACATTGGCCAATGTCTAATACTGGGGGGCGCACTGGCCACCAATGAGGAGTGTCTTTTACTATACAGAGGCAGGCAGAAGAAGCTCATTGCCGGCACCTGCCTGTGACCGGCCGCGGTTAATTGCCGCGGATTGCAGCGCCCGGTCACAGGCAGGTGCCGGCAATGAGCTGCTTCTGCCTGCCTCTGTATAGTAAAAGTCACTCCTCATTGGTGGCCTGTGACCCCGCCTCCTCCGCCCCTCGCCCTCTATTGGTGGAAGCAGCACAGGGGGCGGGAGAGACTGCCTCCTTCTCCCTGTGCTGCCGAGGAGAACATGGCCGCGCTGAGAGCAGCACAGCCACGTTCTCTGATACTGGGCTGTGCAGTATTGCAGCCCAGAATCGATAAAATACTAATCCTGGTATCGAGCTCGATACCAGAGAAAAGTATCGATTGGGTATCGAAAGTTCGATACCCAAAACAACCCTACAAAGAAGTAGTGCATGCGCTACTTTTTTGTGGTGCGGACAGTCGGATGCTGATCGCGAACCCCATTCAAGTGAATGGGTCTGCGATCCTCATGCAGCTGCCCCACGGTCTGTGTCCGTGCATTGTGGACCGCAATTTGCAGTTCGCAGCATGTGCTTGGCGGCCTTACGTTCGTGGGCATGAGCCCTTAGAGTGTGTTTTTACAATTTTTTTTGTATGTATTTTCTTTTATTTGGATCTTGATTATTATTTCATTTTATCTTTATCATTTTTTACTTTTATTAAACTTACCGTATTTTTCGCTTTATAAGACGCACCTGATGATAAGACGCACCTAGGTTTTTGAAGGGGAAAATAAGAAAAAAATAATTTGAACCAAAAGGTGTGCTTTTGGTGGGTTTTGAACTAATGGTGGTCTGTGGATGACACTTTTATGGGGGATCTGTGGATGATGCACTGTTATGGGGGGATCTGTGGATGATGCACTGTTATGGGGGGATCTGTGGATGATGCACTGTTATGGGGGGATCTGTGGATGATGCACTGTTATGGGGGGGATCTGTGGATGATGCACTGTTATGGGGGGATCTGTGGATGATGCACTGTTATGGGGGGATCTGTGGATGATGCACTGTTATGGGGGGATCTGTAGATGATGCACTGTTATGGGGGGATCTGTAGATGATGCACTGTTATGGGGGGATCTGTGGAGGACACAACTGTTAAATACTATAATGCCAATCACGCTTACCTAACTTACCTAACTACTACTATAATCGCACATCCATACATCATAGTACTGTACACGGCGCAGACCGAAGCTCCCTCTGTCATGCGCCGCCTGCCGCAGCTCCCTCCTCATGCACCGCCTGCCTGTTTATTCATGAGCGGGGCAGGCGGCGCATGAGGAGGGAGTTGCGGCAGGCAGGACAGGTGGCGCATGACCGAGGGAGCTGCGCTCTGCGCCGTGTACAGTACTATGATGTATGGATGTGCGATTATAGTAGTAGTTAGGTAAGTTAAGTAAGCGTGATTGGCAATATAGTATTTAACAGTTGCGGCGGGGCCCGGTGTTTTAGAGTAGAATCACTGCACCGGGCCCCGCCATGAGTTTCCCCGCCTACTCCCTCCACACTGATACTTCTTCGTTGGCCACGCTGCGCAGCATAGCGGCCAGCGAAGTATCAGTATTCGTTTTATAAGACGCACGGTCATTTTCCCCTCACTTTGGGGGGAAAAAAGTGCGTCTTACGGTATTTTATTACTTTTACTTCTTACCTAATGTTTGAATTGGGTGTATCCATCAAGGCGGAGAATCCTGCTTAAAATATCCATTACATCCTAGGTGTGAGCCCCACTAATTTTATATTACTATTTACACAGACACGGTAATGGGGGGGAGGGGGGGGGGATCGGTGGATGACACATATATAGCATAAAATGCTATATTTGTGTCATCCAGAGATTCCCCCCATAACAGTGTAATCCACAGTTGCCCCCATAACAGTGCGTCTCCCACATATACATAACCGTGCGTCATCCACAAATTAAAAAATACATTTAAAAATGTGGCTCTCAAAAGAAATTTCAATCGTGGTTTTTGAAATATTTGGCTCGGTCGACAAAAAAGTTTGCCCACCACTGCCCTAAGGCATTACTGTGTGCAGTGTCTCAGACACCCGACTGCAATGACTGGGTTTGGTGTCATCACCATTCCCCGTCATTGCAGTCGGGTGTCTGACCCGACTTGAAGGGGTCCATGATCCATCCGTTCCGCAAAAAAATAGAACATGTTCTATATTTTTGCGGAACAGAGGCACGGAAGCATTCTGTAGTACTTACGTGGGGTTCTGATTTGTGCTTCCGTTCTGCATCTCCTAATTGGAGACCCATTCAAGTGAATTCATGATGTGGAGTGCATACGGGCCAGTGCCTGTGTATTGCGGATGCGCTGTTTGCGGGCTGCAATACTGCCAAGAGACCTTAGTTGTGTGACTGGACCCCAAAGGTGGGTCATCAGCGACACTTAGTGGTGACAGCAGCGCTGAGTGACAGTAGCTACTGACAACACCTACTAAGGACACGCTCTAAGGATTCAGCATGGACAAGTACTACTTGCCCATGCTAAATCTTACAGCGTGTCCGAATTATAAGTAAATGAGACATCATGGGAGGAGAGTGGTGCCGGGTGAGACTCCCTATTTGGCCTGAAGGGGTTAAACTTAAACAACTGAACAAAGTTAAAAAAAAAAAAAAAAAAAAAAAGCACCTTACTAGATTGAATAAAGATCGAATGGGAGAGGAGGATATGCTGAAAGCCTGTCAGCTATCAACCCAAAAAGGGGGAGGGGAGGGATAGGAATGGAGTGGGAGCGCCAAACGTGAAGAATCCGAGATAAAGTGATAAGCGACAGATATGGTGAAATGTCACATAGAGTCAAAGTAGCGTGTTAATGACACTTACTCCACAAGGGGGTTTGTCAAAGGAACTTGTGGAATCAGTTCCGTGACTGCACCCCCTTTGGCCAGAATTATTATAGATAAATATCCTTCCAAGGTTAATTCAATAGTGCAAAACTCATTTGACCGTGCTTGTACCGATACATTCAATGTAGATAGAGTACTTACTTCACCAGGGGTTTTGCCAACTGGTGTAGTGTTGGACACACATATAACAGTGGCTGCCACCCCTCGCCACGGAAGCCTGTAGAATTATCAGCAATAGATGACACTGGAAGTCAACATAAGATCGACGTTCCTCTTTAATAAGTAGCGGGATGCTCGACGCGTTTCGGGGTAAAAGACCCCTTCCTCAGGAGCAGTTATACAGCAGAGTACTAAACATAAAAGTTTAAATACATACAGAAATTGAACATTACCATTTCCACCTGGCGGGCAGGGTACCGGAAGTGTTCAGACATCCGGGCGGTGGAACGCACCCGGAGGACACTTCCGGCCTCCTCCCCAGCGGAGGATGCATACAAAGAATGTAAAAGTAGAAAATACATACTAATGATATATAAATAAATCTACATAAAAACATGAAAAATAGAATCTAATAACTATGGACATCTTTTAAAAGCGTCCAGCGGGCGTGAACTTCCGCCCCTTGGAACGCAAATCCGAGCGCAAACCGGGTAAGTATTTCCGGTGCGTGGCAGCCTACCTTAATCGAGAGAGAAATAGTATAAAATATGTTATGTGAGTATAGAGGCAAACATAATAATATGGAGGGTGAGTTAAATACAATAATAATAAAAACAAGTATGAATTGGATCGAACGGGGACTTCCGCTCTATGGAGCGCAAGTGAAAGCATAAGCGACTTCCGGTGTTTCATAAGAACGGGAGTCAGGTCCAACAATTAAGGATATCGCATTCCCATGTCGAAAAAGGACTTATGGATGGAAAGTGTCCAGATTTATATGTATATAGATGTAAGCAAATATAAATATATACCACTTGATGAATAAGAGGGTCCAAGTATGTTATATAAGACATAAACATAATTGAGGGAAAGTGAACCGAACAGGGACTTCCGCTCATTGAAGCGCAAATGGAGCGCAACCAACTTCCGGTTTAATATCTATATATGTTGTATAAAATGTAAAGATATGAAAAATAGACACAATTTGTGCAAAAGCGTAGAAAATGAAAAATAAAAAATAAAAAATAGTTAATGTCCATAAATAATGATCTAAGTGACCATTATATACACAAAACTATAAAAATAGAGAATTGCAGTACAAAGCCCTAATATAAGATAAAATGACATAAAAATATGTGATATGTAGCTAACTGGAAACAACATATCAGAAAAACATAACATGATCTAGATTTCTTATAAAGAACCCATTCTGGAATGTAAATTCCCATGATTAGTAAAGGAAGCATGATCTCGTTAATGGGATATAGAGTGGTAAAGAGTCTAGATCAGTAATTAACATACTCTAATGATTCATTTAAACAATTGAGGTCAAGGTATTTAATTTAAAGATCCAGAACATCTCCTTATGACAGAGAGTCTGAATGAATGGGGTACCTATTCAAGAGGAAAGACTCGTAGGCTAGATGGGTCTCCTTCATGGCACAATGAATAGTGTCTCGAGACACAAGGAGACCCATCTAGCCTACGAGTCTTTCCTCTTGAATGGGTACCCCATTCATTCCAGACTCTCTGTCGTAAGGAGATGTTCTGGATCTTTAAATTAAATACCTTGACCCCAATTGGTTTAAATGAATCATTAGAGTATGTTAATTACTGATCTAGACTCTTTACCACTCTATATCCCATTAACGAGATCATGCTTCCTTTTACTAATCATGGGAATTTACATTCCAGAATGGGTTCTTTATAAGAAATCTAGATCATGTTATGTTTTTTTCTGATATGTTGTTTCCAGTTAGCTACATATCACATATTTTTATGTCATTTTATCTTATATTAGGGCTTTGTACGCAATTCTCTATTTTTATAGTTTTGTGTATATAATGGTCACTTAGATCATTATTTATGGACATTAACTATTTTTTATTTTTTATTTTTCATTTTCTTACGCTTTTGCACAAATTGTGTCTATTTTTCATATCTTTACATTTTATACAACATATATAGATATTAAACCGAAGTTGGTTGCGCTCCATTTGCGCTTCAATGAGCGGAAGTCCCTGTTCGGTTCACTTTCCCTCAATTATGTTTATGTCTTATATAACATACTTGGACCCTCTTATTCATCAAGTGGTATATATTTATATTTGCTTACATCTATATACATATAAATCTGGACACTTTCCATCCATAAGTCCTTTTTCGACATGGGAATGCGATATCCTTAATTGTTGGACCTGACTCCCGTTCTTATGAAACACCGGAAGTCGCTTATGCTTTCACTTGCGCTCCATAGAGCGGAAGTCCCCGTCTCGATCCAATTCATACTTGTTTTTTATTATTATTGTACTTAACTCACCCTCCATATTATTATGTTTGCCTCTATACTCACATAACATATTTTATACTATTTCTCTCTCGATTTAAGGTAGGCTGCCACGCACCGGAAATACTTACCCGGTTTGCGCTCCGGATTTGCGCTCCAAGGGGCGGAAGTTCACGCCCGCTGGACGCTTTAAAAAGATGTCCATAGTTATTAGATTCTATTTTTCATGTTTTTATGTAGATTTATTTATATATCATTAGTATGTATTTTCTACTTTTTACATTCTTTGTATGCATCCTCCGCTGGGGAGGAGGCCGGAAGTGTCCTCCGGGTGCGTTCCACCGCCCGGATGTCTGAACACTTCCGGTACCCTGCCCGCCAGGTGGAAATGGTAATGTTCAATTTCTGTATGTATTTAAACTTTTATGTTTAGTACTCTGCTGTATAACTGCTCCTGAGGAAGGGGGTCTTTTACCCCGAAACGCGTCGAGCATCCCGCTACTTATTAAAGAGGAACGTCGATCTTATGTTGACTTCCAGTGTCATCTATTGCTGATAATTCTACAGGCTTCCGTGGCGAGGGGTGGCAGCCACTGTTATATGTGTGTCCAACACTACACCAGTTGGCAAAACCCCTGGTGAAGTAAGTACTCTATCTACATTGAATGTATCGGTACAAGCACGGTCAAATGAGTTTTGCACTATTGAATTAACCTTGGAAGGATATTTATCTATAATAATTCTGGCCAAAGGGGTGCAGTCACGGAACTGATTCCACAAGTTCCTTTGACAAACCCCCTTGTGGAGTAAGTGTCATTAACACGCTACTTTGACTCTATGTGACATTTCACCATATCTGTCGCTTATCACTTTATCTCGGATTCTTCACGTTTGGCGCTCCCACTCCATTCCTATCCCTCCCCTCCCCCTTTTTGGGTTGATAGCTGACAGGCTTTCAGCATATCCTCCTCTCCCATTCGATCTTTATTTGATTAAGCACTCTGACTCTTCAGAGCACTTTTTGGTGAGCTGCCTTCCTATCTACCTTTTTCCTCCTTCCTATCTGTTTACCCACCTTGTCGGCGCCCTACTCTCTAATCTCTCCAGGACCTTCTTGATCCTAGTAAAGATTAGATTAACTTCCCCTTTTTTCATTTTCTTCTTACTAGATTGAAGACAGTTCTGCAGCAAGGTAAGACAGGCCATCAGCAGGTAATGGGAGGAAGGCACTCTCTTTCTCACTGTGGTCACATCTGGGGCAGGTCAGGAGCACGGAGGACTGCAGAAGGAGGAGGCAATGATCGGGTCATTATCCTGGTGCCCGGCCGTTCTTCTGCAAGTCTCTCTCTCAAGGCTCCAGAGTGCACTCTTCCCGGGCTGTGTGAGTGAGGAAGCAGGGCCAAGGACGAGGCATCGCAGACTGGCACAGTGAGTGAGGGAGGAGGACACTGCCTGCAATGCCGGCCTTATCATAAGTTGGGACATGCAGGCAGCCACCCGGGACAGCACTGAAAAGCCAGGTCTGTCCCGCTGGATCCGGGACGGTTGGGCCCTATACGAAGTGTTTACTCACAAGCTTGCCATCCTCGCGGGCTGGATGTCAGGGGATTGGTTCAACAGACGTGCCTAGCGTGGTGCGTTTGCTGAAGGATATTATTTATTTTTTCTTAAAGCTACAGCGGTGGTGCTACAAGTCGCAAATGGTGATAAGACTTACAAGTCTTGTCGCCATTTGCAAATTCCTGGTCGCATTTGCGACCAATTTGGTCGCCATTTGGAGCCCTGTGTCTGGCTGAATTTTTTTTCATCTATGCCGGGTTTGTTGAATACCAGGTTTGCGGTCCACCTGTGCATATATATTAGCTTAGCTGAATGTCTGGCTTCTATACCTGCTTAGTTGAAAGCCTGGTCTGCTAAGCGCCTGTGCATCTATGCCTGGTTGGTTGAACACTTGTGCATCCATGCTGGGTCAGTTGACAGCCTTTTGGTCTGTGCCTGGTCGGCTGGCTGCCTTTTGGTCTGTGCCTGGTCGGCTGGCTGCCTTTTGGTCTGTGCCTGGTCGGCTGGCTGCCTTTTGGTCTGTGCCTGGTCGGCTGGCTGCCTTTTGGTCTGTGCCTGGTCGGCTGGCTGCCTTTGGGTCTGTGCCTGGTCGGCTGGCTCCCTTTGGGTCTGTGCCTGGTCGGCTGGCTCCCTTTGGGTCTGTGCCTGGTTGGCTGGTTACCCCTTTGGGTCCATGCTTTAAAAATGATTGGAGCCTGGCACTTTCTGGTTCTCTGCCTTAAACCTGTGGGAATAAAAAAAAAAAAAAACAGTCTTTGTGGCAGGGTGGCTTTTTTCAGGGCCTCATGTTCCTATAGATCTGATTGCTTCTACGTTATGCTTGCCTGGGATGACTGCTCCTCCTGCTTTGCATTGTAGCTGGCTGCTTCTGCTGCTGGGCTTATCTAGCGAAGCTGTGTTTGTTCAGCTGCTTACTTTGCATGGGCCGTGTTTGCATGGTTAGTGACTTCTGCGGCTCTGTCTGCATGGTTGGTGGCTTTGGTCGCCATGTCTGTGTGGCTGGCGGCTCGTGATGCCGTGTCTTGATAACTGTTGGTTCTTGCAACAGTATCTGGATGATGGTACCTGGCTCTAAGTGGGTGTTTATGCGACCAGCTGTGCCTGAGATCCAACCATATCTTGGTGGTGGTGTGCCTTGATGGGTTGCCTGCATGGTGAACTGGTTCTATGGCTATGCCTGATTGACAGTTGTAGTTTAATGATCTACAATAAGCATAGCACACCAACGAGGCCCTATAAATTTCCTAGTTGGGAGTAAAGATATGGGCTGGACCATGTTGTTTGGAAGGCCTACAGGACATATGACGTACCAACAAAGCCCTATATGGCTCCTGGTTGGGAGTAAGAAGATGGGCTGGTCCATTTAGTCTGCATGGCCTACAGGAGGTATGGCTCACCAGCAAAACCCTATAAATACTTGCCGCGGATCTAGAACTTCCCTGGGAGTCCCTGGAAGGTCGGCGTTTGTCTGCTGGGGTCCTTCGTACGGTAGTTTCCGACGGTTGGGATCCTAGAAGGTCTGAAGGGTCCAGGGGGCTCTTTGGACCTATTGCAGCAGATCTGTGAGCTCATCCAGATAAAGGACTGATGCCAGGGTAGGGTTCCATCATGGATGCCAGATTGCGAGAAAATTTGGAGGTTTTGGCATCTGAAGTTCTTCTGGTCCTCCAGTGGATCTTGGGTCACTGGGTGGGGATCAAGCCAGGTGAGTTCCCCCGCTATGTGCTCCCTAAAGATTCAACACTACAGGTGGCGTGCCTTGGAAGGGCATCTCCTGGGGAACTGTTGGTGAGGCAGAAAGAAACATCTGTCTTGGAATATAATCTGAACCAAAGGAATCGGTGTTCAGCAATCATCTTCAGTTGGCTCATTCTGTGTCACGATAAGTACTTCTCTAAGATGCGGTGTTAAATCTGTTATGATTTATGTTAACACTTGATGAGAAACCCATATAAGATTTCTTTTATAAGATTATCCTGGGTTTAAGGTATAATGTTGAAATTCCTAGGTCAGTGTCACGCCTCGGGGGTCATAGTAAGACCTCCGACACGTGTGGCATTAAACTACGAATAACAAATATGAAAACACTGGAAGTTTATTCAGTCACAAGGAACAGAACATAACATGAGCTCAATTTACTGTATGCTCCGTGGATAAGAAACCACTGTGCCACTGACTAGCAATACTCTAGAGGGGCATATCTAAGCAACCCCCGGATTTCACTAGGGCCCCAGATGGTAGGGATAGACTTTACCAGACGGTAGTTGCCAGGATCGACTCCAGAGTAAACTAGTCAGTGACAGTAAGGACCGACAGACTACAGGTACCTAGTGAGATACCGCCAGTACATTGAGCGAGCCATAACATGAAATATAAAAGCATGGTATAACAAACATGAAAGGCAAGTACAGACATGGCATAACATACCCTAGTAGTACAGAAGGCACTGCAGCATGGAAATAGCAGTACAGGCATTGCTCATGGCAACCAGCAGCATGAGAGCTGCAACACGGTGTTGTCCGAGAGCTGCAGCAAGAGCATTGCCATGAGCAGAGGACATTTACCCCTCCGAGGAATGACAGACCCCCTTCCGGAGGAGCTAGGACATACACAAGAAATAGCAAGAACATAACATAGCATACCTGACAGGGCAAAGCTGAGACAAAAGCGAGACGAGCAGAGCATAACCAGAAACGAGGAAAGGGCAGAGAACACTAACGAATAAATAGGCAGAACACCAATGTAGAAAGACAGACGAGGTCCCCAAGGGTCAGCAGCATGAGGCAAAGCAAAACACAACACAGAAGCAGGACTGACAGGACAGACCCAAACAAAGGGAAGCTGACCCAGGACTGAAAGAAACACAGGAATGACGGCGGATATATAGGCGGCTTAAAACAAAAAACAATAAATTTTTATTAGTGATACTTTCTAAAAACTACTGCATGGAGGACAAACAACATATAACTGAGACAGTCAGAAAGGGATGTCTGAGTAGGATAGGGAGATCACTGCTGGAGGTTTGTTACAGTTTCATCCTCCAGTTTATTTATAAACACTATATGTCTCCTTCCTATCCTTCAGATATATCCACAGGGAGAAAGCTGGAGGGGATGTATATTTATTGCCCCTTATACACAGCTACCCCTAGTTTTTCAAATAGCAGGGATGCGGTTACTGTCTTAGGTGCAGGTGTATCAGGACAAACCAGTATGCACCCAAGTATTAATGTGTGTCAGTGCCTCGAGATTCAGAGCGTACCGACCACATCATCAAGTACCAGTATTCCGCTCCCCTTTGTGGCCCTAGCCCTGTTGCCCTAGCTCGACGCGTTTCTAGGAGTATATACCCTCCTGTCATCAGGAGCGCTGGCAGGCTAGTCTAATATTTAGGGCAGAGTATCAGCGTTCTCCTGCATGTGGGATAGCACGGCCGCATCGGCACTAGTATGGCCGTGCGCGCGCGCGCGCTCATCCCAAGTTTAAATAGGCCAAAGGAGAGTCTCTCCTTAGAGGCCCGTCCCGTCGCAGCCAATCATACGAGCGGTGGGCGTGGTTAACACGCACCGTTCGCTCTAGCTGAGTGCCGGGCACATCGCTCAATATTTGTAACGGGGGGAGTCTAAGGCGGCTCCCTTGTTGGAGGCAGGGTTCAGGAGGTGAATCCATCACTCAAACAGATGAGTGCTAGGAATGGGAGGAGCAAAGAGACAATAACAATCTTGGTTCTTAAAGAGAAACCAGTATCATTATGTATGGATGAGTCTCAATATACAGGCACCACAATCTGTATATTGCAGTATTGGGGAGCTATACGTTATGGGTGTGTCACAACAATCCCTACTAGTAACAACATGGTTGTCCAAACAGGACACCCGATATCGGAGGGGATGTGATCACGCCCAGACCTGTTGTGTGCCCCCATACCAGAGCATCTCCCTGATCGTATATTTCGATGTATACTTTGAATCAATTATTCATATGTAACAACTGGCGATACATAACGCCACCACGGGCGGGCCGATGTCCAAATGTTGATTATTATATTGGATACCATCGGACTCTCTTCAGTGACTTTACCACCGAAATGTCTGGGAAGAAGAGGTGAACAAATATAGGGCCCTATGTATCACTTATTCAGTCCATAGGCACGGTGTCTATATCTGAGTCACTACGTATTATGCACTCCTGTGGCGACTACGCACGGAGAAACCAGAGGGCCTAAATGATAGAAACAACTTTACATGTTTCATTCAGGAATAACGTCTGGGTATATATGTTTCTTTTTTCTCCCCTGCCTCCCCCTCCTTCTGTCATACTGTAATGGAACCATGTCATATGTTAAAATGTTCACCAATGGTGTCTTGTCCTTCCCCACAAAATACTATGGCCTAGGTAAAAGTGTCTGAGAATCTACTATGCTATATATATGAATATACATGGAGGATACAAATACCCATCTCCCGGGACTATAGTGGCCCACATGTAGGAGCCACAGGAGTGCATAATACGTAGTGACTCAGATATAGACACCGTGCCTATGGACTGAATAAGTGATACATAGGGCCCTATATTTGTTCACCTCTTCTTCCCAGACACTTTGGTGGTAAAGTCACTGAAGACGAGTCCGATGGTATCCAATATAATAATCAACATTTGGACATCGGCCCGCCCGTGGTGGCGTTATGTATCGCCAGTTGTTACATATGAATAATTGACTCAAAGTAGACATTGAAATATACGAGCAGGGAGATGCTCTGGTATGGGGGCACACAACAGGTCTGGGCGTGATCACATCCCCTCCGATATCGGGTGTCCTGTTTGGACATCCATGTTGTTACTAGTAGGGATTGTTGTGACACACCCATAACGTATAGCTCCCCAATACTGCAATATACAGATTGTGGTGCCTGTATATTGAGACTCATCCATATATAATGATACTGGTTTCTCTTTGAGAACCAAGATTGTTTATTGTCTCTTTGCTCCTCCCATTCCTAGCACTCATCTGTTTGAGTGATGGATCCACCTCCCGAACCCTGCCTCCAACAAGGGAGCCGCCTTAGACTCCCCCCGTTACAAATATTGAGCGATGTGCCCGGCACTCAGCTAGAGCGAGCGGTGCGTGTTAACCACGCCCACCGCCCGTATGATTGGCTGCGACGGGACGGGCCTCTAAGGAGAGACTCTCCTTTGGCCTATTTAAACTTGGGATGAGCGCGCGCGCGCGCACGGCCATACTAGTGCCGATGCGGCCGCGCTATCCCACATGCAGGAGAACGCCGATACTCTGCCCTAAATATTAGACTAGCCTGCCAGCGCTCCTGATGACAGGAGGGTATATACTCCTAGAAACGCGTCGAGCTAGGGCAACAGGGCTAGGGCCACAAAGGGGAGCGGAATACTGGTACTTGATGATGTGGTCGGTACGCTCTGAATCTCGAGGTACTGACACACATTAATACTTGGGTGCATACTGGTTTGTCCTGATACACCTGCACCTAAGACAGTAGCCGCATCCCTGCTATTTGAAAAACTAGGGGTAGCTGTGTATAAGGGGCAATAAATATACATCCCCTCCAGCTTTCTCCCTGTGGATATATCTGAAGGATAGGAAGGAGACATATAGTGTTTATAAATAAACTGGAGGATGAAACTGTAACAAACCTCCAGCAGTGATCTCCCAATCCTACTCAGACATCCCTTTCTGACTGTCTCAGTTATATGTTGTTTGTCCTCCATGCAGTAGTTTTTAGAAAGTATCACTAATAAAAATTTATTGTTTTTTGTTTTAAGCCACCTATATATCCGCCTACATATCTAGACTTTGGGACGGCAAACCTCACCACAGATATTCAGTTATTAGTTTTAAACACAGGAATTAATAATAATAATAATAATAATAATAATTTTATAGCGCTTTTCTCCCTGGGGACTCAAAGTGCTTTGACCTTGCGTTCTGCAGTCTCAAAGGCTCGTGAAAAGAGGTGGGTCTTTAGCCTTATCTTAAAGCTGTCCACAGAAGGGGCCTCTTGCACTGATTTTGGGAGTGAGTTCCACATTAGGATCCAATTTTAAGTGGATCCTAATGCAAATCCCATGAGTGCAGCTGAGAAGCCACACCCACGGGGCCGACAAGAAAGGTTAACTGCAGTACAAATGTTGCCCATGGCAACCGCACAAGATCTGCAGCTAGTGAGCTGCATGGACGTGCCATGACAACCGAAACCCAGAGAACAGGAGGAGCTGCAGCATGAGAACTGCAGAAGGGACCTGGTCCATGGCAACAAAACCCAGACAAGGGTCTGCAACTAGTGAACTTCAGGGTGTTGCCCATCGCAACCAGTCACACTAGGTCGATACGAAAACAGAGACAAATACACAGTCAAAGGGGTACACACGTGCACAGGAAGAATCACACGTGAAAGCCGCTGGCAACAGCCGGCACTACCATGGTCAACATTACCTCCCCCTTCACTCTCCCTCCGGAGAATGACATGAACGCCAGACGAGACAGGCTGAACATGCTGACCCCCTCTTTTGAATAGGAGCTCGAATAAGGAGCTCGAAAACAAGGAACAGAATTCAAAGTCAAAGGGGTACACGAGCACGAACACGTGAAAGCTGCAGCCAGCACGCTGCCGCTTGCAACCAGCTTGCACGGAGGGATCCGCAGCCAGCCTACACAACCGTAGTCGCGGTGAACTGCACCGTGACATTACCTCCCCCTCTGGAGAATGACATGTATGCCAAACCTTGTTTGGACAAACATGCTGACACCCTCTTGAGAAGGTAACCACAATGGGATCTGCAGCTAGTGAACTGCAGTGCAAGGGAATACGGAAGCAGCCACCTGCGCCGAAGCAGAAGCAGCAAAACGGCTGCAGGCAGAGCTGCACCAGGAGCACGGGATCTAAAGATATCTCAGAATACAAATTCAGTCAAAGGGGTACTTAGGTACACTGGCATGAACACATGAAAGCCGCAGCCAGCCAGTACGCCAGGGAGCGAGCAGCCAGCCTCCACGACCATAGTCACGGTAAACCGCACTGTGACATTTAGGATGTTTATTGTTCCCACTTTTTTAGTTGGACCTCTTGTTAGCGTTTGGGGTCTTTATAGCCTTAGATTACTTTTCAAGCACATCTTTCCCGGGGGGTGTTTTTTATCTCTGGTAGTCGATCTCTCTATGGTGCTGTCATGGGTTAAGGGAAAAATTATAATTACACTTACCGGTAATTGGGTTTTCCAGAACCCATGACAGCAACCCTCTAATTCCCTCCCTGGGGCTTATGGTTGCTGAAAATTGTTTCTGTCTTTCAAGTAAAAAGAAAAAGGAAGAATGAGGTTATAAGAATTCTATTTTGTACGGCTCCTACTGTTCTAATCTGGAATCAACACTGAGGGAGGAAGTGGGTGTTCCCTTTTTTTGATTGCTCTGAAGCCCTGTCCAGTTGAGGGGGGCAGATCCATCTCTCTCTATAGTGCTGTCATGGGTTCTGAAAAATCCAATTACTGGTAAGTGTAATTATCATTTTATAGGGATAAAAGGGTGAGGAACAAGAAAAAACAATGTGGATAATTAGAGTTGTAAAGAAAGCAATAAATGACAAAAAGAAAGCATTTAAATCAAAGGAGGGTACATAGGAAGCCTTGAAAAACTATAAGGAAACAACTTAGAATATGTGAAAGACAAATAAAAGCAGCTGAACTAGTGACAGAGAGATTCATTGCCAAAGAGAGTAAAACTAACCCTAAAATGTTGTTAAGTTATATAAATGGTAAAAAGTATAAATCTGAAGGTGTCAACGCTTTAAAGTGTGAATAGGGGGGAGTTGCAGACTGCATTGAGGAGAAAGAAATATTTTTTTTTTCTCCACTGTATTTATTGAGGAAAATAAACTCACATGAAATGCAGAATGTACCTGTATTTTTCGCTTTATAAGACTCGCCCAATCATAAGACGCACCCCAGATTTTAGAGGAGGAAAATAAGAAAAAAATATTTTTCATCAGGACATCACATAAATAAATAAATATCAGGACATCACATCAGACCCCATATCAGCCCTCCATGTCAGAACCCCATCAGCCCTCTCATCAGCTCTTTATTTCTGACCCCCATCAAACCTCAAATCAGCCCTTTTTTTTTTTTTTTTTTTTTTTTTTTTGACCCCCATCAGACTTCAGATCAGCCCTTAACCACTCCCGGACCGCCGTACGCAGGATTGCGTCCTGCGGGCGGCCGGGATCTTCTGAGTGGACGCCTCGGCGCGTCCTCTCGCGAGACCCGTGAGTTCCTGTGAACGCGCGCCTGGAGAGTTGAACTACAGCCTGCCAGCGATGATCAATCGCTGGCAGGCTGTAGATGCGATATAAATCGCATCAAACATGTATACCAGACGCTGTTTTGTGAACAGCGTCTGGTATACCTGCTACCTGGTCCTCTGGTGGTCCCATTTGCTGGGATCGACCACCAGAGGACCAGGTAACACAGTACAGTTGCACCAAACACTACACTAACCCCCCTCACCTATTAACCCCTTGATCACCCCATCTAGACCCCCTGATCACCCATCTGTCATTGATCACACCCCTTTATGTGTCCATATGTGTTTTGCGGATCCGCAGATCCGATCCGCAGATCCTCAAAACACGGACACCGGCAATGTGCTTTCCGCATTTTGCAGATCCGCACATTGCCAGAACTATATAGAAAATGCTTTTCTTGTCCGCAATTGCGGACAAGAATAGGACATGTTCTATATTTTTGCGAACGGAAGTGCAGACTCGGAGCGCGGATCCGTAATTCCGGATCCGAGCGGGACAAAGTCTGTCCCCATAGAAATGAATGGGTCCGCAATTCCGTTCCGCAAACAGAATTGCGGACGTGTGAATGGGGCATAAGTGTCCCCTATCACCGCCAGTTAGTTAGCTACTTGTTAGGTAGCTAGCGCCCAGCCCACCGCACCGCAGTCACTGATTTTGGCAGAGATTTTTTCATCCACATTGACCGATGCGAATGAAAAAATATGTGCCGTTCATTATTTTTTTTTTTTCAGCACAGAGGCTGAACGGAAAAAAAAAATCTCATTACCCGTATGCTCAATATACGGAGAATCGCAGAAACTCCTAATGCTGGCCATACGTGTAATGATTGCGGAGACCCTCAAATGCCAGGACAGTATAAATACCCCACATGTGACCCCATTTTAGAAAGAAGACACCCCAAGGTATTCCGTGAGGGTTATGGTGAGTTCATGCAAAATTTTATTTTTTGTCACAAGTTAGTGGAATATGAGACTGTAAAAAAAATCAATTTCCGCTAACTTATGCCCAATTTTTTTTTTTTTCTGTGAACTTGCCATGCCCCTCACAGAATACCTTGGGGTGTCTTCTTTCCACAATGGGGTCACATGTGGGGTATTTATACTGCCCTGGCATTTTAGGGGTCCTAAAGCGTGAGAATCCAAATGCGTAAAAATGCCCTGTCAAATCCTAAAGGTACTCATTGGTTTTAGGGCCCCTTTGCGCATCTTGGCTGCAAAAAAGTGTCACTCATGTGGTATCGCCGAACTCAGGAGAAGTAGGGCAATGTGTTTTGGGGTGTATTTTTATATATACCCATGCTGCGTGTGAGAAATATCTCTGTAAATGACAACTTTTTAAAAAATTTTATTCAAAGTTGTCAGTTTACAGAGATATTTCTCTCACCCAGCATGGGTATATGTAAAAATACACCCCAAAACACATTGCCCTACTTCTCCTGAGTACGGCGATACCACATGTGTGACACTTTTTTGCAGCCAAGATGCGCAAAGGGGCCCAAATTCCAATGAGTACCTTTTAGGAGGGCATTTTTACGCATTTTTCTTCTCACGCTTTAGGGCCCCTAAAATGCCAGGGCAGTATAAATACCCCACATGTGACCCCATTTTGGAAAGAAGACACCCCAAGGTATTCGCTGAGGGGCATAATGAGTCCATGAAAAATTAAACTTTTTGTCAAAAGTTAGCGGAAAGGGAGACTTTGTGAGAAAAAACAATAAAAAATCAATTTCCACTAACTTGTGCCAAAAAAAAAATCTTCTATGAACTCGCCATGCCCCTCATGGAATACCTTGGGGTGTCTTCTTTCCAAAATGGGGTCACATGTGGGGTATTTCTACTGCCCTGGCATTTTAGGGGCCCTAAAGCGTGAGAAGAAAAATGCGTAAAAATGCCCTCCTAAAAGGTACTCATTGGAATTTGGGCCCCTTTGCACATCTTGGCTGCAAAAAAGTGTCACTCATGTGGTATCGCCGTACTCAGGAGAAGTAGGGCAATGTGTTTTGGGGTGTATTTTTACATATACCCCTGCTGGGTGACAGAAATTTTTCTGTAAACTGACAACTTTGTATAAAAAAATTTAAAAATTGTCGTTTACAGAGATATTTCTCACACCCAGCAGGGGTATATATAAAAATACACCCCAAAACACATTGCCCTACTCTCTGAGTACGGCGATACCACATGAGTGACACTTTTGCAGCCTGAGTGCGAAAGGGGCCCTAAAACCAATGAGTACCTTTAAGATTTCTACAGCCATTTTTATGCATTTGGATTCTCACACTTTAGGGGCCCCTAAAATGCCAGGTGAGTATAAATACCCCACATGTGACCCCATTTTGGAAAGAAGACACCCCAAGGTATTCCGTGAGGGCATGGTGAGTCCACAGAATTTTTATTTTTGGCACAAGTCAGCGGAAATTTTTTTTTTTTTTTTTTTTTAATTTTGTTTTTACAAAGTCTCATATTCCACTAACTTGTGACAAAAAATAAAATTTTACATGAACTCACCATACCCCTCACAGAATACCTTGGGGTGTCTTCTTTCCAAAATGGGGTCACATGTGGGGTATTTATACTGTCCTGGCATTTTAGGGGCCCCTAAAGCGTGAGAAGAAGTCTGGAATCCAAATGCGTAAAAATGCCCTGTGAAATCCTAAAGGTACTCATTGGTTTTAGGGCCCTTTGCACTCAGGCTGCAAAAGTGGCACACATGTGGTATCGCCGTACTCAGGAGAAGTAGGGCAATGTGTTTTGGGGTGTATTTTTACATATACCCATACTGTGTGTGAGAAATCTCTGTAAACGACAACTTTTAATTTTTTTTTATACAAAGTTGACAATTTACAGAGATATATTTCTCTCACCCAACATGGGTATATGTGAAAATACACCCCAAAACACATTGCCCTACTTCTCCTGAGTACGGCGATACCACATGAGTGACACTTTTTTGCAGCCTGGGTGCACAAAGGGGCCCAAATTCCAACGAGTACCTTTAGGTTTTACATGGCGGCTCACAATTTAGCCCCGCCCAAAATGCCAGAACAGTAAACACACCCCACAAATGACCCCATTTCGGAAAGTAGACACCCCAAGGTATTCACTGAGGGGCATAGTGAGTCCGTCTGAGATTTTTTATTTTTTTTGCCAGAAGTTATCAGAAATTGAAACTTTTTTTTTTTTTTTTTCTCAGAAAGTGTCATTTTCCGCTAACTTGTGAAAAAAATGAAATGATACATGAACTCACCATGCCCCTCCGCGAATACTTTGGGGTGTCTTCTTTCTAAAATGGTGTAATTTGGGGGGTATTTATACTATCCTGGCATTCTAGCACCTGAAGAAACATGACCGGTGCTCAGAAAGTCAGAGCTGCTTCAAAATGCCGAAATTCACTTTTTTGCACCATAGTTTGTAAACGCTATAACTTTTACCCAAACCAATAAATATACACTTATTGGACTTTTTTTTTTATCAAAGACATGTAGAACAATAAATTTAGAGAAAAATTTATATAGAAATGTATTTTTTTTTGAGAAATTTTACAACAGAAAGTGAAAAATGTCATTTTTTTTTTGCAAAAATTTCGGTAATTTTTGATTAATAGCAAAAAAAGTAAAAATGTCAGCAGCAATGAAATACCACCAAATGAAAGCTCTATTAGTGAGAAGAAAAGGAGGTAAAATTCATTTGGGTGGTAAGTTGTATGACGGAGCAATAAACGGTGAAAGTAGTGTAGTGCGGAATTGTAAAAAGTGGCCTGGTCATTAAGGGTGTTTAAGCTAGGGGGGCTGAAGTGGTTAAAGGGAGTCTGTCACCTCCATATGGCCATATACAGTGCTTACATTGTCCTATCGCACACCTATACATGAATGTAATGGTACCTTTGTTATTTTCTTTACACTTGCAGACGCTGGAAAAACGATGTTTAATTCATATGCAAATGAGCACTCGCAAGTGCCCAGGGGCGGCGTTCACTGTGTAAGAGCCCAGCTTGCTCTGCCTCATTTCATTGTTACTCTTCCCCAGCCTCTGCTTCTGCCAGCCCTCCTATTCCCTTGAGTCATCCTTTGGTCCGGCCCATATTCCGCGCCTGCGCACTGCTTTGCCTGCCCTTGCGCTCTAGTTGAAGTGATGCCGTGCTCATGCCCTGGCGAGGCAGTGCGCAGGCGCAGGATCTCGGCTGGACCGAAGGATGACGAAGGGGAATAGGAGGGCGGGCATAGGCAGAGGCTGGGGAGGAGTAACAATGAAATGAGGCAGAGCAACACCGAGCAATCAAAACGGCGTATTCGGCCCAAAATACTACCAATCTAACAGTCATCTCATCATGCAAAAAATGAGCCCCCTACCTAAGACAAGCTTCACCCCCTAAAAAACTATGGCTCTCAGAATATGGAGACACTAAAATATCATTTTTGGGGTTTTAAAAAATGCTGTTATTGTGTAAAACTTAAGTAAATAAAAAAGTATACATATTAAGTATCGCCGTGTCCGTAAGAACCTGCTCTATAAAAATATTAGATGACCTAACCTCTCAGGTGAACACAGTAAAAAAAAAAAAAAAAAAGTGTCAAAAAAACAATTTTTTTCACCTTACATCACAAAAAGTGTAATAGCAACCATTAAAAAATAGTAACAATCAAGCAGTCATCTCATCCCGCAAAAATGATACCCTACCTAAGACAATTGCCCAGAAAATAAAAGAACTATGGCTTTCAGAATGTGGAGACACTAAAAATTTTTTTTAAAAAATTCTTTATTATGTAAAATTTAAACAAACAACCAAAAATGTATACATATTTGGTATTGTCGCAACTGTAACAACCTGCTCTATAAAAATAGCACATAATATAACCTTTCAGATGAACATTGTAAATAACAAAAAAATAAAAACGGTGCCAAAACAGCTATTTTTGTTGTTCAATAAGTTTTTATTGAATTTTTGTATACGATAATACAGTTACATAGATCTATGAACACCGAGCATAGGTATAACAATAAAAGGCATCATAAATACAAGAAAACATATCTTGTAGCATGTCAAGAAAAGAAAAGGCATAGACTTAGATACATGGCAAGACACATGGCAGGGCGAGCTGAGGGTCTGAGGATCTCCTTAGCAGGGTCAGCCAAAACAGCTATTTTTTTGTTACCTTGCCTCTCAAAAAGTGTACCCTAAAATAGTAGTAACAAAACTGTCACCTTATCCTGTAGTTTCCAAAATGGGGTCATTTTTTTGGAGTTTCTACTTTAGGGGTGCATCAGGGGGTCTTCAGATGGACATGGCAACTTAAAATTAGCCCAGTGAAATCTGCCCTCCAAAAACCACATAGCGCTCCTTTCCTTCTGTGCCCTGCCGTGTGCCCGTACAGAAGTTTACGACCACATATGGGGTGTTTCTGTAAACTACAGAATCAGGGCAATATATATTGAGTTTTGTTTGGCTGTCAACTCTTGCTTTGTTACTGGAAAAAATTGATTAAAATGGAAAATTTGCCAAGAAATAGAAATTCTGAAATTTTATCTCCATAGTCCATTAACTCTTGTGGAATACTTAACGTGTTACCAAAGTTTGTAAAATCAGTTTTGAATACCTTGATGGGTGATTTTCCAAAATGGGGTCTCTTTTGGAGTTTCTACTCTAGGGGTGCATCAAGGGGGGGGGGGGGGCTTTAAATGGGACATGGCATCTAAAAACCAGTCCAGCAAAATCTTCCTTCCAAAAACCATATGGCGTTCCTTTCCTTCTGCCCCCTGCCGTGTGCCCATACAGCAGTTTACGACCAAGTATGGGGTGTTTCTGTAAACTAAAGGATCAGGGCAAAAAATATCGAGTTTTGTTTGGCTGTTAACCCTTGCTTTGTTAGTGGAAAAAAATGATTAAAATGGAAAATCTGCCAAAAAAGTGAAATTCTGAAATTTCATCTTCATTATTTCTTGTGAAACACCTAAAGAGTTAACAACCTTTGTAAAATCTGTTTTTAATACCTTGATGGGTGTAGTTTCTAAAATGGGGTAATTTTTGGGTGGTTTCTATTATGTAAGCCTCACAAATTTAGTTCAGACATGAACTGGTCCTTAAAAAGTGGGTTTTGGAAATTTTCTCCCAAAAAATAAAATGACATTCACAAAATGATCCAAACATGAAGTAGACATATGGGAAATGTAAAGTAATAACTATTTTTGGAGGTATTACTATCTATTATAAAATTGAAATTTGGAAATTAGCAAATTTTTCAAAATTTTTGATAAATTTAGTATTTTTTTTATAATTAAAAATGAAAACTTTTTACTCAAATTTACCACTGTCATGAAGTACAATATGTGATGAGAAAACAGTCTCAGAATGGCCTGGATAAGTAAAAGTGTTTTTTAACCGCTTCAGCCCCCCTAGCTTAAACACCCTTAATGACCAGGCCACAATTCCGCACTACACTACTTTCACCGTTTATTGCTCCGTCATACAACTTACCACCCAAATGAATTTTACCTCTTTTTCTTCTCACTAATAGAGCTTTCATTTGGTGGTATTTCATTGCTGCTGACATTTTAACTTTTTTTGCTATTAATGAAAAATTGCCGAAATTTTTGCTAAAAAATGACATTTTTCACTTTCTGTTGTAAATTTTTTTTAAAAAAACTACATTTCTATATAAATTTTTCTCTAAATTTATTGTTCTACATGTCTTTGATAAAAAAAAAAAAAAGTCCAATAAGTGTATATTTATTGGTTTGGGTAAAAGTGATAGCGTTTACAAACTATGGTGCAAAAAAGTGAATTTCGGCATTTTGAAGCAGCTCTGACTTTCTGAGCACCTGTCATGTTTCTTCAGGTGCTAGAATGCCAGGATAGTATAAATACCCCCCAAATCAAACCATTTTAGAAAAGACACCCCAAAGTATTCGCGGAGGGGCATGGTGAGTTCATGTATTATTTCATTTTTTTTCACAAGTTAGCGGAAAATGACACTTTCTGATAAAAAAAAAAAAAAAAAAAAGTTTCAATTTCTGCTAACTTCTGGCAAAAAAAAAAAAAATCTCAGACGGACTCACTATGCCCCTCAGTGAATACCTTGGGGTGTCTACTTTCTGAAATGGGGTCATTTGTGGGGTGTGTTTACTGTTCTGGCATTTTGGGCGGGGCTAATTGTGAGCCGCCATGTAAAACCTAAAGGTACTCGTTGGAATTTGGGCCCTTTGTGCACCCAGGCTGCAAAAAGTGTCACTCATGTGGTATCGCCGTACTCAGGAGAAGTAGGGCAATGTGTTTTGGGGTGTATTTTTACATATATCCGTGTTGGGTGAGAGAAATATCTCTGTAAATTGTCAACTTTGTATAAAAATTTTTAAAAGTTGTCGTTTACAGAGATATTTTTCACACAAAGTATGGGTATATATAAAAATACACCCCAAAACACATTGCCCTACTTCTCCTGAGTACGGCGATACCACATGTGTGCCACTTTTTTGCAGCCTGGGTGCGCGAAGGGGCCCTAAAACCAATGAGTACCTTTAGGATTTCACAGGGCATTTTTAAGCATTTGGATTCCAGACTTCTTCTCACGCTTTAGGGGCCCCTAAAATGCCAGGACAGTATAAATACCCCACATGTGACCCCATTTTGGAAAGAAGACACCCCAAGGTATTCTGTGAGGGGCATGGCGAGTTCATGTAAAATTTT
This sequence comes from Bufotes viridis, assembly GCA_033119425.1. Lineage (NCBI taxonomy): Eukaryota > Metazoa > Chordata > Amphibia > Anura > Bufonidae > Bufotes > Bufotes viridis. The sequence goes on from CM065594.1 coordinate 129,419,792, forward strand.
ATTTTTTGTCACAAGTTAGTGGAACATGAGACTTTGTAAAAAACAAAAAAAAAAAAAAAAAACTAAAAACAATTTCCGCTGACTTGTGCCAAAAAATAAAAATTCTGTGGACTCACCATGCCCCTCACGGAATACCTTGCGGTGTCTTCTTTCCAAAATGGGGTCACATGTGGGGTATTTATACTCACCTGGCATTTTAGGGGCCCCTAAAGTGTGAGAATCCAAATGCATAAAAATGGCCTGTGAAATCCTAAAGGTACTCATTGGTTTTAGGGCCCCTTTGCGCACCCAGGCTGCAAAAAAGTGTCACTCATGTGGTATCGCCGTACTCAGGAGAAGTAGGGCAATGTTTTTGGGGTGTATTTTACATATACCCATGCTGCGTGTGAGAAATATCGCTGTAAGCGACAACTTTTTACATTTTTTATTCAAAGTTGTCAATTTACAGAGATATTTCTCACCCAGCATGGGTATATGTAAAAACACCCCAAAACACATTGCCCTACTTCTCCTGAGTACGGCGATACCACATGAGTGACACTTTTTTGCAGCCAAGATGCGCAAAGGGGCCCTAAAACCAATGAGTACCTTAAGGATTTCACAGGCCATTTTTACGCATTTGGATTCTCACGCTTTAGGACCCCTAAAATGCCAGGGCAGTATAAATACCCACATGTGACCCCATTGTGGAAAGAAGACACCCCAAGGTATTCTGTGAGGGGCATGGCGAGTTCACAGAAAAAAAAAAATTGGCACAAGTTAGCGGAAATTGATTTATTTTTTTTTTTTATACAGTCTCGTATTCCACTAACTTGTGACAAAAAATAAAATTTTGCATGAACTCACCATACCCCTCACGGAATACCTTGGGGTGTCTTCTTTCTAAAATGGGGTCACATGTGGGGTTATTGTACTGCCCTGGCATTTGAGGGTCTCCGCAATCATTACACGTATGGCCAACATTAGGAGTTTCTGCGATTCTCCGTATATTGAGCATACGGGTAATGATATATTTTTTTTCCGTTCAGCCTCTGCGCTGAAAAAAAAATAAAAATGAACGGCACAGATTTTTTCATTCGCATCGGTCAATGTGGATGAAAAAATCTCTGCCAAAATCAGTGACTGCGGTGCGGTGGGCTGGGCGCTAGCTACCTAACAAGTAGCTAACTAACTGGTGGTGATAAGGGACCCTTATGCCCCATTCACACGTCCGCAATTCTGTTTGCGGAACGGAATTGCGGACCCATTCATTTCTATGGGGACAGACTTTGTCCCGCTCGGATCCGGAATTACGGATCCGCGCTTCCGGGTCTGCACTTCCGTTCCGCAAAAATATAGAACATGTCCTATTCTTCTCCGCAGTTGCGGACAAGAAAAAGCATTTTCTATATAGTTCTGGCAATGTGCGGATCTGCAAAATGCGGAAAGCACTTTGCCGTTGTCCGTGTTTTGAGGATCTGCGGATCGGATCCACGGATCCGTGAATCCACGGATCCGTGAATCCACGGATCCGTGAATCCACGGATCCGCAAAACACATATGGACGTCTGAATGGAGCCTTACAAGGGGTGTGATCAATGACAGGGGGGTGATCAGGGGGGTCTAGATGGGGTGATCAAGGGGTTAATAGGTGTGGGGGGGGGGGGGGTTAGTGTAGTGTTTGGTGCAACTTTACTGTGTTACCTGGTCCTCTGGTGGTCGATCCCAGCAAATGGGACCACCAGAGGACCAGGTAGCAGGTATACCAGACGCTGTTCACAAAACAGCGTCTGGTATACATGTTTGATGCGATTTATATCGCATCTACAGCCTGCCAGCGATTGATCATCGCTGGCAGGCTGTAGGTTAACTCTGCAGACGCGCGTTCACAGGAACTCACGGGTCTCGCGAGAGGACGCGCCGATGCGTCCACTCAGAAGATCCCGGCCGCCCGCAGGACGCAATCCTGCGTACGGTGGTCCGGGACTGGTTAAAGTTATTACCACATAAAGTGACACATGTCAGATTTGCAAAAAAATGGCTCTGTCAGGAAAGGGGAAATGGCCCGGATGTGAAGTGATTAATGTCTTACCCCCATCAGACCTCAAATCAGCTCTTTTTCTGACCCCCATCAGACCTCAGATCAAAATAAAATAAAAAAACTTCTTTTACCTCTCCTGCTCCGCGGCTCATCTTCGTCTCCGGTAGAAGTCACTCTCTGTCTTCTCTGGTCCGCGCTGTACTGTCACCTGATTTAAATCCAATTTTTTTATTTAAATCCAATTTTTTTTTTTTATATACAAAATGCTTTTTGAGTAAAATATATTACCATCCAAAGGTTATTCCGTCATGAAATAAAGATTTTGTTTTTTAATTATGCAGAATAAGGATGTATATTTTTAATTTTTTTGGTAAATAAATTCCATTAATCCATTCACAATGTCATGCTCTTCCAGAGGTTTTTGTAAGATTATTGGGCAGTTTCTCTGCCTACAAGATATTATCAGATATTTGGTTCACTTTTGAAGTCCTCAAAACTGAATTCGACTCGGCAGAGATCACGTGCCTCTTCTTCACAGCAAAAATGTTATAACATGAACAGAGTTGAGAAAAAGAGCTGAATCCTAACTTCTACAAACCTATGAATACAGAATTAACCCCTTCAGTGCTAAGTTTAAAGAAGTTCAGTGAATAGAAACAATATTTTTTCTCCTTCCTAAGTACAACAGAAAAGTTGTCCAAATAAGAATGATTAACCTATTAAACTGGGGATAAAATAAATGAATATGAAAAGTTCTAAAAATCTTCATCTACTTGCATATTATAAGTTATACCAGCAAGAATTAGTCTTTATGTAGAAAACTATGATTTAAATCAAGCCTTCTGACTAGTGATTTAAATCGTTAACTTCTAATGATAATTTGTTTTCCCTTTGTCCTAACAGCAGCACAGATGGGGTTAATCACCCTCCGTGGACTGGCAGGACCGGCGGAATGTTTAATGAGCCCAAGACTAATAACTCAATTTAACAATTAAGTATCTCCTTAAAAGGAGGAAGTCAACCCCAAGCCCACTGTGTTTATAGCAAGAAAAAAACTAGACTTACTAGGATGGGAAATTTGTGTGCTGCTGTTAGGACTAAGGGAAAACAAATTATCGTTAGAAATTAACGATTCCCTTACGTCCTACCAGCAGCACAGATGGGGAGATAGCAAGAAGAAACCCCTAGGGAGGTCCTTCCTGCCTGGCAGAACTAAGAAAAGTCTGCCCAAAGGCCGAAAACTCAGCTAGACTGGCATCTAGTCTATAATGGGAGATGAATGTCGATTCAGAGCTCCAGGAGGCAGCTTTGCAAATCATGTTGAGAGGCAGAAGACTCCTCTCGGCAAAAGAAGTAGCCACAACTCTAGTAGAGTGGGCCTTCACGAATCCCGGAGGGTCCAGAGATTGTGGAAACAAAGTATTCCTTAATAGCCTCCTCAATCCACCGACTGATGGAAGGTTTGGATGCCTTACAGCCTTTAAACTTACCGGCAACAGGATCAGCAGATTCTCATCTTTCCTGAACTCCTTGATCTATCCACATAGATCCGGAGACATCTCGAGATGTCCAGAGGATGTCTAGCAGGTTCCTAGGAGGAGGTGGTAGATGTCGAGAGAACCGGGAGGAATATCACCTGGTTGATGTTCCGGAAGGAAGGAACTTTAGGCCTACAATACGGGAGGAATCTAAGAAGGTCCCGGTCATGTAAGAAAATGGTATAGGGCTCATGTGCTGAGAGAGCTTGAAGCTCAGAGACCCTCTTGGCCAAAGTCACTGCAAGGAGAAACACAAACTTCCAAGTGACGAACTTGATGTCCACCTCCTCTAACGGTTCAAAGGGGGGAGATGCTAACCCCCTGAGAACTACTGAAAAACCCATTGAAAAAAAGGGGTCTCAGTACTGTAGGCTTTAATCTTTCAGATCCTTTAAGGAATCGTTTGATCAGCGGGTCCTGAGAAAAAAACTTGTTAAGGCAAGCTAAGATGGCTGAAACTTGAACCTTCAGAGTAGAAGGGCAAGGCCTCTATCAAGGCCGTCTTGCAGCAACTGAAGGATAGCGGAGAGGGGTGGATCTGCAGACGCCACCTCAGTTGAGGTACAACCGGATGAGAATATCCTCATAATACAAGAGTAGGCTCTCTTGGTAGAGTCCGCTCTAGAATGAGACAGCATTCTCAGGACCGACTGAAAGCCCTTCTATTCTGGGAAGGGACTGATCAACCTCCAGGCTGTCAGGTTGAATCTGTGCAGATCTGAGCAGAGGTGAGTGTCCCACGACACCAGGGTCTGCTGTGGGGGGAGCCTCCAATAGTGTCCTTGACTAAACTGGGTGAGCTAGGTAAACCAGGATCTCTTCGGCCAAAACAGTATGATGGCTATCACCGAGGCCTGATCCTGACGGATTTTCATCAATACCCTCGGTATCATGGAAAAGGGAGGGAAGATGTAAGCCAGCCTGAACCTCCAGGATATTGACAGAGGGTCTAACGCCAGGGGGTTGTCCTCCCTGTAAAGGGAGCAGAACCTCTCCACCTTGGCATTAAACCTTGTTGCCATGAGATCCACCTCTGGCATACCCACTTGAGGACTATCTGCTTGAATATCTACGGATGTAAAGACCACTCCACCGACGGAAAACCGCGGCTCAGCCGCTATCATGTTAAGGGAGCCTTGGATGTGGATTGCAGATAAGTGGGAAAGGTACAACTCTGCCTAATCCAGAATCACCCCGATCTCTGACAGGAGGGGAAGAGATCTCGTGGCTCCCTGCTTGTTGATGTAAAGTACTGCAGTCACATTGTCTGACTGGACTTTCACCGCTTTGCCCCGGATCTGAGGGGCTAAGTGAAGGAGGGCTAGCCGGATAGCTTGAATCTCGAGGAGATTGGATGAAAGAAGCCACTCCTGAGGAAACCAGGTCCTTTGAACCGGAGTGTCGTCTAGGTGAACATCCCAGCCTACTTGTGGCGCATCCGTAGTCAATAGACTACGTAGACCTAGATTGGCTGGGTCATAGACTTCCTGTCTAAAAGATGGCACCACCATCTGACGGAATACCGAGTTCGCCAAGTCAGGGAGCACAGGGAGTTAACCCAGCAGGGCTGCCATTCCATTAGGAGAGGACCTCCGAGTGTAGAGGGCGGAGGTGCCATAGAGCCCAAGGGACTGCTTCCGCAGACGCTGATATGAGCCCCAACATCTTCATGAAAGTCCGGATTGGAACTCGCCGGGGAACGGAAAGGAACTTGCCGTGTTCTGAACCCGGGATCTTCTTTCTGGAGTCAACTGGAGCGACATCCCAGTGGAGTCGATTATGAAGCCTAGATATCTTACTGAAGTCGACGGGCTCACGCTCGACTTCTACCAGCTGATGATCCAACCTAGGTGGAACAGAAAGGAGATTGTTACCTGAAGATGTTGGGTTAGGACCGCTAGAGCAGAGGCTTTCAAAGCCAGTCGTCCAGATAAGGAATGATGGTCAGTCCTTGAAGCCTCAAAGCCGCCACCACAGAACCACCACCTTGGTAAAAGTGTGAGGGGCAGAAGAAATACCAAAGGTAAGGGCAACAAACAGAAGACGCCTGACGACACCGGACGCCTGGACCGTGATCCTGATATACTTCCTGGAACCAGGATGGATCGGGATGTGCAGATATGCATTCTTGAGGTCCAGGGTTGCCATCACGTCTCCAGGATTGACGACATGAACTACTGACCTGATGGTTTCTATACGAAACTTCACCTTCTTTATAAATCGATTGAAATATCTCAGATCGATAATCATCCGGAGATCTCCTGAAACCTTGGGAACCAGAAAAAATGGTGAATAGATCCCTAGGCCCCGTTCTCCTGCCGGAACCTCCTCCAGAGCCCCTTTGCAAATGTAGTCCTGAATGTAGGCCTCTAGGATCGCCTCCTTGGCAGCTTGTAGAAGCTTGATCTTGACAAACCTGAGACTAAATAACCGTCGGAAATGATATTCAGGACCCAGGGATCCGAGATCTCTCGGATCCAATCTTCTCAGAAGTGGGAGAGATGACTACCGACGGGTACATAAAGCTTAGGAATGGGGAAGCTTATTGGCAGGACGTCAGGAGTAACTGGAATTAACCAAGAGCCTCGAAGAGGCCCGTAGTCAGGAGGTGGATTTTCCATCTTTGGCTCCTCCACAATAGCACCTCAAACCCTTTCGCTGTGCTCTCCAGTCACTACAAGAGCTTGTTAGCTGGCCAGACCTGCCACGCGGTCTTGTCTGCCCTGCCCTCGAAAGGACTGCTGGGGAAGGCTCTTCACCTTCTAGTCTGAAAGGCCCTCCATGATCTTATCTAGCTCCGAACCGAACAAACGGTTGGGCTCGAATGGAATGCCATATAAGCTGTATTTTGAGGAATAGTCAGCAACCCAAAATGGAATATGGGCCGCCGATCCCAGGGCCATGCTAAATATGGGCCCTTGACATTATTTGATAGTATTGTCACAGGGTGCCAAAGGTGCACTTGGTCTCCCATGAGCCACAGACCTGCTGCTTAGCTTCGAGAGCAAGGATCGGTGTTTGGCCGAGTTCCCAGGACTTGCTTTGCTAGCGGGTAAGCTCCCTCGCTAGCTTCAACTGGAGCTGTGCGGTATCGCACATGATGGTCTTGAAAGCAGCCTGTATGTCGTCCTGGAAAAAAACCTTTGGTTCACATCGACTTGAATTTGATCTAGGCGAGACCGTAGGAACGTACAGACTTCAAAAGCCGCTGTGGAAGCGGAAGGCACAGCTGCCGTAACACCCCATCTTAGTGTGCATTCTGCAAGGGGGTCCTGCAGCTAGACCCATCGTCTGCAGGAACCAGAGTGCGCTTGGACAACTTGGCAATAGCCATGTCCACCTTGGGAATGGATCCCCATGAATCCACCAAGGGTTAAGCCATCGGGAACATGGATTTAACTTCTTTGTTAAAACCGGACCTTTTCCAGGTTTTTTTCCACTCTATATCATGACAGAGAGGAGGGTCTCATCCGCTTTGAAGACACGAGGTGCCTGAGTAGCGGGAACGGGAGACTCCCCACAGTCAACATCATGGTCCCCCGACCTGATGGACTTGAGCAACTTCTGTGTCTTTCCAGGGGAGAAAACACAAAGTCAGCTTCTCCTCATCCGAGGAGGAAGAAACTAAGGAGACCAAGGAGGTCTCTCTACCGGGACAGAGGTTTCTATAGGAAGCCTTTCCATCCAGCAGGACTATGACTCCTCTAATAAAGCCATTGATACATATCCTGCAACGTAGGTTCACTAGAGGTCAGAACCCTCTAACGGCACCTGTAACATCTGGTGTAAGTTAAGTCAACAGACCCAGGGATTCCAAACCGGTCTCCCAACCTGGTATTAGCCCAGCCTTAAGCTGTTTAGCTTCTGCGATCTCACAAGTGCAGGTATGATCAGCTTACAATAACCGTTGACTGCTGCAAAGGTAGCAGGATAGATGCTTCCTCTTGGAATCCACTTTCCTGCCTTCCGAATCCCGCGGAGAAGACATGACTGCGGGAAAAAAAGGGACAAATAAAACAGACCGGAAGCAGCTGAGGAAAAAAACCACAAGTGGAACAACACCAATACTAGGACTTTGGGAGCTAGCACACAGCCTCCCAAAATAGGGGAAGGGGAGGGATAGCCAATCCACCATTCCCCCAGTAAATCCTCCACAGAAAGAAGCATAAAAATGCGGAAAAATCATGGCCGGATTACCCGGAGGTGACGCAAAAGGAGAGTCCCCGCGTCCCCACCGGAAGATGGCGGCGCACCGGGACCGAGAATCCTGGACCGAGGACGCCGCCAAATACCCCAGCCATGCGCATCCGCAACCGCGCGTGGCCGGCAGCAGATGACCTGCCGGCCAAACTGACAAGGTACCTAGGAAAAGGGAAAAGCCATTCCCCAAGTGAAAAGAAGGCTCCCCGCACTTTCCATAAGAAAGGGGGGAACAAACCGCCTAGTCCACCTGTCCAGGAGGACAGAAAAAAACACAGTGGGCTGGGGGTTGACTTCCTCCTTTTAAGGAGATACTTAATTGTTAAATTGAGTTATTAGTCTTGGGCTCATTAAACATTCCGCCGGTCCTGCCAGTCCACGGGGGGTGGTTTAACCCCATCTGTGCTGCTGGTAGGACGTAAGGGAATCGTGATTTAAATCAGTTTGATTTAAATCAAATCCACCCTGGCTGCAGCTATCGATTATTTTAGTAATCAAGTATTCTACCGATTAATCCAACGAATAATTGAATACTCTAATAAGAACTCATCAACTCCCCTGCAATCAGTTTCTCCAACAGTGCCATCAGCTGCCCCCACTGCCATCAGTTCCCCAACTCCCCCCTCCTAGCCAACAATGCCGAGCCGCAGCCCCAGTGAACTAGAATACTTAACTTTCCTGTGGGGGCACTGCCGATACTCCAGAGATCTTCCATTCCATCCTCTTCTTCATGCGCTGCACTGGGACCTGATGTCAGACAGCATCAGGTCATAGTGTGTGCTTACATGCACTGTCCTGACTGTGTGTACGTCAGGATCCAGTGCAGCACTCTGCGGGCAGGTCGGTGACCACAGAGCGCGAGTAATAACAAGCCCTTCACTCACACTCCATGGTCACATGGCACAAACGAATCATTCATGCAAAAAATTTGCATCGAGGATTTTCTTGTGTTGAGTTAATCGATTAATTCCTCTTCTATTTCTAAGTGCTGTTTATTGCACACTCGGACATCGCACAGTTGGAAACATCGCCCATTCACTTACATGGTTGCCATCACATGAGCAATTTTCTGCATGGAACATCGTAGCATGTTTTCTGTCTGTATTTTTCCTGCAAGACTCATTCATTCAAATAAATAGATCTGATCTTCACCTGTATTTGGTCCATTCAAAAACTTGTCCATGTACACCATCTAGAACTTGGAGGGATTTCTTTTTGCCCGTCTGAACAGGCCTGGGGATTAAAGGGGTTGCCCTGTTAGAAACACTTGTCCCCTCTACAAAGAATAGGGGATGGTGACCCGAACAGTTCATTCAACTGTATGGGACAGTTGGGAATATCAGAGTATGTAAGTTATTAACAAGCATTCAGCTGTCTCTTGCAGTTCAATATAGTTGGATGGAGTATCATTGATCAGTAGTGACCACTGCTCCATTCAGACATGGGAACACAGGGCCCTTGTTTTTGTGAGTTGCCCCAGTTGTTGTACCACCCCCAGTCAGATGGAGGATAACTGTTTATAATAGAACATCCCATTTAAGAGATTAACATCCAATAGCATCTACCTGTCAATCATGTGTTCTCCAGGGCTGCAGGAGAAAGTTGCGTTACCACTTACCGATCTGTATACATGTTGCTGATACCAGGGTGGATAAAAATCAATGATTTTTTTAAAAAAAAAATTGAATTTTTTTTTATTTATTTAACCACTTCAGCCCCCCTAGCATCAACACCCTTAATGACCAGGCCACTTTTTACAATTCCGCACTACACTACTTTACCCGTTTATTGCTCCGTCATGCAACTTACCACCCAAATGAATTTTACCTCCTTTTCTTCTCACTAATAGAGCTTTCATGTGGTGGTATTTCATTGCTGCTGACATTTTTACTTTTTTTGCTATTAATCAAAAATTACCGAAATTTTTGCAAAAAAATGACATTTTTCACTTTCTGTTGTAAAATTTTTCAAAAAAAATACATTTCTATATAAATTTTTCTCTAAATTTATTGTTCTACATGTCTTTGATAAAAAAAAGTCCAATAAGTGTATATTTATTGGTTTGGGTAAAAGTTATAGCGTTTACAAACTATGGTGCAAAAAAGTGAATTTCGGCATTTTGAAGCAGCTCTGACTTTCTGAGCGCCTGTCATGTTTCTTCAGGTGCTAGAATGTCAGGATAGTATAAATATCCCCAAAATCACACCATTTTAGAAAAGACACCCCAAAGTATTCGCGGAGGGGCTTGGTGAGTTCATGTATCATTTCATTTTTTTTCACAAGGTAGCGAAAAATGACACTTTCCGAGAAAAAAAAAAGTTTCAATTTCTGATAACTTCTGGCAAAAAAAAAATAAAAATCTCAGACGGACTCACTATGCCCCTCAGTGAATACCTTGGGGTGTCTACTTTCCGAAATGGGCTCATTTGTGGGGTGTGTTTACTGTTCTGGCATTTTGGGCGGGGCTAAATTGTGAGCCGCCATGTAAAACCTAAAGGTACTCGTTGGAATTTGGGCCCCTTTGCGCACTCAGGCTGCAAAAAAGCGGCACTTATGTGGTATCGCCGTACTCAGGAGAAGTAGGGCAATGTGTTTTGGGGTGTATTTTTACATATACCCATGCTGGGTGAGAGAAATATCTCTGTAAATTGTCAACTTTGTATAAAATTTTTTAAAAGTTGTCGTTTACAGAGATATTTTTCACACAAAGTATGGGTATATATAAAAATACACCCCAAAACACATTGCCCTACTTCTCCTGAGTACGGCGATACCACATGTGTGCCACTTTTTTGCAGCCTGGGGGCGCAAAGGGGCCCAAATTCCAATGAGTACCTTTAGGATTTCACAGGGCATTTTTACTCATTTGGATTCCAGACTTCTTCTCACGCTTTAGGGGCCCCTAAAATGCCAGGACAGTATAAATACTGTCACATTTTGTCACAAGTTAGTGGAATATGAGACTTTGTAAAAAACAAAATAAAAAAAAAAAAAATTCCGCTGACTTGTGCCAAAAAATAAAAATTCTGTGGACTCACCATGCCCCTCACGGAATACCTTGGGGTGTCTTCTTTCTAAAATGGGGTCACATGTGGGGTATTTATACTCACCTGGCATTTTAGGGGCCCCTAAAGTGTGAGAATCCAAATGCGTAAAAATGGCCTGTGAAATCTAAAGGTACTCATTGGTTTAGGGCCTTCGCATCTTGGCTGCAAAAGTGTCACTCATGTGGTATCGCCGTACTCAGGAGAAGTAGGGCAATGTGTTTTGGGGTGTATTTTTACATATACCCATGCTGCGTGTGAGAAATATCGCTGTAAACGACAACTTTTTACATTTTTTTATTCAAAGTTGTCAGTTTACAGAGATATTTCTCTCACCCAGCATGGGTATATGTAAAATACACCCAAAACACATTGCCCTACTTCTCCTGAGTACGGCGATACCACATGTGTGACACTTTTTGCAGCCAAGATGCAAAGGGGCCCAAATTCCAATGAGTACCTTTTAGGAGGGCATTTTTACGCATTTTTCTTCTCACGCTTTAGGGCCCCTAAAATGCCAGGGCAGTATAAATACCCCACAAGTGACCCCATTTTGGAAAGAAGACACCCCAAGGTATTCCTTGCAAAAAAGTGTCACACATGTGGCATCGCCGTACTCAGGAGAAGTAGGGCGATGTGTTTTGGGGTGTATTTTTACATATACCCATGCTGGGTGAGAGAAATATCTCTGTATATTGACAACTTTGAATAAAAAAATGTAAAAAGTTGTAGTTTACAGCGATATTTCTCACACCGAGCATGGGTATATGTAAAAATACACCCCAAAACACATCGCCCTACTTCTCCTGAGTACGGCGATGCCACATGAGTGACACTTTTTTGCAGCCAAGATGCGCAAAGGGGCCCTAAAACCAATGAGTACCTTTAGGATTTCACAGGCCATTTTTACGCATTTGGATTCTCAGGCTTTAGCACCCCTAAAATGCCAGGTCAGTATAAATACCCCACATGTGACCCCATTGTGGAAAGAAGACACCCCAAGGTGTTCTGTGAGGGGTATGGCGAGTTCACAGAAATAAAAAAATTTGGCACAAGTTAGCGGAATTTTTTTTTTTTTTTTTTTTACAGTCTCATATTCCACTAACTTGTGACAAAAAATAAAATTTTCCATGAACTCACCATACCCCTTACGGAATACCTTGGGGTGTCTTCTTTCTAAAATGGGGTCACATGTGGGGTTTTTGTACTGCCCTGGCATTTGAGGGTCTCTGCAATCATTACACGTATGGCCAGCATTAGGAGTTTCTGCGATTCTCCGTATATTGAGCATACGGGTAATGAGATTTTTTTCCGTTCAGCCTCTGCGCTGAAAAAAAAAAATGAACGGCACAGATTTTTTCATTCGCAATGTGGATGAAAAAATCTCTGCCAAAATCAGTGACTGCGGTTCGGTGGGCTGGGCGCTAGCTACCTAACAACTAGCTAACTAACTGGCGGTGATAGGGAACCCTTATGCCCCATTCACACGTCCGCAATTCTGTTTGCGGAACGGAATTGCGGACCCATTCATTTCTATGGGGACAGACTTTGTCCCGCTCGGATCCGGAATTACGGATCCGCGCTTCCGGGTCTGCACTTCCGTTCCGCAAAAATATAGAACATGTCCTATTCTTGTCCGCAATTGCGGACAAGAAAAAGCATTTTCTATATAGTTCTGGCAATGTGCGGATCTGTAAAATGCGGAAAGCACATTGCCGGTGTCCGTGTTTTGAGGATCTGGGGATCGGATCCACGGATCCGTGAATCCACGTATCCGCAAAACACATATGGACGTCTGAATGGAGCCTTACAAGGGGTGTGATAAATGACAGGCGGGTGATCAGGGGGTCTAGATGGGGTGATCAAGGGGTTAATAGGTGAGGGGGGGTGGGGGGGGTTAGTGTAGTGTTTGGTGCAACTTTACTGTGTTACCTGGTCCTCTGGTGGTTGATCCCAGAAAATGGGACCACCAGAGGACCAGGTAGCAGCTATATCAGACGCTGTTCATAAAACAGCGTCTGATATAGCTGTTTGATGCGATTTTATTCGCATCTACAGCCTGCCAGTGATGGATCATCGCTGGCAGGCTGTAGCCGAACTGCCGTGCCGTGCTTCTCTGTGAACGCGCGCGCGCGTTCACAGGAAATTTCGGCTCTCACGAGATGACGCGTCAACTCAGAGCTACAGGACCGCCCGCAGGACGCATCCCTGCGTTAGGCGGTCCTGTAGTAATTAAATCACTTTTTTTTTTTTTTTTTTTTTTTTTTTTTTTTATATATATAAAATGCTTTGTGAGGAAAATATATTACCATCCAAAGGTTATTCCATCATGAAATAAAGATTAGTTTAATTATGTAGAATAAAACTGTATATGTTTAATTTTTTTGGTAAATAAATTCCATTAATCCATTCACAATGTCATGCTCTTCCAGAGGTTTTTGTAAGATTATTGGGCAGTTTCTCTGCCTACAAGATATTATCATAGATATTTGGTTTACTTTTGCAGTTCTCAAAACTGAATGTGACTCAGCAGAAATCACATGCCTCTTCTTCACAGCAAGAATGTCATACCATGAACAGAGTTGAGAAAAAGACCTTAAAGAGGTTCTGCACTTTGTTTAACCCCTTAAGGCCCTATTTCACCCTAAGGACTCGGCCATTTTTTTGCAAATCTGACCAGTGTCACATTATGTGGTGATAACTTTAAAACGCTTTTTCTTATCCAGGCCATTCTGAGATTGTTTTTTTCGTCACATATTGTACTTGACAGTGGTAAAATGAAGTCGAAAAATTTATAAAAAAATACAAAATGTACCAAAAATTTTGAAAAATTTGCAATTTTCCAAGTTTCAATTTCTCTACTTCTATAATACATAGTAATGCCGCCAAAATAAATTATTGGTTTACATTCCCCATATGTCTACTTCATGTATTGATCATTTTGGGAATGCCATTTCATTTTTTGGGGACGTTACAAGGCTTAGAAGTTTAGAAGCAAATCTTGACATTTTTCAGAAATTTTCAAAAACCCACTTTTTAGGGAACAGTTCAGGTCTGAAGTCACTTTGTGAGGCTTGGATAATAGAAACCACCCAAAAATGACCCCATTCTAGAAACTACACCCAACCAAGGTATTCAAAACTGATTTTACAAACGTCATTAACCCTTTAGGTTTTCCACAAGAGTTAATGGCAAATGGAGCTAAAATTTCAGAATTTCGTTTTTTTTTGTTTTTTTTTGTGGTAAATTTTCTATTTTAATCCTTTATTTTACAGCAACAAAGCAAGGGTTAACAGCCAAACAAAACTTAATATTTATACCCCGATTCTGTAGTTTGCACGAACACCCAATATGTGGTCGTAAACTGCTGTATGGCCAAACTGCAGGGCGCAGAAGGAAAGGAACGCCATATGGTTTTTGGAAGGTGGATTTTGCTGGACTGTTTTTTTTTTGACACCATGTCCCATTTGAAGCCCCCCGATGCACACCTAGAGTAGAAACTCCATAAAAGTGACTTCACCTAAGAAACTACACCCCTCAAGGTATTCAAAACCAGTGTTACAAACTTTAACCCTTTAGGTGTTCCACAAGAGTTATTGGCAAATGGAGATGAAATTTCAGAATTTCTATTTTTTGTTACCTTGTCTCAAAAAAAGTGTAATATAGAGCAACCAAAAATCATATTTACCCTAAAATAGTACCAACAAAACTGACACCTTATCCCGTAGTTTTCAAAATGAGGTCAATTTTTTGGAGTTTCTACTGTAGGGGTGCATCAGGGGGGCTTCAAATAGGACATAGTGTCAAAAAACCAGTCCAGCAAAATCTGCCTTTCAAAAACTATATGGCGTTCCCTTCCTTCTGTGCCCTGCCGTTTGGCCATACAGCAGTTTACGACCACATATGGGGTGTTTGTGCAAACAAGAGAATCAGGGCAATAAATATTGAGTTTTGTTTGGCTGTTAACCCTTCTCACTGTTTACTGCCGGCCCAGTGACGTCACGACTTGTATCAATTGGCCTAGGCGGGGCTAAGCTCCATTAAAGTGAACAGAGCTTAGCCACGCCCAGGCCAGTCATAGTAGTCGTGACGTCACTGGGCCGGTGGTTAACAGTGAGAAGGCCGAGGCGCTCCTGGAGCGCCGCTGCCTTCTCAAACAGCTGATTGGCGGGGGTCCCGGGTGTTGGACCACTGCCGATCATCAGTTTAAACAAAATGCAGAACCCCTTTAATCCTAACTTCTACAAACCTATGAATACAGAATCAACCCCTTCAGTGCTAAGTTTAAAGAATAGAATAGAAACAATATTTTTTCTCCTTCCTATGTACAACAGAAAAGTTGTCCAAATATGAATGATTAACCTATCAAACTGGGGATAAAAAAACGAATATGAAAAGTTACTCTGAAAAACCTTCTTCTACTTGCATATTATAAGTTATACCAGCAAGAATTAGTCTTTATGTAGAAAACTATGATTTAAATCAAGCCTTACTGACTAGTGATTTAAATCAGTTTGATTTAAATCAAATCCACCCTGGCTGATACAGTTTAAATGTTAGATATCAATAGTCTGAGCCGCAAGATCTTTTGCCTTTACACAGAATGCTGTTTGGGTCTATGGGAAGCTGTGCTGCTCTTGATGGAAGCAGTGTAAAAGAAGGTTTGATGCTGACTCCTGATTTATTTATATATTTCATATATAGCCTAAAAACTTTTTTTTTTTTTTTTTTTGTAAAATTATTTTAGGGAATCTGGAGAAAGTCTCAAGTCCAGGACCTCCAAGATAGTGTTTTCAGAAATACTACCAGTGCAACAAGAATCAGTAGAGAGACAGCAGGAGCCTAGGGAGTTAAATACCGTATTTTTCGCTTTATAAGACGCACTTCTTATAAAACGAATACTGATACTTCGCTGGCCGCTATGCTGCACAACGTGGCCAGCGAAGTATCAGTGTGGAGGGAGGAGGCGGGGAAACTCATGGCGGGGCCCGGTGCAGTTCTTCTACTCTAAAACCCCGGGCCCCGCCGCAACTGTTAAATACTATATTGCCAATCACGCTTACCTAACTACTACTATAATCGAATAATCGCACATCCATACATCATAGTACTGTACACGGCGCAGACCGCAGCTCTCTTGGTCATGCGCTGCCTGTCCCGCCTGCCGCAGCTCCCTCCTCCCTCCTCATGCGCCACCTGCCCCGCTCACTTTATGAATGAACAGGCAGGCGGCGCATGAGGAGGGAGCTGGGACAGGCGGCGCATGACCGAGGGAGCTGCGGTCTGCGCCGTGTACAGTACTCTGATGTATGGATGCACGATCATAGTAGTAGTTAGGTAAGCGTGATTGGCAATATAGTATTTAATAGTTGCGGTGGGGCCCAGTGTTTGAGTAGAAGCCCCGCCATGAGTTTCCCTGCCTCCTCCCTCCACACTTCTATCGGGGGATCTGTGGAGGACACTTTGGGGGATCTGTGAAGGACACTTGTGTCCGCCACAGATCCCCATAAGTGTGTCCGCCACAGATCCCCATAAGTGTGTCCGCCACAGATCCCCATAAGTGTGTCCGCCACAGATCCCCATAAGTGTGTCCGCCACAGATCCCCATAAGTGTGTCCGCCACAGATCCCCATAAGTGTGTCACCACAGATCCCCATAAGTGTGTCCGCCACAGATCCCCCATAAGTGTGTCCGCCACAGATCCCCATAAGTGTGTCCGCCACAGATCCCCATAAGTGTGTCCGCCACAGATCCCCATAAGTGTGTCCGCCACAGATCCCCATAAGTGTGTCCGCCACAGATCCCCATAAGTGTGTCCGCCACAGATCCCCATAAGTGTGTCCGCCACAGATCCCCATAAGTGTGTCCGCCACAGATCCCCATAAGTGTGTCCGCCACAGATCCCCATTAGTTCAAAACCCACCAAAAGCACACCTTTTGGTTCAAAATATTATTTTTCGTATGTTCGTCCTCAAAAACCTAGGTGCGTCTTATAAAGCGAAAAATACGGTAAGTGGCTCATAAGCTGGTGCAGGAAGGGTTTGGGTTTATGGAGAACTGAGCTGACTTCATTTTTGGCTTCAGGCTGTACAGTAGGGACTGGCTGCACTTTTTAATGGGGAGGGTGCAGCTGTGCTAGGGGAAAATGGTTAGATTGCTGGAGGAGTTTTCAAACTAGGACCTGAGAGGCGGGAGGGAGGTTATACCAGTAAGGAGGTAGATAGTATAAATTGAGGGGATAGTGATGGCTGGGGTTAGTGAGAGAATTAGGCAGGTGACTGGGCACAACTGTACACCCATGAAAAACAGAGCTGCTGTTAACATGAACCTGTTACAAAGCAAAAACATAATCCAAGGTACACAAAAAATCTCAAATATTCAATCTCCGGGAGCTGAATTTGGGAAATTAAATAGTAACTAAAATTTATGTTCACAAATACCAGAAGTCTAGCAAGTAAAATGGAGGAGCTGGAGTCTATGGAACTAAAGGAACACACAGATGCAGTTGGTGTGGCTGAGACATTGGTGGACTCTTCACGTGACTGGGCGGATAATATTCAGGGTTCTATATTCTTTAGGAAAGACAGTGCCAATACAAAAACCAGTGGTATGTGCCTGTATGCGGGGACTAGTCTGAAGGGAAGTGTGAAAAAGGCAATTGTGGATGAGGATGTTAAAGATGGGGGCTACCCCCCGAAATGCATTTGGGAGCAGAGTAGTGACATGTTACAACCCAAACATCAAAGGGTTAAATGAGAAGCCCCTCCATCATTTGGAATTGATGCTGTAATATGAAAAGTACGCCATGGGACACACGGAACTAAGAGTCGGCACTAATACCAAGTGGTGTTGCTCCCCGTAGGTACGTTCCCATCTCTCCCTAAGGTCACCTGGGACGCCACACATAGACTGGCGCACCACGTGGGACGCCAGTGGTGCCGGGAGTCAGCGCGGACGGACGCATCTCGTACCGTTGCGGTGGAGTGAAGGTAAGGTGCCCTAGTGTGTTTCTATATAGGCGGCCAGCAGTGGAGGAGAGGATACATGCAGGTTATACATGTGAGCACTCACACTGTTTTTTCAACAGACTTAATATTTGGAGTGACTGTTGCTTCTAATTCGAGTGGGGATAAGAGGACTGCAGCCTCTAATACGTTTCTTGCAAGTTATTTCCTGGGAGACGGCCCCTTGACTGTGGATATACTCTGGGACTCAGTGTTTATATGTATTTTATGATGGTTATTTTGAGATTGAAGGCCTTTATGATCTTTTTTAGTATGTGTATTTACAGATGTTAAGTATCTAACTCTCTTCCATTAAAATTTTAGTATTTTATATCAAGTATCAGTAGTCCTTGGTTCCCACGGCTGTGAGTGCCTCCCTTTTGCTTATTGTTGACTAATTGTATGTGGTCCAAGCTAAGTTAACCGCTTCACGACAGCCCATTGACTATAAACGTCCTTCGGCTGGTCGTTTATCTCTGAATGGAAGTTTCTGAAAGTCCATTCAGAGATGGCAGCTGCATGCTAATCCTGCAGCTTCCTAGCGGGGGGCCCGCTTTCAGTGACAGCAGGGCACCCCAGAGAGAAGGCAAAGACAGTTCCCAGGTGTCCCTGCCATCTAGATCGCTGTATACACAACGAGCGCTGTGTATACAGATCAGGAAGCGTTATTCACTTCCTGTCCCGTCATGTGACTGCCGGGGCCGGGAGAGTGCAGGAGCTGTCGGTCAGCCCTGCACTGAGGCTGTACAGCACAGTATAAGGGCCCATTCACACGACCGTATGAACGGATCAGCATCCGATCCACAATTTTGCGGAATCTATGCGGATCCATTCATTTCTATGGGCTCCTCAAAGATGCGGACAGTACATTGTGTGCTGTCTGCATCCATCGTTCCGTTGATTTTATCCGCAAAACAAAACTCACTTGTCCTATACTTGTCCGCATAAAACGGTCCGTGGCCTAATACAAGTCAATGGATCCGCAAATATGCGGATTCCAACGGAATTGTTTCCGTATCTCATCCTGTCCGTATGACATCTGTCCAGACATCCTTACTGAAGACATACGGTCGTGTGAATGGGCCCTAATGCTGTACACCCTCTCTGGGGGGTGTATTTCCCCTGGAACTGGGGCTACTATGTCTGCTCCAGTTACAGGAGAAATCAATAGTAAAAAAAAGGGAAGTTAAATATCCCCCAGACGTCTTGTATGACCTTATGGGGGATGCAAGTATAAAATTAAAAATAAAGTGTTTTATAAAAAGAAAAAAAAGATTTCACATGTAAAAAAAAATAAAAAAATTCCCCAATTAATTAATAAAAAAAGTCAATAATAGAAAAAAAAAATTAGACATATTTGGTATTGCCGCGTCCGTGACGACCAGCTCTATAAAAATATCACATGATCCACCCTGTCCGATAGACAACATAAAAAAAAGCATCACAAAAAGTGCAACACCAAGTGATCAAAAAGGCATATATACCACAAAATGGTACCAATAAAACCGACGCCTTATCCCGCGAAAAATTATTCCCTACTAAACCTCTTGACCCCTTAGTGACCAAGCCTGTTTGTGCCTTTATGACCAAGCGTTTTTCTTCCTTTTTTCATCGTCGCGTTCCAAGAGATATAACTTTTTTTATTTTTCCGTCTATACAGCTTTGAGGTCTTATTTTTTGCGGGACAAGTTGTAGTTTTTAATGGCGCCATTTTGGGATACACATAACTTTCTGATTAACTTTTATTAACTCTTTCTGAGAGAGAGATGGGGGAAAAAAAGCAATACTTCCACTTTGTTTCTACGTTATAAATTTTTCGGTGTTAATTGTTTTGTAAAAATAACATAATATCTTTATTCTCTGGGTCAGTACGATTATAGCGATGCCAAATACATATAGTTTTTTTTTACGTTTTACTATTTTTTTGCAATAAAAAAAACTTTAAAAAAAAAAAAAAATATTTTGCATTGCTGCTTCCCAAGAACCATGACTTTTTTTTAATTTTTATACTATGGAGTTGTGTGTGGGCTTGATTTTTGCGGGACGACTTGTATTTTTCATTGGTATCATTTTGGAGTAAATGGCACTTTTTGATAGTTTATTACTTTTTTTTGGGTAGCAACTAACAATAATTTAGCAATT
Source organism: Bufotes viridis (assembly GCA_033119425.1). Taxonomy (NCBI): domain Eukaryota; kingdom Metazoa; phylum Chordata; class Amphibia; order Anura; family Bufonidae; genus Bufotes; species Bufotes viridis. The sequence continues at coordinate 129,439,740 of CM065594.1, forward strand.
CTGTCTTGTTTTATTATATTTTATTTTTTAAGGCGTTCACCATAGGGAATAATTTGTGATATTTTTGTAGGCTGCGCCATTACGGACGTGGCATTAACAATGTGGGGGAGATATTTTTTTTTTTTGCTATTTTTTCATTGAAAAGTGTAGTTTCAATATAAAAAAAGCATATTTTTTTATTTTATGGAATTTTATTTGATTTTTTTTTTACCACTTAATAGTCTCACAAGGGGACTATAACAAACAGTATTTTGATTGCTTTTAAAATACAATGCATTATCTCTATAATGCACTATATTTTAAGAGCAATGCTATTTTATCATTGACCAGCAGGCTGAGCCAGAGAGGCACAGCCTGCTGGATCTACTTCAGGAAGGACGAGGCCTAATGATCTGAAGCCAAGTAAGGCTTCACAACACTTCTGCACAGTCCGCTCCTTCTGTCACCGCTTTACATGCCACGGGCGCAATTGCACCCGGCATGTTAAAGCGTAAACAGCCCAAATCGGGCACTCCTGCCGGTCCGGGGTTAAGGCCAACTTAAGGCCGTAAAAATGCGTATGGGTGGTCACTAAGGGGTTAAGGACACGCCATATTTCACTTTAACCACGCCAGGACCGCCCCTTTATTTTTTGTCACAAGTTAGTGGAATATGAGACTTTGTATGGAGAAAAAAAAAGTCAATTTCCGCTAACTTGTGCCAAAAAAAAAAAAATCTTCTATGAACTTGCCATGCCCCTCACGGAATACCTTGTGGTGTCTTCTTTCAAAAATGGGGTCACATGTGGGGTATTTATACTGCCCTGGCATTTTAGGGGTCCTAAAGTGTGAGAAGAAGTCTGGAATCCAAATGCGTAAAAATGCCCTCCTAAAAGGTACTCATTGGAATTTGGGCCCCTTTGCGTACCTAGGCTGCAAAAAAGTGTGACACGTGTGGTATCGCCGTACTCAGGAGAAGTAGGGCAATGTGTTTTGTGGTGTATTTTTACATATACCCATGCTGGGTGAGAGAAATATCTCTGTAAATTGACAACTTTGTATACATTTTTTTAAAAAGTTGTCATTTACAGAGATATATCTCACACATAGCATGGGTATATGTAAAAATACACCCCAAAACAGATTGCCCTACTTCTCCTGAGTACGGCGATACCACATATGTGACACTTTTTTGCAGCCAAGATGTGCAAAGGGTCCCTAATTCCAATGAGTACCTTTTAGGAGGGCATTTTTACGCATTTGGATTCCAGACTTCTTCTCACGCTTTAGGGTCCCTAAAATGCCAGGGCAGTATCAATACCCCACATGTGACCCCATTTTGGAAAGAAAACACCCCAAGGTATTCCGTGAGGGGCATGACTAGTTCATAGAAGATTTTTTTTTTTTTTTTGGCACAAGTTAGTGGAAATTTGTTTTTTTTTTTTTTGTTTTTTTTTTTCTTACAAAGTCTCATATTCCACTAACTTGTGACAAAAAATAAAATTTTACATGAACTCACCATACCCCTCACGGAATACCTTGGGGTGTTTTCCTTCTAAAATGGGGTCACATGTGGGGTATTTATACTGCCCTGGCATTTTATGGGCCCCAAATGCGTGAGAAGAAGTCTGGAATCCAAATGCGTAAAAATGCCCTGTGAAATCCGTACTCAGGAGAAGTAGGGCAATGTGTTTTGGAGTGTATTTTTACATATACCCATGCTGGGTGAGAGAAATATCTCTATAAATGACAACTTTTTAAATTTTTCTATACAAAGTTGACAATTTACAGAGAGATTTCTCTCACCCAGCATGGGTATATGTAAAAATAAACCCAAAACACATTGCCCTACTTCTTCTGAGTACGACAATACCACATGTGTGCCACTTTTTTGCAGCCTAGGTGCGTAAAGGGTCGTAAAGTCAAACGAGTACCTTTAGGCCCCTTTCACACGGGCGAGTTTTCCGCGCGGGTGCAATGCGTGAGGAGGACGCATTGCACCCGCACTGAATCCTGACCCATTCAGTTCTATGGGGCTGTGCACATGAGCGGTGATTTTCACGCATCACTTTTGCGTTGCGTGAAAATCGCAGCATGTTCTATATTCTGCGATTTTCACGCAACGCAGGCCCCATAGAAGTGAATGGGGATGCGGGAAAATCGCAAGCATCCGCAATCATGTGCGGATGCATTGCGATTTTTCCCGCATGGTTGCTTAGCAACGGGACCCAATCTCTATTATTTCCCTTATAACATGGTTATAAGGGAAATAATAGCATTCTTAATAAAGAATGCATTGTTAAATGATGAGGAAGGGGTTAAAAATAATAAAAGTTAACTTACCTTAGCCACTTGATCGCGTGAGTCGCGATCTGTCCTCTCTTCCCTGCAGCATCGATGATCTAAAGGACCTGTGATGACGTCATCACATGGCCCAATCACATGGTCCATCACTATGGTGATGGAGCATGTGATTGGTCCATGTGACCATGTGACATCATCCAAGGTCCTTAATCACTATCCTCAGGCTGTGGATAATGCTTAGGACCTTGGATGATGTCACGTGGTCACATGGACCAATCACATGCTCCATCACCATAGTGATGGAGCAGGTGATTGGGCCATGTGATGCTGTGACATCATCACAGGTCCTTTACATCTTTCAAGCTAACGGAGAGGAGGCCGGGCTTCCCGATCAAATGGACCAGGTAAGTTATGATTAGTTTATTTTTTTTAACCCATTCTGCACCGGGTTCAACATTAGGGAGATGGCCAAGGGTATTATTTTACATTATAACTATGTTATAATGTGAAATAATACCAGCGGGACAATTTCTGACCCAAACATGCACTTCTGTGAAGAAGTGCAGGTTCGGGTCTGGGTACCAAAAGTGCCGATTTTTCTCCCGCGCGTGCAAAACGCATGACAGCGCTTTGCACTCGCAGGGAAAAATCGCGGCGATTCCCGCAACGCACCCGCACTGTTTGACGGAGTGCACCCGCAACGCCCGTGTGAAAGGGGCCTTAGGTTTTACATGGCTGCTCACAATTTAGCCCCACCCAAAATGCCAGAACAGTACAAACACCCCACAAATGACCCCATTTCGGAAAGTAGACACCCCAAAGTATTCACTGAGGGGCATAGTGAGTCCGTGGGAGATTTTTTTTTTTTTTGCCAGAAGTTTGCAGAAATGGAAACTTTATTATTTTTCTTTTTTTCCTCAAAGTGTAATTTTCCACTAACTTGTGAAAAAAAATTAAATGATACATGAACTCATTATGCCCCTCCGCGAATACTTTGGGTTGTCTTCTTTCTAAAATGGTGTCATTTGGGGGGTATTTATACTATCCTGACATTCTAGCACCTGAAGAAACATGACAGGTGCTCAGAAAGTCAGAGCTGCTTCAAAATGCAGAAATTCACTTTTTTGCACCATAGTTTGTGAACGCTATAACTTTTACCCAAACCAATAAATATACACTTATTGGATTTTTTTTATCAAAGACATGTAGAACAATAAATTTAGAGAAAAATTTATATAGAAATGTAGTTTAAGAAAAAAATAAAAAATTTACAACAGAAAGTGAAAAATTTCATTTTTTTTTGCAAAAATTTCGGTCATCAAAAAAATAAAAATGTCGGCAGCAATGAAATACCACCAAATGAAAGCTCTATTAGTGAGAAGAAAAGGAGGTAAAATTCATTTGGGTGGTAAGTTGTATGACCGAGCAATAAACCGTGAAAGTAGTGTAGTGCAGAATTGTAAAAAGTGGTCTGGTCATTAAGGGTGTTTAAGCTAGGGGGGCTGAAGTGGTTAGGGACCAGTCCATTTTTTGCAAATCTGACATGTGGCACTTTATGTGGTGATAACTTTAAAACGCTTTTACTTATCAAGGCCATTCTAATATAGTTTTTTTTTTGTCACATATTGTACTTCATGACAGTGGTAAAATTAAAAAAAAGTTAATTTTTATTTATAAAAAAAATACAAATTTTACCTAAAATTTGGAAAAATTAGCAAATTTCCAAGTTTCAATTTCTCTACTTTTATAATACATAGTAATACCTCCAAAAATAGTTATTACTTTACATTCCCAATATGTCTACTTCATGTTTTGATCATTTTGGGAATTCCATTTTATTTTTTGGGGACGTTACTAGGCTTAGTAGTTTAGAAGCAAATCTTGAAAGTTTTCAAAACCCACTTTTTAAGGACCAGTTCAGGTCTGAAGTCACTTTGTGAGGCTTACCTAATAGAAACCACCCAAACTACACCCCTCAACGTATTCAAAAATGATTTTAAAAACGTTGTTAACCCTTCAGGTGAGTCACAAAAGTTAATATCAAATGGAGATCCAATGGAGAATTTTGATTTTTTTTTTTTTTTTTTTTTAAATTTTTCCATTTTTTCAAGTAACAAAGCAAGGGTTAACAGCCAAACAAAACTCGATATTTATTACCCTGATTCTGTAGTTTGCAGAAACACCCCATATGTGGTACCATTTTAGGGTTAATATGATTTTTGGTTGCTCTATATTACACTTTTTTTTTTTTTAGGCAAGGTAACAAAAAATAGAAATTCTGAAATTTCCTCTCCATTTGCCAATAACTCTTGTGGAACACCTAAAGGGTTAACAAAGTTTGTAAAATCAGTTTTGAATACCTTGAGGGGAGTCACTTTTTCTACTCTAGGGGCACATCAGGGGGGCTTCAAATGGGACATGGTGTCAAAAAATCTGTCCATCAAAATCTGCCTTCCAAAAACCATATGGCGTTCTCTTCCTTCTGTGCCCTGCAGTTTGGCCATACAGCAGTTTACGACCACATGTGAGGTGTCTCTGTAAACAGCAAAATCAGGGTAATAAATATTAAGTTTTGTTTGGCTGTTAACCCTTGCTTTGTTACTGGAAAAATTGATTCAAATGGAAAATTTGCAAAAGAAATAGCTGTTTTGGGACCGTTTTTATTTTTGGTTATGTACATCGTTGATCTGACAGGTTAGATCGTGTGCCATTTCTATAGAGCAGGTTGTTACAGACGTGACAATACCAAATATATACTTTTTGGGGGGTTTGTTTCATTTTACATAATAAAGCATTTTAGAAAAAAATTATTTTTTAGTGTCTCCACATTTTGAAAGCCATATTTTTTTTTTTTGGCGACTCTTATGTAGGGGCTCATTTTTTGCGGGATGAGATGTCTGTTTGATAGGCACTATCTTGGGGTGCTTATGACGTTTTGGTCACTTGCTATTACACTTTTTGTGATGCATCGTGACAAAAATGGCTTATGACTCCGTATTTATATTATGTTAGGGGTTAGGTTATGTGTTATTTTTATCAAGCAGGTTTTTACGGACGCAGTAATACCTAATATGTCAACTTTTTTATTTATTAAAGTTTTACACAATAATTTCATTTTAGAAAATAAAAAAATCATGTTTTAGTGTCTCCATAGTCTGAGAGCCATATTTTTTTATTTTTTTGGGCCGATTGTTCAATGTAGGGGGTCATTTTTTGCGGGATGAGATGGTGCTTTGATACTATTTTGGAGGCAAACGCAATTTTGATCGCTTGGTATTACACTTTTTGTGATGTAAGGTGACAAAAAATGGCTTTTTTGGCACAGTTTTTATTTTTTATGGTATTCACCTGAGGGGTTAGGTCATGGGATATTTTTAGAGAGTAGGTTGTTACGGACGGAGCGATACATGATATGTGTATTTTTTTTAATTTATTTAACTTTAACACAATAAAAGCGTTTTAGGGGGAAAAAATGTTTTAGCGTCTCCATAGTCTGAGAGCCATTATTTTTAACTTTTTGGGCGATTGTCTCATGTAGAGGCTTATTTTTTGCGGGATGAGGTGCTTATTTGATTGGTACCATTTTGATGTACCTACGACTTTTTTTTTTATCACTTTTGATACTTTTTTTGGGAAGTAAAGTTGGCAAACTTTTAATTTCCTCATAGTTTTTTTATTTTTTATGGTGTTCACCTTGCGGGGAAAGTAAAATGACCGCTTTATAGATCAGGTCATTACGGACTCGGTGATATTAAACATGTGTAGTGAATTAGTGTATTTTATTCTTTAAATTTTTAATTGGTGATAAATGTGTGGCTATAAGAATAAAATCATTTTTTTTTTTTTTTTTGTTTTGTTTTTTACTTTTTTCACTTTTTTTTTTTTGACCCAGACCCTCTTGGTTCTTGCAGATCAAGTGGGTCTGATGCCTCTATAATATAATACATTTCACTATATAGTGTACTGCAATGTATTTTCACTTTACATTTAGCCATCAGATGTCTTCCTTTAGCAGAAGTCTGATGCAGCTTAGTGTTACCATGGCATTCAGACGCATCTTAACCCCTTAAGGACACAGGGTTTTTGCGTTTTCGTTTTGCGCTCTATGCCTTCCAAGAGCCATAACTTTTTTATTTTTCCGTTCACATGGCCATATGAGGGCTTATTTTTTGCGGGACAAGTTGTACTTTCTAACGCCATCATTTAATAATGCATACGGTGTAGTGGGAAGCGGGAAAAAAATTCCAAATGGGGTGAAATTGCAAAAAAAAAGCAATTTCACCACAGTTTTACGGGTTTCTAAATTACGACGTTTGATTTGCGATAAAACTGACCATTTAGTTTTATTCTACAGGTCAGTACGAATCCGGCGATACCCAATATGTATAGCTTTTCTTGCGTTTTGATAGTGAAAAAATTTTTTTTTTTTTTTGTCGCCATGTTTTGACCGCTATAACGTATTTGTATATAAGTGTATGGCGTTGTATGGGGGCTTATTTTTTGCGGGGCGATCTTAACTTTTAGTTGATACCATTATGGGGTGTGTAGGACTTTTTGATCGCTTTTTTATTTTTTTTTTGAGGAAATGAAGCGTCCAAAAACGGCAAATCGGCCATTTGGGCACTTTTTTCCGTTTTTCTGTTTACCGTATGGGAAATATATTTTTATATTTTTATACTATGGGCGTTTTCACACATTACGACACCCATGATGTGTATTTTTTATTTTTTTATTATTTTATTTTAATTTTGGGGAAAGGGGGTGATTTAAATTTTTAGTTTTTTTTTATTTTTTTTTTATTTTTTTTTATTTTTTTTTACACTTTTATATAGATCCCATAGGGACCTATATAAATCAGTTACCTGATTGCTTTTATCATAAACTCCAATACACTTGTATTGGAGTTTATGAGCATTTTACTACTTTCCTATGAAGCCCTATTGCTAACAAGGGCTCCATAGGAAATAGTAAGTGATAGCCTCAAGCTGAATGAAAGGCTTGAGGCTATCCCTTACAGCACTCCGATTCTCCCGATCACCACTAGGGGGAGCCGGAGCGCTGCCGAAAGTTTTTACTTTTACTTTTAGCGCGTGCAGATGCCGTGATCAGGATTGATCACGGCATCTGCGGGGTTAAATGATCTGCCGACCGCGATCATCAGCTGCGGGGGTCAGCTACAGGAATCAGCCGGACCCCCGCAGCTATGGTGCCCGCAGCGGCCAGGAGCGGGAGCCATCTTTAGGGACTGGACACATGACGTACCCATACGTCATGTGTCCTTAAGGAGTTAAAGTGTCCGGTTGCCATGGTTACCATCACCTCCTGCTACTACAGAGCAGGGGGTGATTGGGAGGCAGGGGTCCCTCCTCTCTCTGCGATCCCGTCAATTATCGGGTGGCTACAGCGCACAGTAGCCCCCGATGGGAGAGGGAGGGTGCTCCCTCCTCCTTAACCCCTTCCATACAGTGGTCCCTATTGACCACGGCATGGAAGGGGTTAAATGAATGACATCCGTGGCAGCACGGATGTCATCCGTTTCATGCAGAGTGTCAGCTTGGCGCTGACACTCTGCTTACCCGCTCGGCCATCCTGAAATAAGGGAGGGGGGCGGGGGCATCGCTGGAGATTGTGCTCCAGCCTGCCCTCCTGCACTTCCTCCTATTTCAGGATCGCGACACGCCCTCCAGATATCCCTCGCTCCCTCTGGACCCCCAATCACTGTGATATTCCAGGTCATCGGAGACCCGAATGACCCTAAACGCAGCAAACCGCAGGTCTGTATTGACCTGCGGTTTGCTGCGATCGTCGTCATTCTCCCACGGTGCCTGCTGTATGATTTCAGCAGGCACCGCATTCCGATCACCGTGCGGCGGTGATAGGAACTACACAGGACGTACCTGTACGCCCTGTGTCCCAAAAAAAAAAAAAAATCTTTCAGAACATGGAGACATTAAATCAAAATGTTTTTGTTTCAAAAATGCTATTATTGTGTTAAAGTGAAATAGATAATAAAAGCATACATATTAAGTATCGCCACTTCCGTAACAACCTGCTCTATAAAAATATCACATGACCTAACCCCTCAGGTAAACGTTATAAAAAATAAAACCGTGCCAAAACAGCCATTTTTTTGTTACCTTGCCTCAAAAAACATAATATGGAGCAATTAAAAATCATATGTACCCTAAAATAATACCAATAAAACTTTATCCCCTAGTTTCCAAAATGGGGTCACTTTTGGGAGTTTCTATTGTAATTGTGCATTACTGTCACAGTCCCTCCTGTGACAGGTGAGAAGATCGGATACACTTGCTGCACATGAGGCTGACAGGTCTCTCTGTTTACCTCTTAGTATGTTGTTGTTTGGCAGGATCTCGCCTCTCCTCAGGTTCTGCTAGTTATCAGTGATGAGGCTCTATTTAGGTCCGCCTCACACTGCTGACCATACGGTTGATATTTCCTGTTGGAGTTGCTAGAGCTTATTTGTTTTGGATCTCCTGCTTCTCCATACTTCTCAAAGCTAAGTACTAGTTGCCTTTTCTGTTTGTTGTTCTCTGGTGTGTTTTGTTTCTAGGCCTCAGGGAGACGCAGGTTCCTTCATCTGGGAAGGGACCAGCTGTCTCGTGTCCTGCTACCTATCCTAGGGATTGTCAGTTTCGACAGTGTCTAGGTATCCGGCGTATGAGTATTTCCACCGTCAGGATCTGCTCATACTGGCAGGAGTTAGGGAAAGGCCTAGGGATTACTAGGAGGTCACCATCCCTCTTCCTTAGTTTTTGAGGCCTAGACTGTTGTCTTTTCCTTTTTTGTGTATCTGGTATTTTCCCCTTCCCCACTCTCTGTGACAATTAGGGGCTTCAAATGGGACATGGCATCTTAAAACCAGTTCAGCAAAATCTGCCTTCGAAAAGCCATATGGCGCTTCTTTTCTTCTGTGCCCTGCCGTGTGCTCTTACATCAGTTTACGACCATATGTGGGGTGTTTATGTAAACTGCAGAATCAGGGTAATAAATATTAAATTTTGTTTGGCTGTTAACCCTCGATGTGTTAAAGGAAAAAAAATGGATTAAAATGGAAAATCTGCCAAAAAAGTGAAATTAAGAAATTTCATCTCCATTTTCCTTTAATACTTGTGGAACACCTAAAGCGTTAACAACATTTTTAAAATCAGTTTTGAGTAACTTGAGGGGTGTAGTTTCTACAATGAGGTCATTTATGGGGGGTTTCCACTATGTAAGCCCCTCAAAGTGCTTAAAAAAATGAAATTAAATTACCAAAATGATGCCCACATAAAGTAGATATATGGGGAATGTTAATTAATGAATATTTTGAAGCTTCACTATCTGTCTTAAGAGCAGAGATTCAAATTTAGAAAACAGTGAATTTTTTTAAATTTTCGTTAACTTTTGTTGTTTTTTTATAAATAAAAGTAAAACATATTGACTCCAATTTACCATTAACAGGAAGTAGTGTGTCCTTGTGACAAAACAATCTCTGAATGGCTTGGATAAGTAAAAGCGTTCCAAAGTTGTTACCACATAAAGGGACATGTCAGATTTGCTTAACCCGGTCTGGAAGTGGTTAAAGGATTATGGACACCTTTTGTAAAAAAAAAATAAAAAATTGGTTCTATTTATCTTTTTTCGTTTTTGTTCTACAGCCTGCTGTGCTGCTCTCATTGAGTGAGTTTACGGAAAATCTGTCATATGATGGATTTTCTGTAACTTCTCCTGTGTGCACACGGGAGCGTGCATTGTCTCCCTCCTCTCCTGACTCCCCACCCCCAGGCAGGAGCGCTGTATCAGAAGCTGCCAGCTTCGGCACACAAGAACACGGACATCTCTTACCCAGTTCCAGACTACATTGTGGTTACAGGACCTGTGGTGATGTCACAGTCATGTGATCAGCCAAGTGTGTGAGAGGAGTGAGGAGAACACAGGCTCCGTTTAGGACTGTGCTGGTGGAGAATGCAGAGTTACTTTTTGTATGGAAGATGTGTATAAAGTAGGGCTATGTCAGTGTAACCAGTGTATTGTACAGTTTTCTGTGTGTAATGTGCACACAGTAGTTCTCTGTGTAATTGACATGTAGCAGAGCTGTGTGTGCAATGTGTTTATAGTAAACTATCTGTGTAATGGACATGTGGTAGAGCTGTGTATGTAATAAGTATTAGTACCAAACACAAGAGAATTCAGACGGCACTGCTGCAATATTTTCCCACAGCTGCAATTGTAAACAGCGCTAAATTCAGACTAGCTGTGATAGCGGTTGTAGGGTTAATGGTGTTGCTCAGCTCCAATGTAGGATAGAGTAAAATAGTAACCAATTAGGCATAAAGAGGAATGAGCGGCACTCGCCAATTATATTCCATCACTTTGTCTTTTCTTTATTGATCCATAAACATATTCTCGGACCAACGTCACTATGGCATTGGGGGGGGGGACACACAAAAGGTTGCGGTAAGGAAGCGGCGACGACACCTGCGCCGCTTCCTTACCGCAACCCTTTGTGGTTACTAATAAGTATTAGTGCTCTAGATGGCGACCAAAATGGTCGTCAATGCGACTTTTTAGTCTTGTCGCCATTTGCGACTAGACCCGCCACTGCAGCTCTGCAGTACAGTACTGCGGCAGGGTACAGGAGATGATAGTTCTCTGCCCAGCGCCAATCACCCTCATAGGCTTCAGGCTTAGAGGGCCTAAAGCCGATGTGGTAGTAAATACCTGCGCAGACGTGCGTGATGTCATCACGGCTGGCGCATGTGTGATGACATAATCACGCCTGCCTGCGTCTGGTCACAGTGAAGCGATTTGGCCGTAGACCAGAAAAGTTTGAACACCGGCAAACATGGGATACAGATGAGTATTCGTTGTTTTTTTTTGTTTTTTTTCACTGCCAACTTGGGGGCCTTTACTAATAGGAAAGATAGCAGTGCAGGGGACATAATACTGAAGGGGCACTTTGGGGCACTACTCAATGGGGGCACTATGAGGGACACTACTGGAGGGACACTAATGGAGGGGCACTGTGGGGGACATTACTACTGGAGGGGCACTGTGGGGGACATTACTACTGGAGGGGCACTGTGGGGGACATTACTACTGGAGGGGCACTGTGGGGGACATAACTGACAGCATAATTGGGGCACTCTAGAGGAATTTTTAATACAGGGGACAGTATAAGGGCCATTACTGGTGGCACTGGGGACTTTTAATACTGAGGCCCTATAGGGGGCATTAACAGGGCATTTTTTTTAATGAGGGCACTATATGGGGCATTACTGGATGTACTATGGGGCATTTTAAATCCTGGGGCACCATAGCAGGATTGTTTTGTACATGGGCATTACTACTAGGGGCACTATAGGGGACATTTAGGGGGCACTATAGTGGCATTTTTACCTGGGGTAAAATAGGAGATATTAATGCTGCAGGCACTGTAGGGGCATTTCTATTACAGGGACATAATAGGGACCATTATTTGTGGGGTCATGATACAGACATTACTACTGGGAGCATAATATAGTGTTGTATTATTATTACTGGGGGCATTTTAGCAGACATTATTATTACTGGGGGAGGGCACTCTAGGGGGCATTATAATTGCTGGAGGCACCATAAGGACACTATGTCTACTGGGGTCACTATTTTTTCAGCTGTGGAATTGGGGAGCACAGTTGACACAGGGCTGGGAGGGACAGCAGGATGATGTGGGGAAGCTTATAGAAAAATTAAGAAATGTAACATGTTTTTAACAAACTCTGCAGAGCCTATATGCGGCTGAAAGAATCTGTCATGGCGGTCTGGGTCAAACAAAGGCAAAGAGGAAAGAGAACGTCTACATGACAGGAGATGTCAATGGATGGAAGAGGTATGTGTTGCTGTAGTCTCCTATATGTTTCCTAGTTTTGGCAGTAATTATGCTGTATGTAAAACTGGCTCACTACTGTCTCATCTTCTCCTCCAAGTCTTTTTGAATTATATGAATTTAAATTTGGCGACTAAAAATTTAATTTGGCAACTAAATTTTTCTGTTAAGTAGCCAATGGCTTCTAGGTATTTTTTTTATTTATTCTGGAGCACTGTGTATATAGTAGCGTCAGGCAGGCGCTGTGTGTGGCAGCAGTGGTCTAATGGTTTAGTGTATGTTGTTAGATAAATGTAAAATTGTCTACATTTTTTTCTGCATGGGAGACTAGTAATGGTTTCCCTGCAGAAATATCAGCCTCATAACGTTATGTGGGCCTATGCATTATATATATGAATTACAGCAAAATTTGTACTCCTCGGCTAAAAATACTACTCAAAATTAAGAGGAGTATTTTTACTCTTCTGGAAAAAAATGTAGTGCGACCTCTGCTGTCAGCTGTAACATACAGCTGACAGTGTGCTTCAAACTGCAGACATAACCCCTTCCATGCCATGGTCCTTAGCCCCTTCCATACAGCAGTCCCTAACCATGGGGCCACTGCTCTGCTGTGGCAGCAGCCCGATGCTGTCCCTCTCATATAGCTGACACTCTGCTTAAAATGGCCGACATTGGTGCTGGGACCACTGCATGAAGGGGTAACCATCGGGCCGCTGTGGCACTTCCCACAAAATGGTATAAAAAGTGATCAAAACAGTTTTATATGTACCCCAAAATAGTACCAATCAAACAGTCATCTTATCCCGCAAAAAGTGAGCCCCTACCTAAGACAATCGCCCAAAAAATAAAAAAGATATGGATTTCAGAAAATGGAAACACTAAAACATGATTAAAAAAAACAAAAAACTTTTAATGTGTAAATAAAAAAACCCAAAAACGTATTAGGTATCGCCGTGTCGTTACAATCTGCTATATAAAAATATCACATTATCTGTCAGGTAAAACAAAAAATAAAAACTGTGCCAGAACAGCCATTTTTTGGTTACCTTGACTGACTTCCTCTGATACATAGTAACATAGTATATAAGACCGAAAAAAGACATTTGTCCATCCAGTTCGGCCTGTTTCCTACAAGTTGATCCAGAGAAAGGCAAAAAAACCCTGTGAGGCAGAAGACAATTTTCCCCACGTAAGGGGAAAAAAATTCCTTCCCGACTCCAATCAGGCAATCAGAATAACTCTCTGGATGAACGACCCCTCTCTAGTAGCTGTAGCCTGTAATATTATTACACTCCAGAAATAAATCCAGTCCCCTCTTGAATTCCTCTATTGTACTCACCATCACCATCTCCTCAGGCAGAGAGTTCCATAGTCTCACTGCTCTTACAGTGAAGAATCCTTTTCTATGTTTGTGTACAAACCTTCTTTCCTCCAGACGCAGAGGATGTCCCCTCGTCACAGTCACAGTCCTGGGGATAAATAGATGTTGGGACAGATCTCTGTACTGACCCCTGATATATTTATACATAGTTATTAGATCTCCCCTCAGTCGTCTTTTTTCTAAAGTGAATAACCCTAATTGTGATAACCTTTCAGGGTACTGTAGATCCCTCATTCCAGTTATTACTTTAGTTGCCCTCCTCTGAACCCTCTCCAGCTCTGCTATGTCTGTCTTGTTCACAGGAGCCCAGAACTGTACACTGTACTCCATGTGTGGTCTGACTAGTGATTTGTAAAGTGGTAGGACTATGTTCTCATCACGGGCGTCTATGCCCCTTTTGATGCAACCCATTATCTTATTGGCCTTGGCAGTAGCTGCCTGACACTGGTTTTTGCAGCTTAATTTGCTGTTTATTAAAATTCCTAGATCCTTTTCCATGTCAGTGTTACCCAGTGTTTTACCATTTAATATGTACGGGTGACTTGCATTATTCCTTCCCATGTGCATAACTTTACATTTGTCAGTGTTAAACCTCATCTGCCATTTTTCTGCCCAAGCCTCCAATCTATCCAGATCCCTCTGTAGCAGAAAACTGTCCTCTTCAGTGTTAATTACTTTACACAGTTTAGTGTCATCTGCAAAAAGATATTTTACTGTGCAGGCCTTCTACAAGATCATTAATAAATATATTGAAGAGAATAGGGCCCAATACTGACCCCTAAGGTACCCCACTAGTTACAGTGACCCAATCTGAGTATCTACCGTTAATAACCACCCTCTGTTTTCTGTCACTTAGCCAGTTACTTACCCACATACAGACATTTTCTCCCAGTCCGAGTATCCTCATTTTATATACTAACCTTTTATGAGGTACGGTGTCAAATGCTTTGGAGAAGTCCAGATATACGACATCCATTAATTCACTGCTGTCAAGTCTAGAACTTACCTCCTCATAGAAGCTGATTAAATTCGTTTGGCATGACCGATCCCTCATGAAGCCATGCTGATATGGCGTTATTTGCTTATTTTCATTGAGATACTCCAAAATAGCATCTCTTAGAAACCCTTCAAACAGTTTACCAACAATAGATGTTAAACTTACCGGCCTATAATTTCCAGGCTCTGTTTTTGGACCCTTTTTGAATATTGGCACCACATTTGCTATGCGCCAATCCTGTGGAACATTCCCTGTTATTATAGAGTCCGTAAATATCAGAAATAATGGTCTGGCTATGACATCACTTAATTCCCTTAGGATACGGGGGTGTATGCCATCCGGTCCTGGCGATTTGTCTATTTTAATCTTTTTAAGTCGCTGATAGGACAGGAAAAACACAGAGAGGTTTAAATCCCACCTCTCCATCACCAGTGTTTTTCCTGTCAGGATAGGAAGCAGGAGAGGTGCATGGAGGCTCCTTTGGGGCCCACCTGTAAAGTGTAGAGGACGGGCCGAGGTCGGATCCGAAGGTCGGCTTTCCCTCCTCTTCTGGGGCCTGTGCACGGGCGCAGACAGTACATGCAGTCTCATGTGAAGATACCCCTGTGGCGGTCCAGGCGGGCTTCATGCAGAGGGGAAGGAAGATGGCACCGTGATGCGCTCCCTCTGGCCGCCGGCGTGTAACCTCAGACGCTGGGGGCGGGGACAGATGTCATGACTTCATCTCCGGGCTGCTCAATGGTGCCCGGACAGCTCAATCCTATTTACAGGAACGAGTGCAGTGTCTGCTGGAGGACGGGAGCGGTTTACAGATAAGTGCCTTCATCACGCTGGGCTCTATTTGTGATAATCGCAATCCAGTGTATTACTCTGATTCTGTGTTTTGGGAGACTCGGATGCTGAAACGTATGAAAAAACGTATGCATCTTCTGACTAAGATAATGAATATGTAACAATGGCAGTTGGTAGCCGCCAGCGTGCAGCGCATCCTGCTATGTACTTCAGCCGTAGTGCACGCAAGGCTCCTCCTCTCCGCTGCAGGCTTTGTACCCGCTTTCCTGCACTGTCGCAGGTGGCGACAGCTCCAGTTGCACTGTGTAGGGGCTGCACGTGTCCTGTTTCTTTAA
Source organism: Bufotes viridis (assembly GCA_033119425.1). Lineage (NCBI taxonomy): Eukaryota > Metazoa > Chordata > Amphibia > Anura > Bufonidae > Bufotes > Bufotes viridis. The sequence goes on from CM065594.1 coordinate 129,455,395, forward strand.
GAGCCTGTACACGCCCCTGACTTCACCTCCTCTCCAATCCCTGCCAGACACCACCTATATAAGGGTGCTTTCCCCTTCCTGTGATGCCTGAGCAGTATTGTAGTTTCTACAGCGAAGGTTCCTGCTCGTTGTTCCTGAGTTGTTTCCTGTTTCCGACCATTGCCTGAATCCTGACCTTGTCTCTGTCTGATCCTCCTGTACCTCTCTGCTCTCAAGTGTACGAGTGCACCTGAGCTATTTAGCTCTAGTTTTCTTACAGCTCCAGCTCTGGTTAATCACCAACTCACCTCTGCTTCATCCGACTCTGCTGCTCTGAATCCTTCATCCAGCGTCAGCTCTCTCCACCTGCCTGTATCCCCAGTGCTTGCATCTGGGCGTTCTGGTCGGTCCGGCCAGCTGCCTATTAACCAGGACCACTCTTGCGGTGGCGACCTGGTGTCTCCCCTGCAGCTAAGACCAGCTTCCACATCCAGGAGCGGGATAAAGGGTTAGGACCAGGGGGACACTTAGTTTTTGTTCCCAAGTTTGGCCCAAAGTCAAACCGGTAAGTGGCAGAGCGGGTCCACACCCACACCCACGTTACAGAATATAAACGTTTCTTATTTAATCCGTATGATATTGATGAGCTGATAAAAGCAATTAAAGCCACAATACAGATGGAGGTTCCTAAAAAGCCTAAGTCGGTGCAGGAAGAGATATTTGGGGGGCTGGGGGAAGGAAAAGGAAGTCCGTATTCCCAGTTCCAGACAATATTCAAAAATTAATCGGGTCAGAATGGGAAAAGCCAGATAAAGGATCTTTAATTCCTAGCGATATCAAGAGGCGCTATCCTTTTAACGATGAAGGTTGCGCCGATTGGGAATCCATTTCCAGAGTTAACGCTCCGGTGGCTAAAGTAGCAAAACATACCGCTCTACCATTTGAAGATTCAGTGCAACTTAAAGACCCTATGGATAGGAAAGCAGAGAGCCTGCTAAGGAAAACCTGGGAGGCTACAGCAGCTCTTCTTAGGCTTCTTTCACACTTGCGTTGTGGGGATCCGGCGTGCACTTCCGTCGTCTTAAATGCCCGCCGGATCCGTCACAGCGCAATACAACTGAAAGCATTTGAAGACTGATCAGTCTTCAAAATGCTTTTAGTGTTACTATGGCAGCCAGGACGCTACTAAAGTCCTGGTTGCCATAGTAAGTAGTGGGGAGCCAGGGGAGCAGATACTTACAGTCCGTGCGGCTCCCGGGGCGCTCCACATTGACGTCAGATCATATGATCCATGCTCATGGGGCGCTCTGACGTCATTGTGGAGCGCCCCGGGACTCGGGAGCCGCACAGACGGTAAGTATGCTTCTCCCCTGCCTCTCCACTACACTTTACCATGGAAGCCGGGACTTTGGTTACCATGGCAGCCAGGACGCTATTCACAAAAGCTAAACGTCGGGTCCGGCGATGCGCCGAAACGACATTTAGCTTAATGCAGGATCCGGATTAATGCACTTTAATGGGCATTAATTCCGGATCCGGCGTTACGGCATGTCTTCCGGATTTTTGGACGGAGACAAATCCGCAGCATGCTACGGTTTTGTCAACGTCCAAAAAACGTTCACATACTGAACGGAAGACATCCTGATGCATCCTGAACGGATTTCTTTCCATTCAGAATGCATTAGGATAAATCCTGATCAGTATCTTTCCGTCCTAGAGCCCCAAGGACGGAACTCTAGGACGGAAAGATAAAACGCAAGTGTGAAAGAGCCCTTAAGCCAGGGGTGGCTTCTACTTGTGTAGCTAGAAACCTTAATTTGTGGTTAGAGCAGTTTGGAGATTCATCTACTCAATAAAACGCTGAGAGATCAGATTCTGGAGAGCATTCCGTTACTTAAAAAGGTAACTAGTTTCTTGGCGGATGCTGCAGCTGAATCCGTAAAACTTTCAGCAGGCATGGCAGTTTTATCTAACACAGCCAGAGGGGTTCTATAACTCAAAGCATTGGCAGTGGATATTACTTCCAAAAACAAGCTAACTTCACTTTCCTTTCATGGCCAATACGTTTTTGGACCAGATCTAGACAAGATCTTAGAAAACGCCACTGATAAGAAAAAAGGTTTTCCGGAGGAAAGATTTATATCAAACAGACATAATTTTTGTGGACTTCGGTACCAATCAGAACAAAGGAAAGATCAGGGAAAACGGGGAGATGGAGTTATGTAAAAGGGGGTGGGGAAGAAATTTTCTTCTCAACCCTAACAGAGGGGAAACCTCCTCCTGTAATCCGAAACATTGATGCCATACAAGTAGGGGGAAGACTTGGCTCCTTTTTAAGAACTTGGGAGCAAATAACATCAAATTTATGGATCCCAAACATCATAAGGGAAGGTTATCGTGTGGAATTAGAGTCCTCCCCTTCCGAAAAATTTGTTATTACCACTCTTCCTCCCTCTCAACAAGGTACTTTAATGATGGGCATAGTAGATTTACTAGAATTGGGAGCAATAGAACATGTCCCGAAAGATCAGCTAGGAAAGGGCCACTACTCTCATCTATTCTTGGTAGAGAAACCAAACATGAAATCCAGAATTATAATATATCTAAAACCCTTGAACAAACATGTTACACATCAAAAGTTCAAGATGGAAACTTTTAAGATCAGCAATAAAATTCATAAAAAGGAAAGCGGTAATAGCCTCAATCGATTCGAGGCATGCTTATTACCATATTCCGATATACAAAACATCAAGAAAATTCCTAAGATTTGTAATACAGACAAGGGGTCACATCCAACATTACCAATTTGTATGTCTCCCTTTCGGAATTTTCTCAGCGCCATGAGTGTTCACCAAGATCATGGCGGAGGTGGTATCCGCTCTAAGACAAGAAGCAATCAGTGTCATCCTGTATCTGGACGATCTTCTAGTGATGGCAGACAACAAGGATCTATTACAAAACCATATACAGAGTGTTCTAAACCACCTCCAATCGTTAGGGTGGATTAAAATTTGGGAGAAATCAAATCTTTCCCAAGGCAGCCGGAAAAAGTTTCTGGTTGATATCTTTGGATTCCGTTTCTCAGAGATTGTTCCTACTTTCTCTCAAAATAGAGAAATTAAAAAACCACATAAGAGAATTGAAAAAGAGAAGGTTCTGCTCTATCAGGTCAGCAATGAATATTCTAGTAAGTCTCTCATGTATCCCAGCAGTTGCTTGGATACGAAACAAATTTTATCCAGGTGGAACAGGTGGCAAATGACCCTAGACAAACAGATTTTTCTAGATAGGAATGAAGTGGTGGCTCATAGACAGAAAATCTAAAGTACGGAATATACTGTACCCAGGAACATCCTCTTGTAATTACAATGGACGCCAGTCTTCAGGGTTGTGGTGCTGTAGTTCAGCAGGAAACCTACCAGGGTAAATGGCCACTCCTCATAAGACAACAATCCCCAAACTTCTGAGAACTACAAGCAATTTAGAAAGCTCTGAAGAAGACATCATATTTATCAAAAAACAGTCATGTTCTAATTTATTTGGACAATTCAACAGCAGTATCCTTTATTCAGCATCAGGGAGGGACGAGACACCATCCACTTTCAAGTCTAGCAAATAAGATATTCTCTTGGGCGGAACAAAATATAATCTCGATCTCGGCAGTTCACCTAAAGGGATCTTTGAATATAAAAGCAGATTACCTGAGCCATCATGTTCTGGACCTGGGGGAGTGGACATTATGCCCAGAAGCATTTCAGCTGATAATGCGAACGTAAGGCAAACCATCAATAGATCTTTTCGCTACCCCGAAAATGGATCAATTTTTCTCCCTCAACCCGAGAGATTTGCCAACTGCGGTGGATGCCTTCAATCAGGACTGGACATCTCGTCTGGTTTACGCATTCCCGCCCTTTCCTCTAATTCCTAAGGTCCTTCAGAAATTTTAAAGAGAAAAATGTACCTTCATTGTGGTAGCTCCCTAGAGAGCCCAAGAGGAGCTGGTTTGCACTGCTAAAGTCACTCAGCATAGAAGACCCCCTTCTACTACCTCTAAGATTGGATCTGTTGTATCAAGGCCTCATTCTCAACCTGAATTAAAAAATCCTAAAGATGTCTGCTTGGGTTCGGAAGAATCCATCCTCTTAACCACCTCAGCTCCCCTAGCTTAAACACCCTTAATGACCAGGCCACTTTTTACAATTCTGCACTACGCTACTTTCACCGTTTATTGCTCCGTCATACAACTTACCACCCAAATGAATTTTACCTCCTTTTCTTCTCACTAATAAAGCTTTCATTTGGTCTATTTCATTCTTGTTGACATTTTTACTTTTTTTGATATTTTACTTTTTTTGACAAAATTTTGGCTAAAAAATGAAATTTTTCACTTTCTGTTGGAAAATGTGTCAAATAAAACTAAATTTCTCTATAAATTTTTCTCTAAATTTATTGTTCTGTTCTACATGTCTTTGATAAAAAAAAATGCAATAAGTGTATATTTATTGGTTTGGGTAAAAGTTATAGCGTTTACAAACTATGGTGCAAAAAAGTGAATTGCCGTACTTTGACTTTCTGAGCACCTGTCCTGTTTCCTGACGTACTACAATGCCCAGACAGTAGAAAAACCCCACAAATGACCCCATTCGGAAAGTAGACACCCTAAGATATTTGCTGATGGGCATAGTGAGTTCATGGAAGTTTTTATTTTTGTCACAAGTTAGCGGAAATTGATTTTATTTTATTTTATTTTTTCTTACAAAGTCTCATATTCCACTAACTTGTGACAAAAAATAAAATTTTACATGAACTCACCATACCCCTCACGGAATACCTTGGGGTGTCTACTTTCTAAAATGGGGTCACTTGTGTGGTATTTTTACTGCCCTGGCATTTTAGGGGCCCCTAAACGTAAGAAGTGGTTTGGAATCCAAATGCGTAAAAATGTCCTGTGAAATCCTAAAGGTACTCATTGGATTTAGGGCTCCTTTGCGCATCTTGGCTTTTTCGGAGCCAAGATGCGCAAAGGGGCCCTAATTCTAATGAGTACCTTTTAGGATGGCATTTTTACCCATTTTTCTTCTCACGGTTTAGGGCCCCTAAAATGCCAGGGCAGTAAAAATACCCCAAATGTGACCCCATTTTAGAAAGAAGACACCCCAAGATATTCTGTGAGGGGCATGGCGAGTTCATAGAAGATTTTCTTTTTTTTTTTTGACACAAGTTAGCGGAATTTGATTTTTTTTTAGTTTTTTCTCACAAAGTCTCCCTTTCCGCTAACTTGTGACAAAAAGTTCAATCTTTCATGGACTCAATATGCCCCTCAGCGAATACCTTGGGGTGTCTTCTTTCCAAAATGGGGTCACATGTGAGGTTTTTGTACTGCCATGGCATTTGAGGGTCTCCGCAATCATTACATGTCTGACCAGCGTTAGGAGTTTCTGCTATTCTCCTTATATGGAGCATACAGGTAATGAGATTTTTTTCCCGTTCAGCCTCTGGGCTGAAAGAAAAAATGAACGGCACAGATTTCCTCATTCGCATCAATCGATGTGGATGAAAAAATCTCTGCCAAAAAATATGCAAGAAAAAAAAGAGGGGCCTGGCGATTGCCAGGACATAGGGGCTCCGCCCAAACATCCATACCCACTTCAGCTCCTATGTCCTGGCAAACGTGATTTCTCCATTCACATCGATCAATCGATCGTTGTGGAGGAAGACATCTTTGCCAGATTTTTTGATACAAAGTGTTTGCCAAAGCATATGAACTCCAACACCTCTCCTCAGCTCATATGCCTGGGCAAACGTACCTGTACTGCAGAGGAGAAATCTCGTCTCGCAGCGCCGCATACACCGACTTCATGTGTCGTCTGACAGCAGCACAATGCTTCTCTCAAAATGCACATCAGTGCTGCAGCGTTTTCATCGGTTGGTCCGTTGGTTTACCTGGAAAATAAAGGGTGGTTAGGGGGAAAAAAAAAAAGAAGAAAAAACAGGCAGCAGGCTCATAAACTTGAACGTTACAAACTTTATCAAACCTGAACATCAAAACTTTTAAAACCTGTACTAACTCAAGATTTTTTTTTTCTTGCTACCTGTTTAATTTTTATTTTTTTTCCTTTTCACTCTATTTTCCTTGCAGAAACCTCTCCTCTCCCATAGGACAATGTGTAAAGTGTAATTCACACAGAGATGGTGCGAAGTACATTATGCACTTTATCCCAAGTGAAAGGAGACATTTCTACCGTTTCACACTTCTGCAGTAGCACAGCAACACCCTTATGTGTTAGGGTCTCTCAAAACCTAGTATCCTGAAAGACCCTTGAGCCTGATTGTAAAAACTACCTGTGATGTGCTGTCCCTAGGTCCCTAAGTGTACCTGAGTGTGGTACTTCCGGAAACACTCCCCTAGGCATAGGGCAGGGTGGTCAGGACAGTCAGAACAGAAATAACGGGTGGCACGCCTTATTCCACTCCTGCTACAGACACAACATCTTTTTCGGGGAGGCGGTTGGGTTGAGGTACCAGCAATGACGTTGGGGAAATGTCGCTCGTGTAGACGGCTCACTACACTGGTGGTTGGGGCCACGGAACCTCCTGGATACAGGAGGTTCTCGATGATCTCTTCCTGAAATTTGAGGAAGGATCCTGTTCTTCCAGCCTTACTGTAGAGAACAAAACTATTATACATAGCCAATTGAAATAAATATACAGACCCCTTCTTATACCAGCGTCTGGTGCGTCGGGAAATCAAATACGGGGCCAACATCTGGTCATTGAAGTCCACCCCTCCCATGTGGAGGTTATAGTCGTGGACTGAGAGGGGCTTTTCAACGACACTGGTTGCCCGTTCAATTTGTATTGTTGTGTCTGCGTGAATGGAGGAGAGCATGTAAATGTCACGCTTGTCTCTCCATTTCACCGCAAGCAGTTCTTAGTTACACAAGGAAGCCCTCTCCCCCCTTGTGAGACGGGTGGTAATGAGCCGTTGGGGGAAGCCCCGGCGACTAGGTCGCACGGTGCCAAAGCAGCCAATCTGTTCTAGGAACAAATGACTGAAGAGGGGCACACTTGTGTAGAAATTGTCCACATAAAGATGGTACCCCTTGCCGAATAAGGGTGACACCAAGTCCCAGACTATCTTCCCACTGCTTCCCAGGTAGTTAGGGCAACTGACCGGCTCCAGGGTCTGATCTTTTCCCTCATAGATCCGAAATTTGTGTGTATAGCCTGTTGGCTTTTCACAGAGCTTATACAATTTGACCCCATACCGGGCGCGCTTGCTTGGGATGTACTGTTTGAAGCCAAGGCGCCCGGTAAAATGTATGAGGGACTCGTCTACGCAGATGTTTTGTGCGGGGGTATACAAATCTGCAAATTTCAGGTTGAAGTGGTCTATGAGGGGCCGAATTTTGTGGAGCCGGTCAAAAGCTGGGTGGCCTCTGGGACGGGAGGTGGTGTTGTCGCTAAAGTGCAGGAAACGCAGGATGGTCTCAAATCGTGTCCTGGACATGGCAGCAGAGTACATGGGCATGTGATGAATTGGGTTCGTGGACCAATATGACCTCAATTCATGTTTTTTTGTCAGGCCCATGTTGAGGAGAAGGCCCAGAAAAGTTTTAAATTCAGAAACTTGGACTGGTTTCCACCGAAAAGGCTGGGCATAGAAGCTTTCCGGGCTGGCGGTAATAAATTGATTGGCATACCGATTTGTTTCTGCCACGACTAAGTCATAGAGCTCCGCAGTGAAGAACAGCTCAAAAGACCCCAGTGCCGATTCGATCTGAGCTGTCTCCACCCGAACTCCTGACTGGGCGATGAAAGGAGGAACTAATGGTGCGGCTGAAGTTGGGGGCTGCCAATCAGGGTTTGCCAGCACCTCAGGGATTCTAGGGGCTCTACTGGCCTGTCTGCGCGGTGGCT